>OY728159.1:671514128-672764128 GCA_963277665.1 Viscum album | reverse complement strand
TAGATTCCAACAGATTCATTCTCCTTCCGCTTCAGCTCGAGAAATTCCTTCTCTATTCTCGTTCTCATCGAATGAGGGAAATACTTATTGAAGAATATTCCCCTCAACTCTTCCCACTCCAAGGCTTCCATTTATCCTCTTGGCTTCGTGTTTTTGATCAGTGACCACCACTGATCAGCTTCCCCCTTTAGGCGGTAAACAGAAAGGGTGACTTTTTCTTATTCCGAACAATGAAGTACATAAAAGATCTTTTCAATGGAGCTTATCCACTGTTCTGAAACCAATGGGTCAGTAGATCCACTGAATTTTGGTGGTTGTTGATACATGAAGGACTCGACAGAAAGTTGTTCCCTTCGTGGTGAGATCAGCCTCTCATCTTGATTCAAGTTATTACTCATAACTTGAGTCAGTTGGTTCATCATTCGCATGAATGTTTCCATTCTGGCTTCCATCGAAGGGCCGTCAGCACTTGGTCCATTGTGGTCACCATTTGCACGGTTCCTCCTATTGGCCTCCATTTTCTAAAAGAATAAAATCTTAGTGAGAAACTTGTATCATTTATGAATCTTTTAACTATAGAGAATTATACGTCTTAAAACATCATTCTTAAACAATTATATTTCTCTATAATTCTTTCATAATGATTCATAAAAAGCATTTGATTAACCAAACATATCCCCCGAGAGTGTCGTAAACAAGAGTGCAGCAACACCCATTATCGTGCACCAGTTCCCGTTCGAGTCTATCTCAAAGAAATGTTTTCAGGTTTTACCCCTATGTACATATGTTCCAAAGCCGCCTCTACCTACTCGTATCCAGACAAGAATGTATTTGTTTGATAAACCACTAACTCAATACTCACCAAAATACCAGGAATATTTCCTATATTTAAACTTTTCTATAGGGTTCTTACTAAAGTTTTCATAGACTAATTTACATAAATAACTAAAGTGACCTTTGATACTAACTATAACAACCCACCTTTTTATCACATAAACTTTCATTACATTATACAAAACCGAGGATCTTTAAGTTTTAGTGTCTTGGAAACCAGGAACTTAAAACATGAAAACATGAAACATTCTTCTTAAACACTTGAAAGGATTATCTTTATGTTAATCCTAGGTTCATTACTAAATCTCATAACCTAGGGACATACATCAAAAGAAAGGGTGAGTAGAAGTCCCAGTAAGGGAAACAAGGGAAACATTTAACATGTGAACTTGAGATACATCAATAAAGTCATGAAAAAAAACTTTAAGGCATGAGAAAGAAATCATGAGGCATATCATAATAAAAATAACGTATTTCATAACTTGAAGATGTGGCTACAACATTTAACATAGACAATAATTTCCATTTCACCAAGGTCCATCCCCAAGGTGTCATTAAAAATTACCAACGTTATTCACCAAGGCGTCGTTAAAAATGGTCATCTCTAGAGATTAAGTCTGTACTCAATGCATTGGAGCGATATCAGGGCGCACCCTTAAATTTGACTTTAATATCATGTGATCCACATATATCATCATCAAAAATTTCATAAATAACCCATTTAACATAAAAGAAATGGGTTTCCTTTCATAATCATAATGTTTTCAAAACTGCTTTAAAGACATGATCTTTATGTCACTTTAAAACCCACGGAAAAGGAAAGCAGGTTTCATGTATGTAGATCCCAGAATTTAAAATAGAATATTTTGATATATATGTGAATACCCATGTAGAAGAAATATCTTTGAGTATTCAATTAATAAAATAAAATAATTTGAGAAAAAGAGAAAGGCATTTTGAGACGAAAATTCTGCAGCATAACGGCTATGATACAGGGTTTTAGAAAACATTGAAAAGAGAGGGGACATGGGTCACCCACTCATAAATGATACATAAAATAGTAGGGTAAAAGAATATAAAGTATTTAAGAACATGGTAATGAAATTTGAAGGATATACCATATGAAACAAATAACTTGAAAGAATGACAAAAATAATATTTCTCTTATGAAAATTCGGCAGCCTAACAGCGTCACTTAAAACTTCAAAAAAATTAATTGAAGAGATAAAATAGGATCTCTCATCATATGAAAATAAAATATCAGTATGATAGATATAGAGATAATACCCCACCATAATAAAAAGTAACTTGAAAGACTTGACAAGAAAATAGAACTCGAAAATGAGAAGGGTGAAAGAATCTGTTACAAAAATTTCGGCAGCCTAACGGCGCCACTTAAACATTAATAAAACGAAATGATGAGAATAAGAGGGGATCTATCATCATATGAACATGAAAAGGGAAGTAAGAGGAATATGAAAGAGCATCATCCAACATAAGAACATGGAGTATAAAAGAAATGACATAAAAGAGATTACTTGAAAAGAAAGAGAGAGGTCGGATCCCTTACCTTAAAACGTAACACTTAAAACTCAAAGGTTGAGACATTGAGGGCTTGGGGGAACCTTGGGAGGACTCTTTGGGAGGTAATGAGACCATAGCTTCGTTGGGGGAGAGTTGGGAGTGAAAAATAAAGGAGGAAAGGGTTGGTATTTATAGGGAAAGTGAGGGGACAAGGCATTAATGGCCAAGGGACACCTTATTGGTGGTATTGGAAAAACCATGGGCTTGCCCATGGTATTTGCCCATGGTATTGGCCACTTTGGACACCTCATACCTTATCTTACTATTCATAAGTCTTCCATATTGATTACATACTTAATACATCATTTAATGATGTCATTAAACACCCGTAACTTAAAAACTGTATTTTCACTATTCATCGAAAATTCAACTTTCTCAGAAAATTCCCAAAATTTCACCTTAACCAAATATCAATGCTCTAATTTCAAAAACGTACTCAATTTTATAAAAATATTTTTCTAAATATTTTTAATTTAATTTTTAAATAAATACACTATTCACCGAAAATTCATTTTTTCAAAAAAATCCCCAAAATTACCTTAACATAATATTGATGTATTGAGTTCAAAAATGAACTCCATTTTATAAAAATAATTTTCTAAATATTTTTAATTTAATTTTAAATTTAAAAAAACACTATTCATCTGAAAAAACTAATACTTGAATATTAATTTCTGAAACAGTTATGTACCTATTTAATGGAATCACGTTACTTAATCAAGGTTCCTAGATTATATTAATACTTTCTTTAAGTGAGATTACTAATCCATTTTGTCACATTACTGATCCTATGCATAAAATCACTATTCATAATTTACTATTCATCAAAAATTAAGTTGATCTTATTAGACTCTAAATTTCATACTGAACATAATTATAGAAGACCATTTTTTGAAAATCATTACACATAATTAATTATTTAAGGTTTACATAAATATTTTCAAATATCCTTTTTCTAGAATTCATCAAAAATATGCATACTATATTTATCCGGACATTTGAAAATTCACAAACTTCATCATAAGAATAAATCACAATTTTTATTTAAATCAAAGGATTACATAAGGCTGTTATGGTCTCGTTACATATCCCCTTATAACACTAGCATATGACCTAAGTGTAAGGTGTGCTATGGTGAGAGAATCTGAGGGAGGCTCAAATAACATTTCCCTAGTAGTAATCTTTACTAACTTGAACTTCTCCTGTAGTTGGTTCTGTTCAAGCTTGACATGCTAGAGTTTGGCTTGGGCTTGGTCCAAAGCGAAGCCCAAATATGCCACCTCCTTCCCAAGCTTTTATAAGTGGGCTTTATAAGGTTCGAGTCTACTGGATGAAGCCATCGACTCTTCTTTCTGCATTAACCGATAACATCTCTATTAAATCGTTCGAGAGTAAATAAAAAAATACCATTCAAAAAGTTTGGTTCATTAAAAATTAATAATAAATGAGAATAAAATGCTATTTAAAAATAAAGGGAAATGTTTTCCTAAAAAATTCTTTTTATGAACACAAGTGTGTTTTATATAAATAAATTAATAAAATCACTTTTGGTTAATGATTTTAATAAAATTTATATATTATAAAATATTTAACATTCATATTACATGTTTTTATGCAAGATATAATAATAAATCCAATCTTATGCATAAAAAGTATATTTCTTTTTCTAAGAATCATTTTTCTTGCCTTTTGTTGGGGCACTCATTTTAAAAATATTTTTTGAAACTTTTTTAAAATCAATTTGATATAATAAATTTTATTTTTGTAATATTAATATAAAAATTAACTGAGTAATGTTTTTTAATTTTTATAAAATGTTTCTTTTTTGATGAATAGTGTAATATTCTTAATTTTAATTGAAAACTCCTTTTTCGATTAAATTATTTATAAATTAAAATTATATTTTAAATTAATTTTAATTTATTATTAGATAAATTATAAATAAATTAATAAAATTTAGGTCATTGAAATTAATTTCATAATGAAATTCTACATAAAAACATTTCAAACTTTTAAACTTTTCACTTTAAAAACCTACTTTCTCATCGCATATGAGGGATGAATTTTAAAATAATTTTTTTGAACCTCTATGAATTGAATTTGAAAAAATAGATTAAATATTTTGAATTAGAATAATTTATAATTTACATTAAGTTAAAATTTGTTTTTTTCAAAAAATGATTAGTGAAATTAATTATAGTTAATTAGAGTGATTAAGAGAAAAACTAGTTTTCCAAGGGACTAAACTTTATTCTAATGGAGTAAAATGACTGAAACACTGGTAAAAAACCTATTTAATAGAATTATTTAGATATTAAAGCTTCTATTATCTAGTTTTTTTCATTATTAATGCCACATTATATTGAATAAACGTTGGTGTAATTCCCTCTTTCAAAAATTTAAAAGTTTTCTGCTCACCCCTCTTAAAAAAGGCATCCCCCTCTCCTCCTACCTTCACACAAATCAAGCCATTTGACTAAGAAAATACCTACAAAAATAACTTAAAAACTTCTCTCCTCTCATCTTATAATCCTTAGTTTGTGGATTAATCCAACCAAGTATTTCATTTGGTGCAAACCAAAAGAAGATACCCAACGAAGAGGTAATGTTCAACTTCAAACATTTTTGTTATATTTATTTCTCAAACCAATTAATTTATATTTATATCATGATTGTATAATAACTTCAATATCTTAAATTTATTTTTTTATGTTAATGGTATTACCTACAACTACACACACTTCCATAAAATGGGTTGTGAAATCATCATTCGTGTGTACGATGGACTACCGCCTCCCAAACCGATATTGTTATTTTTTTTATTACCACCTATCAAGCTTTTGAATAATTATGAACATAAAAATTATTTATGATATTTATAATTTTTATTATGTTATTATGATTCTTTAATATTTATATCACATATAAATTCAAGCTTTCAATTTTTTGGGAATAAGATAACATCGTTAGTGTGTACGACGAACAACCAGCATGCGAAGCGATGTGATTCATTAACGCTTTACATGGAATATATTGATGATGGTATTAATAAAAATATGTGATATATATATGACATAAAAATTATTCTAGAATTATAATATCTAATAAAATTTTCCTTTTTCAATCCAAAAGGAAAATTAAAACAATGTTTATGCGTACATACGACCTACCGTCTCCACGAACAGAGTATTTCATTTACTATTTAAAAATTTTAATGGTTATTATAAATAAATATATAATAATTATATGTTATATTTATATCATGGTTATCATTATGAATATTATTAAATCATGATTAAATTCATAGGACCAAAAATATAACAAATCAAAACATATACAGAACAAAAAGTATTTATTACCCAAAATGTAAATTTAACATGGAATTGTTATTAAACGGTTAATAAATGGCCATAATAAAATCATTTATGGTATTATATAAGTGAATATGGTTCTGTAATAATTGGTTAATAAACTTATATTTATTATATATGAGGATTTAATGAGTAAAATAGATTTTAAGCCATAATATATGTGGATTTCCATCTCACTTTTATTTTATGTGTGACACAAGTCATGTTCACCACCTATTTGTTTTATATGGTGTGTATAATACCCACGAATGTATTTTATGATTATTATAAAAATAATTTTCGGTTTTTAAATATTCATTTTAGGATCTCTCTTTTGTGGGGTTTACAGTTAAAACGTTACCAATGTGGTAAAGAAATTTGTTCTTAATTTTTCTTCTTTGAGAAACATGTTATGTTATCAACGTATACTCTTTTACAAGGTTCATATAAAATCCATTTAACATATTATGTCATTAATATTATTATTTTTATGATATTTTAAGATTAATTTATTTTTCTTATTTAATGAGTATTAAGATTCAAAGTTACTATAGTGGTAAGAGTTTTTTTTCCACAATGTCATCATTTATCTATATTTTTTATGATTATGCTTCCATTAATGAATTAATATGAGAAATATCTCATGAATAAGAATGAATTTTTTATAATATTGATATTCATTTTATTTTAATTAATTGTACAATATTTCCACTCTTTGGTGTTTAAGATAATAAATAAAATACTTTTAAGAAAATACATCTTTATTTCCCTCTTTGGTTAGAAATCTATTTTCTTTCAAAACCATGATTTTTGAAAATATTTTCAAAAGTGTTTTTATCCTTTAAAAAATTATTTATTAAAGAAATTTTTAGCCATTTTTTATTTTAAAAGAAAATTTTATCCTAGGAATATTCTTGTCATATTCTAACCAAGGAACTTTAATAAGATTTTTACAGTGAAAAATTAATGTTTAATTAACATGTCTGACATGTACATATTTATCTACTATCATGACTAACATTTTTTGGAAGATTACATTGAAATTTAAAAAGATTCTATTTAATGAAATTTTTTTCCAAATATTCTAGAATTTTTTTTTAAAGTTATTTTCAATGAAAAATGTTTTCAAAAAATGTCTTATGTTTTAAAAAGTTTTTTCAAAGAAGAAAGGATATTTTCTTAAAAAAAATGTTTTAAATGATCTTTGAAAATTATTTTCCATATATGATGAAATCCATTGGTGTTACTCATGAATTAATGGGGATATTATCCAAGGATACCATTATAATTCTTTCTTTGAATGGTTTATGTTTAATATGACATGTTTTTTATGAAACCCGTTTCTCTTCCACAGGTATTAACTAGATAAAATACTTATGAAACCCACTTCTTTTCATGGGTTATTCTATGATAAAATGATTATGAAACTTATTTCATTTATATAGGTTATGATATTCTGAAATGTTTATGATACCCATTTCATTTTATGGGTTATGATATGATGAATAACTATGATCTTTTGGAACCGATTTGTATGATTTCATTTGTGATGGTTGTAACCTATCTCCATCCAATGTATTAGTAATGATAAATGTTATATGAGCTCAAAGGGTATATGGGTGGTCATCCCAATACTAAGATAAGAAGGTATATATAATTTTATCCTAATATCGAATCAAGAGGGTACATAGAAGGACATACCAAGACCAAAGCAGGAACATGGGTGATTATCCCAAGCCTAACATGTTATGAATGTCAGGGTAGATATCCTTGAAATAAGATTTTCTATAATTTTTTGTTTTCTAAAAATCTATGTCTAATTCCAATGTTATGATATCATGGGTCACACTATTTGACTATATTATGATTCATGTCTTATGAACTTCCAATCTTTATTCCATGACTCAAGCACTACTGGAAATGCAGGATTTCCCAACGGTTTAGAACCGTTGGGAAAGGCTACAGAACTGTTGGTATATGTTATACCAACGGTTCTGAAACCCGTAGGGAAGTAAGCCATTGGGAAAAGTTTTTTCCAATGGTTTACAGTGAACCGTTGAGATAGGGTGTTGAAAAATTACCATATCCCAACGGTTCTTGAAAACCGTTGGGAAATCTTTTTCCCAATGGTTTACAACTGTTGGGAAATAGTGCACAAATTTATCATGTTTTTTCCAATGGTTCTATGAACCATTGGGAAAAACCCAATGTATTCTCTTTCCCAACGGTTTAGAACCGTTGGGAAAAGTGTTTTACCAATAGTTCATAGAATCGTTCATAAAATAAGGCATACACATTCTATGCCAAAGGTTCAAAACCGTTGGCATAGCCTCTACTGGGGAAATTTCCTAGCAGCTCTGCAATTTCCCAGCACAGCAGCTCTTCAATTTCCCAGCAGATATCCAATTTTCCCAGGTCTCATTTTTTGGTTCCCTCTCATTTTCAATCCAATTATTGTACCTGCAATAAACTAACACATACATATACAATTATTGTACCTGCAATAACCAACTAACAATTACATATAGAGAACAAATTCATACACATTTAACATATAATGGTGGAACTATACACATCCATAATTAAATTAGAATTCATAACGTAATTATAATTTAGATGACAATTATATGTGGAATCCGGAAGTCAATTCATAATATGATCGGTTTTTTGTATACCATATATTTTTACTTGAAATAATGTCCATTTTAAACATAATACATACACTTGGAGAGCTACCGGCCACACCGCGCCTCAGATTGAGGCGGGGTTGACTTGTACACATCACATATGACCCATGGATCATTGTGCTAATGTATCGACACAATCCGAATGCGTTTGGTAGGTTTTTCGTATGTGAGTTGATGTTTTTCAATTAAAATGACGTACTTTTGAAACAAAATGCAGACACTTTGAGTGGTGTCGGCCACACCGCGCCTCGGATTGAGGTGGCGTTGACTCTTACACGTCACATATGACCCATGGATTGTTCTCCTAAAGTTTCAATGGAAACCGAATACGTTTGGTCAGTTTTTCATATGTACTTAAATTGTTGTCCATTTTAAGCAAATGACAGACACTTTGAGAGGTGGCGGACACACCGTGCCTTGGATTGAGGCGGGGTTGACTCGTACACGTCACATATGACCCATGGATCGTTGTGCTAAAGTATCGACACAATCCAAATGCATTTGGTCAGTTTTCTGTATGCCAGTTGATGTTTTTCACTTTAAATGACGTCCTTTTGAAACAGAAGACATACACTTTGAGTGGTGGCAGCCACACCGCGCCTTGGATTGAGGTGGGGTTGACTCGTACACATCACATATGACCCATGGATCGTTGTTCTAATGTATCGACACAATCTGAATGCATTTGTTCAGTTTTTCGTATGCCAGTTGATGTTTTTCAATTAAAATGGCGTACTTTTGAACCAAAAGACAGACACTTTGAGTGGTGCTGGCCACACTGTGCCTCGGATTGAGTCAGGGTTGACTCGTACATGTCACATATGACCCATGGATCATTGTGCTAAAGTATCGACACAATCCGAATGCGTTTGGTCGGTTTTCCATATGTACTTAAATTGTTGTCCATTTTAAGAAAAAGACAGACACTTTGAGTGGTGGCGGCCACACCGCACCTTGGATTGAGGCGGGGTTGACTCGTACACATCACATATGACCCATGGATTGTTGTGCTAAAGTATCGACACAATTCGAATGTGTTTGGTCGGTTTTCCGTATGCCAGTTGATGTATTTCACTTCAAATGACGTTCTTTTGAAATAGAAGACAGAAACTTTGAGTGGTGGTGGCCACACCGCGCCTCAGATTGAGGCGGGGTTGACTCGTACACGTCACATATGACCCATGGATCGTTCTCCTAAAGTTTCAACGGAATACGAATGCGTTTGGTCGGCTTTCCGTATGTACTTAAATTGTTTTCCATTTTAAGAAAAAGACAGACACTTTGAGTGGTGGTGGCCACACCGCGCCTCGGATTGAGGCGGGGTTGACTCGTACATGTCACATATGACCCATGGATCGTTGTGCTAAAGTACCGACACAATCCGAATGTGTTTGGTAGGTTTTCCGTATGCCAGTTGATGTATTTTACTTCAAATGACGTCCTTTTGAAACAGAAGACAGACACTTTGAGTGGTGGCGGCAACACCGCGCCTCATATTGAGGTGGGGTTGACTCGTACACGTCACATATGACCCATGGATTGTTCTCCTAAAGTTTCAATGGAATCCGAATGCGTTTGGTTGGTTTTCCATATGTACTTAAATTGTTGTCCATTTTAAGCAAAAGACAGAAAATTTGAGTGGTGGCGGCCACACCGCTCCTCGGATTGAGGTGGGGTTGACTTGTACACGTCACATATGATCCATGGATCGTTGTGATAAAGTATCGACACAATCCGAATGCATTTGGTCGGTTTTCTGAATGCCAGTTGATGAATTTCACATCAAATGGCGTCCTTTCGAAATAGAAGACAGACACTTTGAGTGGTGGTGGCCACACTACACCTCGGATTGAGGCGGAGTTGACTCGTACATGTCACATATGACCCATGGATCGATCTCCTAAAGTTTCGATGGAATCTGAATGCGTTTGGTCGGTTTTCCGTATGTACTTAAATTGTTGTCCATTTTAAGCAAAAGACAGACCCTTTGAGTGGTGGAAGCCACACCATGACTCGGATTGAAGCGGGGTTGACTCGTACACGTCACATATGACCCATGGATCGTTGTGCTAAAGTATCAACACAATCCGAATGCGTTTGGTCAGTTTTTCGTATGCCAGTTGATGTATTTCACTTCAAATGATGTCCTTTTGAAACAGTAGACAGACACTTTGAGTGGTGGCGGCCACACTACGCCTCGTATTGAGGCGGGGTTGACTTATACACGTCCCATATGACCCATGGATCGTTGTGCTAATGTATCGACACAATCTGAATGCATTTGGTCAGTTTTCCATATGCCAGTTGATGTTTTTCAATTAAAATGACTTACTTTTGAAACAAAAGACAGACACTTTGAGTGGTACCGGCCACACCACGCCTTGGATTGAGACGAGGTTGACTCGTACACGTCACATATGACCCATGGATCGTTGTGATAAAGTATCAACACAATCTGAATGCGTTTGGTTGGTTTTTCGTATGTACTTAAATTATTGTCCATTTTAAGCAAAAGACAGACACTTTGAGTGGTGGAGGCCAAACCGCACCTCGGATTGAGGCAGGGTTGACTCGTACACGTCATATATGACCAATGGATCGTTTTTCTAAAGTATCGACACAATCCGAATGCGTTTGGTTGGTTTTCCGTATGCCAGTTGATGTATTTCACTTAAAATGACGTCCTTTTGAAATAGAAGACAGAAACTTTGAGTGGTGGTGGCCACACCGCACCTCGAATTGAGGCGGGGTTGACTCGTACACGTCACATATGACCCATGGATCGTTCTCCTAAAGTTTCAATGGAAACCGAATGCGTTTGGTCAGTTTTCCATATGTACTTAAATTGTTGTCCATTTTAAGAAAAAGAAAGACACTTTGAGTGGTGGCGGCCAAACCGCGCCTCAGATTGAGGTGGGGTTGACTCGTACACGTTACATATGACCCATGGATCGTTTTTCTAAAGTATCGACACAATTTGAATGTGTTTGGTCGGTTTTCCGTATGCCAGTTGATGTATTTCACTTCAAATGGCATTCTTTTGAAACAGAAGACAGACACTTTGAGTGGTGGCGGCCACACCGTGCCTCGGATTGAGGCGGGGTTGACTCGTACACGTCACATATGACCCATGGATCGTTCTCCTAAAGTTTCAATGTAATCCTAATGCGTTTGGTCAATTTCCCGTATGTACTTAAATTGTTGTCCATTTTAAGAAAAAGACTGACACTTTGAGTGGTGGCGGCCACACCGCGCCTCGGACTGAGGCAGGGTTGACTCGTACATGTCACATATGACCCATGGATCGTTGTTCTAAAGTATCGACACAATCTGAATGCGTTTGGTCGGTTTTCCATATGCCAGTTGATGTATTTCACTTCAAATAACGTCCTTTTGAAACAGAAGACAGACACTTTGAGTGGTGGAGGCCACACCGCGCCTCAGATTGAGGTGGGGTTGACTCGTACACGTCACATATGACCCATGGATCGTTCTCCTAAAGTTTCAATGGAATCTGAATGCGTTTGGTTGGTTTTTCGTATGTACTTAAATTGTTGTGCATTTTAAGAAAAAGACAGAAACTTTGAGTGGTGGCGGCCACACCGCGCCTTGGATTGAGGGGAGGTTGACTCATACACGTCACATATGACCCATGGATCATTGTGATAAAGTATCGACACAATCCGAATGCGTTTGGTTGGTTTTCCATATGTCAGTTGATGTATTTCACTTCCAATGACGTCCTTTTGAAACAGAAGACAGACACTTTGAGTGGTGGTGGCCACACCACACCTCATATTGAGGTGGGGTTGACTCATACACGTCACATATGACCCATGGATCGTTATCCTAAAGTTTCAATGGAATCCGAATGCGTTTGATCGGTTTTCCGTATGTACTTAAATTGTTGTCCATTTTAAGCAAAAGACAGACACTTTGAGTGGTGACGGCCACACCGCGCCTCAGATTGAGGCAGGGTTGACTCATACACGTCACATATGACCCATGGATCATTGTGCTAAAGAATCGACACAATCTGAATGCGTTTGGTCGGTTTTCACTATGCCAGTTGATGTATTTCACTTCAAATGATGTCCTTTTGAAAAAAAAGACAGACACTTTGAGTGGTGGTGGCCACACCGCGCCTCGGATTGAGGCGGGGTTGACTCGTACACGTAACATATGACCCATGGATCATTCTCCTAAAGTTTCAATGGAAACCGAATGCGTTTGGTCGGTTTTCCGTATGTACTTAAATTGTTGTCCATTTTAAGCCAAAGATAGACACTTTGAGTGGTGCCGGCCACACCGCGCCTCTGATTGAGGCGGGGTTGACTCGTACACGTCACATATGACCCATGGATCGTTGTGCTAAAGTATCGACACAATCCGAATGTGTTTGGTCGGTTTTCCGTATGCCAGTTGATGTATTTCACTTCAAATGACGTCCTTTTGAAACAGAAGATAAACACTTTGAGTGGTGGAGGCCACACCGCGCCTCGGATTGAGGCGGGGTTGACTCATACATGTCACATATGAACCATGGATTGTTATCCTAAAGTTTCAATGGAAACCGAATGTGTTTGGTCGATTTTCCATATGTACTTAAATTGTTGTCCATTTTAAGTAAAAGATAGACACTTTGAGTGGTGGCAGCCACACCGAGCCTCAAATTGAGGCAGGGTTGACTCGTACATGTCACATATGGCCCATGGATCGTTGTGCTAAAGTATAGACACAATCTGAATGCGTTTGGTTGGTTTTACGTATGCTAGTTGATGTATTTCACTTCAAATGACGTCCTTTTGAAACAGAAGACAGACACTTTGAGTGGTGGCGGCCACACCGCACCTCGGATTGAGGCGGGGTTGACTCGTACACGTCACATATGACACATGGATCGTTCTCCTAAAGTTTCAATGGAATCCGAATGCGTTTGGTCGGTTTTCCCTATGCACTTAAATTGTTGTCCATTTTAAGCAAAATACAGACACTTTGAGTGGTGGAGGCCACACCGTGCCTCGGATTGAGGTGGGGTTGACTCGTACATGTCAAATATGACCCATGGATCGTTGTAATAAAGTATTGATACAATCTGAATGCGTTTGGTCAGTTTTCCGTATGCCAGTTGATGTATTTCACTTCAAATGATGTCCTTTTGAAACAGAAGACAGACAATTTGAGTGGTGGCGGCTACACCGCGCCTCGGATTGAGGCGGGGTTGACTTGTACACGTCACATATGTCCCATGGATCGTTCTCCTAATGTTTCAATGGAAATTGAATGCATTTGGTCGGTTTTCTGTATGTACTTAAATTGTTGTCCATTTTAAGCAAAAGACAGACACTTTGGGGTCCAAGGAAGAGGGTGGGGGGCTGTCCGGGGGATGTCTGGGGGGCTGTCCGGGGGGCTGTCTGGGGTCCAAGGAGGAGGGTGGGGGGCTGTGCGGGGGGCTGTCTGGGGGGTGTTCGGGGGGTTGTTCGGGGTCCAAGGAGGAGGGTGGGGGGCTCTCTGGGTGGATGTCCGGGGGCTGTCTGGGGGGCTGTTCGGGGGGCTGTCTGGGGTCCAGGGAGGAGGGTGGGGGGGAATTCTGGGGACTGTCCAAGGGTTGTCCGAGGCTGTTCGGGGGGTTGTCCGGGGTCCAAGGAAGAGGGTGGGGGGTTGTCCGGGGGGCTGTCTGGGGGGCTGTTCGGGGGGTTGTTCGGGGTCCAGGGTGGAGGGTGGGGGGGCTATCTGGGGGGCTATCTTGTGGGCTGTCCGGCGGGGCTGTCCGAGGTCCAGGGAGGAGGGTGGGGGGTTGTCCAGGGTCCAGGAAGGAGGGGGATTCTCAAACACACAACCACTAAAAGACAACAACATCCATAAAAATATATAATATATAAAAATAACTCAACTCCAATACTATACTACGAGTCTAGATAAAACCAACAACTAGAATAGATTAAATATCAAATCTCAGTAATATCAGTCAAAATGTAATGGATAAACTTGTCCCACATCACCATCACCATCATCACCATCATCATCATCACCCTCGTCCTCGTCCCCATCATCATCCTCGCCCTCACCCTCCTCCTCGTCCTCGTCCTCGCCCTCGCCACCCGCCTCGCCCTCCTCCTCTCCCTCCTCTTCCACATCATACTCCTTGCCATCATCATCGTCAAGCTGTACATCATCCTAACCACCACTAGAACTACCACATGGTGCACCGTATATAGAACGTATCGACAAAATATACTCATCAAAAGCTGGGTTGGCCTCTACTATAAGTGTAGGATGTAGAACTTCAATAAATTTCATAAACGCACTGTTTTCCCTAGCAGACTATTCTGCCGTCTCTGTGGTCCTTTTCTCAGACTGTTCTGCCTGTGCCCTAACTTACTGCAGCTCGGTGGCACTATATCTCGTACCTGAGGAGGGCCAATACCTTGTCGGGGCTATCCTAGGTCGGTAGCGTACTCTGCCAGAATGCTCCTCTCCCAACACCTGATGTAAGTGATCTGTTGGCCCAAAATTGTCTGGTTCTTGGGCATCGAGGGCCTCTAAAGCAGCCTGTTACCAATATAAATATATCATTAAGTTACAAAATAGATATTAAAAAATAAATTCAACAGATTAAAACTTACAATCTGCCGCTGAGTCGCTTCGATGACGACACTTCCATCCTTTTTTCGTCTACTCGAGCAAAACAGTTTTGCTCGAGGCACGCGTCCTTCAATATTTTTTATTTGCCTCTACAATGACATTAAAAACTAAAGTTATATGAAAAATTTAGAAAACAATTAAATAATTAAATAAACAAAATAAAGTGGAAGTCGTAAAGAAAACTTATAAACAATTGTTATACCTGCTTCCTCTCATGATCAGGCATCGTAATGCGTCCCAGTGTGTAGAGGTATTTTTTTGCATCAATGTTCTTTTTATTTTTTCCAGATGATTCCTAAATAAAATTTGAAAATGCAATAGATATTATTAATGAAAAACATGAAATTTATTATTTAAATACCTCAAATGTTATTAATACCTTAAACTGGGTACTCGTCCAATGAGTAATCATCTGATGATACTGCACTATAGGACAATCATCCACAACTGGTACTGCCTCTAACTCAGTGCCAACTCTAGCACGCTATCCCATATACAACTCATGCTTGTAGGCTCTCCAAATCTCACCTAAATCCTTTAGACATTCCGATCGTGCACCCTCACCATCGGGAAAATTAAATCGAAGCTGAAATCAAAATATTAATTCATATAAATACAAAAATAATTCATGGAATTAAATAGAACAGATTTTTTTACCCATATCTCTGCCCAAGATCTATCCTTGACCTCATGCGGCAAATGTCTCCACGATAGCGGGCTGACGGGAATGATGTTGGAGTATTTGGCAAGAGTCGCCAAAAAACTCCGACATTGCTGCCCTGTTTTCTCAACCACTTGGTTGTCTTCATTATAATCCACCATAACCTGTGTGCGGTGGTTCCACACTGAACTCATGCATGTACGCCCCCGCCCACGCCTCCTGTTAGTAGATGTATCTAACATGAAATAAAAACAAATATTTTATCAGAACATGTTATAATGAAAATAAATATTTCTATAAAAATTTGTTAGGGTTCTATAAATATACCTATTCCGGTCTGATCACTGAGTGCCACTGGATCCACATAAACTGATGGAACACCCTGTGGTGGAACAGGAGTCGAAGAAGATGGAATATAGAAGCTCGGAGAGACAGAAGTAGAAGGAAAAGAAGATGGACAGCTGTCTGATTGGATGCTGACTGAGGAGTGGGAATCATCGTGGGATGTGAAAATGATAGGCCAGAAGATGTAGAAGGTAGCGAAAACATGGGAGGCCTAAATATCCTGTGTGTCTCTAGTGACACACCGGGATCAGAATGTGAGAAGGATGACATGTCAGTGGGAGGGGCAGGGTCTAGTCGGGTACGCGCAGCTGCTCGTCCACCTCTGGTACGAACCCTCCTCGTACCACCGGCCAGAGTACTAGGACCAGTACTAGGTTCCTCGTCAAATAACTGTCGACATATAGGTGGATCCTACAAAAAAATTTACAAAAAAATTAATCACATGACATTATATATTCTTTAAATATATCAATTTGAAATAAAGAACTCACTGTAGGCACTAATGGTGGAACGCCCATCTCTGTCATTCGATGATTGTTCTCCATAATTTTTTTCCTTCATCTCTCTTCAATTGGCTTCATTTCCTGCTTTTGAAAACAAATATGTAATTAATTAGAAAAAGAAAACTAATGTGTAACCCAAAAAATTCAATTCAAATAAAATTGCAACCAATAAACATTGAAAATTCACATAATGGTCAATTAAGCAATCAATTTATTTAGAAGAGATTGAATGGATTTAATAAATCATACAAGTTGTAATGTTCACCAAGTTAGAAATATTGTTTGACTATGTTTGAATACAGTTCAATTTCAAGTTAGAAAATGCAATTCAAATAAAACTGCAACCAATAAACATTAAAAATTCACATAACGGTCAAGTCAGTTATCAATTGTTTTAGAAGAGCTTGAATATATTTAATAAATCATACAAGTTGTAATGTTCACCAAGTTAAAAATATGTTTGACAATGTTTGAATACAGTTCAATTCCAAATTAGAAAATGCAATTCAAATAAAACTGCAACCAATAAACCTTGAAAATTCACATAACGTTCAATTCAGCTAAAACATATTTGTGATCAATACTAAATCAATTTGAATATTACCAACCTTAAAAACCCAACTCGACGTAAACCAAAAGAATTGAGAGCATGGATGAATGATTCTATATATTTTCAACCACAACTTCAAGTTCACAATCAACTCTGACAATTGAGCTATTTGAGTCATCAAAAGAAATAAATGGATTGGTTCCAATGGCACTAGGGAAAGTGTCAATTCCATCATCACCATCATCAAAAATATGTCTTGGAATTACTTCAACTATGACACCAAATTCAGGTTGAAGTTGGTCTTTGACATAAAAAACTTGTTTATCCATTGATGCCATCACATATGGTTCTTCGGTAGCAAGAGTGCGAGTTATATTAATTACTCGAAATCTACAATCATAAATAAATGTGTCATGTCTTGTCATCGAATCAAACCAATGGCATTTCATCATTGTGACTCATCCATGAGAGTAATAATCCAATATTATTATTTTCTCAACAACTCCACAATAACCCACACTTTCAAATCGCGGTCTACTATCTGATGCACTGGCATAACAATCTATTGTGGAAGTAACCATAACACCATAATGTTGTGTTCTCATGTTTTTTTCTTATTCAGTGACAATAAATTTGTACCCATTGATAACAATTGATTTACAGTCACGAACCACGGTATTAGGACCAAATGCCAAAGCTCTTATTTCCTCAGAGAAAGAGTTAGCAGAAAAATTCAATACCTGCAATATAAATGACTATTAAAGTTGATTAAATATTGATATAATCATTTTAAACATTAATTTTTTTATACCTTCATTTTTAACCAAGCAGAAAACTATTTTCTATGCAAAGTCTCTCTCCTTCTCAAAGATAAAGAATGATGCTTCCTATTTACCATTATTTTATGTTACCTGTAGATAGAAAATATTAATATTTTAATAGATATATATGTAAGATATACATAATCAATTTAGTTACCTGATATAGTCATCAAACAAATCACAGTTGAACAAAACTGTGCGATGTGCCATCTCCCGCTCTTCATGGCTTAATGTCTTCAATGTATATGATCCAGGAATTCCTCCTGTTTGAGGAAGTGATGGAAAACTGGGTTCATTTTGCTCATATTGTTCTTCTTCATTCCTCATTGGTCTGTTCAATCTTGTAGTAAGATCAGACAAATACATCGAGCAGAAATCCATACATTCTTGAGCCAAGTAATCGTTCACGATAGAACCTTCGGGATGATTTCTGTTTCGGACATAAGACTTTAATGTGAACATATTTATTTTAGTTGGATACATCCAATGAAAAGAAACAGGTCCTCCGAGAAGTATTTCAGTGGGAATATGGATAGTCAGATGCAACATGCATGTGAAAAATGATGGAGGAAATATTTTCTCCAACTCACACAAAATTAATGGGGAATCTGTCAACATTTTTTGCAAGAAAGACTTGGACAAATTTTTAGCACAAATATCTCTAAAAAAATGGCACAACCGAATATAAACCACCCTTACATTATTGGACAAAAGATGACGGATTTATATTGGAAGAAACTCATGCAGTAGAACGTGATAATCATGAGTCTTCACAGATTTTAGCTTCAACTCTCTTCTGTTGACCCGTTTAGATATGTTGCTTGAATAGCCATCAGGAACTCTAATAGTCTCTAATACTTCCAGAAATTGTTTTTTTTTGCAGGTGTCATCACATAAGAATCACATGGAAGTTTCCATTTATTTTCACTGATACGTACAGGATGCAATTCTGGTCTGATGCCCCAATCCACCAAGTCACGCCGAGATCGTAAATCATATTTTGTCTTCCCCTTGATATTTAGAAGAACTGAAAGAAACATTTCGAATATATTCTTTTTAATATGAATTATGTCTAAGCAATGATGTAACAAATTGGTTGACCAATAAGGAAAATGAAAAAAGATTCTCTTATTCCTCCAATTGTAACAGGTTTTAGTGGAAACATTCTTTCTCTTTCCAGATTTCATTTGACCCTTCCCGAATGAAAAACTGAAATCTTTCAATTCATTAAGCACGTCAGTTCCAGACATACGCTGAGGTGGATCATTGGTCTCTATGGTATTATCAAATCTTCGATGATTCATTCTATATGGATGATCCTTTGGCAAGAATCGTCGATTTCCCATAAAACTGAAACTACAGCGATGTTTCAGTCTTCTAGATCGTGTATTCTTCATATAAACTGGACATGACAGTTTTCTCTTCGTTCTCCATCCAGACATCATTGCATAAGCCGTAAAATCATTGATTGTCCACATAAGTGCATCGCGCATCTAAAATATGTCTTTCGAACATGCATCGTATGTGCGCACACCCACATCTTAAAGAAGTTTCAACTCTTTTATTAAAGGTTGCATGTATACATCAATATAAATGTCGGGATCAGAAGGACCAGATATGAGTATACTCATGAAAGTGAAAGGTTTTTTCATACACAACCATGGGGGAAGATTATAAATGTGTATAAAAACTGGCCATGTGTTGTGCGAAGTAAGCATATGCCCAAACGGATTAAAACCGTCGCATGAAAGACCCAGCCTCACATTACGCACTTCAGCTGCAAAATCAGGATTTAGAGCATCAAATCTCTGCCATACAAATCCATCTGCAGGATGAACCAACTCATCATTAGTCTTCTTTCTCTCGGTATCATGCTATCTCATTTTTATTGATATGTCATCAGACATAAAAAGATTCTGAAGTCTGGGGATCAATGGAAAGTGCCACATTAGTTTTTGTGGAACGCGGGATGGTGTTCCATCAGATTTTGTCTTCCAGCGGGATGTGCCACATTTTATACAATCATTTTGTTCAGCGGTTTCCTCCCAGAATAAACTACAATCTTTCGGGCAAGCATGAATTTTGTTTCTTGAAAATTCAAGTTCCTCAACTAGCTTCCATGCCATATAGTGGTTTGAGGGAATATCTGCATCATCTGGAAGTAAATCCTTCAAGAGAGTAACAATGTAATCGATTGCTGTATTATAAATTCCATACATAGTTTTCCCATGAAACAATCGGATTAAAAATTCCAGCTTTTTCATTTTATCGCATTGTCGATATACTGGAGTCGTGGCAGCATCATTCAATTTTTTCACCCTATCAATATCATCATTTTCACTAGATGCATCAGCTATCCTCATATCAATGTCTTCTTGAGTCGAAATCCTTTCTTTTTCATGATGACGAATAAATGGAAACCAATCATCTAACAAATTCTCCTTTCCAGTCCTTTCATTTTGATCATCACCAATTTGAGATTTCATTTTCTCCCCATTATGATACCACACAAAGTAGTTTTCTTGAAAACCATTTTTGGTTATGTGGTAGCTGACTTCTTCACGGCTCAACCAAGGTCTACCAACACAATTGGAACATGGGCAGTGTATGCGACCACTATCTGAAGCATTGTGAAATGCAAAATCTATAAAGCTCTCCAAATTGTTTTGAAAATCGCTTGAGATCCGATCAGTTTCATACATCCAACTTCTGTCCATTCTGTAAAAATAATTTATATAAGTCATTTTGTCATAAACAATTCAATAGGATTGAACTTTAATAGAAAATACATTTAAGTAAATGATAAAGGAAGAAAATAGTCAAGGTATCAACTACACATGTGAAAAAAACATTCAAATGTGTTATTGAAAAAATGTAAAACCAACAAGAAATTAATGTGTTATATCACATCACAACATGCCTCATCCCATAACCATATTAGTAGGGTATCATGAACATGAATAACATCAACCTTGTGCCATCCTCCTACCCTACATGACCCCAACCACATGCCACATCTTATTATAGCCTTATCACATCACACCTCACCGGAAAACACTAGGGAAATCATAGTACATATCACCTGAAGACACATGGACAATCACATCGTATCTTGCCTAAAAACACATGGTCAATCACTTTTGAAGGAAGAGTAGGGAAGACATGGTAGTTATCCAACCATATAACCACCATCCTAGATATTAGAAAAAATACCCATAACTCAAAACCTCTGATTGTTGGTAGGTTTATCCAACTCTGGTTGGAAATGTGTAGAAATAACATAAAAATACATGATATATAGATAGCACAAAATACTCAACCTATGGGTTCACATTAACTACATAATCACACACTTCACTACTACCATAAAACACATAAACCACACCACCACCACAAAAGATGCATAGCATTTCTCACTTTCATTTATAAGCCACTTCATTAACACTTACATTGTCCATTCATTTAATGTTAAATTAATTAAATCCATTTACCACACATCCATTTCTAATCCATCTCATTTATTTAATATCTTGTTTTTTGGTTTTAACAGCATAATTTATTCCATAGATAACCAGGAAACTAATAAAAACACCACACAATAACTCACCATCTCACAATAACCATCGACGCCATGTTACATCGACCAACCATCTCACCAAAACAACCACATATCACAACAAAAATATTTCACATCACAAACCACCGCACAACCAAAACCACTGCACAACCAAAACTATGAATCTTCAAAATTAGAACACAATAAAGAGACATCATGCCCTTATAAATGTAAATGTGTAATGAAAACATTAATTGGACATACACTGATATAGGGATTTGACTACACAATTCATGGAACAATCATAAATTTTTACATAAACCCTAAAATTTGGGAATTAGGAAATCATTCGTAGAAGTATATTCTTTATAACAGGTGGAACAAAAATATAGGGATCTAACCTGGTGGATGGTGATCCTTTGGAAGATGTGGGGATTGGGAAGTGATTCTACCGAGGAATCGCTTCTAGAGGAGCTTCTGGAGATGAGCAGAAGGCTTTGGATCCGCTTCTGAATCGTGGGGAGGCCGCTGCTAACATTGGGGTATTTGGGGGTTTTTTCCCCAATAGTTCATAAAAACCATTGGTAAAAACCAATTTTCCCAACGGTTTCATAAAACCATTGGGAAAAATAAGTTTTTTCCACCTTTTCCCAACGGTTTTATAAAATCGTTGGGAAAGACTGAATTTTTTCCACTTTTCCCAACGGTTTCATAAAACCATTGGGAAAAGTCTCTTCTAATAGGTATTTCCCAACGATTTATATAAACCATTGGAAAAGACAGAATATACCAACAGTTTCTTTGAACCGTTGGGAAACAACTGTTGGGAAAACTCCCATTTCCAGTAGTGAAGATTATGATATTTAATATTAAATGTATGGTTTTCAAGTGTTATTCTCATGTTCTCATAATCTTATGTTCATGTTTGGATTAAGAATCTCACTTATTTACCCTTACTGGTCATTTTAGATCAGCATTTCTTATATTTAATTTCCACAGGTTGTAAATATAGGTTTTAAGTAGGAGTACTAAATGTGAAGATCTTTATGGTAGACATTAAAGATCTTTCACCAAGTTAGAAGATTATGTTTCCAAGTTTCTAAAGGCACTAAACTATTACGGTCCTTAGGCATGTGTTTGTGAAATATAATGAATATTCATAAAAAAATATTTATTATTCATGTATGAAAATTATGAGTCACTATAAGATTCATGGGAGGTGGTAGAATGGGGGAAGTGAAGCACTCGTGGTAGAAGGTGAAGGATCGGTAGAGGGTGGAGGGTGCATGGGTAAATGGTAAATGGATTGGGAATGGTAGGTTGGGTGGTTGAGTGGTAGATTTGGTTGGGATGGTACCAAGAACATTTTATACGGGTTTGATGGTAGGAGTGGATGGTAGATGTATCTAAAAAATAAATAAAAAATTAAAAAAACAACGAAAAATAAAATTAAAAATAAAATTTAATAAATTAAAAATAATATATATAAATAATAAATCATTTTATTTAACGCTTAATTTTTTTAAAAAACATTTAAAATTAATTATAATAAAACAAAAATTTTAAGATTAATTTTTTAAACAATAATAATTTAATAAATGTAATAAATAATAAAATTAAATGAATGAAATAAATAAAATTGGTGAATGACATTGAATATTTAAAATAATTATTTTGACAAACATAAAATGAAATAATGAATGAATTAAAATAATGGAAATCAAAAACTATAATTTACATAAAAACAAGAATAAAAGTAGTGTTTTATTAAAAATTAATTATTTAACTTTAAATTAATCAAAAAAACTAAAATAAACACTAAAATACATATTTTAACAAAAAATCACAGATTTAATAATTTAATTACAAAATGGTAAAAAATATTAATTATTCACCAAAATAAAATATTTTAATAATAAAAATACAATCAATTATAATAATTGATGTAAGGAAATATAATGAAATAAAGATCACATCAAACTCCCTGCACTTAATCAATTGTACTCTTGAGTAATTCAAGGAATTCTATTTGTTTAAAAGACTCTTCAAAATAAATTCAAGTCTTACCTAATTTATAATTTACTCCAAAGTCTAAAAGAATCCGAAAATATATCCACAACATGGAATAATCATTTCTCTTAATGAATGTCACAATCTGTCTCATTTCAATAATAATTTGAGTTTTAATTCTAGGAGTATAATATGCTAGATAGAACTAGAATTAAACTTTAATATTAGGCACTTTCAATTATCACTATCCCTTGGTTCCAAAAATCAAGGGTCAATTTTTTTCACTTCATTGATATAACTCAAAATATTTTCATATAATTTAGATGTACCCTTTTTCATCAGGGTTCAAAATTTCCAACACCTTAATGAGCTCTTTTTTGAAAATCCCCTTTAATTTGAATTTTTCCTAACCAAATTCTTGTGCATAACACTGTGAAAGAAACTTATTTAGTTTTAAATTTATTTATTTATAGAAATAAACTCAGTTTCATTATCTCATAGACTCACTATGGGATTCCATTTTCCCATTTTAACCTAGATTAAAAGGACTTATATAACTTACACTTGATTAGGTTCACTAAGGGTATTGATTTTAAAAAAGGTGTGTCACCTAGGGTCAAGTTCAAATTTAATGTTTCCTAAAGTTATAATCTCAAATCTTGAAAAATATCTCCCATAAGACTCTATTTCTCAATCCAAAAACTATCATTCCATAAGAATAGTAGAAAAAAATCTCAATAATCAAATTATTCTAGCAATTTCAGAATTAGTGAAACCCCTCAATGAAGAATAAAATTATTACATAGGTAGGATGAAATGATTTTTTTTGTTTTTTGTATTTATTTTTTTAAATTACTATGAAAAAGTTTTATTTATAACATGATGCATGATTAGGATGAAATTTTAATTTTTTTGAAGGTTTTTGATAGGTTTCAATTAAGGAAATTTTAGCACAATTAGGACCCCTCCACCACACATGAAACTTAACATTATCCCCAATGTTAACTGAATTAGTGGGAGAATATTTTAGTCTAAAAAGAATTTTAAATTCAATTGTAAACAAATATTGAATGTGTTAGAGAATATTTTAAAAATCACTTTTCCACACATCCAAACAAACTTCAAAATAGTTTTTTTAAAATTTCATGCTTTTGATTTTTATACAGAGGAAAAATATAATCACAAATAAACTCAAACAAAATCATAATGAAAAATAAAATGATAGTATTTGAATATAAATGAATTCATAAGGATCCCATTAAGGTGAACAATTTGATTCAAAAATTATTTTTAATACATTAGATTTAAGCATGCCTCATAACCAGCCAAGAAAATTTATTATCAAATTTCATCTTAAAACTACGTGGGGTTTACCCAACACTTAATTTTAAGAAGAACACAATATGAATGAGTTGAGAGATGAATTATATAATTGATAAATAGAATTTAAGAAAAAATCCCATGGTATATAGGTGATTATGTATTTGGTTTACAAAAAATGTGTAACCATCCTCTAATAGAATAATTCTCTAGTTTCAAGTTCAAGTTCCAACAATATGAAAAGATCATAAAAATAATCTAAAATAAAACACCAGAGTTATAGTTAATAGATGTTTTACAATGTTTTATCTAACTAGAAGCTCATGGAATTGAATTTACAAATGATTTTTCTGCTAGTAAATATTTTTTAAAAATAACTATGCTCACTTAATCATGGTTACTCCACAAACCACACACCATAAACACCTCATGGTAACTTTATTAGGATAATTTTAAATATAAATAAATCAAAAAAGCATGAGAATATGTCAATGAAAAATCTAGTAAAAACAGTTCACCAATTTATAGATACACATAACCAACCGAGAGGTATTTATTCTAATAAAAATAAAACGTGAAAAAGAAATAAATCATTGGTTACCTCCCCATATAATGATCGCTATAAATTATTATTCCAAACTAAATCCCCTAAAAAATTTAACCATGATCATAAAATGTGTATAAATTATTAATGTTTTTCACTTCACTTTTATAAAATAAATCATTAATAGGTTCTCCCAATAAGTAACCAATTTCACTAGAAAGAATAATTCTCTAAATGTTTTTCAAATAAGTAGTAGGTGACATGTTATCCAGCTCAACATGAATCTTTAGAACCTCTATCTCAACTCCAAAAATAGTTAACAATATCCCAATAATATCACATACTTTAAATAAATATATCCTTGAAACCCCCCTACACATAGAGTATTGAAAAATATCACAAATAGAAGTTAAAAAAAGAATAACCTCTATCACAAAAGTTTTATAAAAAATTCCTAAAATAGCTTGGATAACATGAAACTCATAAGACTGCCATCTGAAGGAATCAAATTAAATATTGAAAAGAAAATTTTCAATTCCCATTAAAGACTCAAAAGAAGTGAAAAATTAAAAAATTAGTTGGAAATAATCACACACAACATCAGTCTCAACAAGATTTTTTTAATGAAGTATACTTGTTCAAATTGAACAAAATCATTTTTTAGTAGGACAAAAACAAAAACACAACCTAGATTTAGTGATTTGTAAAAACTCAATATCAAATTGGAAAATATCATTTAAATTTTCAAAAATATGAGGATGAAATTATGAATCAAGCTATAGATTGGTTTCCAGTGAAAACTATCCTCATCAATAAGAGCCTGTATGAAATTCTTATCATGTAATGGAGTCAAAACCACTGTAAATTCATGATAAAAAATAATACTCAGATCTGAACTCTATTTTAAATAATTTTCTCTCATAAATGTCAATCAGGTCATAAACAACCTCGGGTTTGGGTTTATCAAAGACTATAATCTTTTATGCCTCATCCACAGCCTGGAGGGTAATTTTTCCTTTGGAAACAAAAATTACCACACCTCCACTAGAAATTAATTGTAACACCATAATATTTTATGGTATTCCTCTTTTTAAATTTAAGTTCTTTGACAGATAATGAGCTTAAAAATGATTATATATTTTTATTTAATGATTATATTAATATCCAAGATGTTGGTAATGGTTTGAATGAATGATATTAAGTAAATTATCAGAATATATATTACACATGTTTATAAAATTAATTAATTGGTTACTAATAAAATTTAAATGAAAATGACTTGAACATAAAATATGTACTTTTATAAAAACTATTTTTATACCCAAAATAATATTTTATAGTAATAAATTAAATTAAACTCAATTAGTGAAAGATATTAATGAAATATATATATTTAATAAAATGTTTTTACATTCATCCAAATTATTTTATTAGCATAAGATAAGAACAAAACCAATTTTACACATAAAGTGGGTATATTTTTCTAAACGCAATTTTTACCACCATAATGGAGAACTTGTTTTAAATATACATTTTGATACTTATATAAATTATATTTTACAAAATAAATATTATTTTTGGAAATATTAATATCAAAATTTACTTTGGTTAATTTTTTTGATATTTTTCTAATAAGTTTCATTTTTGATGAATAGCAATGTGACCGTTGATATAATAATGTCACTGTTAGGAATAATAATGTTGAAATTAGAAAAATGACATTACCTATGAAAGTATAATTAAAATATTAAGAATCTCATAAATTATAATATAGTATACTTATATAATAGAATAAGTAAATAAATTTTTTTAAAATGATAAATTAAGTGTTGGTATTTTTATAATGCATAATTGTTTTTAGAATATTATAATTATTATAATTTTTTAAAAGAAATTTTCTTTTCATAAAATAGATTCAAAAAATAATATTATATTTTTGTTCTAGGATTATAAGATAAAATTTTGAGTCCTTAATTATTTTTTTGAAGTGTTATAAAATCATTTATAATTTTAAAATCAGTATTTTTTTGAATAAATAGTGATTTTAATTAAAATTAAAATTACTATTTTTAGAAAAATATTTTCCATAAATTTATTTAATTTTTAAATTGTACCTATTGGAAAATGGTTAGGGTAAATTTTTGGTATTTTTCTAAAATATTTGAATTTTTGGTGAATAGTAAAATAGAACAATTTACAGTATAAATACATTATATGTTAAAAAAATATTCCTTGAGTAATTACTGATTTAATCACAATAATATATAAATAATATTTATTTGTTTAATATATTTAGTGATAATTATCAAACTATTCATAGTCTTTAGCCAAAATAATAAACCAATTAATATAATATTAAAAAAACACCCCTCTCTTCCACTATAAATACCACCCCTCACCACCCCATATCCTCACACTTTAAATTACTTAAATCATTCTTATATTAGGAAAATTTACACTCACAGACCTCTCTCACTTTTATAATTATTAATGGCCACACAAAAATACCATTTCAAAGTTCTTTAAGGTGGTTCTCAAGGAGAAAAATTCAAGATGTAAATCCTTTTTCGTTCTCTTTCAATTTTTGTTAATTTCTTTTCTTCTTTTTCTATCCTTACCTCTTCTATCCAAAAATACTTTAAAACTATATTTTCTTATATATGATGTAATTATATTCTTATAATGTAATATTAATCATCAAACCCCTACTCCTCTCCCTTTTCTTCAAAAAATGAAAACATCATCTGTGAGGTGCCAATTCACCACCCTCGTGGACAATGATTATTCGGTTTCTAATTCCCCCTTGAAGGATAATAATAAAATAATTTTTAGGGTTAAAAAATATTATTAAATATGTATCATATCTTATTTAATGTTTTGGATCCAGTATATATATATAATATTAATTAATGAAACAAAACTAATCTGGGATGATCAAAAAACTACCAAAACAATCTAAACGATTATCACTAACATATTATCTAAATATTCATTCTCACCACAAATAAAAAAATTAATTATATAACCATTTAATATTATATAAGTTAATTAATAACATATAATTTCAATTCGGAATAACTAATCACATTTCACATAATATTTCATACATGTATAAACTTGAACCAGTCATGAAAACCAAGGAAAAAACACTACTAAACGAATAAATTCAATCTTATAACTCATCAAAAAGACAATAAATTATATTAATAAAATTATAATAAATCAAATAAATTTTTAGTAGGTTTTAAATTAAATTATTAATGAATCTAATTTTATTATCCAGGACATTAAGTATAAGTACAAAACACTTTCATACATAAGGTAAGAGTTTCTTCCCAAACCACCATTTTTTACCGAGGATACAATTTATCTCTCTCTTTATCCCAAGGTAATACTTAATTTATTTTTATAAAATTATTATAAATTCTATTTCTATTTTTGAAACCCATTTATCCATATCATTTCATCTTTACTTGATGGGTAAATTCATGTTTTATGTGGTTTCCTTTTGAATTCCTCCCGATAAGCAAGCCCGATTAAAGGGAACATCCCAATTTCTTACCCATTTTCTAGTACCACCCATAATCTATTTTAAGTTAACAATATTTTTATAAAATTAATAATATTATTAATAAAATATATATTATTTCATTTCTGGGTTTATACAAAAACATATCTCTTTTTTTCGTTTTAAATCCTCTTTAATATTTTTTTAAACCTCATTAACGAAGCTTATTTTTAAAATTTCTTAAACACTCTTTTACATGTTTTGACTTTAGTTGGACATAATTTTTGTGTAAGATATAATTTAATTTTACTATAATTTTTTATGGGATATACATGTTTAAAATATGATTTAATGAAAAATACAAGTGATTTTCCAAAATAAGACTTCTTTCCAAAGTATGAAGGGTTTTTCTCAACTCACTTTTACTTATGTCAGATATATGACTTATTCATAACTTATTCCTTGTATGTGTAATATATAATTCCCTTTGATATGTCATATAATTAGTCTTATTATTGTTATGATATTCTATGTTTCATTTACAGATATTCCTTTATAGGGATTATGATTTAAATGTTTCAAAGTGGTATGATAAACTTTGAAATATTTAATGATTATTTTCCTCAAGAATTCATCAGTAATTTTATTAGAGTATTTTCATCTATGATAATGATTAAAATATTTCAAAGTGGTGTGGTATAATTTAATTTAAATATATCTTTTTAAATTTATTATTCGACATATGAATAATGCATTGGACTTAGTAAGTGATAGGGGGCACTATAGCCCCTTGATGTATTGATATGTCTCACAAGACAAACTAGATTGCGTTTTTAAACATTTATGTTTGGTGACTTGGGATAAGCCTTGATGGTATGCTTATGATGTTCTATATTATTCATTCTCTCATTATGATTCATATTCCATGTAATTATTCAACTAGTATAATATCTATGGTTATGTTTCATTCTCATGTGATTATTTATGGAATTGTTTAATCAGTTTTTATTCCTTCCATATTATCCTCAAGATTATGTTTTAAAGGAATGTTTTTTTAGTTATTCACTATGAATTATTTTTTATGATAGCTTCTGCTATATTGTTTACCCTTATTTAGAATATGAGATCACCCCTTTCTTATGTTCAATTTTCCCCAATAATGTGAAGATGTATTTTATGAAAGAATTGCAGGGATAATCTACATGTTTATGGATGTTTCCAAAGGAGTTTCTATGTTATTTTTACTTTCATAATGTAATGTAAAAACAATATTTGTATATGGTTTTCATAATCTACTAAACTATTTATTTCTTTAGGATATAAACACTTTTTTATTGTACCAATGTAATAAAGTAAGGCACCAACTCTAGGTTATTGGGCTTGGGCTCTTTATAGTTTCCATCAGAGCCAGTTTAGTTGAAATTTTGGAAACTAGATTTAGAAAACATAGTTTTGGGAATATAACTTTAAGATATACTTTGAAAACACGCTTATAATAAAATCCTATAATTTTTGTAGGGTAGATATTAAGTTGGAATTCTTAGAAATACATCCATGTTTTCATACTACAAGTGGATGTGGTTCTATCATAGATATACCTAAGAGTAATAACTCTAAAAAGTCGTGGCAAGACTTACACATAGTAACCTAGTACATGAAAATCAGCCTTACTATACACCTATTTTGACACTCCTAGAGGATATGCTTAAGATAATTTACATTTTCTTTACAAACCATTATGAAGGATTTAATAGTAAATATATCCACAAAAAAACTATGTTTATGATAATGAGATTATATATGCATAATTTTTTTAATTTAAGTTACGTATTTAAGTTGTTTTTGGATTATAAACTATGTTTCATAATGTTAGATCTAATCTAGTGTATGTTATTATTTTGAAATGGTGCCTAGCAAAAGGAATGAGAACCATATCAATGTACATAATCCAAACAGTAAGAATGATCATTTTTTAGATAGGTTTAATACAATATTTCTAATGGAAGTAGTCTCCAAAATATTATTATTCAATAATAAAATCATATCATGTTATAAACAGATATATAAGAAATCATAAAAGTCTTATTTATTTAATGGAAAGTAAGAGAATAAGAGGAAAGATAGAAAATAGATAAATAAAGGGAAGAAAGTAAAGAAGTATTTTACCATAATTGATGATTGTGGAAGAAATAACCTTACTATATGCTTAAGAGAAAAAGGTTTTTTCTTTAAGTATGAATAAAATGGAAACCATTATAATGATTTTAATGAAAGGAAATAATTTTCCAATGTTCAGTTTTCAACTGTTAGAAGGTGGGATACTATACAAATCAATGTCTCAAGCATCAATAAAATATTGTAACAACCCAATGTTTTATCAATGGAATTACCTTATTATAATTATTTATTATAGTATAATCATAAAATATTACATATAGAAAACAATACAAGCAATATAAATGAAGAATGAGTAAAATAAAAGGTATCTCTAGAAGTTAAAGAATGTATACTGAAGAAATAGAAACTTGACCTTTGAAATAGTAATGTGACCCATATAAATAGTAAACTAGGAAATTGAATATTAAAATCACTAATGAAATTATAGATAAAATTTATCTGTCTTATAAGTGTCAATATAATATAATTATATCATAGTATAAGTAAATAATTTTTTAAAAAATTATTAACAACGTCTTGGTATTTCTTATTAGTCTTGTATATTTAATTAGAATTTTATGATTAATAATTTAAAAGAAAAATTATTTTCATAAAATTTATTCATAAATAAGTATTTTTATGACTTAGGATTATAAGATAATTTTATTAGACCTTAATTAATTTTTAAAAGTGTTAGAAATGTAGTTTTAATTTTAAAAGTTTGTATATTTCAAGTAAATTATGATTTTAATTAAAAATTAAATTTCAGATATTTAGAAAATTATTTTGGAAAAATGGTGTTCATTTTTTAATTCTACACATCGAAAAATGGTTAGGGTGAATTTTTTGATTTTTCTAAAATACTTTAATTTTTGATGAATAATGAAATACAATAGTTTCCAATAAATGCTAAATACTTGAATTATGATGTCATCAGCTGATGTATGGATAATTTAAGGCCATTATATCAAACTCTCATTCCAAATTACTCTTTTTGGTAACAATAATAAAAAATATTCATAGTTTTGATCAAAAATATTAAACTAAGGATTAAAATAACGTGAACCCCCACCTCTCCTCCACTATAAAAACCACCCTCAGCCTCTCTTCTGTTCACTTATCTCAATACCTGTTCGTTCTCTAAATTATTTTAAAATATACTCACAAGATCCTAACCTCATCCATAAGCCCTTTTTCTCTTTAAAATACCAAATAAACTCTCCTAAATATGCTCTCAAGGAAGATATATTCAAGAGGTAAATTCCTCTTTTCTTTTCTTTTATTTTTCTTTCAAGTTCCTTTCTTTATTTTTCCTTCATCACCACATTTCATACAATTGTTATGATAACCCTAGTACCTTACACGTACTATAATTATGTTATGATAATGGAATAATTTATCGTCTTATATCCTTTACCCTCCTTTTATACTAGAAATGAAAATACAATCTTAGATGTGTTAATTCATTACATTCAAGGATGATGAGTTTTCAATTTCCTTTACCATCTTCAATTCTGGTCATGAAACCATTTTTAGGGTTGAACCAGAATATAATATATATATTATGTATTATTTAAGGTTATTTAATCTTATTTACTCTTGATATTAATTTATAAATAAAAATGAATTCATTATGATAAAAAACCACCAATTAACCAAAACGGTTATCATTGAAGTTTTATAAAATGATTCATCTTCACTGCAAATAACCAAATTAATTTTATAAACATGTAATCTTTGGGATGTTTACTAGTAACTTATAACTCTAATTATGGACCACCATCCTCATCTTAAATGATTATCCGTACATATATAGAAGTAAACCGATAATGAAAACTAATGAAGCAAACACTCCCAAACAATGAAATTGAACCTCTTAACCCATGAAAAAGGTCATGAATGAACATAATAAGGGTATAATAAATCAATTAAATGAATAAAAAGTTCTGTAAATACTAATTAATTAATTTTATTTAATTATATAGTAAATTAAGATCAAGTTAAAGATACCATTGGGCTTTAGGTAAGGGGTTCTACCCCAACCTTCATTATTCTTTCAGGTTGCTCTATATTTCCTCTTACCCAAATGAAGTTATCTGTTATTTTTATGTGCATATTATAAATTCGGTGTACATTCTCAAAACTCATGTATCAAGGTGCATTCATATTTCTATTTCCTGGATATACACATTTTTAAATGATTCCTTCCTCAATTATTCCAGATAAGAAATCCCATTTAAAGAGAATTTCTCGAATTCTAACTCATTTTTAAGTACACTATATAATCTATTTTTAATCCACCAATATTTTTTTAAAACCACTATTTTTTATTATAAAAACCTTATTGAATCAATTTTGGTTTTATATAACATGTTATGACCTTGAAGGTTTTAAACGACCTTTAATATTTTCATTTAACCGCACTAAAATGTTTTATTGCTAAAGTTTCTTAAGTACACATTTTTTATATGTTCTTACTTAAAGTTGACATCACTTTTCAGTAAATATGCCTATTATACACTATTAATTTCCCTGAATGATCTAATTACATTCCTTCATGGACATTTTTATGATACTCCCATTTTTTATGATTTATGACATGATTATGATACCCAATTCTTACCGTTGGTAAACCTTATGTTTATGTATGACTGATTATGTATTATTATATACATGGTAAGAATATTTATGAACATGTTACAATGGGTGATCATAAATATCACTCCAATCCATTGGGTAAATTTTAGTCTCATGAGACGTTATGTGCAATGATCTTTGGGGTTAGCCTTGACTTGTGCTACCATGTGCAATAGTCTTGGTGGTTAACCATGAATTTTGCTCCTCTATGTGAAATGAACCTTGAATCATGATAAATTCATGTTTTATGATTTTACAGATTACTATGACTTCATTTTTATATGATCCCATGTTAATATGTCATGATTCTATTTGTTTCGTGCCTTTTTATATCATTATGACATGCCTTCTAACCCATGTTCTAAAGCTTTATTCCTATTTTAATTCCCTTGATAGTCTTTTTAGCTTATCACTTTGATCATGTTATCTCCATGATATCCTATGAAGATGTCTTATCATAATGGAAGTTAGGACCTCTTTATGAAAATTAAATAAATAAATGTTTTATTTAGTCCCATGTTTTTATTTTTATGTACCTAGTCTTCCAAGACACTTGATTTTACAATCCTTGTCTTGTGATATGATGTTTTATGCTTAAAATCATGTAATAATATGTTTAAAAGGATAAGGTCACTATAGTTGGTATTATTAGATGGTCTAGTTATTTTTTTATATTAGGAATAGAGTACTTTAGTAATAACCTTAGGGATGATACTAAGAATAACAAAACCTCCCTAAATTTTGGTAAGTATAGAGTAAGTGTTTTTTCAAGAAAATATATCCATGTCTAGATTCAAACAAGTGGGTGTGGATCTCGCACAGATGTATCTAGGATTAAAACCCAAAAACACCACTTTGTACTAGACTTGAACAGGAACTGGTGCACGACAACGGACCTTGATTCACTTCTGGTTTGACACACTTAGGGGATATGCTTTGGTAAATTCATAATCTTAGTACGAACTATTATTTAGGGAAAAACCCCAAAATAATATAAGTTATTAAATAGATCAAGGATAACCTAGATTTAAACCTAGATAATCCTAAGTTAGGATATAATTTTCCTATATAAGTTTATACTTTTATGTTTAAAGTTCCTTTTTATGTATATTAGCAAAGTATTCAAGCCATATAATTATATTTTCTTTTTTATTGTTAATGAAAGGAAATAGAATAACACATTCCAACAATAAATGTGATAGGTAATGTGAATATTGACCTAGTGATATGCCAAATATGATGGGAATGGGTGCTCAAAACTTTATGATAGTACTTTATCAGGTGAATCAAGTTATGAATAATAACTTGTATCATGTGGAACGCCCTCCTCCTCCAAGGAAATAGAAAGTTGGCATTGAATCCTTCATGTGGAAAAGGCCTCCCATGTTTAGGGGGTCTTCTCGTCCACTCCTCGCAGAATAGTGAATTAACTCCATTGAAAAGATATTCTTTTTCCTCCAGTGCTCAGAAAAAGAGAAAGTTGTGTAGGTGTTCTATCATTTTGATGGGGAATCTGATCAGTGGTGGAAACTGATCAAGAATACAAAGTCCTAGGAGGAAATTGATTATGTGGATTTGGAATAATTCAAGGAAATTTTTTTCAATAAATATTTTTCCACAAACCCTCCATCTAATGATGGTAAGATAGTTCCTCGGGCTCAAGCAGAAGGAAGACGAGTCCAATAAGGCATGTAAAGAAAATTTCACAAGGCTTGTAAGATATGCCTCTGAATTTTTTATAAAAACTGAAATCAAGGTGGGTCACTTCTTTGGCAGACTAAATTTAGCTCTATAAAAATTGTCGGTGATTCAAGATTTTGAAAGTTATAAAGAGATTGTTCATTGTTCCCTCAAGGTTGAAATATAGATCGGAGACTCTCAATGGTCCCATGAACCCAATGATAAAAAGAGGAAAATATTTTCTAATATGGTTGGTTCACCAAATAAATCCTTTAATGGAAGGAAGATCTAATATCCCATATGTCAAAATTATGGGAATAAGCATCTAGGGAACTATCTAATGGGAACTAGGAATTGCTTCAAATGTGGAAGAATGGGACATTTGGCTAAGGACTACTAAAGTAATATGAATAATTCCACTAATGTGGAAGAAGAAAGGAAGGTTCAAATCAACACTCAGCTAGTAGTTGAGTGTTTAAACTATAAGTAACATGGGAATTATTCAAACAATTTCCCTAATCCAAGGGTTGTTGGAGGAAATAAACAATAACCTCCAAGGTAATAAGGAATGGATTATGCTATCACTACTACTGATGTGGATCTAGACAATGGTGTGGTGACAAGTAATCTAGTTATTCATTCATGAATAGAGAAAATATTATTTGATTTTAGTTCTACACATTTATTCATATCTTTCAAGTTTAGTAAAAATATTCAAACACTATCTTGAAATTTGGATATTGAGTTATCTGTGAGAAAAATGAATGGGGAAATTATTACATCCAAGGTTTATAACTCCTCTCTGGTAAATGTATATGGATTTAACCTCCCAAAAAATCTTATCATACTTACTTTGGAGGAGTTAAATTATATTTTTGGAATGTCTTGGTCATCTTTATACAAATACAACATTAGCTATCAGGAAAGGAAGATCACTCTTCACATCCCAGAGTATCCTCCAATCTTGTACAAGTGCAAGGATGAAAATAAATCTTCTTCTGAATCATCATATCTAGTGTAGATAATTTTTCCTTATGAGCAATCATATCATGATAAAATAATTGAGATGAAGAAGATGATACTACTCGAAGATATGCCCATTGTGAGGGATTACACATATTTATTCCCTGAATAATTGTCTGGTATTCCTCCTGATTAAGAGGTTGAGTTCTCAATTGAACTTATTCCTTGGTCCCTACCTACATCAAAGACACCTTATAGAATGTCCACCATTAGGTTGGAATATCTAAAGAATCACTTACATGAGAATCTAGATAAGGGTTTTATACACCTGAGTACTTCACCTTGTGGAGCTCTAGTCCTCTTTTTTAAGAATAAGGATGGATTAATACTACTCTACATTGATTACCATGATCTCAATAAATTCATTATAATGAAAAATTATCCCCTACCTTGGATAGATGACTTATTCAATTAGCTATGTGGGGCTACTTATTTCACTAAGACGGACCTTCTATCGGGATATCACCAATTAAAGGTAAGGAATGAAGATATTACCAAAACTAGCTTTCTAATGAGGTATGAAAACTATGAGTTAATTTTGATGCCCTTAGGACACACTAATTCTATAGAAATTTTCATGTATTTAATGAATATAATCTTTAGATATTGACTCAATAAATATTTGGTAGTTTTTATCGATGATATTATGATATACTCTAAGAACAAGGAGGAACATGAGAATAATTTTAATACTATGCTAAAGACTTTGAGAAGAGAGAATCTATATGAAAATTATAGTAAATATGAGTTTTGGATGGAGAAAGTATCATTATTTAGGAATTTAATCATTAGTAAAGGGATACCTATGGACCCTTCCAAGAAAAAGGCAATTGAAGAGTGTCCAAGAAAACATTTATAACAGAGATCTATAGATTTTTGGGTCTAGTCGGGTATTATTGAAGATTTGTGAAGAACTTATCATGATATCAAACCCAATGAATAAGCTGACACGGAAGGGAGAAAAGTTCTTTAGGACTCAATAATGTGAGGAAAGCTTTAAGGAGATCAAAAGGAGGCATATCACTGCATCATTACTCACACCACTGATAAGTATATAACTCTTTGTGGTGTATAATGATTCTTAAAATAAGTTATTAGTCTATGTGGTGATGAAAAATGACAAAGTGATAGCCTACACCTCAAGGTATCTAAAAATACATAAGTAAAAATATCCCATGCATGATCTGAAGTTAGCAACAATGATCTTTGCATTGAAAACATGGCAGCATTATCTCTATGGGGAGAAGTGTGAGATATATACTGATCATAAGAGTCTCAAATATATATTCACATAGAAAGAGATTAATATTCACTAAGGAAGATGGTTTTAGATTATCAAGAATTATGATTTCTCAATCTACTACCATGCTAGTAAGGTGAATAAGGTAGAAGATACTCTAAGTAGAAAAGATCCTACATCTTTATCAATGATGAAAATTGAAAAGGATCCAATCTTATTTGATGTTAAGAGGATGGACATGGGAATATTTAAGAGAGGAACATCATCAATACTTTCTCAAATAGTTTCCCAACCATCCTTCATGGAGAAGATAAAGGATGCTCTAAGAAAAGATGTTGAAATTCTGAAAAGGGTGGAAGCTATTTGAAATGGGAAATATTATGATTTCAAGATTGATAAGGAAGGAGTTGTAAGATTTGGGTCATGATTATGTGTACCATCTGATCCATATATAAACAATGAGATTCTGAATGATTCACATAGCTCAACCTTCTCTATTCATCCAAGGAGCATAAAGTTGTATTGAGATCTCAAGGAGAACTTTTGGTGGGATAATATAAAAAATGAGATTGCTGAATATACATCAAAATTATTGGCATGTCAACAAGTTAAGGCTGAAAGACAAAATTCTAAGTGTAATATGAAACCACTACCCATACCGACATGTAAGTGGGATAAAATCACCATGGACTTTGTTATAGGACATTTAAGGAAATCCAAAGGGAGAAATTCTATATGGGTTATTGTGGATCTTCTTACAAAGACATATCCTTTTATCGCAATTCAAGAGGATTTATCATTGGATCAACCTTTACAAATATATATCATAGAGGTGGTAAGGATATATAGAGTACCACTATCTATTATATATGATAGAGATCTGGGATTTACCTCAAAGTTCTGAATAAGTATCCAACATGCTCTAAGCACTGAACTGAACTTCAATACGGCCTATCATCATCAAATTGATGGAAAATCACTATTCAGAAACTAGAAGAAATGTTGAGTGTGTTCTATGGTCTTCAAAAGAGGATAAGACCAACATCTTCTAGTGGATAAATTCTCCTAAAAAAAAGTTTCTACTCCAGTATTCAAATGGAACCAAATGAAGCCCTTTATGAGAAAAGATGAAAAACTCTGGCATGTTTGGATGAAGTTGGTGAGTATAAGCTTCTAGGACCTAAAATGGACAATGAATTGGTGGAGAAGGTGAAAACCATTCAACAAAAAATAAAGGCAGCCCAAAGTTGATAGAAGAGTTATGCAGACAATCATCGACAAGACCTTGAGTTCAAAGTTGGAGACATAGTATTTCTCTAAATATCTCCATGGAAGAAGGTCATGATGTTTGGGAAGAAAGGAAATCCAAGTCCCAAGTACATTGGCCCCTTCTAGATTATTGATCCTATCGGAACTGTGTCAAATCGACTATCACTTTTACCTACCATGTCTGAAGTACATGATGTATTCCATGTATCCCTATTAAGGAAGTATATAACTGATACTTCACATTTACTCTCTTCAGAGGTGGTATAGTTGGAGAATGATCTTTCTTACGAGGATTACCTAGCAAAGATATTGGATCATAGAGATAAATTTCTGCGTAACAAGACTACTTCCCCGGTCAGAGTACAATGCAGAAACCATAAGTATGAAGAGGCAACATGGGAACTGTAGGAGGCAATAAAGGAAAAGTACCCACACCTATTTATGTCTTAGAATCCATAATTATATTTCTAAAGTGAAATTTCATAAGGGGGAATAATGTAACAACCCAATATTTTATCAATGAAATTCCCATTTTATAATCATGTCTTATAGTATAATCACATATGATGACATATATAACACTATAAAAACCTTAAAAATGAAGAATGAGTAAAATAAAAGGTATATCTATAATTTAGGGATTGTATACCTACGAAATAGTAACTTGACCTTTGGAATAGTAATGTGACCCTTATGAATAGTAACTAGACAATTGAATATTAACCTCACTAATGAAAGTATAAATAAAATTTATCCACCTTATAATTGTTAATATGATATAATTATGTCATAGTATAAGTAAATAATTTTTAAAAAAATTATTACCAAAGTGTTGGTATTTTTTATATGTATTTTATAATTAATTAAAATTTTATGATTAATAATTTAAAATAAAAATTATTTAAAAAAAATATATTCATAAATTATTATTTTGATGACTTATTATTATAAGATAATTTTATGAGACCTTAATTAATTTTTCAAAGTGTTAAAAAATAGTTTTAATTTTAAAATATTGAATTTTTCAAGTAAATTATTATTTTAATTAAAAATTAAATTTCAAACACACATGTATTTTTTTTTAAAATGGAGTTCATTTTTTAATTCCACAAATTAAAAAATGGTTAGGGTGAATTTTAAAGATTTTTCTAAAATACGTTAATTTTTGATGAGTAGTGAAATACGATAATTACTGATAAATGTTAAATACATGAATTATGATGTCATCAGCTGATGTATGGCTAATGTAAGGAAATTATATCTAATTAAAATTCTCACTTACTATTTTTGGTCATAATAATAAAAACTATTCATAGTCTTGAGAAAAATATTAAACTAATGATTAAAATAATGGGAACCCCCTATCTCCTCCACTATAAAAACCACCCCTACCCCCTCTTATCTTCACTCCTATAAAACCTTAAAACTTCTCTAATTTCTGATAAAATATTCTACCAAGATCTTAACATAATCCATCATCCCTTGGTATTTTTAAAAGACCAAATCCTCTACCCTAATGAGGCTCTCAAGGAAGATATATTCAAGAGGTAAATTCCTCTTTTATTTTCATTTATTTTTCTTTCAAGTTCTTTTCTTTATTTTTCTTTCCACACCTCCTTTCATACAAATTTTATGATAACTCTAGTACCTTAAATGTACTATAATATTGTTATTATAATGTAATAGCTCATCATCATATCTCCTTTACCCTCATTTTATACTAGAATTGAAATCACTATCTGAGATGTGTTAATTAATCACATTCAAGGATGACAAGTTTTCAATTTATTTTACCATATTCAATTATGGTCATGAAACAATTTTTATGGTTAAATAAAAATATAATATATTTATTATGTCTTATTTAATGTTATGTAATCTTTTGTTATCATGATATTAATTCATAAAGAAAAATGAGTTTGTTGTGGTAAAAACCGCCAATTAACCAACATAGTTATCATTAAATATTTATATAATGATTCATCTTCAATCAAAATAATCAAATGAATTTTGTAACCATTTAATATTATGTATGTTAAATAATAACATATAACTCTAATTTGGGACAACCATAATCATATTAGATGATTATCCATACATGTATACAAGTAAACCAATTATGAAAACCAAGGAAACAAACACTCTTAAACAATGGAATTGATCCTCTTAACCCATCATAAAGGTTATGAATGAAGTTAATAAAGCTATAATAAATCAATTACATGAATAATATGATCTTTAAATACTAATTAATTAATATAATTTGGTTATCTAGGACATTAAGATCAGGTGAAGGACACCACCAGACTTACGGTAAGGGATTCTACCCGAACCTTCGTTATTCATTCGAGTTGTTATATCTTTCTTTTTATCCAAAAGAATTTATCTGTTATTTTTATTTACATAATCTAAATTATGTGTAAATGATTCAAAATAATGTATCAATATCCATTCATTTTTTTCCTTTCAGGTATATACATGTTTTTAAATGATTCCCACCTCAATTATTCTTGATAAGAAAACCTGTTTTAAGGGGATTTCCTGAATTTTTACCGATTTCCAATTACACTATATAATATGTTTATAAGACATCATTTTTTTATAATTCCACACTTTTTATTATTAAAACCTTCTTGGTTCACTTCTAGTTTTATATAAAAGATTATTATCTTTGATATTTTCTTATAAATAGACTAAAATTTTTTAATTGTAAAGTTTCTTAAGTACTCTTCTTACATATTATTACTTCAAGATGACATCACTTTTCATGATATTTGACTATTATACACTTTTATTGTCCATGTATTATCTAATTAATTTCCTTGATGGAAATTTTTATTAAACTAGATTTTTTTATGCTTTATGATATGATTATGATACGAAATTCTTACTGTGGGTAACCCTTATCTTTATGTATGATTGATTATATAGGATTATATATGTGGTAAGCATATTCATGAACATGTTATGATGTGTGTGCCCAAATAGTTCTCTAATTAATTGGGTAAATTTTAGTCACATGAGACATTATGTGCAATGGTCTTGATGGTTAGCCTTGACTCATGCTACCATGTGCAATGGTCTTGGTGGTTATCCTTGAGTTGTGATCCTCTATGTGAAACGAGCCATAAATCATGATAAAGTCATGTTTTATGTTGATGCCACATTACTATGATTTAATGTTTATTTGATCCAATGTTTATTTTTCATAATTCCATATATTCCATGACTTTTTATATCATTTTTTCATGCCTTTTAACCCATGTGCTAAATCTTTATTCTTATGTTTATTCCCTTGCTTGGATGTTTAGCTCGTACATTTTTCCATGTTATCCCTAGGTTAACCTATAAAGATGTATGAGAACAATGGATGTTAGGATCTATTTTTGAAGATAAAATAAATAAATGTTTTATCTAGTCCCATGTTTTCAGTTTTATGTACCTAGTATTCCAAGACACTAGAATTTATGGTCCTTGGCTTATAATACGATATTTTATTATGATTAAAATCATTTAATTATGTGTAAAATTATAGTTTCTCTATTAATATACAAAAAAATTGGATAATGGATCATGTTCAAGCTTATGATACTACCAAAAAAGAAGAGTAATGATTAATATTATTGTGTTTGGATCAATAATTATGTTATTTGATTATTTTATCAGTAATTATTTGTTTATAAGAATCATGAGATATATAAGGGTTGTACGGTAGTAATTATTCTTTAAAGAATTTGAAGAATCTAATAGAATATCACTAATAATCAAGAGAAGTGATTCTATAGTAAGTTTATCTTCTTGAAAACACATGACTTGAGAAAGATAACCCTAAATATATTATATATATTGGAATAATAATAAATATATGGTTATGTGATAATATTAGTGATCATAAAGTTGGTAAGTGATCTGATGGTTTATATTATGTTGGAATTATTAGATTTTTCGATTTAAGGAATATATCTAACAACCTGAGATTTTACTATTGGAATAATGCATATTTCATAAAAGTTGAAAAGTAGATTAAGTTATTCCTATATTTGGTATGTAAAAATTAAATCTACATTATTTTGGGAATTTTATTTTAAGTTGATTTTGGAAATTTAGTGACCTTCCTTCTATAGTTTTTATCATTGAATATAGATAGAATTTTTTTAAATGAGTCTTAAGATTAACTACTTCTAGAATGGATCAAGTTCAACATTGGAAATTATTTTTCATTAATAAAATATTTTAACCTTATTATTTTTATTAGACATTTAAAGGTTGAAGGAATGACTTAATGAGAATATGATTTGTTAAAAGTGCTTTAGGTGTAAACAATTCATCTTGAACATTCATTTACATGTATAAGGGATGATGTGAAAATAGATTAAAGAACAACCAATGGATAATATTATGGTTATTAAATTTAAGGTAATAAAGTAAGTTTATTTTTTGAAGTAATTATCGGAATATAAAAAGAGTCCCTGAAGTATAGGAATATTATTTTAGAAAAAAAATGTTATCTATTCACTTTTATTTCTGAGAAATGAATGGTCTTTTAACCGATCACAAATTTACATATTTTTTATGGTTAACTTTATACTTACAATATTATTTGTCACTCTCCATTAGGACTTAATGGTATGATTTTTATTCCATTTCCATATTTTCACTAAGTACTAATGTCATCCTATTTGAATTTTTAGTTTTCTAGAAACTTCTGCATTTTCCTTTTGCACATATTAAGAGGATATTTCATTTACCCTATTTCCGATGTGGGTTTCCCACAAAGTAATTTTCAAGTATAAATTTATACTTTTTTATGTATAATTTCAAATTGAAAGGATGAAATTTTTTGAAAGAAGGGAGAATGTAACAACCCAAGATTTTACAATATGCCTCTTTTAAAATTTAACTTCTTTGATAACTTACGAGTTTAAAAAATGATTAAATATTATCATTCAATTATTATAGTTATATATAATATTTTTTTAATGGAAAAAATGAATGAGATTAATTAAATTATGAAAATGTGGATTACTCATGTTTATAAAATTAATTCATAAATTACCAATGTAGATACCCAAAGTGTGAAGTACATGGAAATTACATTACTTTTTCATAATACTTAATACATAACCAAAAATGACACCCAAGAACTGTAACAGTTTAGTTTCTTTGGAAACTCAGAAAATAATATTCTAATCATGGTGAAAGATCTTCAACATCTCCCATAAATATCTTCCACTTTTTTTCTTACCTAAAACCTTTCTTTATATCCTAGGGAAAAGAAAACATATAAAGGGTGAGCTCAAATGCTCAGTTAGGGTAAGCATGGAGAAAATAAAACAAACTATATAAATTTTAACATAAAAACATGAACATAAAGTTTAAACATCAAGATCTTGAGTTGTGAAATAAATATTGGTGTACGTAAGGCATAGATCATAAAGGAAAAATAATCCTAATAAAATAGAATATGAATAAAAAATGTAATCGTGGAAACCATTAAGCACATTATATGATTTCCATAGTATCCAAGGAATTGGTTCCAACACCATCATAGTGGACAAAGTCCCTTACTGAATCGAGTTCACTCCTCATTCCAGTCCTGTATCACTGAACTGGATTAACTTGTCATTCCATCCATGTCTATCTCATGAGATATAAATCATTACCCAATGCATTAGAGGGATATATAGTTCCCACCCATATCATAATGAAACCATTATTATGTGTACCACAAAACAGTCATAAATCATTCATCATAACCCAAAGAATAAAATGGTTTTCATAAACATCATCCCATCATAACATAATCCATATAAAAAAATGGATATCATTTCATCATAAGAAAAATAAAACCATATAAATAAGAGAGACATTATACTTGAAACATTATCATACTAAATAACTTCATCTTATATGGAAAATAGTTTTGACAAAACACTTGAAATGAATTCTTGAGGAAAATATCCTTTCTTATTCAAAATAATTTTATTTTCACAAAATGAAATTCAATATTAAAAGAAAAGGATTTTGTTGAAAATAATCATGAAATATTATAGAGTAAGATTCATGAGAATTAGGCGTTATGAAACTGTAAAAATCTGTTCATGCCGTATAAGTTAAAAAAAACATTCTCCTCGTACTTTTACCAAAAAAGTCAAAAAGTACCTCATATGGTAAACAAAAGAAATATTCCTTCCATATAACAAAAAGTAAAAGTCAAATAGGGGTAAAAATTACTTTAAACATACATGGAAGAATATTAAAAACTTTATGAAAAACATGTTTCTATGGACATGGATGAAAAATATAACCCCGGTAAATACTTACGTATAAGCAATCTCGGATAAAAATGAGATTGAAAAATTATCCCTTACCTTATGTACAATTTCTTCCATATGTGTCTGAGACTCCTGTATAGTGGTTTTAAACATATTATTATCTTGTAACAGAATCATAATAATATTTATGATATCATATATGATTCACTTTTGACATTATATTAACCATTCATTTGTCAATTCTAAGTTAAAGTAGTGTTTTGGGTAAAATCGTTTCATTTATCGTACGTGTTTAGACTTGTTGTTCTTGATATTATTATTATTTATATCCTGATTTACTTACTTCCATAATGTAAATAATGATTTATATATCATATATATTCAGTATATATATATAATAGATTGATAAATTAAATGAAATACACCGTTCATGGAGACGGTTGGTCGTACGTACGCATGAACGATGTTTTCCTTTCCTTATTGACTAGAATTTAAGTAATTAAATGAAATATATATATATATACATAAATCCAGTATCTTTATTGTAAAGACCCGGAAATCCTATGGAAATTTGTTTCTTAAATACATGGGAATTTTACGAGTCCGTAGTTTTTAACGGCACCTGATTCTGAGGCCCGGTGTGCCCAGAATCAATTTCTGAAGTTTTGTTTGGGTATGTCCAATAAACATACATGTGGGATTTTATATCTTTTGAACCGGTACTTGGAATTGAAATCAGAGGAAACTGATGAACTCGCAGTGCCGGTTGTCTCTTAAGGAGACCTTCACCACAGTTGTGTTTTATTGGGAGTGGAAGTTAATTTTTGTGGGATTTCTAAATTTAATAAAAAAAATATTTGTGGCATATTTTTTTGAAATGTGTGGTGGTTAATTTCTCCAAAGGGAATTTGGAGGTGGGTCTCACCCTCATATTATGTGGTGGGTCCCACATGAGTACCTAACCCCTCAACTCCCCTTGAACCCCTTAAACTCCCATTGAATTTATTAAAGCCACCACTCTTCTTTTATTTTGGGTTAACTCTCTACCTTCCTCCTCTCATTAAGTGTGCCAACCATCTAATTAATTAATTGAAATTATTAAATTAAATTAATTCTAGCTTTTGAATTTTGATAATCTTGTCAACAATAAAATAATTGGAGAGACTATTATTTTAGTTTGGGGTGTGGAACTTTGAGAATAACTGGGAGGAAGTCTTGGAGAAATAATATTCTCTCGACAAAGAACGTCGTTCTTCAACAAAGAATGCTCCATGTCTCGAAGAACATGAAGCAACACCTTCTGCCTTCTTCAACTAGAGCAAGGAAGGGAATCTCTGCCACCCACAAAGTACACTGACGGTGTCGACTCAACTCGACTACACCGGGCTCTACTCCTTCCAACGTACACGGAACGACGTTCGTCTTCCATGATGTCTGTTTTCCGTGACTCGTTAACAGTCAATGACAATCGGGGTAGGGTTTTGAATTAGAGTTTGAATTCCTTTTGTTTAAGTTATAATTTTCCCTTGGATAAAAACAACAATCAAAGATCGGCCCCCGAACATGTCGATCCACAGAACGGATGTTGATTGCGGGATGGGTTAGAGATTAATTTGGGGTTTGTTTCTTCTTTTATTATATGTTGGATTACTGTTTGAGCCTCTAACACGGAGGGCACGGGCTAACAAACAAGTTTGGACCCTCCACCAATTAGTTCTTGATGCACGGTTGGATGGGCGATGGGTGAACGGAATGAAAACCCTGATTTGAGGTCGTCGCAGTGAAGAACAGGACCCTGGGAGGCAGTAGGCATAGACGAGAAGTAAGATTGACCCCCGGAATGACTCTGGTGGCCCGTGGAGGAGCGCGGCGGCGCGGGTCGCCGGCGGCCGGCCGCCTTGGGGTGGCGGCGCCCCTCGTGCACTGTCAGTGGTGGAACGAAACCCGTATCTGTGGGTTCTGGGAAGTACGGGCGATGCCAGTTGGCGCCGCCATTATGGTACACCCCCCTCCCCCCTGCCTCGCACCTTGCGTGTAATGCGCTCGACCAGCCGGGCCGAGCCGTGGCCAGCCGTGTGGGTCGGGCCACCTGTAGTGTGGGCCAAGATGCCCTCACGTAGGCCGAGCTGCACCCACCGGGCCCGGCCGCACCCACTGGGCCAGACCTGGATCCAGGTCGGGTCGACCCGGTTCGGGCCGACCCAAGGCAGGTTGGGCCGGGTCGGACAGGACCCAGACCCCCCTCTTTAGACCACTTTTTGTTTTTCACCCATAACTTGAGATAAGGACCTTTGATCAACACACCGTCAGTTGCGTAGGATTCCGTTGATCGAGACGGCTATTTCTTTATATCACGCTCAAGGTTTTGGCAAGGTTTGGGTATGGTCAGGTTGGTTTGAACCTGAAACCAACCGGGCCCTCGGAGTGGAAATGCTTATAAATTAAGGACTGGACGTCTGATTGACGTGTCTTCAACTACATTGGATTCCTTTTGATGGGAAGGTCCTTTTGGAATACTCCACAAAAGATTAGGATGAGGTTGGAGTATGGACGAGTTGGATTGTACCTGAAATCCAATCGGCCCCTTGGAACGGAAATGCCAATAACTCTCAGACCGGGCATCCGATTGATGCACCGTTTGTCACGTTGGGTTCCTTATGTTGAGACAGAACTACGGGATACATCAACTCAGAACTTTGTGATAGTTGATGTATCAACACTTGGCTCGAGGGTAAGACCCTCTCGGAATCGAGCGTGCTATATGCGGGAACCCTAGGGCTGGCTGTGACTAAGATGACGGAATCCTCCATGGGTTCAACAGTGATGACATCTGTACTAGGATCCTACATGTGTTCGACAACAATGACTTTTGTACCAGGATCCTACATGAGTTCGACAGCGATGACTGCTGTACTGGAATCCTACGTGGGTCTGACTGTGATGACTTCTGTACTGGAATCCTACGTGGGTTCGACAGCGATGACTTCTGTACCAGGATCCTACGTGGGTTCGACAGCGATGACTACTGTACTGGAATCCTACTTGGGTTTGACAGTGAAAACTTCTGTGCCAGGATCATTCATGGGTTCGACAGTGCTGATATTGTTCTAGGATCCTATGTGGGATCGATAGAGGCGATGATTCAAAGGCTACATCTAATCATCTCTACCCCTCTTTGTGAGGTGTATACCTGTGTGAAATAAGTCATGTCTTTCAACCATTATCAATGTGGTGATTGACTTTACTTCCTTTGTGGAATTGTTTTTGCTTGGGCTCAAGAGTTGGGGCCAGACTGTGATTGATAACTTAGGTATATGTATGGGCATATAACTAAGTAGGGTTGGTTGATACTTTGAGATTGTATCTTTCTACTGTGGTTGATCCTTTGTGGATTTGGTGAGACCTTGAGGGTCTCGGGGTCCCTACTGAGTATCGTTATACTCACCCCTGCATAGGTTATGCCTGCACCTCATTGTGTTGGATGTAGACGACAGACAGCGCCGACTGAGGTGGAGTGTACAAGGACTGGATGATACCCGGAGGTGGACCTCACGACGAGTCGGTTCCCGAAGGATACGGACGAACGTGGAGCACTGAAGAGGCTATCGATACCTACCCTTCAGGTAGGATCTATGGTGGACAATCCAGGAGCTGCTAGGCACCTTCCAACAATTTGTATTTTTAGTTGTACATGTTTTTCCTTTCCTTGTACATTACTGTTGGGCTTGTATTTTTGGCCATTGTACTTTCCAGCACTTCTTCTGTATTCAGTTTTTACTTAGAGTTTGCTTCTGCTTGTTCTCTAGTTGTGTTTGTTTTCAGTTATAATGTCAATTCCTTCCTAGTTTAGGGATTTGCGCCTTTGGTGCTAGTCTCCATCCCCTAGCCTATAGAAGGCGGTCTTGGGGTAGTTAAGACATGGGCCCCGGGGGATGGGTCATGAAAAATTGGTATCAGAGGAGTCGGTTCTACCATAGATATTAGGACTCTGATATTTTTTTTCTATAAAGAAATAGTGTTAAGGGTATTGAGTGTGGTTTTCAGTCCAGGGAGTCCAGTGTTGGTGCGGTGGCCGACGTATCCATACACCAGGACCCTAACTTCTGATTTCCGAATCAGTGCACGAAAGCACTGATTATGAGAGTGTTTTCAAGAGTCTTCTTTGTAAAATATTTGAGTCATATCACCACGTATAACTTATTGACCGTGGCACACCTGTTTCTTATCATGATGTTGCTGCATAGACAACCAGCTAGGGTTTTGGAGAGAGTACACGATGACGGCCACCGAGCGACGAGGCATCGGTTTAGGGCCTTCTTTCTATGTTTTCACCATCGGGTGGTGTACCTATAGAGACCCGAATCTTGACGTACATGGAAATTACATTACTTTTGTGGAATACTTAATACATAATGAAAAAATACACACAAGGACCGTAATAGTTTAGTGTCTTTGGAAACTCAGAAAATAATCTTCTAATCATGGTGAAATATCTTCAACATCTCCTATAAAGATCTTCCCCTTTTGTTTTCTTACCTAAAACCTTTCTTTAAATACTGGGGAAAAGAAAACATAAAAAGGGTGAGCTCAAATGCTCAGTAAGGGTAAGCATAGATAACATAAAACAATCCATAAACATTTGAATGCAAAAACTTGAACATAAAATCTAAACATCAAAATTATGAGCAACGACATAAATCTTGGAAGTACACAAGGCATAGATCATAAAGGAACATTAGTCATGATAAACTTGAATGTTAATAAAACATGTAATTGTGGCATCCATTAAGCACATGTTATGATTTCTATAGTATCCAAGGCATTTCTTCCAAGACCATCTTAGTGGACAAAGTCCCTTTCTGAATCGAGTTCACTCCTCGTTCCAGTCCCGTAACACTGAACTGGATTAACTTACCATTCCAACCATGTCTATCTCATGAGATATAAATCATTACCCAATGCATTGGAGGGAGATATAGGTCCCACCCATCTCATAATGAAATCATTCTTTCGTGTGCCACAAAATCATAAATCATACATCATAGCATAACCCATATAATAGAATGGAATTCTTAAACATCATGCCATCATAACATAATCCATATAAAAAATGGATATCATTTCATAATAATAAGAATAAAACCATGTAAATAATTGAGACATTATACTTGAAACATAAACATATTAAATAATGTCATTTTATATGGAAACTATTTTTCATAAAACACTTGAAATGAAATCTTGAGGAAAATATACTTTCTTCTTCAAATTAAATTTCTTTTCACAAAACGTCATGAAATTTTTAAAAGAAAGAGATTTTGTTGAAAATAGTCATGAAAAATTTTGGAGGAAGCTTCATGAAAATAAGGCTTTATAAAACAGTATAAATCCTTTCATGCCATATAAGTTAAAAAAACATTCTTCTCGTACTTTTTCTGGAAAAGTCAACAAGTATCTCGTAACGTAAACAAAAGAAAGATTCCTTACATACCATGTAATAAAAGTAAAAAATGGGTAAAAATAAATTTAAACATACATGAAACCATTTTTATAAAATAGGAACATGGATGATAAATATAACCCCAGTGAATACGTACGAATAAACAATCTCGGATAAAAATGAGATTGGAAAAGTTATCCCTTACCTTATGTCTGATATGCTTCGTATGTATCTGAACCTCATATATAATGATTTAAATAATGTCATTGACTTATTACCGAATCATATTAATTGTTATTATATCATATATGGTTCACTTAGGTATTTATATTACTCGTTCATTTGTCAATTCCATGTTAAAGTAGCGTTCTGGGTAAAATTGTTTCATTTATCGTACGTGTTTGGACTTGTTGATCTTGATATTATTATTAATTATATCATGATTTAATTACTTCCAGAATGTAAGAAATGATTTATGTATCATATATATTCAGTATATATATATATAATAGATACATAAATGAAATGAAACACACCGTTCATGGAGACGGTAGGCCGTACGTACACATGAACGTTGTTTTCCTTTCTTTATTGACTTAAATGGAAGTAAGTAGATGACATATATATATATATATATGTATACATAAATCCAGTAGCTTAATTATTTCATATATTTCATTATTATTCATTATATATACTTTATAATCATTTTTGAATGGTTAATCATGGAAAATGAATCTCATCGCGTTCGTGGATACGGTAGTTCGTACGTATGCACGAGCGATAATATCATTACCATGATCATGGAATTGTATTGAAGTGTATGTATAATATTAAAAAATCAATATCACTTTACAATAACCATATATAGTTATTTATTTACACCATTATACCCATCCATGTAAGGTGGTGGTGGAAAAAATGATTACACCACGGCGTGGAGACGGTATTACGTACGTACGCACGCGTGGTGATTTCATTTTCTGTAGGATGGATAGAAGGTGAGATATGGTTGTTTAATATTCATAATGACATATCAGTATATGAGTGATACTGATGTTATTACTTTATAATTAAACAACTAAATAAGAAGAAGTTGAAGAAGAAAAAACTTGAGAGAATCGAAAGAAGAGATTACCTCTTCTTCAACGCACCTCCTTTAAGCCTTCTCTTAATGAAGTAGAGTTGGTCATTTGAGAAGACCGGAACCTCTATAATGTTTCTTGGGAAGTGGAGAAGATAAATATTCATGGTTTTTCTGAGCATCAAGGCTCAAAAAGGCGTGAAGAGAAGAGGGAAGGTGTGCCCTTTTTATAAGGGAGGAGAGGGGCACCTTTGGAAAAACTCAAAATATTATTTTATAATAAAGTCATATTCGGTTTATAATAGCTCAAAATTAATTTATTTAGAATATAAAGTGTGTATGGGCCGAAATACTCTCAACCAATAGATTCTATACATGTTTAGGTTCAATTTTAACCTTATAATTTAGATTTAACTTTAAGTTAAATAATTTTACTTTTACCGTGTCTTCTTGTTTTCTTACACTATAAGGTTAATAAACTTACTATAAAAAGCCAAACGAACCCCAAGTTGTTCATTATTAATATATATAACCTTATCTAAGTCATTTGGCCTAACATTAGATTTTTAGGAGTAAAATAACAATTAATAATATAATATTTTTTTTTAAAACTATTTTATGTCAACTTTGAAACTATTTGGTAATTGATTTTTATAAAACTCATAACAGAATGATTAGTTTGAAAAAAGTTAATTAAATCAATACTAACATGTCATATTAACCTAGAAAATTATTTTAATTCATAAAAAGTCTAAAATTACATTTATTTGGGTATTTATAAAATCAATTATGTCAATATTTCATTAATAAGATAATTACTGCATCATGATTGTGTCATAAATAAATTAAATTATTTAATGTATGAAAATTATAAATAAAATACCATTATGTAGGATATCATTTTATCTTTCTAATGAATATTTATAGTCGAATTTAGCTTATGTGCAACCCTATATTAAAAATTTTTTAGTTATTAAACATTGATTTTAACTATTTTTACTATTCTTTAAATAAAATAATATTAAATGTCCTAATCTAATCCAAGTTGGACTAAATGGTCATATTTTATTCCTAATGTTGTTTTTGGTCGAATTAAACTTATCCAATAGAATTAAGACATGTGTTAGGGTAATAATAATATCATTTTTACCCTTAATTACACTATTTACTTTTAATCGCGGTAAATAAAAGTAAAAAGTTACTATTCACCAAAAAATATTTTCATCTCATTGAACCACATTTTAGTCCTTGATATTAACCGTGTCTCTTGGATTTTCGAAATTCCACTCACAGAAGCGGTAAAATTAAGTTTTATGTAAATTTCTAAATTCTCCATGGAGGTGGGTAAAAGACGATGAAAAGTTCAATAAAATTTTTATATATCTAAAATTATTATAAAATGACTCCAATGAATTACATTGTACTTATATAGGTATTATGTATCAATTTTGACCTAAAATAAATTTAAATAAAATAAATAATTATTTAAATAAAAAGTCGGTTTTTAAATAGTAACCCAGTGTTTTCACAATTCATCAAAAATCAAAAGTTTTCAGAAAAATACCAAAAATTCACCCTAGGCTAATTTCGATATTCCGAATCCAAAAATGAAGTCCATTTTGAAATATAAAATTTATAAAATTTCAAAAAGTGAGTATTACTATTCATAACGGCTAGTTCATAATAATATTATAATAATATCTCGTTTAGTGAAACTCGGTATTGCGTAATACACACGCTATCGAGGAAGGTCTCGATTACATGTAATGTAAGCCAAGTTAGGGTTGCTTGTAGTGCAAGACTCCTTTGTTGTTGCGTATAATAGAATCCAACCATATTTCATTTATACATTGAATATATATATATATATACACTCAATGTTGTGTATAAAATAATCAAAACTTATTTCATTTATACATTAAACAAAATCTATACTTAATGTTGCGTAAAATAATTTCCACCAAACGAACTTGAAATTGTGTGTAACATGAGCCAATAATAGTGTTGCGTATATTGAAAGCTAATACGGTGTTTCATATAGCGCAAGATAATCTTGGTGTTGCGTACAACAAAAGATGTCAAAGAAATTAAAAAGAATAATTCTCATAAAATATCAGGTTGTTATAGTACCAGCAGCACCATCACCCATAGGGCTGCAGATACCCCTAGCCGCACTGGTGGATAGTGCACGCCAACTGAGCACGTTGCATGAGTTCTAGCGGTAGAGGCCTCCGAGGTTTCGAGACGAGACAAATTCTTAGGCAGCAAAGGACTACATGGAGGCGATTACTGGAGTTTTCCGCCTAGTTGAGACACTAGTAGAGAAGATGTTGATCTTAGATGCTAATCTTTTTCAATGAATGACCATGAGTATTGTCTGCATAATGATGAATTTTTGGTACTTGGACCGTTTTTCGAGATGGTACCTTCGGGTAGTGTGCCAAATATATCCATGCTCGTTGGTTAGCAAGCACTACCGGCGGTACCGGTAGAGGAAACTTGTAGGATTTATGGCTTACATGTGTTTCAACACCAGATATCCCTCATGTTCCAAGGTGAGCCCGACCTACAGGCAGCTGAGGAATGTATTGAGGAGGTGGCTGAGAGTTTTCTAGAGCTTATACTTCTTCAGAAGGACGACGTGTCGGTATGTGAGTATTCATCGAGGCATACTGATCCTTCCTGGTACTCAATGAATATGATTCGATCAGTGATTTAGAGCTCAGACCTTTGAGCGAGGTGTGTTTAAGGATATTTGAGCCATCACTTTTTCCTCTATGCATTCCCACTTATGTTAGGGTGCTAGAGAGAACCTTTGTGGTTGAATGTTCATTGGTTGAGTGGATACAGCCAGTGAATGTTAGCAGTTGGAAAGCATGAAACTGGCATCAGTCTCAGAGACTTGGGCATGTGAGATGTTTCAGGAAGAGGAAGTGTTAAGGACAGATGAATCTGTAGGGCATCAGACAAGGAAGCAGAGCTAGGAGAGCAGCATGAGGTGGTGAACATTTTGACATGTTACAAACACCTGCCTTTATAGTCCCTGCTAGGGTCATGGAGCTAGAGGGAAGGGGAAGAGAGTAGTTGCATGCAGTCAAGGAGTGTTACCCAAGGGCTCTAAGAATGATTTTAGGTACGGTCTGTGTCTACTACTAGCTTCTGTATCAATAGACATAGGTACCAATCATTCCTTCCAAGAATCTTGTCCCAGACCTAGAGTTTTCGGTTAAGCCGTTGACTTAACCCTCACATCTGGAGATACCATTGGTAGGAGACTCGATAATCACACTTACGTCGATGGTGTGATCTTAACCTTGAGGCAAGAGTTTTGGTTGTAACCTCTCGATGGCAGCGTCGAGGACTTACGATGTTATTTTGGGTATGGACTGGGCAACCACATTTCATACATATATTGACTATATTAGGCAAAAAGGTTTTGGTTTATCTAAAATGTTGGGACGGGGTTTTCCTTGGTCGGAAAAAAGGAAAACTCAGGCAGCACAGGATGGAATCATGCATAAGAGGGTGAAGTCGATCACTTAGGAGTCGTCTAGACTTACCTTTGTGCCAAACTTCTTTAGAGTTGCAGCACAACTATCATCTTTGATGAAGAAGGGGAAACCCTTCGTATGGTAAGAGATATTCCAACAGAGCTTTCAGAAGCTAAGGAAGAGGATGACTAGTGTGCCCATATTGAGGCTACTAGAGGAGAGCGTTGGGTATGTAGTTTACTGTGATGCATCGGGGACCAGACTCGGGTGTGTCCCGATGTAGGAGCGAGGAATGATCACATATGGTTCTCGGCAGTTGAGACTACACGAGCAGAACTACGCTACCCATGACCTGGAGTTAGTATCAGTGGTCTTTGCTTTGAAGATGTGGTGGCACTATCTTATGGGTGAATGTTTTACCGTATACTCAGATCACAAGAGTCTCAGGTATATCTTCTCTCATGAGGACCTAAACCTGAGATAGCGATGATGGCTTGAGTTCCTCTAGGACTATGACTTCAAGATAGTCTATAATCCTGGGAAGGGGAACTTTGTAGAATATTCTCTCAGCAGGAGATCAGGCATTCAGTTGTTAGGAGAGGCGATAGAGCAGTTGGCCGCGTTGCAGATATCCTTTGTGGGTAAAGATGGAGCATCCTTTCTTCAGTCTCTTATAGTTACTCCCCCTCTTCTTCAGCAAGTCAGGGAGGCACAACATGGGAACACTGACTGTGAGACACGACATGCTCAGATATCCATAGGACAGGCACCTGATAGATTTTTTGAAGGTGGGGAGCATGTCATCCTCTTCAGAAAACATACTATGGTACCAGTGTCACTTCAGGAGGAAGTGTTGAGAGAGTTTCACACATCTCCCTTAGTAGTACATCCAGGAGAGGGAGACCTCTAAAGTTTGAGGATGGAGACCATGTCTTTCTAAGGGTCTCACCTCAACGAGGTCTACAGAGATTTGGCTGAGGTGGAAAGTTATCTCCGTGATTCATCAGACCTTTTCAGGTCCTCAGTAGGGTAGGTGAGGTGGCTTACCGCTTGGCTCTTCCACCTTAATTTCACCGGGTACACAACGTCTTCCACATATCTCAGCTGAGAAGATACGTGCACGATCCACCCCACATCATCGAACACGGGGAGATAGATATCAATGAAGGGGAGACTTTCATGGAGGTTCCAGTGGAGATTGAGGATCGATAGGAGCGGGTCCTACGTGGATGGTCGATTCCTCTAATGCGTGTTCGTTGGCAGCATGAGATCCTCTAGGAGAGCACATGGGAGTGGGAGGCTGAGATGCATGCTCAGTAACCCTATTTGTTCCCTTAGTGTGTGTTGTAGCTTATGGGGACATAAATACCTGAGGTAGGGAGAATGTAGAGACCCATAAATCCTGTGGATAATTTTTTCTTAAATATATGTGAATTTTATGAGTTCGCAGTTTCTAACGGCACCCAATTCCAAGTCCTGGTGTGCCCGGAATCTGTTTCTGAAGTTTTTTTTGGATACGTTCAGTAAATGTACGTGCGGGATTTTATATCTTTTGAACTGGTGCTCGTAATTGAAATCTTAGGACACCAATGAACTCACAGTGCCGATTTTCGCTTATGGAGACCTTCATCGCAGTTGCGTTTTATCGGGAGTGGAAGTTAATTTCTGGGGGATTTCTAAATTTAATAAAAAAATACTTGTGGAATATTTTTTTTTAAATGTGTGGTGGTTAATTTATACAAAGGGAAGTTGGAGGTGGGACCCACCCCCACATAACATCTCATGGGAGGATATTATGTTGTGGGGCGCACACGAGCACCTAACCCCTCAACTTCCCTTGAACCCCTTAAACTCCCCTTAAATTTATTAAATCCACCACTCTTCTTTTATTTTGGGTTAACTCTCAACCTTCCTCCTCTCATTAAGTGTGACAACCATCTAATTAATGAATTTAACTTATTCAATTAAATTAAATCTAGATATTGAATTTTGAAAATCTTGTCAACAATAAAATAATAGGAGGGCCTATTATTTTAGTTTGAGGGTGAGGAACTTTGAGAAGAACTGGGAGGAACTCTTGGATAAATAATATTATCTCGATGAAGAATGTTGTTATTCAATGAAGAACGCTCCACGTCTTGAAGAACGCGAAGCAACACCTTATACCTTCTTCAACTAGAGAAAGGAAGGGAAGCATCGCCACCCATGAAGTACACCGACAATGTCGACTCGACTCGACTACACTGGGCTTTAATCCTTCCAACGTAGACGGAATGGTGTCCATATTCCATGACATTGGTTTCCCGTGACTTGTTAAAGGTCAATGACAATCGAGGTAGGGTTTTGAATTCGAGTTTGAATTCCTTTCTTTTACGTTTTTCTTATCCCTTGGATAAAAAAAAATCGCGGATCGAACCATGAACATGTCGATCTGCAGAATGGATGTTGATTGTTGGATGGGTTATAGATTAAGTTAGGGTTTGTTTCTAGTTCTATTATATGCTGAATTACTGTTTGAGACTCTAACGTGGAGGGCACGGGCAAACGAACAAGTCCGAACCCTTCGCCAATTCTTTCTTGATGAGCGGTTTGATGGGAAATGGGTGAACGGAATGAAAACCCGGATTTGAGGCTATCATAGTGAAGAACAGGACATGAGGAGGTCGTAGGCGCAGAAGAGAGGAAAAATGGACCACTAGAACGACTCTGGTGGCCCGCAGAGGATCACGACGGCACGGGTCGCTGGCACGGTGGCACCGACGACCGGAGGCGGCAGCCGGCACCGGCCGGCCGCCTGGGGGCGGTGGTGCCCCTTGCACTCCACCAGTGGAAGGCCGCTGTGGAAGTGGAGCGGAACCCGCATCCGCGGGTTCTGGGAAGGATGGGCGCTGCCAGCTGGCGTCGTCGTTACGGGTCACCCCCCCCCCCCCCCCGCTCCGCGCCTTGCACGGAACGTGTGCGGCCAGTCGGGCCGAGCCGCGGCCGGCCGTGCGGGCCGGGCCACAGCCATTGTGCCAGACCGTGCCCTACCAGGACGGATTTGGATCTGGGTTGGGTCGACCCGGTTCTGGCATACCTTGAGTGGGTTGGGTCAGGTCGGACCGGACCCAGTCCCCCCTCTTCGGACCACTTTTGGTTTTTCACCCATAACTTGAGGTACGGGTCTTCGATCGATGCACCGTCAGTTGTGTAAGATTCCTTGGATTGAGATGGTCATTTCAGTATATCACGCTCAAGGTTTTGGTGAGGTTTTTGTATGGCCAGGTTGGTTCAAACTTGAAACCAATAGGGTTCTCAGAGCGGAAACGCTTATAACTTAAGGACCGAACGTCAGATTGAAGTGTCGTCAACTACATTGGATTTCTTTTGATGGGATGATCCTCTTGGTATACTCCACATAATATTCAGATGAGGTTGGAGTATGGTCGGGTTGGATTGTACCCTAAATCCAACCGGCCCCTTGGAACGGAAATGCCAATAACTCTCAAACCGGACATCTGATTGACACATCGTCTGTCACTTTGGGTTCCTTATGTTAAGACAGAACTACGGGATACATAAACTCAGGACTTCATGATAGTTTATGTATCGACACTTGGCTCGAGGAGAGGACCCTCCCAGAATCATGCGTGCTGTGTGTGGGAACCCTAGGGATGGCTGCGACTGAGATGACGGAATCCTCCGTGGGTTTGACAGTGATGAATTCTGTACCAAGATCCTACGTGGGTTCGACAGTGATGACTTATGTACCAAGATCCTACGTGGGTTCGACAAAGATGACTACTGTACCAGAATCCTACGTGGGTTCGACAATGAAGACTTCTGTACTGGAATCCTACGTGGGTTCGACAGCGATGACTTCTGTACCAGGATCCTACGAGGGTTCGACAACGATGACTACTGTACCAGAATCCTACGTGGGTTCGACAGTGACGACTTCTGGGTCAGGATCCTATGTGGGTTCGACAACGTTGATAGTGTTCCAGGATCCTATGTGGGATCGACAGAGGAGATGATTCAGAGGCTACATCTAATCATCTCTACCCCTCTTCATGAGTTGTATACCTATGTGAGCTGAGTCATGTCTTTCAACCATTATCAATGTGGTGACTGACTTTACTTCCTTTGTGGAATGGTTTGTGCTTGGGCTTGAGAGTTGGAGTCAGACTGTGATTTATAACTTATGTATATGTATGGGAATATACCTAAGTAGGGTTGGTTGATACTTTGAGATTGTATCTTTCTACTGTGGTTGATCCTTTGTAGATTTTGTGAGACCTTGAGGGTCTCGGGGTCCCTATTGAGTATCATTATACTCACCCCTACACGGGCTATGCCCGCACCTCGTTGTGTTGGATGCAGACGGAGAACAACGCTGACCGAGGCAGAGTGTACGAGGACTGGATGGTACCTGGAGGTGGACCTCATGACGAGTCGGTACCCAGAGGAGATGGACGAACATGGAGCACTGAGGAGGCTATCAGTACATACCCTTCAGGTAGGATCTGTGGTGGACGATCCAGGAGCTGCTAGGCACCTTCCAACTGTTGGTATTTTTAGTTTTACATGTTTGTCCTTTCCTTGTACTTTACTGTTGGGCTTGTATTTCTGGCCCTTGAACTTTCCAGCACTTCTTATGTATTCAGTTTTTACTTAGATTTTTCTTCCGCTTGTTCTCTGGTTGTGTTTGTTTACAGTTATAAAGGCAATGCCTTCCCAGTTTAGGGATTTACGCCTTTGGTACTAGTTCCCAGCCCATGGCCTATGGAAGGCGGGCTTGGGGTAGTTACGACACGAGCCCCAGGGGATGGGTCATGACATTTATTATGTAATATATTTCATTATTATTCATTATATATACTTTATAATCATTCTTTAATGGTTAACATGCAGAATGAATCTCATCACGTCGTGGAGACTGTAATTCGTGCATACGCACGAGCGATGATATCCTTCCCATAATTATTTAATGGAATTGAAGTGGATGATATAATATCTCAGAACTTTTATCATGTTATAATAATCATATATAGTTATTTTTTACACTATTATACCCATCCAAGTAAGGTGGTGGTAGAAAATCATATTACACCACAGCGTGAAGATGGTATTCTGTATGTACGCACACGCGGTGATTTTGTTTTTCATAGGATGGATAGAAGATGAAATAGGGTTGTTTCATATTTATAATAACATATCAGTATAAAATTAATACTGATGTTATTACTTTATAATGAAATAACTAAATAAGAGGAAGTAGAAGAAGAAAGAAACTTGAAAGAATCAATAGAAGAGATTACCTCTTCTTCGATGCGCCTCTTTTAAACTTCGTCTTAGAGAACTAGATTTGGTATTTTTAAAATACCAGAACCTTTATGATATAACTATAGAGGTTGAGAAGAGAAATTTGTAGGGGTTATCCGAGCTTGAAGGCTCAAAATTGTGTAAATATAAGAGGGAGGAGGTTCCCTTTTATAAGGGAGGAGAGGGGCACCTTAGAAAAAACTTAAACTATTATTTTATAATAAATTCATATTCTATTTATAATGGCTCAAAAGTGACTTATTTCTAGGATAGGGTGGGTATGGGTCTCAATTCTCTCAATAAATAGGTTTTATACAAGTTTAGGTTACCATTTTAACATTATAATTTAGATTTAACTCTAAGTTAAATAATTTAACTTTTACCGTGTATTCTTGTATTCTTACACTATATGGTTAATAAACTTACTATAAACTACCAATAAAACCCTAATTGGTTAATTAATGTCATATATATTATTATATAAGTCTTTTTACCGAACCATAAATTTTTAGGACCATTATATCAATTAATAATATAATATTTTTTTTAAAACTCTTTTATGTCAATTTAGACACTATTTGGTATTTTGTTTTTTCTAAATTTATAACAGCATTATTACTTCAAAAAAAATTCATCTAACCAACAATAATATGTTATATTAACCTATAAAATTAGTTTAATTCATAAAAAGTCTCAAATTACATTTATTTGGGTATTTATAATATCAATTATGTTAATATTTCATTAATAAGGTAATTACTGCATCATCATTGTGTCATAAAAAAATTAAATTATTTAATGTCTAAAAAATAAAAATAAAATACCATTATGTAGGAAATATTTTTATATTTCTAATGAATTTTTATAGTCAAATTTATCTTATGTATAACCCTATATTAAAAATGTTTTATTTATTAAACTTTGATTTTAACTCTTTTAACTCTTCTTTAAATAAAATAATAATAAGTGTCCTAATCTAATCCAAGTGAACCTAAAGGGTAATATTATATTCCTAAGGTTGTTTTTGGTCGAATTACACTTATCCAATAGAATTAGGACATGTGTTAGGGTAATAATAATATCATTTTTACCCTTAATTACCCAATTACTTTTAACCGTGGTAAATAAAAGTAAAAAGTTACTATTCACCAAAAATCATTTTTATCTTATTAAACCACATTTTAGTCCTTGATATTAATTGTGTCTCTCGTATTTTCAAAATTCAACTCCCATAAGTGGTAAAATTAAGTTTTATGTACAATTGAAAATGCTCCTAGGAGGTGGGTAAAAGACAGCAAAAAGTTCAATAAAATTTTTATATATCAAAATTATTATAAAATGACTCCAATGAATTATATTGAACTTATATAAGTATTATGTATTTATTTCGACCTAAAATAAATTCAAATAAAATAAATTATTTTCTAAATAAAAAGTTGGTTTTAACAAATAACTAAGTGTTTTCACTATTCATCAATAATTGAAAGTTTTCAGAAAAATACCAAAAATTCACCCTAGGATAATTTCGATATTCCGAATCCAAAAATGAATTCCATTTTGAAAGATAAAATTTATAAAATTTCATAAAGTGGGTATTAATATTCATAACATCTAGTTTATATAACATTTTAATAACATATCGTTGTTTAGTGAAACTCGGTATTGCGTACAACGTAAGCTATCGAGAAAGGTCGCTCGTGAGTGTAATGCAAGGAAAGTCAGGGTTGCATGTAGGGAAAGCTTTCTTTAGTTTTGTGTATAACATACTCAAAATATAGTTCAGTTATACATTGATCAAAATCTATACTTGGCGTTGTGTAAAATAAATTTTGTTCGAAAGAACTTGAAATTGTGTGCATCACAAGCCAAGAATAGTGTTGCATATACTACAATCTAATACGGTGTTGTGTATAGCGCAAGCTAATCTTGGTGAAGTGTACAACAAAAGACATAAAAGAAATTAAAAAGAATAATTCTCATAAAATCTCAGGGTGTTACATTCTACCCCCCTTAAAATGAATTTCACCTTCGAAATTCTTCGGGGTTATAAATGGTTTCCTACTTGAAAGTTTCTTTCATATAAACCCACATCGTAAAAAGGAATACTAAATCATCATTTTAAAAAGGAACGTTAGAAACATAATGAATACCCAAAGTAACTCATCACTGGGTTTCCACATAAAAGAATATAGGTGAACATATGGATATGGAAGAGAAATCTAACCATCAATTTCTGATAGAGAGTGGTAGAGAACATGGCTATGAAAAATCCAACAATCACAAAGCCATAAATTTGTGATGATCTAAGGTACCATCTGATTCATCGGATATGAGGGTACTAGGACAATGTTTTTGGTTTTCAATATCATTTCCCTAAAGTTGAAATTTTAAAATTAGAAGAAATACTTACTTGATTTTGGTACAATGTCATCATTGGTCGTTCCATGAACAATTTCCAGTTCATATCTTAAAGAAATGAAGTTGAATTTTTCATTCGTGAAGTGTTAGCAGATCATGTGATAGAATGATGGGTCGTTCCATCTGTCTCAAAAAAAAGGTTAGTAAAAGTTATCAAATATACATAAGTCTATCTATGGTGAGGTTAATCGTATATAATTCGAAAAATAGACTTATACTTAATCTATCATACCGCTTAATAAAATAGAACTAGTTTCTACTAACCAAGGACTTCCTGTAGGCTAGAGGTAGGTGATAAAGGCATGTCGCACTTCGGTTGTGGGTTCGATTCCCACAACCTTGTTCGACGAGACAGGTTATCGCCCATCCTGCAGGTTTTCCTTTTTCTAAAACTATACTATTATAACATTCTAGAAAAAAAAGTTTTAGACTTAAACAATACTATCTAATGTCTAACTTAATTTATTCCAACCCTTAGGCTTATCAAAAATACTTCTGTCCAATCTCAAAGTATAATGAAAATGATTACTAGAAAGGTCATCTACCAAGCATGTGAATACCATCATCTATCTCCCATATATCATAAGATATATCTTGTTGGTCACATTTCAAATATCTGAATACCTTAATCATGTATTCTCTTGAAAAATAAATACCCATTGAACATTAGTGAAAACATGAATACTATCAAAAGTTAACTCTTTCCAAAATCCAAAAATTACTATATACTCAAACCATGATATCACTTTGTCCTTATATTAGTCATGAGCTCATGAATACTATCAAACATATTATTTTCTCCTTATCCCTTCTTTATGTACATAGCATCTAATTTCCAAAAATATTTCAATCACTTTTCATGGTTACCGTTACCATATAATTATTGAAAACCACAATAAACCAATACATAGATATTCCAATATTCCATAATACTATAAATGAGATTCCAAGACATTATTTCTAAATCCCATTACATAAACACATAATCATTCCACTAAATTGTTTTCATACTCAACATCGCCAATAGTGAATGCACATGACTTCCCTTTGTCCTTTTCCTTAATAGGTTGTTGAGGTTGATCATCATTAAACTTTGGATTAGGGCATTGGTGAGCATAATTCCCCATTTCCTTGCACTTTAAGCATTGAAGTGTTGGTGGTGAAATCTTTGTAGTATTTTCTCTATTCTCATCATTAGCTACCTTTTTCCCATTACTTCAACACTCAGCTTCTTGATGACCTTCTTTTCCACACTTAATACATTTTCTAGTCCCTTTAAGACAATCTCCACCATGCTTCTTTCCACACTTTGAGCATAACGAAACATTCATCTTTTTTTCACCATTGTTTATATATTTTGCCTTGAACTCTATCTTTCATTTCATGTCAAAACCATGTGATAGATATGTTACACCAACTTACGGTTCTACCTTGATAGAACAAATCACAATTTCTTCATAGCTACTGAAGTCTCTTATAGAAAATGCCCTTCGAAGACTTGGTTTTAATCCACTGAAGAATCGATCAACTTTACTTTCAGGTTGGATGATAAAGCTAGATGCATACCATCAAAGCCTTAAAAAATTCACCTCGTATATACAAAAAGATTAATCATCCTTTTTCTTAAGCTCAAGGAAAACCTTTTCCATCTTTGTTCGAAGAATACGAGGGAAGTACTTATTGAAAAACAAGTTCTTGAACTCATCCCATTCCATGGATTCAATTTCATATTGGGGCCTTGTATTTTTAACTAGAGTCCACCATTGGTCTGCTTCACCTTCTAACTGGTGAATAGACAAAATGAATTTTTCATGCTCTGAATAGCGAAGTATCAAAAATGTCTTTTCAATGGTATTAATCCATTGTTCAGCAATAAGTGGATCAGAAGACCCATTGAAAGAAGGTGGACGTTGCCTCATGAAGGACTCAATATAATATTGTTCCTTTATTTGCTCATTTGGAAGTCCAGAATGATTCATAGCTTGTGTAAGTATAACAATAAGATTTTTCACTCCATCTCCCATAACATTGGTTTGTTCAGGAGGACAATCATTGCATTGTCCATTACATTGATCAACATGGTTCTTTCTGGTTCCAACCGTCGTCTAAAACCCAAAAAGAATAGTGTGAGGAAAAAATCATGATAGGGAAAACAACATAATAAAGTGGGAGTACCTTCAATATATAACTTCTTAAGATTAATTTTAATATTGTTACCGTAATTCTAGGACTATTACCTATACATATACTTAACCTTAGGGACATCCCTAGACATACCTTAGAAATATCTCTAGGAATTTCACTAAAGTTTTCACATCCTAGTTTCCAAAGTTTATCTAAACCTTTCCTATGATACCAATTGTAGATACCCAAAGCTTGAGGTACATGGACATTACATTACTTTTGTGGAATACTTAATACATAACAAAAAATGACACCCAAGGATCGTAATAGTTTAGTGTCTTTGGAAACTCGGAACATAATATTCTAATTATGGTGAAAGATCTTCAACAGCTCCCATAAAGAACTTCCACTTTTGTTTTCTTACCTAAAACATTTCTTTATATCCTGGGGAAAATAAAACATATAATGGGTGAGCTCAAATGCTCAGTAAGGGTAAGCATGGAGAAAATAAAACAATCCATATACATTTGAACATAAAAACATGAACATAAAGTTTAAACATCAAGATCTTGAGTTGTGAAATAAATCTTGGAGTACATAAGGCATAGATCATAAAGGAACATTAATCATGATAAAATAGAATGGGAATAAAACATTTAATTGTGGAAACCATTAATTACATGATATAATTTCCATAGTATCCAAGGCATTGCTTCCAAGACCATCATAGTGGACAAAGTCCCTTACTGAATCGAGTTCACTCCTCGTTCCAGTCCTATATTACTGAACTAGATTAACTTGCCATTTTATCCATGTCTATCTCATGATATATAAATCATTACCCAATGAATTGGAGGGAGATATAAGTCCCACCCATCTCATAATGAAACCATTCTTATGTGTTCCACAAAAAAATCATAAATCATTCATCATAACCCAAATAATAAAATGGGTTTCATAAACATCATACCATCATTACATAATCCATATAAAAAATGGATATCATTTAATCATAAGAAAAATTAAAACATGTAAATAATAGAGACATTATACTTGAAACATAATAATACTAAATAATGTCATCTTAGATGGAAAGTAGTTTTGACAAAACACTTGAAATGAATTCTTGAGGAAAATATCCTTTCTTCTTCAAAATCATTTTATTTTCACAAAATGAAATTCAATTTTAAAATAAAATGATTTTGCTGAAAATAATCATGAAATCTTGTAGAGGAAGCTTCATTAAAATTAGGTGTTATGAAACTGTAAAAATTTGTTCATGTTGTATAAGTTAAAAAAACATTCTCTTCATACTTTTACCGAAAAAGTCAAAAAGTACCTCGTATGGTAAATAAAAGAAAGATTCCTTCCATAATACAAAGTAAAAGTCAAATAGGGGTAAAAATGACTTTAAAAATACATGGGAGAATATTAAACACTATATGAAAAATATTTATTTATGGACATGGATGAAAAATATAACCCCAGTAAATACTTACGTATAAGCAATCTCAGATAAAAATGAGATTGAAAAATTATCCCTTACCTTATGTCCAATTTCTTCCATATGTGTCCGAGACTACTTTATAGTGGGTTTAAACATATTATTATATTGTAACAGAATCATAATAATATTTATGATATCATATATTATTCACTTATGACTTTATATTAACCGTTCATTTGTCAATTCAATGTTAAAGTAGTGTTTTGGGTAAAATCATTTCATTTATCGTACGTGTTTGGACTTGTTGTTCTTGATATTATTATTACTTATATCATTATTTACTTACTTACATAATTTAAATAATGATTTATATATCATATATATTCAGTATATATATATATAATAGATAGATAAATGAAATGAAATACACAGTTCCTGGAGACCGTAGACCGTACGTACCCATGAATGTTGTTTTCCTTTCCTTATTGACTTGAATGGAAGTAAGTAGATGAAATATATATATATTTATATATACATAAATATAGTTAATTTATTATGTCTTATATTTTATTATTAATCATTATATATACTTTATAATCATTCTTGAATGGTTAACATGCAGAATGAATCTCATCGCATCGTGGAGATGGTAATTCGTGCGTATGCATGAGCGATGATAACGTTCCCATAATTATTTAATGGAATTGGAGTGGATGATATAATATATCAGAACTTGTATCATGTTATAATAATCATATATAGTTATTATTTACACCATTATACCCATCAAAGTAAAGTGGTGGTAGAAAAACATATTACACCACGGTGTGGAGACGGTATTTCGTACGTACGTACGCATAGTGATTTTGTTTTTCATAGGATGGATAGAAGGTGAAATAGGGTTGTTTAATATTTATAATAACATATTAGTATATAAGTAATACTTATTTTATTACTTTATAATGAAAAAACTAAAGAAGAGGAAGTAGAAGAAGAAATAAACTTGAAAGAATCGGTAGAATAGATTACCTCTTCTTCGACGTGCCTCTTTTAAACTTCCTCTTAGGGAACTAGAGTTGGTATTTTGAGAAGACCAAAACCTCTATGATATAACTAGATAGGTTGAGAATATAAATTGTTAGGGTTTGTCTGAGATTGAAGGCTCAAAATTGTGTAAAGAAGAAATGGAGGAGGTGCCCTTTTATAAGGGAGGAGACGGGCACCTTAAGAAAATCTTAAAATATTATTTTATAATAAATTCATATTCGGTTTATAATGGCTTAAAAGTGACTTATTTCAAGTATAGAGTGGGGATGGATCTAAATCCTCTCAACCAACAGGTTTTAGACAAGTTTAGGTTACCATTTTAACCTTATCATTTAGATTTAACTCTAAATTAAAAAATTTAACTTTTACCGTGTATTCTTGTATTCTTACACTACATGGTTAATAAACATACTATAAACTGCCAATAGAACCTAAATTGGTTTATTAATGTCATATATATTATTATATAAGTCTTTTGGCCGAACCTTAAATTTTTAGGACCATTATATCAATTAATAATATAATATTTGTTTTAAAAACTCTTTTATGTCAATTTTGACGCTATTTGGTATTTTGTTTTTCTTAATTCCTAACAGAATTATTACTTAAAAAAAATTCATATAACCAACCCTAATATGTTATATTAACCTATAAAATTTTTTTAATTCATAAAAAGTCTCAAATTACATTTATTTGCGTATTTATAATATCAATTATGTTAATATTTCATTAATAAGGTAATTACTGCATAATCATTGTGTCATAAATAAATTAAATTATTTAATGTCTAAAAAATACACATAAAATTAAATTATGTAGGAAAGATTTTTATATTTATAATGAATATTTATAGTCGAATTTATCTTATGTATAACCCTATATTAGAAATTTTTTAGTTATTAAACTTTGATTTTAACTCTTTTAACTCTTCTTTAAATAAAATAATAATAAGTTTCCTAATCTAATCCAAGTGGACATAAAGGGTAATATTTTATCCCTAAGGTTTTTTTGGTCAAATTAAACTTATCCAATAGAATTTTGACATGTTTTAGAGTAATAATAATATCATTTTTAACCTTAATTACCCAATTTACTTTTAACCGTGGTAAATAAAAGTAAAAAAGTTACTATTCACAAAAAATCATTTTTATCTTATTGAACCACATTTTACTCCTTGATATTAACCATGTCTCTCGTATTTTCAAAATTAAACTCACAGAAGTGGTAAAATTAAGTTTTATGTACAATTGCAAATGCTCCTAGGAGGTGGGTAAAAGACGGTAAAAAGTTCAATAAAATTTTTGTATATCTAAATAAATTATAAAATGACTCCAATGAATTACATTGAACTTATTTAGGTAATATGTATCTATTTTTACCTAAAGTAAATTTAAATAAAATAAATTATTATTTAAATAAAAGTCAGTTTTAACCAATAACTCAGTGTTTTCACTATTCATCAAAAATTAAAAGTTTTCAGAAAAATACCAAAAATTCACCCTAGGCTAATTTCAATATTCCGAATCCAAAAATGAAGTCCATTTTGAAAGATAAAATTTATAAAATTTCAAAAAGTGGGTATTACTCTTCATAATGGCTAGTTTATATAATATTTTAATAACATATCGTTATTTAGTGAAACTCAGTATTGCGTAAAACGCAAGCTATCAGGAAGGTCACTCTTGCGTGTAATGAAAGGAAAGTCAGGGTTGCATGTAGGGAAAGATTCCTTTGGTGTTGCGTATAACATACTCAAAATATAGTTCAGTTATACATTGATCAAAACCTATACTTGGTGTTGTGTAAAATGACTTTTATTCGAAAGAACTTGAAATTGTGTGCATCATAAGCCAAGAAGAGTGTTGCGTATACTAAAAGTTAATACGGTGTTGCGTATAGCGCAAGCTAATCTTGGTGAATCATTCAACAAAATACATCAAAGAAATTAAAAAGAATAATTCTCATAAAATCTCAGGGTGTTACAACCAATTAATTTGAAAAGAATACCAATTGAACATAAAGGATGTATTTTTATAAAAAAAATTATAACCAAAATGAAATTTTATATTAATAAATTAAATTAAAAAATATTAGTAAAATAAATTAATGAAATTTATATATTTAATAAAATGTTTTTACAGTCGTCTAAATTATTTTTTATTTGTAAGATAAGAATAAAACCAATTTTACACATAAAAATACTATATTTTTCTAAAAGAAGTTTTTACCTCCATTTAATAGAGAACTTGTTATATATATAAATTTTGAAACTTTTATAAATTATAATTGAAAAAATAAATATTATTTTTTTTAAAATATTAATATCAAAATTTACTTTGGATAATTTTTTGGTATTTTTTTGGTAAGTTTCATTTTTGATGAATAATAATGTGATCATTGGAATAATAATGTGACAGTTATGAATAATAATGTGTCCATTAGAATAATAACGTCATATATTAAAGTATAAATAAAATTTATTCATCTCATAAATTAAAATATAGTGTATTTATATTATATAATAAGTAAATAAATCTTTAAAAAATGATAAATTAAGTGTTGGTATTTTTGCAATGCATAAATGTTTATTTAAAATTTGATAATTAATATAATGTTTTAAAAGAAAATTAATTTTCATAAAATAAGTTCAAAAAATAATATTTTTTTATTAGTATTATAAGATTATTTTCTGATACCTTTATTAATTTTTCAATGTCTTATAAAATCAGTTATAATTTTAAAATCAATATTTTTTGAATAAATGATGATTTTAATTAAAAATTATATTTACTATGTTTAGAAACAAAATTCATAAAATGGAGTTCATTTTTGAATTATACACATTGATAAATGTTTAGAGTAAATTTTTTGGATATTTCTAAAATACTTTAATGTTTGCTGAATAATAAAATACGGTAATTTATGGTATAAATACATTATAAGTTAAATACACTATTACTTGCATCATTGATGATGTAATCACCATAATTTCTAAATCACCTTCAATATTTTAATATATTTTGTGACAATTCTCAAACTATTCACAGTGTTTATCCAAAATAATAAACAAATGAATAAAATATCCAAAAAACACCCCTCTCCTCCACTATAAATATCACCCCTCACCAACCATTCTACTCATACCTCCAAATCCTTTAAGCTTTATTATATTCTAACCATTTACTCTTCAAAACATCTCTACCACGTTATTGTCTTCTTGGTCTAAAAAAAATACCCTCTCAAAGTTCCTTAAGGAGTTTCTCAAGGAGAAGAATTCAAGAGATAAATCCTTTTTCGTTCTCTTTCAATTTCTTTTAATTTATTTTATTCTTATTAAATAATTAACTCCTCTAACCAAAAATACATGATAACTCCAGTTTCTTATATATACTTTAATTTTATTATGATATTGTAACATTCATCATTAAACCCCTTTCTCCTCTCCCTTTTGTTCTAAAAATGAAAACATCACCCCTGACGTGCCGATTCACCACCTTCGTGGACAATGGTTGTTAGTTTTCTAATTACGCCTTCTCGGTTGTTTATAAAACCATTTTTATGGTTAAAAAATATTATAATATATTTATTAAATCTTATTTATCATTCTAGAACCCGTACATATACATTATATTATTTAATGGAACAAAACTAGTTTATGATGAATGAAAAACTGCCAAAATAATCTAAATGACTATCACTAATGTATTATCTAATGAAACTTCCTTAAAAAAGACTTATATTAGAATTTAATTTTATGTAAGTTCATTAATAACATATAATTGCAATTTTGGATAATTATTACCATTTCACATGACCTTTCATAAATGTATTAAAGTGAACCAATTATTAAAACCAAGGAAAAGAACACTCTTGAATGATGAAATTGAATCTTATAACTCATCAAAAACATCATAAATGAACTTAATAAAATTATAATAAATCAAAAAAAAATTATCAGGTTTCAAATTAAATTATTAATGAATATAATTTAATTATCCAGGAAGTTAAGTAAAAATAAATAACACTTTCAGGCATAAGGTAAGTGTTTCTTCCCAAACCTCCATTTTTCATTTTAGTTGTGTTCTCTATCTCTTTATCCTAATTAAATCCTTAATTTATTTTTATATAATTATTCTAAATTATTTTTATATGTTTTAAACCCATTAATCAAGATCATTTCATCTTTATTTTATGGGTAAATTCACATTTCATAAGGTTTATTTTTCAATTCCTCCCGATAAGCAAGCTCGATTAAAGGGAACATCCCTATTTGTTACCCATTTTCAAGTACCACCCATAATCTATTTTAATATACAAATATTTATAAAAAATAAATAGTTTTATCATGAAAAACTATCTTTTCTCATTTTGGGTTTTATAAAAACAATTATTCCTTTTTTTTCAATTTAAACAGACTTTAATATTTTTCTTAAAGCACATTAAAGAGGCTCATTTCTATAGTTTCTTAAATAATATTTTTTACATGTTTTAAATTTAGTTGGACTTCATTTATGTCTCAAATAAAATTTCATTTTCCATCTCATTTAGTTTCTGGTATATACATGTTTACAATCTTATTTAATGATAAATACATATTATTTTCCAAAATAACTCTTCTTTCCCAAGTAAAAAAGGTGTTTTCTCATATCATTTTTACTTCGGTGAGATAAATGCCTTGTTCACCACTTATTCATTATATATGGTGTATTTACTACCCTTTGATATATCATATCATGAGTCTTAATATTATTATGATATTCTATATTTCATTTAATATTATTCCTTTATATGTATTATGATTTAAATGTTTCAAATTGGTATGAGACACTTTGGATTGATTAAGGATTAGTTTTCTCAAGAAATGATCAATTATTTTATTATAGTATTTTCATTTATGATTATGATTCAAATAATTAAAAGTGTTATGGGAAAATTTGATTTAAATATATCTTTATAATTCAATTATTTGACATATGAGGAATGCATTGAACTTAATAAGTGACGAACGGGGCTCGCTTTAGCTCCTAGATGCATCGGTTGGTCTCATGAGACAAACTAGACCGATTTTACCCAATTAAATACGGTGTATTAAAAGAATCCTTGACAATATGTTCATGATGTCTGTAATTATTCATTCCCTCATTTTGATTGATAGCCCATGTGATTATTCTACTAGTATAATATCCATGGTTAACTTTCTTTCTCATGTTATTATTTATGGAATTATTTAATCATATTTTATTACTTCTATATTATTTTTTATATTATGTTTTAATGAAACATGTTTTTATTTATTCACCATGCCTTATTGTTTATGATAGATTCCACAGTATTTTTTACCCTTATTAATCATCTGAGATCAAACTTTTCTTATGTTTTATTTTTCCTTAGTATGTGAAGATGTATTTTATGAATGAATTGAAGTTATAATCTAGAAGTATATGTATGTTTCCAAAGGATATTTATGTAGTTTTTCCTTTCATAATGTAATGTAAAACACATTTTTTTATCTGGTTCTGCAACACTACTAAACTATTCAGCCCCTTGAGATGCAAATATTTGTTCATAGTACCAATGTAATAAAGTATGGAACTGAATCCAGTCGATTGGGGTTGGGGTATTTATAGTAATGGTCTACCTAAAACAATTAGATCATTTTCATCACTCTCCATGTTGTAATTAATTTAAACCTTAACTATGGTAATGACTTTTCGTAATATTGAAGGGTTATAATTTTAATTATAAGGTGAAAATTGGATCATAAATGGAAAATGGATGACATTATACAATATTTTTCATCAATATTGTCCTTTTTCAAGATATATATTATTTTTTAAATAATTTAATAAAATATATTTAGTATTAAATACTATTAATGTCTTTTTATGAACTATTCACATAAAATGTCTTTGAAAACAAATTACAAGAAATATAATATGAAAAAAAAACATTCCAAATTATATAATATGTTATATTTATCTTAAATAATTTTGGGAAACTTTAACACACTAAAAAATTCTTATATCTAGAGTTTTTAAAATAATTTAATTGATTTTTTTACTATTTAGAAAAGCACTGTGTCAACATTGTTTAAGAATTTAAGGTAATTTTTTAATCTTAAAAAATTTAAAATAAATTACCACGATAAAAAAATTAATTCATCCTTCAAATAAAATTTTATAACAGAACATAATTTTTTATCCTTTTCAAAACATATTTTAGATATTAAAAATAAGAAAGTGACATTTTGACTTTGTCCTTTGCTTAAATATTATAATGGTCATAATCAAATTAAAATAGAAAAAAGTTCATATTTATGAATTTTGGATAATTATGGACGAAATATATGCATACAATGCAATAAATGAAATTGTTAGAATGAATTTTAAACCATATCACATGTTTTTAACACTAATTATCCCATTTTACTTTTACAATGGTAACAAAAAAATATACTATAGTTACTGTCTATATTGTCCAAAAAGGTAAATATTTACCAAATTTGGATATCATAATTCCAAATCTAGAATCCATTTTTTAGGATTAAATTTCTAGAAGTGGTATAAATTAATTTATGATAAAAATGAAAAACTCAATGAAAAATATTTTTTCAGAAAAATGACTTTTAAAAAAATGATTTTATATCAAATTAAACCCTAAGAGTTATTCTAATTAACGTAATTGGATTATTAATAACATAATAAAAATAAAATTACTTTGAAATAATTTCAAATCAAGATAAAAAAATTTAAACATTTAAAACAAAAATATAATTTTTAATAAGAATTAGTACTTTTCAGGATTCACTGTAAAAGCAATCTTTTTTGAAAAATCCTAAAAAATTTCTCTAAGGTAATTTTGATTTGTAGATTTAAAAAATTATATACTTTTTATCAAATAAAATTTATAGAAGTTCCTAAAATGAATTAAAATATTCTTTCATATAAATCAATAAAAACCATTTTTGAAGAAAACATATTTTGGAATAATTAAATGACTTTACAAAATTTGATCCCTTATTTCATAATAATTAATAAAGAAATTTTTATTGAGTATGTCCTTTATATATATTTCATATTGTGACTAATGCTATTAATAACCACCAATTTAATAGCTAGGTTATAAAAATCACATTTAAATAATAATATTTAATGGTTCAATTAAGTTTGGTGTTGCATATCTTATACTTTATAAAACATAGTGTTCTTTTAAAATATCAAGGTGTTACATTCCACATCCTTTTATAAATTGTGTCTCCTAAATTTGAACATTTTCTCGGTAATCAAGGGTTTTAAATTTAAAAATTCATCTTTTCAAAACCCATATTTAAAAAAGGTTTATTAATACTTCCTCTTAAAAAGATGGAAAGATAAATATGAAGGTTATCTGGAATAACACATAGTTAAGTTTCCAAATAGGAGAACATTAATGAGAGGTGAAAATATGTGCAATGAGTAAAATTTAATCTCAAAATAATGATAGATAGAGACATATAAAATTGATCACAAGAAAGGTAATCATCATGAGAAAGTTAATAAACAGAAAACCATAATTCATTAAGGTGTCAAAAGACCATTAATTCCTTTGAAATGAATATAATTTGAAAAAAAAATTGTTTCAAGATCCTTTTATTTAATTTTAGGACTTACTTTACCATCCTGACTAAATAAATAAATAAATACTCTTACTTGACAAGTATAATTTCATCCTTTAATCAATTTCCACCACAATCTCATCTTTTTAAAAAAAATGAGTATTCAAGATTATTTTTTCATGCCCGAGGCTTTAAAATTAACTTTCAATGAATCATAAGATCCTTAACTCATTCCTTCTTCCTTTAAATATTTTCCAAAAAAAAAGTGGTTGGAATAAGTTACTAATATAGATAAATGCATTAAAGTAATCCCCAAAACCCTCAACAATAACACTCAGAGTTAAACTTAATCCATTCCATGAATAGTTAACGTTAACACACATCCAATATATGTTTGACCAAATTCAAAACCCAAAATTTTGAATGATTTTATCACTTTTTTTATTTATGTTAATATTGATCCCCAAACAATATAATACATCTCATAATGTCACAAACCAAAAAATTGAATACCTTTATCATATATTCTATTAAACCATACTAATAACATGAATCATCATGAAACCTTAATAAAAAAATATACTTTCGAAAATTAATATAATCCTTTCTACTAAAATAAAATCATAGACTATTGAATATATTCCATAAATCTAAAAATTTAATAAAGTTTATCAAAGATGACTTAAATCACTTTTTCATCAAATCACTAACAAATTTTAAGGAGATTAATAATAACCCAATTAATTTATTACTATTAATTATCTCTATAACCCAACTAAAAATTATGACCTTAAATATAAATAACTTTTCTTGGTTCTCAGAACCATTCATCATATGGTTTCAAATCCTTAAATAACAACTACTATGAAATAATATTTAGATGTTTTATGATTCTTATATCTAGATTAACATAATTACTGAATCACAATACATAAACACTTCAATACTTTCAATTAAAAATTTGGAATTTGAGGTGTCCTTACTTGTTCTAGTAGATAACTCTTAGATTTTGGAATTTGATCAAATAATTTCATATTCTACACACAAAATACATTGAAATATAAATGATAACTTATGATAAACTTCATATCCCTTCATTAAACTCTTCATTTTTCCTCTGTAATCACTTTCTCTACTCCCTTATTTTTCACACATAAAACATTTTATCATTCCTATGATATATTTACCTAAGTGATTCTTCCAACATACTTTACATGTAACACCCCAACCTTATTTTTTCTTTTATTTTATTATTTTCTTGATTTTGGTTCTTTAATTTGAGTTCTTGGTTGAGTTTCTAGAGAAAATTTTATTTTTTTGGATGTTTTGGGTGTGTTTTGATGATGTGCATAGTTTGTGAGCATTATTTGAGGGTAAAATATGTGGCTGGTCAAGGATGCATGCATTTTTTGTTCAATATATTATTTCATTGGTTTCTTGTAATGTCTTGATCATGGTTTGGTCCAAATTGTGTGAGGATAAGTAGAAACCACATGGATTTTCTATAGTGTCAAATATTAGGTGAATGGATTGCACATTGTTATAGGAAATTGTGAGAAAAGCATATGAGATGACTCTATCAAAATTATAGATCTGATTTGCATGGCTAACACATGATTTCTCAAAATATGAGTCTAGTTTTTGCAGGTTTCCTCCTCTTCTAGTAGGGTGTTCATGGTGTTGCAAACAATGAGGCTTTCCTAGGTGTCTAAAAAAGATGATCTCCATTTTTTTCTCTCCCTCTTTTCAGACCCAATTTTCCCTCCTCCCCTCTTGTTTATCCTAGGTGCACAAACAGAGCTCTCAAGCTCCTTCCCATTGATTCATCTTGGTTCTTTAGTGCCTTATCAAGCTTCTAAGGTGAGTTTCATTGGATTCCTTGGCCAAAAATTATCTCACTAATATTCTTATCTCCTATATTATTGGTAATTATTGGGTGGGTTCTCTCTTGGATGTTTCCTATAGGCAAGGTATAATGTTTAGATTTTGTTTCTTTGATGTCAGGGTGTGCAGATCTTCTCTTAGGATTATTTCTTCCATATATTTGAGTTTCGTTGCATCTTCCTACTGTTCAGGTAGGTTTCTTCATCCATTTTCTATACAAAACATTACATTTTATTATTGAATCATTCCAATTAATTTTCTAATTTTTTTTCTCATTCTTGTGATATGTTTTCTTGATGATTTTTTTGTGTTTTTATGTTTCCAATTTATTGAAAATAGGTTTGCAAAGGTTTTCCTTAATTATGCCTATATCTATATGCATAAAAAGTGTTTCATGAAATTAAAATTGATATTTAAAAAATAAATTGTGCGTTTTCGATTATTCTCAACCTTGGTTATGTCTTGGAAACTTGTTTTTTTGTGAATTGATACTTGTGGGTGGTTGTGATGCTTGTTTGTGGTTTTTTGTTCATGTGTAGGTTTTTGCGATTGGTTTTAATGAAATCGATGATTTTCATTAGTTTTTGGGTATTTTTTATTGTTTACTATATTTTTTCTATTGGATGTGTACATATACATATGTGCATGGGGTGAACATAAGGATAGGAATAGAAATGATAATGGGTTCTTGAATAAATTTCCACCTTAAACCTTGACTTCCAAAGAACATCTCCCTTTTTATGTTCTCCTCCTTATCCCTCTTCCTTACAAATAGTTATTTTAATACCCCCAATGCTTCCCAAATGGTTTCTTTATTTTTAAATAAACACAATGTGGTTCAAAATGTTTTTTTAGTTCTTGGACCATTTGATACATTGGAACTTGGTTTGGAAACTAAAATATATAAAGGCCAATTTGGTATATTTTAAGATTGAGTGGTGTTATCCTCTTGGATTTCAAATTTCAAAGACCCAATTTCTACTTTTTGTAATATTTGGATTTTTTTTATAGTTATATGACATGTTGGCCCAGTTTGAACTTTGGATGACTCTGTGAGTGATCAGAACCTCTATGGTTGTCCCTTTGAGGAGAGGGCCTCTCCATAGTTGGTTTGAGAGTTTGGTCTAGGAAAGTATGGTGGAATCTATGGATTATTTGTTTATGAAACACATGCGATGGACTCCACATTATCTATGTACTATCAACATGGGATGAATTGGATCAACTAGATAGTTAAGTGAAAATATCTTATTGAACCTGATTATATGGGTTGGTACCCCTAGATTTATTGAGGGGATGTGTTGGATGTACCACTAATGAGGCTAGTTTAGAGCATCCATTTGGTTATTGACTTTGGATCTGCACCATATGTTGATGGGTGAGTTTAAACCAATTATGTATAGGTATTGGTTCTAGTGATGTTTAGTAAATTCCCATTATTACTATCTGTATATTATTCTTTTATTTCTATAGCACCTTGGTTCCCTATTTTGTTTGCATTTACCTTTTTGTACCTACAGTATTTATTTTATTCCTAGAATATCTCTTGATCACCTTATTTTGTATTTGGTTTTTAAACTATATTTTTAAATGGAAATCACTTTTAAAATGGGATGTTTTGTTTTGTTTATAAAAGGGGAATTTGTGAAAAAGATGTGTTTTGTTCATTAAATTTTAGAAACCCTTTTTCTCTAAATGTATTTCAAACTAGGATTTTTTACTCTTTCAAGAATGGACATGTATTGATTCTATGGTGCTTACCCAATGATATGTTTATGATCACAACCTACTTTTTCCACTTGGTTTCGGTAAACCCAGGTCGTTTTGTAGGTTTAGGTTATATTCATGTTTCCTATATAGTGGGATGGTTTTATTGATGTTGGTGGTCAATAGTTAATGGGGAGATCATATTAGTCATGATTGGTTTCTGCCTAGTTTTATTTATTTTTTATTTTTACATTCCATTCCATTATAGTTGTATTTAGATCTGTTTTTTATTTATTGATGTTTAGTTATGTTTAGTTTCTACATGATCTGTTTTGGTTATATAATCATGGTTATTACTTGGATAAATTTCTCCCAAAATTTTATGTCTTATTTTTTATGATAGTTTCCATCCTAGGAGGATAGAGAATGCCTATTGAGCCTTATCACAAACCAGGTTGGGTGTCAGGTTAGATGGAATCCCAGAATGGTTCAAAACAAAATGGTATCAGATCAGCCCTTATTATTTGGGGTGTTAGGTAGAATGGAAATAATACTATTTGGACTTGAGTGGTATGTATGAGAATAGTATCATGGACTTTTCATTATTATGATCCTGGAGTTACAAGGGGTAGTCTAGGATTTGAGGCTTTTGTTTTGGTTTTGGATTTTTAGTTTGGGGGATGACAATAGAAATGATTCTATGTTGTACAGAAGGCTTACATGTAGTAGAAACCCATGTATATCCTAATAACATGATTCAAGATTCCTCCAGTGGTTGATTATTTCTCAGGGCATGGTAATATAAACAATGTTTCTAAGATATTCATGACCTCTAGTTTACCATTTTGGAGGGTTTGATTTATGTGATGCTCTGGTTGACCCTATTTGGAGTGAGTTTCATTTTTATTATGTTCTAGTGGATGCATGTGAATTTTAAAATGAAAAAGGTTTTTGAAAAAGGATTTTTTAAGGAAAATTATTTTGATTTTCTTTGGGAAATTGGGATTTTGTGTTTAAAATGGGTTTGGATGTTGGTTTTGGAATTTAAAAAGTGTCCTTTGAATGGAAAGGTTTTAATTTTGAAATGTAAATAGTGATTTTTTAAAGAGGATTCTGGTTTTGGGATTCTCTTTTGGAAAACATTTGGGTTGATGTTGATTCGATTTTCAGTTTTTTTGATGTTTAGTATTCCACCTAGAATGGTCCCAAAGTTTTCTAGAAAGGATCTTTTAGTAATTGACCCCACTTAGACTCCTAGATGAGTGGTGGAGTCGATTTATTATTAGTTGTTTCCTATTTTCCATAGTGATCAAGGTTCGTTAGAGTCTGTGGAGTGGATTGAAGAAGTTATAGGTGTTTTCAAGTCATTGTGAACTCTTGAATTCATGAGGGTTCATGCAATTTTGGGTTTATTTTAAGGTCCGGGGTTAGATCAGTGGAAGGTGATCATCCCCCCATTATTACAAGTTTGCATGTCTTTGGAAGTTTTTAATACCAATTTTATTTTATGGTTAATTGATAAGGAGGTGAATGAGATAAAAGTGGTGGAAGTCATGATTGTAAAATTAGGTAAGAAGTTATTGATGCTTATGTTGATAACTTTAAGTGTTGGTTCCTTTTTCTCTAGAGATATCTTTAAAGGATCAGCTAAAAGTTTCTCTCTCTTTTTCTGGGGTCTTCATATAGAGTTTAATGAGTGATTCCTCTTATCCAGGGATGTTCTGTTTAGAAAGCTTGTGGATGAGGCATTTTTAGGTGAGTTGGTTCTGGAAGCATAGTCCCTAGAGGTTAGAAATCAAGTTTTCAAAGGGGATTTTTAAGTTAATCCATCTAGTGATAGGCGTGTTCAATAGGAACCTATTTATGAGAAGTTTCATTTTTTGGTTCTTATTTTTCATTCGTCGGGCCATTTTCATGAGTGCCACCATTATTGTCGATTTAGGAATTTTAGGTTGTTCTGTCATAATCCTATGAAGATGTGTCAGTGATGTGGATTCTTGGGTCGCCTGGAGAAGTTATAAAATATTCTTTTCTAGAAGAGGTAGTCTCAGTCAGAGGTTTTCCAATCCTGAATGTGGGGCAACAGATGCTTCAAGAAATCAAGGCTCTAGACATATGCCCTGAAGTGAATGTTTTCATGTAGTTTGGAATTTTTGGGTGTCGGGTGCCTCAGCCAAGATTTTATCTCCAATGTTGGATCATAAATAGTTTAAGTCTTCCTATTATATATTTATTCGTTGTTGTAAGTTCCTCATTTTTGTAAAAGACTTGGTGGCCCCACTTTCTTGTATGGTTTGTGGGTGTGTCTCTCTTTAGGAAACCTTTTTGGATAGCATTTTGGTGGGTTATTTTTGGTATCGAGTTCTGATAACATTGGAGATTCTTGAGTATTTTAGAAATAATCAATTAGGATTTGGTTTTTTATTTGGTATTAGTTCCTTACGTTGGTTTCCTCTTATGCGGGGGGTTTTTGGTTTGGGTTGGGAGTTCCCTAGTGAGTGTCGTAATGTTTTTTGGTTTCTTATGGTAGAGATAAACCATTCATTTTCTTTCTCAATGGTTCTCCTTATTATGGTTTTCTATAGAGATGGTTGGGTGTGACTTGTGGAGTCAAAGGTCACACTAAGGTTTGTGGTTTCATTTGGCCTCGTGTAGTTTTAGGCTCTGTATTTTTTCCTCATTTAGATGGGTGACTTTCTTGGGGTAGAAAATTTTTGGGGTTTGGATAATTTTCACACACAAACCAAAATTTTTCTTTTCTTTTTTTATTTTATTGATATTTTCATTTTGAGTTGAGGATTTGGTTATGTTTTCAGTGATTGTTTTGAATTTTGGATGCATCATGTGTGTTTTGGCCCTATTCACATTTTGTGAGTAGGATTTGAGGGTAAACCGCATGGTTGGTTAAGGATGAGAGAATTTTTAGTTCAATATCTTATTCAATGGGTTTCCTAACATGAATTTATCATGTATTGTTATAAACTATGCAAGGATAAGGAGAATCTATGTGGATTCTTTATTGTATCTGATCTTAGGTGCATGACTTGCACATGGTTATAGGAAACTATGCTATCATCATGCAGGTTGACTCTATCAAAATGATAAAGTTGAGTTGCATGGTTGGTGTATGGTTTCCCAAAATTTGTTTCCATCTGATGTAGGTTTCCACCTATTCTATTAGGGTGCACACTATTAGTGTATTGTTTGGAAAATGGTGCGTCCAAATCGTATGGCTTACCTTGGTGTCTTAAAATTTTGATTTTTATTTCATTCTCCACCCTATTTTAAGCACCAATCGCCCTCTTACAATCTTTTTTGACCTAGGAACATTAAAGGATCTCCCAATAACCTTCCCCTTGATTCCTACTCCTTCTTTGGTTCCTCCTCAATCATCTATGGTGAGTCCCTTTGAATTCCTTGGTCAATTTTCTCCTCCTATCCTTCTTCTCTGCAATTTTTTTGGTTCTTCTTGGGTATGTTATCACTTGGATGAACCCTAAAGTTAAGGGATGATTTTTGTATTGTGTTTGTTTGATGTTAGTGTCTGTGGATTAATATTGATATTGTTTCTTCCATATCTTGGATTTTTGTTGCATCTACACATCATTGAGGTTGGTGTCTCTATCCATTTTCATTCTGAAACACTCTATGTGATGATTGATTGTTTCCAATTAATTTTCTAAATGTTTTTATCATGTTTGTGATGTTTTTTCTTGATGATTTGTAGTTTTTTCATGTTTTCAATTTGGTGAAATTGGGTGTTTTGTATACAAAGTGGTTGTGATTCCTCTTTGTGCTTTGTTCTCATGTGTGGTTTTTGTGATTAGGGTTAAGTAAAGTGGTGATTATTTGTTTTATTTTTTTTGGTATTTTTTTATGGTTTACTATAGTTGTTTCATTTCACATGTGAATATCCATTTTTTCATGGGGTACACATATGGATAGGCACACAAATGATAATGGATTCCTAATTAAATATCCACCTTAAACCCTAGCTTCCAAATCACTTCTCTTTTTATTTTATTTTCCTTAGCATTATTCCTTACCAATTGTTATTTTAAATCTCTAATGTTTCCCAAATGATTTCCTCTAATTTTTTATCTAAATCCTATCACATTTGGCCCCTGGAATTTGGTCTAGTAACTGAAAGATATAAAGGCCTATTTGGAATCTTCTAAGATTGAGTGGTTTTCTCCTCTTAGTTTTCAATTGTTAATGGCGTATATGATTCTTTGAGGATTTTTTAGAAATTGGTTTTAAAGTGATATGATTTTGTAGAACTATTTGACACTTTGGAAGACTCTATGCATGATGGGAACCTCAATAGATTTCCCTATGAGGAGAGGTCCTCTGTATATTTGGTGTCAAAGTTTTTCTCTGGTCAAACATTGGTGAATATGTGGGTTATTGAGTTATGTCACAGGAATTATGAACTCTTCATTCTCCATGTACTATCATTATGGTATTCTTGGGATTTATCTAGAGGGTCTGGTAACTTTTTATTTCTAACCCAAATTTAATGGGTTGGTACCTCTAGATTTTTTGAGATTTCAGGTGGTTTCTGCCACTGGTAAGGATATTTTAGAGAAGACAATTGTTTATTGAATTTAGAGCTACACTATACATCATCAAGTGAGTTTAAACCCATTACTTTTATATATTTATTCTAGTGATGTTTATAAAATTCCTATGATTACTATCTATATGTTCTTGTTTTATTTCTACAACACCTTGGTTGCTTATTTTCTTTACATTTTCTTATTTCCACCTACACTATTTTTCTTATTCTTAGTGCATCTCTTGATAAACTTATTTGAAATTTGGATTTTAAACTATCTTTTGAAATTGAAATATAATTTTAAAAGGGAATCCATGTTTTTTTATAAAAGGGGAATTTCCAGAAAGACTATGTTTGGTTATTTAAATGTTAGAAACCCTATTTTATAAATGTATTTTAAACTATAATTTTTAGATTTTTTGGGGAAATGACAAGTATGGATTATATAGTACTTATATACTGAGTTGTTTTTTCTCATAGACTACTTGTGCCACTTTGTGTCAGTAGACCTGAGTTGTTTTGTATGTTTAGGTTTTCTGTGGATTTGGCTAGTTTTATAGATTTGGGATACCAATAGGTAAATGGGAGATCATGTCAATCCCAGTTGGTTTTGTCTTGATTTTAGTTTGATTTTATTTTTTTGTTTCATTAAACTATAGTAATATATAGATCTATTTTTATTTATTGATGTTAAATTATTTCCGGTTGATGTGTGCTCTATTTTGGTTAAATGATCTTTGTTGTTATTGGGAAAAATCATTTCCACTATGATATCTTTGATACCTAGTGCTATTTTCCAGTCCGGGGGGATAGAGAATGCCTCTTAGGCCTTGTCACAGATCGGGTCAGGTTTCAAGTTGGATAGAAGCCCGACCTACTTCACGACATGAAATGTTGTAAGATTAATCATTTTTTATTCTATGGTCTTCATGAAACTCCATATTTCACTTACTAGGTGTATTAGGAAACTACCCCTAGTTGAAATTTTTAATCATATAAAGAGACAGCTGATTAAGAATAATCACAAGGTTTCACTTCCCAACTCCTATTTAAATTGGTTTTCTATGTGGAAAATCATTCCATTTTTTCATCACATTCAGTGTTAATACAAATCCTCTTGGTTCTAATAATTGAATAAAACCAAAAAGTATATTTTGAGCAACAAAAATCATAGTGAGAAATCATATAATCATGAAAAATTATTCATAGGATTTCTAAATCATGACACCTTCTTTTCAATCTATGATACCCTATGTTTAACCAAGGCCATCCTTGGTTATTATCTATTCCAATCCTTCATAATGGTTTATAAATAAAATGTCAGTTAACCCAAGAATAACCCTCATTAGTTTCAAACATGTTCATAGTAATGGCGCACTCACCCTATACCAAAATTATGGCTTTGAAATTATAAAATAACTATTTTAAGGGTTATTACTCTAAGATTTATCCATTCGAAAACCAAATATACTTGTAGTATCTAGACCTATATGTATTTCAAGGAAAAGTACATAATTTCTACCTTTCCAAAGATTTAGGATATTATCCAATACATAGACTTATCCCAAGGTATTTTAATAAATCTATCTAATACTAATCTCTTATGATTGACTAAACTCTATGTTGATACCAACTAAAGTGAACCAGGATTTCTATACATAATTATTATATCTTTTTAGATGAGTATTCAATACATAAAATTAAAATCCATTCCATAACCATAATTGTTTAGTGTCTTTAGAGACTAGATATACAAACATATTATTTAGGTACATTCTTCGTCATCTGTCATATTTTTATTGTTAATTTCTACCCTTCTTGACATACCTTAGTTAAAGTATTTATTTATAACATGGGGAAAAGAAACATAAGAATGGGTGATCCCAGATGCTCAGTAAAGGTAATCATGAGATATTATAACCAACAATCATATGAAATCATAAGGGTATGATATCATGTACATAATATACAAAGTTTGTACCCAATTTTTCAAAGGTGAAAAACATGAATCATGACATAAAACTTTACCATTTCAAAATACATGTATAATATGTGTGAGGAAACATCATAAATCAATCATGAACCATAAGTTTAGATCATAATAGTGTCATTAAAGTATAACACCATCATAAGTATAATAACTATTTCTTATTTCAAGGTTAACTAAAGAGATGATCAAATCATAGTATATCCGAAATGAACACCTATTTCCTATATCATAATATATTAGTCATCACCACCCATTTATCATAGTGTATTTGACATCCCTATCTATTTCCCATAGGGGATCGTGTACATCTACTTGTTTCCACTAATTATCTCATGAAGTATAAAGTTTTACCCAATGAATTGGAGGGATATATATTTCCAAGACCACTAATCACATAATGAAAACCATACATATATGGTCTACAATATCATAACAAATTCATCATATCATTATAACAAAACCCTTTCCATGAAAACAAGTTTCATAAACATTTAATAAATTTATCGTAGAATAACCCCTAAAAAATAAATGGTTTTCATAAAAATCTTTTCATAATAATCATAAACCATACATAGAAAGAATAAGAATTAAATCATTAGATAATATCCATGAAAAATAATAATTAACATCAAATTATGTTATCATAGATGAAAATTATGGTATAAGATCATTGGAATATTTCTCGTGAAAAATACCATTTTCATTTTGAATTAAAATTTTTAAAATCTAAAATTTCCAACATATCATATTAGAAGTTTACTTTGAAAAAATCATGGAAAATTTTAAGTTATGGTTCAAATTTTTTAATGGTCATGATAAGGTAAAATTCTAGTCATGTTGTGTATATTAAAATAATGAATACATTCACATTTTTGGTAAAATGTCAAAAATAACTTGCATGGAAAATGAAATCAAGATTCTGTTTAATATTTTTAATAAAAATTTAAAAATGGGTAAAAATTAATTTAAATAATAGTTGTAGAATAATCAAAATCATTATTGAAAACATTTTAAAGAAAACATAGACATGGAAGAAAAATATTTTTGACCGAATAGTAAAACATGGTTGGTTTTCCCTAAAAACATTCTTTAGGTATATTGAGTACATAAAGTGAGAAAAATGAAAGGAAAAAAATTATTCTATAGAAATAATTTTAAGAGAAGAAAAAATAAATTTATTTATCAAATAATGATTATATTACTTCCTTAATGTAAATTAAAACATAAATAATCCTGAATAAAATTGGATTGAGATGTAAATCCCATACCACTTTGGTAACTTTTGAATCAAAACCTCATGAAAGAGATAATGTTATATGGATATTTATATAACCATAATATTTATGATAATAATCCTAAGAAAAATACATGTGGAGTATATACACCACATTAAAGAAACAAGTTATGAATATGACATGTATCTCATATAAATAAAAGTGAGATCAAAATCCATTACCTCAAGTATTATTTGATTCATATGCATTAAAACCTAATGCTTAATAAATTTTATAAACATAATTATATATATCATACCATATATGATTTTCTTATAATATTTTTTTCACTTTTTTATTAATAATTCTTTGTTAAAATCACTATTCTAGGTGATATCTGCTTTATTTTTCATGCATATTTTGGTTCGAAAGTCCTAATATTTATACTCTAATCATGAATCAAATATATATATATATAATTATAATAATGGTATAAATATACTATATATTAATTAATTATATATATTTATATTTAGTTCCATCTATAAAAATTAGAGACAGAAAAATAAATCACACCATTCAAACAGATGGGAAGATGTATGCACACGTGAACACTATTTTCACTTTTTGATGAATAGAAAAAAAATAAAAGTAAAAATTAATTCAAAATTAATTAATAATTATTATATCATATATATCATATATTTTAATTAAATTTATCCTTATTAAAATCCATGTAAAATGGAAGAGAAAAACAAATTGTATCGCTTCGTAGAGGTGGTAGTCCACACATACAAACAAGCAACGTTATCATTTTGAAATAGATGGATAGAAGGTGGATAATGGTTATAAAATAATAATAATAAAATTTATGTATATTTAATATAATTAATTTATTATTTTATAATGTATACCCAATATTTAGAGGAGGGATAATAAGAAATAAATTTGAAAATGATCAGTTAAGAGTTATACCTCTTCATTGAGCATCCACTATTGGATTACATCATTATCCTTAAAAGGATAGTATTTTGCAAATAAAATTTTCTATAGAATATGGGGAATGAATCTAGGAAGGTATTATGGTAGGTATTCTATAATATATAAATCACAAAATGTGTGAGGAAGAGAGGATAGGAGGTACCCTTTTATAAGTTATCAGAGAGGCATCTTCGGAATTACTTAATGTATTAAATTAATAAAAAACATTTTTCAGGGAATAATGATTCCAAATTGATTTAATTTAAATATAAGATGGTTATGAAACTAAATAACATAATTAAATAGAATTTGGTCATGTTTTGGTTATGTTTTTACCCTTATCTCTTAGTTTTAACCCTCACCAACAATTTTGACAAATACCATGATATCAATGGTTTTTACTATTTTGGGGTCAAGAATGTTACTAAAAAAGGAAAAACAGTCCATAAATGGACTATGTTTTATATTATAAACTTTATATCATCCCCTTATATGAAGATATATTTTTATGAATTTTAAATCATTTAAAATAGTAATTTTTATTATAAAATTACATTAATGTCATTTTTGGAAATATAATAAACATTATGATATAATATGTGTATAACTGATGTAATTTTTTTAAAAAATGACATGTATTAAAATTTAAGGTAATCTATGGACTTAATATAACAATCTAATCAATTTTTTATTTGTTTAGATATCATTTAAATCTGATTGTTTGGTTTAACCCCTTGGTTAACCTATTTTATCCTTAACCATGATATTGATTTTTTTAATATTAAATGGTTATAATTTTACTTATAAGATAACAATTGGATCATAAATGGATAATTAATAAAATATTATACAATTTAAAATACTAATTTTCATCTTATAAGATATTTATTAGTTTTAAAATAATTAAAAAATACTTAACATAAAATTCTATTATTGTCGTTTTAAGAACTATTCACATAATTTGAGTTTCGAAACAACATGATACAAATTTAATTCTAATATAAAACATTAAAACATCTATAATATGTTACATATATCTTAAAAATACAATGTAAAATTTAAATCACTAAAAAATATATTACTTTTAGTGTTTTTTAAATCATTTAATTGATTTTGTTCTTTGCTTGAACAAACACTATGTTAGCATTGCCTAAAAATATAATGTATTTATGTTATCACTAAAAATTAATTATAATATTCATTCAATAAATGAAGTAAAAACTATTTTTTAAGAAAAAATATTTTTGAAGAATAAAATAACTTTACTAAAAAATGATTTAATATTTCTTCGGAATTAATCAATAAATTTGTATTAAGAGGGTCATTTATATATATATATATTATAATGAATTTAATTTTATTCATACCCTCCAATTTAATGGCTAGTTTATAACCACCCTATTTAAATAGTAATATTTCTTATTTTTTGGAACTCGGCGTTGTGTATCTTGTACACTGTCGAAAATAGTGTTTTTTTAAATATTAGGGTGTTACACTAGAATAATTACCTCAAAACTTCAATTGAATCCACATACACAAAGATTAATCCATAAAACATATCATTACTATAACTTCCTCATCATGTGAGAGACTCTTAACTTTAATATGAAAGATCTTTACCAACCTAATTATCGAACCAAATCTCATCTGACCTAAACCACTCAACTTCTCTACATGATTCTCTAGAAATACAAGATGTACCACTATAATACTAAAGAAAGTATGGAATATTCCATTGCATTCATATTTTGGGATGAATAAAAACTATAAGGGTAAAAACTAGAGAGACTACTCCTAAAAACAAACACCCTTCCATTTATATGAAAACACTACTCTTTATTGGTCATTAATTCATGATGTATTACTTAATAATATACAAAAAATAACCCAGAAGATCGAAGAGTCTAGTGTATTTTGGAAATAGGTATATTACTTAACAACTTAAAACATGAAATACATCATCTTTATTGAAATAATTGGTTAACATGATCATATTATTCCTATGTACATAAAACTGCATGGGATAACTTGGTGACATATATAAGAAAGTGGTGAGATATAAATCCCAGTAAGGGAATCAACATGTAATAACATGAAAAAAGTAATAAATTTTAGAAAATAGTAATATAAATGGGGAATAAAATAGGTGATAATTATAAAAATGAACAATGAGGAATTATATATAATGATAATATAAAGGAAACATGAGAAATGTTGCAACAACTTAAAACGCTACCTAATAAACATAGGAAAATGATAAATTACAATACATCATGATGTAGAAAGTCCCATTATGTATTAGGTTAATTCCATAATCCCTTGCATGACATATCATGAGACTAAAACATTACTTAGTACATTGGAGTGCTATATAATTCTGGGACTCACCCATTCCTTGTATTTCATTCTCATGGATATGCATGCCACATAGATCATACAACATGGAATCATTTATAATCGTGTTTTATTACATGATAAAGGAGTGTGGAATACATATAAGTTTTTCTCCAATAAAATAATTATAAGTGAATAAATATGAACACCCTTGTTAGGAAATGGGTATGAGTATTCAATACAAAATTTTTTGTCATGGAAAATCACAGTGTAATTTCAGCAGCATAACGGGGCATATGAATGTTCATGGGAGGGTTTAATGAGAGGGAAATGGGTCTATGATCATTTATATATAAAATATAAAGTAATAGGGATATGGAATAACATATATCAGCTTTAGAGAATGAATATAAAATACATAATAAAAATATGATACTTGAATAAAGAGGGGAAGAAGATGATCCCTTACTATGAGAGATGATTCCAAATGTTTCAGAGGAGCTTCTTGAGAGTTAGGGCGAACCTTGTATTGAAAGTGGGTTCACTAGACCCAAATTGAGTTGTAATTTGATTACCACTACATCTATACATTTTTTTATATATACATGTGTTCAAATTTCCATAATAGTGTATATTATTCTACATCTACTATGTTTGTGGTAATGTCCTTCAATTACATGTCGCATTAAAGGGTTATAATAGATCACAATCTATAATTAAAACATAGAGATACTATGATAGTAATCTCAAAGTAATTTCCTTTAGTCTATTTATATCATATTGAAAAGACATAGATGATGTGGGACTATTAGGTGATGGGGCTCATAAGCATTGAGACTTATTCTCATTAAGTTCACACTTGGTGATCTCTAGTGGTTGAGATCATGAAGAGAGACCTGAAAATAGAAACACCACATGTTTCAGGAATCATTGGTAGTTCTTATCTACACGCATGTGTAATGGTCTCTTGACATGAGATAATCATCAATGTATGTCATTTAATTTCATAGTTGGATGCAAGGCGAAAACCATGGTAATGATGTCATGGTGAGGTAGTTTGTGTTGGGTACATTATTTGGGACATGACATTGATTTAATGATCAAGATAGGATTTGTCACTTCCGAGTTAAGGAAGAGATATCTCAAGCCTGGTTGATTATTATAGTATCACCTTCATTAAATCCATGTCTATGGTAGTTGAAGTTAAGACATTCTAGACATATCAACAAGTAATAATTCCAGATAAAGGATGATGACACTAGTGTGCATTCTACTTTATTGAGATATCGACGATAAAGAGATTATATTACATGGATTGTGTTATTATGAAGGTAGTCATTGATTTTACATTTCATTCTCTCTATAGGGGCCTATTTGGGTTTCTAGAACCCGCTCTTTGTCTGTAAATATCACTTCTATTGAGATAAGGGCCTATTGAGTCACACACAATCACGCTTTGAGAATCTTCCCTATTCTGTTGAATATGAATATAGAACATGGTGGACCCCACAATGAGGGTTCAAGTATTATCCATTTTATATTGATCACAAATATATAAATAAATACATTTTTATTAAATTAAAGAATAATTCGGTTGAATTTATTTATGACATGTATTTACAAGTGATTGTGTAAATACAAAGATAAATATTATTCGAATATATATTAAAGAAATATCTTGGGTTTATTTAATATTATTAGGAGATGAGAGTCGATTTGAAGATAAAGTTTATCATGTAATATATTAAATATATATTATAGTTAAGTGATAAATTATAAATATTATTTATGGAATAAATTAACTAGTTATAAATAATTATTTATAATATTTATATAGTGGGTGTTTATTAAACAGGGGACGAGAACCAAACACCGAGTATTATAAGTTTCCACTATATAAGTGGATAGAGGATATTCTTTTGACAACCCAATACTTTAAAATATTTTCCTTTTATAATAGATATAATTTTATTGGAATTCTTTATACACAATTTTACACTTACACTACATATGACACTACCTTAACTTGTATTACACATAAGACCGAGTTTTACCACCTTTATTGGTGAACCTATTTTAAAACTAAATTTTGAAAAAACTGTGAATCTTATTTTACAAAATGAACATTATTTTTGCATTCATAATGTGGAAATTATCTTCTGGTAATTTTTTGGTATTTTTCTTAGAAACTTTATTTTTTGATAAATAGTGAAAATTACTGCAATTTAGTTAAAAATATCCTTTTCATTTAAATAATTATTAATGGTAAATTATATTTTAGATTTGTTTTAAAGTCACATTAGATCAATTAGAAATCAATTTATACTGTTAATTTCATTATATTTAATTTTACTTTGAAATTTAATATAAAAACATAACAAATTTTCAAATGTTTTTCTATTGTAAAAACTCGTTATTTTGCCCCATCTGCGGGATTAACATTAATATTAATTTTTCCCACTTCTGTGATTTGAATTTTGAAAACCCTATATACATGGATGTAATTAGTATCATATTTTCTGTCTAATAATCTCAACTTAACTTTTTTACCAAAATTATTAGTGAATGTGATTAAGATTAATTACATTGATTAAGGTATGATTAAGCTTAATAAGGGACTAAAAATTAATATTAAGGACCAAAATGACTTGGAAACATATCCAAAATCCATTGGATTCCAATAATTTGACCATGTCCCCACTTTTTTCGAAATATTTTATTATTGGGATATTATTAAATGAAATTTCCCTATATAAAAGGTTAAATACGGAAAAAGACAAAAAGGGAACTCTCCCTACCTTTAACATTTATAAAATTTTAGATATGTTTAAAACATAATATTTTATTTTACATATACCACTTTTTAATATTAATAGATTATTGTTATCATAATAATTTATCTATAATTTTTAGAGATGATTTAGTTACTTAAAATTCTTAACAAATGCCAATATAGTGATTATTTAACAAAAAATTAACTAAAATAAATGATACTATAAATATTAAAAGTAAAGTTAATTGGTCAAATTATTATATTTATTTACTTTTGAATATAAAAATATCACGTTTCAAATTCATAAACCCAATATATTTGAATTGCAATGTAAGATTGATATTTTAAAATTAACATTAAATAAATAATTTCAAAATTGACATTATTTTCATTTTAAAAAAATGGAATATTATTAAATGATTTAAAATTAATAAATATACTATATTCAGAAATTTAATTTTAAGTGTAAATTAATATAAAATATTTTGAATTAATGGAACAATTAATCTTTTATAATTAACATATTGATTCATATACTATAAAAATTTTGTTAACACGATCCGAGTTCAAGAAGGGTTTTAGTTGTCACATGTACTTGTTTTAAAATTAATTTCCAAAAAACATGGGAATTTTATTTCAAAAATTATATATAATATTAACAATTTAGTGTCTCTATATTTTCTAGTAAATATCACCTTAATTTAATCTTAATGGTTTAATTAATTAAATTAGAAAACTAGATGCTTTAATAAAAACCTAAATGATAAAATTAGCAAATCTTAGAAGCTAAAGAACCAAATTATTAAAATGAATATATTTTTGTGTGTATGAGATTTTTATAGACCAATATTCTCCTTTAATACATTATTTGTACATTTTTGAGTCTCTTGAATTAATATAGACAACCCATTATTGAATACCATTTGGTATTTAAAAAAGTGTTGCCCCCTTCCCTATTAAAGGCCACCACCTCTCCCCATTCTTAAAACATCTAAAATCACATAATTAGACCAAGAACTACCCAAATATAGTACCAAAATCCCCACCCTAGACCTAGAATAATCCCTTTGTACTGATATATTTCAATGAAATCCTTTTGGTATAAACTGAAAGAAGTTACCCAATTAAGAGGTAACACCTTCTCTCTTGCTTTCTAATTTCATTTCCATTATCCACTAACAATAATATTATTATTATATGATAAAATAATAACACATTGTATCCTAAATATACTAGGATGTTGTTATGATATATGTTTTATCTACACTTACCCACATCTCCATCTAATGGGTAATGAAAATACTGTTTCTGTGTACAGCGAAATACAACCTAACAAAATGATGATTGTTAAATGTTTTCCCTACCACTGATCATGGTGGCCACTATGTTGGATAATATATTTACATGATATATATATGTTATTTATGATGCATTATTATTATGTAATTTTTATTTTAATCATACCTTTATGCTTTCAAAGTTGTGTAAATATGATAATTTCATTTGAGGAAGTGTGCACTACCTCCCCCTCAAAGAGATATGAATCATTCATTCCATACATGAAATGTATAATAGATGTTGTTAATAAAACTATGCAAAATATATAATATAAATATGATACTGTAATTATAATATAAAAACATATCATTTAATTTTAATTCTTTTAATACAATAAATAAATGAAAGTAGCGTTCATGTGTATGTACGACCAACCATCTCCATGAACGGTGCACTTAATTTATAATCTCCAAATATTATAGACAATTATAAATACATATTTAATAAATATGTAAGATAATTTAGTCATGGTTTACATTCTGGAGATGATGAAACCATGATATATTTAACAGGAACACCATATAATAAGTCAAAATGTAGTTGAGAAAACAAGGCAATTAACACCCAAAATAGTTAAAATAAAGAAAAAGTTTAAACAAAGGGGTAATAAAATATTGTAATAAGTTAATATATGTAATTATAAACATGATTTTGGTTTTTTATTAGTTATTAAAATATTTTAATCCACTATACATGAGGATAAGGACCACACAACAAAAAGAAAGGATAAAGTAAGGGATTTCATCTCAACTTACTTACCATTGATATGTATGTTTGTTATGCATAAATTCACTCTTATTTGGTGTATATACTTCCCTTTAACATGTTAAACCATGAATATAATTATTATAATAATGTTATAAGTTTCATTTAATTAATTGGGAATTATTATTTAAATGTTTCAATGTGGTATGGGACACATTGGAAGGATTAAATATTATTTTTACTCAAGATTGTATTAATGCCAATAACCCTTGTTGTTAATTATACTTATTTGAGATATTATTAATAAATCTGTATATTTTATTCACTATGGATATATTTTGTTAATGGACATTTTTCATGAATATGAGAAATGTTTTGGACGGGTATGACCCTAGTGGGGCCCGATTATAGATCACCCCTCGATGCATCAGTGGTCTCATGAGATGAATAATTTGGCCAATTATATGGTTTTTTACCTGACATTTTCTAAGCCATCTTGTGAAAGGTCTTGATGGTAAAGTTACCATATACCTAGGAAGATTTGAATCCAAGAATTAATCATTACCCTAATTCATATTGAGTTATTTTTTATCCATGATATTTTTCATCGACATATCTATGGATGCATTTCATTTTCATGATTCTGATATTATTAATCCATGAGATACTATGTCGACATATCTATGGATACATTTCATTTTCATTTCATTGATTAAATGTTATGTGTTTCAGTTTCCAAAATTTGAATATTTATATTGCTTTATCTAGTTATTTGAATGGAAGGTGTAATTAGTTATTCACTTTTCCATGTTAATTTATTGTTATAAATTCATTATTTCTTCCATATTGCTTACCCTTACTAAGAATTTGAGCTCACCCTTGTTTTGTTTTTTCCCTAGGTTATGAAGAATAGATCTTTGAATAAGTGTTTATGGATGAAATTTATTTATGTTATTTTTTATAATTTTTTATTTTTTTCCCAATGTATTATGGGTATCATGTATATAATCTGGATTTCCAAGACTGCTAAATTGAACAGTCCTTCAGGTTTTTCTTCCATATAATAATGACAATGTAATATAATAATGCACTGGATCCAGGCTTTTGGGATTGGGGCATTATAGTTGGTATCAAAGTAATTTTAACAACAACCTTGGAAACTAGATTTAGAAAACTTGGAATAGGGAGAAAAATCATAAGATAGACATTAAGGATAATTATACAAGAACATCCTAGAATCTTGGTAAGGTAGAGATTGTGTGGGTATTCATAGAAATAAATCCCTATTTAGATACTAAAAGTGGACATGGTTCTGGAATAGATGTACCTAGGAGTAACAACTCTAAAAATGTGTTCCAGAATTTACTTGGGGTAGCCTGGTACACAACAACGGGCCTTATTATGCACCTTGTTTGACACTCCCAGGGGATATGCTCAGGATGATTTATATTTTATATACCTATCATTATAAATGATTTATAAGTAATTATTTCTCCAAAGTATCCAAAGTTTATAGTTATAGGATTTATGATGAATAAATTTTTTTATGTTCTATACAATGTTTAGAGTTATATAAAGTTAATAATTCATTATTTGATCTAGTGTAAACCATTGTTTATAAATGTTTCCTTGAAGAGAGTATTTGAAAATCACCAATTCATGTGATCCAAAGAGTAAGAAAGACCGAATCATTCATAGTCTTAAGCCAGCATATAAAAGGGGAATAATCCCTCAAGTATTCTCATCATATGAGGAAATAGTATCATGTGTTAACTAGATAAGTAAATAATTATCCAAGTCCTATGAATTTGAAGGGAAGAAGAGGATGGAAGGGAAAAATATAGATAAATAGAAGAAGGGAAAGAAGTATTTTCCCAAATGTGATAACTATAGAAAGAATCACCCTAGTAAATACTTGAAGGGAATGTGAGTTTGTTATAAGTGTAGATATAAAGGACACCATGTTCATGATTTTAAGGGTAAGAAAAAGTTTTCCAATGTTCAATGCTTCCACTGTAAGTAGATGAGACACTATGGAATCAATATCCCAAGAGTCAAAAGAATATACCCTAGATGATGCTTGTAAGAATGTAGACCTTCTTTTTAGGTATGTTTTTCCTTTTGTGGTCATTTTTGTGAAAAAGAGGAAATTATAGAAATTTTCTAAGTACACGCCATGTACTTTATGAGTATACTCCGTGTACTTCCTTACCGCAGCAGGTTGTGTGCTGGCCGTGTAGTAGCCATAGACACGACCATGTGGGAGTGACTTGGAGGCCACCTAATGCAGAGTACAGAAACATAAAGTACACATCGTATACTCCAGAAGTAAAAAATGTGTATTTTTTTCATTAAACGCACCGGGGTCGCGTCTAACAAATAGAGAACCCTCTTTCTAGGTCTTGTTCATCGGAGAGAGTCTGTATGACCACAGATCTTCAACGAGCCCCCGAGCCACTATCCATCCTCAGAATCGAACACCATCAGTTGTGTTGGAATCACATCAGTGAGTTCTCTCTTCTGTTGGAACCTTGTTTCATGATCTCTCTTCTTTTCCAAGTTATCATGGGTTGAAAGTTTTATATGTTTTCTTAGATATACAATTTTATAAGGATATTCAAGCATCGTGGTCCAAGTATAGAGATCTCCTAACCCCGAGGTAGGTGGTTTGTGCCTTTCTGTTCGAAGTCTTTGAGTATTATGTGAAAATCTCACCAATACCCTTGAACAGGGTATTACGTGTTTACCATTTTACCCCTTTTGATTTTCTTCCATGCTTGTATGCCTATGTAGAGGTAATTTGTATATGAATAGGGATGATTTCTATGCTTTGGATGTTTTTCTCTTGCATGTTTTGTTTGCGGCCGTTTGGTCTTGTTTAGACAGTTTGGTCGCCTTGCCTGTTTTTCATGCCTATTGTTGTGGGATGGAGAGTTTGTATTCTGAAATGCTTGATATACTGTCTACTGTTAGGAAAGTAGTTCCATAAGTTTACTTTGGTCATATTAAACTACTATTCTTATTGACCTGCACAGGGTCGTGAGAACCTGGTGTAGTAGACTATAAGGGGAGTTGACCGGGTGAGATTCCTCAGAGAGTCTTTGAGTACTTAGGCTATAAGGGTGATTGACCGAGTGAGCATCCTCAGAGATCCTAGAACCACTTGGGGAAATAATGGGAATTGACCTAGTGAGCTTCCTCATAGAGTCCTTGATTGCTTTAGACTATATTGGGATTAACCACGTGAGCTTCCTCAGAGAGTCTTTGTTTGAATTGTACGACTTGGGATATAAGGGGAATTGACTGAGTGAGATTCCTCAGAGAGTCCTAGACCTTGGAGATATAAGGGGAATTGATCGTGTGAGCTTCCTCAGAGAGTCCTTGACAACCTTAGACTATACGGGGAATGGACTGGATGAGCTTCCTCAGAGAGTCTTTCTTTACTTTTGACTATAAGGGGAATGGACTGTGAGTGCTTCCTCAGAGAGTCTTAATATATTTTTATGACTGAACCAGATGGGTTAGGCTGAGTGCACTACCGAGAGGGTTTTCTTTACTTCTTAGGTAGGACCAGAGGGGATGACTGTGAGTACTTCTTAGAGGGTTACCTGTTTGAGGTTTATCTGTTTCTTTCACTGTTGCTTGATTTGAAATTGTGTATTGTTTACAATTTATTACTTTTGTGTTTAATGCTTTCTTTACTTTTACTTACCATATACTCACTGGATGTTAAGCACAGATCTTCGGGTGGTTTCCTACTGGGGTTTAGTCTCACACCCTGTTTGGGTCATTCTTTTGGACCCAAACAGATTATATTGTTGCAGGTATAGATAAGGGCAAGTGCCCTTCTACTTCAGGTACTTGATTACTATGGAGATGGGGATCATGGGACCAAGTTTTGACTTGCGATGCTAAGGAGAAATTTGTCTTTCGTTTTGTACTTTGGTTTAGCATTGTTTGTATTTCCAACATTTTTACTTGTTTGGCTACTTTCATAGACATATGTATCATGCATCATTTTATATATATACATATACTCTAGTTGTGTGTTATCTCAGTCTTCCACTATTTAATATTGTTGGATATTTACTTCTTCCGCTATTTTATGTATTTTTTACTTCAGCTGTTTACTCTGCCAATGAGGGCATAGTTTCCCCACTATCACACCCAAGGCTCTCTCTGCTAGTCGGCAGCCTCTGGCGTTCGGGGAAATGCACTTGAGGCCATGTGACCAACTGGGTATGGGGTGCATCTGGGTGGATTCCAGAACTGGGATGTTACAAAGTGGTATTAGAGGATTTATTTTCTCCTAACTTACTGTTTGGAGCCTTATCTCGGGATAAGATAGAATAGGTACTTGGTAATAAGCTGTGCTCGGGAGTAGCTAACCTGTGTACAGGGAAAATCCAATCTACATCGTTAATTTCAATTTTTCTAGTTTTTCAATTATTAAAGTTGATCTGATTTCACCTTGAGTGATTCACATGATTTTTTCTGTTGTTGTTGATATTATTGAGGTTCTATTTCTATTTCAACCCGATGAGATGAGGGTATTCCATCTCATGCATCATATAGGTACTTGCTAGAAATCACATGTCATGCATTTTTTCAATGCCATCTAGGATACATTAGTGATTTCATGTTATTGTGATAGGTGATGTGTAAAATATTCATGCTATTATGATAGTTTCCTTGATATAAATACATGTTGTTTGATAGGGTATTGTTTGTGTAGAGGTTTGCTTGAATGAATGCCAAACTTTGGTTTTTGAGGTGTTATAGGACCTTATGGACCGGAATTTGGTGGATCATTGCCTTTTTTTTCATGTTATAATGTGTATAAGATTCCAAACTTTGATTTTTAGGGAGTATGGGCCCTCACGGATCGTAATTTGTCACTTTCAATGCTCGTTTTAGTGTTTTTTGGGTTCTAGTGTATTTTCTAAGGCTTGCTGTCCGGAAAAACCCAGAATATACACTGTGTAATGTTAAGTACACTCCATGTGTTCTTCTGTTCAATAAGATACTATTTTTCTTAAGTACACGCTATGTAATATATGTACACATTGTGTAATCTCTAACCGTGTCATAGGCCGTGTGGGCAGAGACACGGGATGGGGAAAACCTAGAGTGAACACACCGTGTATCGTCCACACATGCAGTGTAGTGTTGACCCCGTGACCACCCGTGTCACTAACAATATAGGTTGTCCGAGTCATGTCTAATACACACCATGTTCCATCTAAACACATTGTGTAGTCTGACCTAGGTACCCTACCATGTCATGAACAACACGGTTTGGTGTTACCCTTTCACGTACACGTCGTGCCTGCCTTGAACATGTCGTGTAGTCTTACCCAGGTACCCGACCGTGTCACGAACAACACAGGTCGGTGTTATCCCTTCTCATGCATTTCGTTTCTATCTGGAACATTCCGTGTAGTTTGAGCCGTGTGTTAGGCCATGCCACTAACAACATGGTCCAAGTGAAGCTTGTCTTGTACCCACCGTGTAGGAATTATACACGTTGTGTAGTCTTGCCTTAGGAGAGCCATGTGGCTTAACTGTGTAGAAGGAATCGAGCAGGTAAAAAGGATTCAAGTACATGCCGGTTGTTAAGACAACACTCCATGTGTTTGGGGTGTTACATGACTAGTTTAGGCAGAAGAACACACCCATGTAAATGACTTCAGGGAACACACCGTGAAGGAAATGTACACGCCATGTAGTCATGTTTGTAAAACATGAATGTTTTCTTTCTCTTGTTCCTTTATTACACTCCTTGTTTTCAATCCTTGATAATCTTGATATAAGGTGTGTGCTTGACCTTAAAGATTCATGCCACCGAGAGGTCCTCCGGTTGTGCTCCAATTTCCAGACGATGATCAGACACCGGACATGGCCGATTAGGGACTACCTATAGATCCTCCCATTGTGCCAGTCTTGGAACCAGCCATTGTACCTGAAATAGCTGTTGATGCACAGTTCAGGGAGGGATTTCTGAAGATGATGCGGAACTTTCAAATATTTTCGCCTCCTGCCCCGTCGATGGCTGATTTGACGCGGGTCTTCCCGCAGTAGTACCCTCTCACTTTCTCATGGGATGGAGGACCCCAGGATGTAGAGTCATGGCTAGAGTCCACACTGACGATTTTCAATAATCTGGAGATACCTCTAGATGATATGGTGAATCTTGATACCTACATGCTCTAAGACTCCACCAAGAGGTAGTGGGATTTGATCTCACAGGCAAGCCACCAGCAGAATATGGATTAGGATGAGTTTTAGTGCATCTTCTATGATTACTTCTATCCGGAGACCTTGAGGTCCGATCAAGCCCGAGAGTTCATGAGTATGGAGTAGGGTACTCTTAATATTATGGAGTATTCCTCTCGCTTCATAGAGCTGCAAAGTTTCATGCATATTCCAGAAGGTGATGAGTTGTTCCTTACATGGAAGTTTGAGGATGGTCTGAGGCATGACATCCAGTCGCATGTGAAAATCTTCAGGTTGACTTCGATATCCTCTATTGTCAACCAGGCACTGATTACAGAGCGTAATCTGAGGGATTCTGGAGCTATGAGCCAGGACAGTTTGGCATCCAGAGTTAGTGCTCCGCCAGCTGATAGCAGAAAGCGCCACAGGGAAGCTGCACGAGGAGATTAGAGCAAGAGGGATTCATCTTCCGGTATCGAGGTGGTGTGTTACCAGTGTGGAAGAAATAGGCATATGAGGCCACGTTGACCGAGAGACACAATGGAGTGACGATCTTGTGGCAAGATGGGTCACCTTCATCTCTTTTGTTAGTTCTTCTGACCAGTAGCTGGTGATAAGGGCTTCCCATAGCTTTATATCCGTTGCTATCATGGAGATCCTTGGGCTCTTCATCTTTTATTCTACTGACATCTTGACACTAGACACTATATTGGGGACTAAAATGGATATTGTACGTTAGTGCAGAGAGTTCCCTCTACAGGTTGGTGGATGTCACTTTCTATGGGACCTCTATGTCCTAGATATGAGAGGATATTATGACATTATCAGGATGGACTGGTTAGTTCCATTCCAGGTATTCATCAACTGTTATCATCGCAGGGTGAGTTTTATATCACCTAAGGGTGGATCTTTTCTTCACAGGGATGAATGGGATGTCCAGGCAAGCAGAGCGGGTCCATTGCATCATGGGTTGGGAGGAGTTACAACCCATATTGCTAGTCTATATTTGGATTACCAAAGGACTTCAAAGTTAGAATTTCCTCCGGTGGTGGATTGTTTCAGATATGTCTTTCCAGAGGACTTTTCAGGTTTTCCTCTGAAGTGTGAGGTAGACTTCTCAATTGAGCTTGTGCCAGGAGCAGCACTGATGTCCATTACTCCTTATAGGATGGCTACACCTAAGTTATAGGAGCTCAAGAAGTAATTAGAGGAGTTTTAGGCAAAGGGTTTCATTCGACCCAGTAATTCTCCTTGGGTTTCACCTGTCCTATTTGCGAAGAAGGCAGATGGCACCCTCAGGATTTTTGTGGACTATCAGAAGTTGAACCAGTTGACGGTCAAGAACCGATATCCCTTGCCCATGGTTGATGATATCTTTAATCAGCTTCAAGGAGCTTGGGTGTTCTCGAAGATTTACTTGAGGTCCAGTTATCATCAGTTGCGAGTTAGACCATCATATATACCTCTTACATCCTTCTAGAGTAGGTATGGTCTATATGAGTATTTGGTTATGTCGTTCGGTCTCACAAACGCACCTGTAGTTTTCATAGAACTGATAAACTGAGTGTTCTATCCATACTTGGATTCCTTCATGGTGGTCTTAGTGGATGATATCTTGGTGTACTCTCACACTCGATACGACCATGATACCCATCTTGAGATCGTTTTGTGTACACTGAGGGAGCAATCAGTTATATGGTAAGCTCTTAAAGTGCCACTTTTGGATGGATCAAATTCACTTCTTGGGTCATGTTATCTCAGAGTCAGGAGTATCATTAGACCCACAGAAAGTGAGATTTGTAGTTTCTTTGGAGAAACCGAAGAATTTCTTTGAGATGTGGAGTTTTATAGTGATGGCTAGATACTAGAGACATTTCATACATGACTTTTCATGCTTAGAAGCACTGCTGAGAGGTCTGACTAAGAAGGGGGTAAAGTTTCTATGGTCAGATTTCTATGAGTTATCCTTTTAGGAGCTAAAAGGGAGGTTGACTTCAGTGTCGATACTAGTCTTTCCAGAGCCAAAAAAGAGCTATACTATTTACTTTGATGAATCAGGTATCAGGATAGGATCTGTGCTTATGCAGGGAGATGGAGTTATTGCATACGAGTCTCGGTGGTTGAGGCCACATGAGAGGAATTACCCGACGTGCAAGCTGGAGTTGGTAGCTTTTGTTCATACCCTACTTTATTAGAGACATTATCTTCTGGGAGAGCATTTTGTGGTTTTCACCATCCAAAAAAGTCTCAATTACATCTTCACTCGGTGTGATCTGGATTTTAGATAGCGCAGGTGGGTTGAGTACATACAGTCCTTTGACTTTGAGCTTGCCTATACACCTGGGAAAGGCAATGTAGTGTCTAATGCGTTGAGCAGGAGGACTCAGATACAGGTAGTTTAGGAGGCCATTAGTGAGTGGCAGCCTATGGCTCTGTTCTCTGAGATGCATTTGGAGGTACACAATAGTCAGGGGTAGACGTTTCTTTCTTCTGTAGCAGTTACCTCTACTCTTCTGGATCGAGTTCGAATGAGGAAACCTTCATATTCTAATGGCCTAGTCCTAAGGGAAAGCATGTTAGGATAGGATCTTATTCTTGGATGGACCATAGGCAAGGATGAGATCTTGCATTTCTAGGGACACATATGGATGCCAGCAGATATATGCGAGGAGTTGATGTAGGATTTTCATTCCTCAGTTTGGGTAGTTCATCTTGGCGTCACCAATATGTATCGTGATCTACACCATCAGTATTGGTGGTCAGGTATGAAGAGGGATGTTTCTAGTTTTTTCATGAGGTGTTCCACTTGTCAGCAGGTGAAGGTTGAGAATCAGCGACCAACATGGCTTTTACAACAATTACCCATTCTCGAGTGGAAGTGGAATGATGTCACGCTGGATTTTGTGACCGGTTTTCCAAGGTCAACTCGAGGGAATGACGCAGTTTGGGTTTTCATTGATAGACTCACAAAGGTTTCTCACTTCTTTCCAATGAAGGAGACCTTTAGTGTTGATGATCTAGGATGGTTGTACATCCATGAGATTGTACATTTTATGGAGTTACACACTCCATTATTTAAGATAGGGATGCACGTTTTACTTCTCGGGTCTGGCAGGGGCTTTAGAAGGCTTTGGGTACATAGGTACTTTTGAGTACAACTTACCACCCCTAGACAGATGGTCAGTCTGAGCGTACGATTCAGGTGCTTGAGGAAAAGCTCTGAGCATGGATTCTGTATTTTGGAGGTTCTTGGGAGAAGCATATACCTCTTGTAGATTTTTCTTACAAAAATAGTTTTCAAGCAACTATTCAGATGACACCTTATGAGGCTTTATAAGATAGGCCATGCCGATCACCCTTATGTTGACTGGAGGCAGGAGAGGCAGCTTTGCTGGGACATCGTCTTGTTCAAGAGACCACAGAGAAGATAGAGTTGATTCGGAAGAGGATGGATACTGCACAGTCTCGACAGAAGTCTTATGCTGATCAGCGGAGACGACCTCTGGAGTTTGAGGTCGGGGATCAAGTTTTCCTACGTGTCACACCAAGCTTGGGACAAAATAGGATTAGGAGATAGGGTAAGCTTTCATCAAGGTATGTCGGGCCATTTGAGGTGTTGGAGAGAGTTGGGACGGTGTCCTACCAGTTGTAGTTACCTCATAGGTACCGAGCTATGCATGACATCTTCCACGTTTCTCAGCTTCGATGTTACTTCTCAGACCCATCTCTTGTCTTTCAACCCGAGGAGTTTAAGCTCAATGTGGATGTGTCATTTGAAGAGAATCCTATCTGGATTTTGGATCTCAGTACAAAGGTTCTAGGTGGTCGGTATGTTCCTCTGGTATGAGTGTTGTGGTAGCACGGGCGGGTGCAGGACGAGACTTGGGAGAGGAAGGCCAATGTACAGGCACAGTGGCCGAAACTGTTCGGGGTTTCTTCTTCTACGCTGTTCTAGGGAAATTTGGGGAAAAAATTATTTAATGGGGGAATTTTTTAAGAACCCATACCTTCTTTTTAGGTATGTTTTTCCTTTTCTAGGCGTTTTTGAGAAAATAGGAAATTGTGGAATTTTTCTAAGTACACGCAGTGTACTTTATGAGTACACACCGTGTACATCCTTGCCGCAGTAGGCCGTGTGCTGGCCGTGTAGTATCCACACACAGGGCTGTGTGAGAGTGACTTGGAGGCCACCTAATGCGGAGTACGGAAACAGCAATTACACGCCGTGTACTCCAAAAGTATATGCCATCTATTTTGTTTTTTTCATTAAACGCACCGAGGTCACGTCTGACGGACATAACACCCTCCTTCTAGGTCTTGTTCATCCGAGATAGCCCGTATAGTCATGGATATTCGACGAGCCCCAGAGCCTCCATCCATCCTCCGAACCAAACACCATCGGTTTCATTGGAATCGCATCAGTGATTTCTTCTTTCTGCTGGAACCTCGTTTCATGATTTATCTTCTTTTCCAAGTTATCATGGCTTGAATGTTTTAGACTTTTCTTATATATACGAAGTTATAAGGAGATTAAATCATTGAGGTCCAAGTATAGTGATCTCCTAACCCTGGGGTAGGTGGTTTGTGCCTTTCCGTTCGAAGTCCTTGAGTATTATGTGCAAATTACACCAATACCCTTGAAATGGGTATTGTGTGTTTACCGTTTTACACCTGTTGATTATCTACCATTCTAGTATGACTATGTAGGGGTAATTTGGATATGAATTGGGATGGTTTCTATGCTTTGGATGTTTTTACCTTTCATGTTCTGTTTGCGACTGTTTGGTCTTGTTTAGCCAGTTTGTTTGCCCCGCCTGTTTCCCATGCCTATTGCTGTAGGATGGAGAGTTTGTATTATAACATGCTTGATATGTTGTAGACTATTATCCATGTATTTTTGTAGGTTTAATTTGGCCATATTACACTACTATTCTCATTGACCTACACAGGGCCTTGAAAACCTGGTGTAGTAGACTATAAGGGGAATTGACCGGGTGAGCTTCCTCAAAGAGTCTTTGAACACTTAGGCTATAAGGGGGATTGACTGGGTGAGCATCCTCAGAGAGCCTAGAACCACTTTGGGCTATAAGGGGAATTGACCGAGTGATCTTTCTCAAAGATTACTTGATTTCGTTATACTATAAGGGGATAGACCACGTGAGCTTCCTCGGAGAGGCTTTTTTAGAATTGTACGACCTAGGCTATAAGAGGAATTGACTGAGTGATCTTCCTCGGAGAGTCCTAGACCTTGGAGATATAAGGGGAATTGACTGTGTGAGCTTCCTCAGAGAGTCCTTGACTACCTTGGACTATACGGGGAATGGAATGGGTGAGCTTCCTCAAAGAGTCTTTCTTTACCTTTAACTATAATGGGAATGTACTGTGAGTGCTTCCTCAGAGAGTCTTATTATATTCTTATGACTAAACCATAGGGGTTAGGTTGAGTCCACTGCCCAGAGGGTTGTCTGTACTTATTAGGTAGGACCAGAGGGGATGGTTGTGAGTACTTCCCAGAGGGTTACCTATTTGAGGTTTATCTGTTTGTTTCACTATTGTTTGATTTGAAACTGTGGATTATTTACTGTTTAGTACTTTCCTATTTACTGCTTTCTGTACTTTTACATGTCATATACTCACTGGATGTTAGGAACAGATTTCCAGGTGGTTTCCTACTAAGATTTAGTCTCACACCCTGTTTGAGTCATGCTTTTGAGCCCAAACTGATTATATTGTTGTAGGTGTAGATAAGGGCAAGCACCCTTATACTTCAGGTACTTGATTGCTATAGAGCTGGGGAGCATGGGACCAAGCTTAGTCTTGTGATGATGAGGAGTTGTCTGTCTGTCTTTTTTTACTTTGTTTTAGCACTGTTTTTATTTCCAGCATTGTGAATTGTTTGGATGCTTTCCTAGACATATGTATCATGCATCATTTTATATATATACATATAGATATTTACTGCTTCCGCTATTGTATGTATTGTTTACTTTTGTTATTTACTCTGACAATGAGGGCATAGTTTCCCCACTATCACACCCAAGGTCCTCGCTGATAGTCGGAATCCTCTGGCATTCAGGGAAATTCACTTGAGGCCATGTGACCAACTAGGTACGGGGCACCTCTGGGTGGCTTCCGGAACAGGGATGTTACAATGCTATTGGATAGTGATGAAGTTATGATACTTCCACAAATTAAGAGGAATAATTAATATGCTTGTTCAATAATTTTTACAATTGAATATTTTATCATAAATTTACTGGTAATAAGAATTATGGAATATATGAGGATTGTACGATGTTACTTTTTCATTAAGGATTTGAGATTATATGTTTAATGGTACTAAGAAATTTTTTTTAGTAGAAAGTTACAATTTTTTTAAAACACTTGATTGATGGAAATGTAAACCTTAATAGTTTCCTTATGTTGTGATAATGATGAATAAATGATTGATTTTGATATGTACTGACTACCTTGGAACTGATTAACAACCTGTTGACAAATGGTCTATGGTATCATTGATAGAGTTTACAACACTTTTGGATTAGATGCATATATCAAATAACATGTGTCTTACTTAAGTAATAAGGATGAATTCATGTTTCCAATAAGGTTTTATGGAAATTCGAGTTATTAATATATTTCTAGAGGATACATGATGATGTTATTCACATGTTTGTAATGTGAAAATTTAGAGCTGATTCATGTTGATTAAAGACTAATAATAAGTTCATTCAGCAGTGATCAGATCATAATCATTTGGAAAAGTTAACCATTTCTAAAATGGGTTATATTGAATATTGGATGAGATTTTATATGGTAATTTATTACATCACTATATGTTGTAAGAGATGAAGTAGAAATAGTTCAAGCTGTAATCGAAGGAAAATATTGTGTTTATAAAAACATATTTTTACTTATATTCTTATGGAGTGAAATAATACCTTAACTATAGAAAAAATGATCTTGAAACAAAAAATTCCGTATTAGTAACTTCATTTTTGATGAATCAAATTGCCTCTGAGATCATCATGTATTTATGGCCTTCTGATTGTTAACTTTCTCCTAACCATGTTCTCTAGTAGTATCCATCAGAACTTGATGGTTATATTTTTCTTCCATATTCATATTTCTATTTCCCACCAATGTTCTCCTACTAGGTAACCTAGATACATGTCTGTTGTAATTTCCTTTCCCTATTATTAATAAAATATGATATTGACCCTTTTTACAATGTGGGTCTTTCAAAAATAGATTATTTTCAATCCATATATTACCGAGTTCAAGATTAAATTATGAGGACGCAATTTAATTAAGGTGGGGAGAATGTGACACCCCAAGACTTTACAATATTTTACTTTTTGAATAAATATAATTTTTTGTTGGAATGCTTTATACACAATTTTAAACTTACGATACATACGACACTAAATTAACTTGCGTTACACACAAGACCGAGTTTTACCACTTTTTAATGAAAAACCTATTTTAAAAATAATTTATGAAACTGTTTTGAATTCTATTTTAAAAAATAAACATAATTTTTTAATATAAAATCACCTAATTATCATATGGTAAATTTTTATGTATTTTTACGGGAAGCTTCATTTTTGGATGAATAGTGAAATTACAACAATTTAGTTAAAAATAACCTTTTCGTTTAAATAATTATTAATGCTAAATTATATTATATTTTTTTAATGTCACATTAGATCAATTATAAATCAATCTATACAATTAAGTTTATTATAATTAATTTGACTTTCAAATTGAATATAAAAACATAACAAACTTTTGAACGTTTCTCTACTATAAAACCCGTTATTTCGCCCCGTCTATGGGATTAGTGTTAATATTAATTTTCCCACTTCTGTTATTTGAATTTTGAAAATCCAACATACATGGATGTAATTAGTATGATATTTATTTTCTAATAATCTCAACATAATTTTTTGAGCAAAATGATTAGTGATTTTGATTACGATTAATTACATTGATTAAGGTATGATTAAGCTTAATAAGGGACTAAAACTTAATATTAAGCACCAAAATGACTTGGAAACTTTTCCAAAATCCATTGGCTCCCAATAATTTGACCATGTACCGAATGGGTTCAAAATATATGGTTATTGGGATATTATTAAATGAAAGTTCCCTATATAAAAGGTTAAATAAGGAAAAAGACAAAAAAGGAACTTTCCTTACCATTAACATTTATAAAATTTTTAGATATGTAAAAAACATCATATTTTCGTTTATACATACCATTTTTTAATATAAATAGTTTATTGTTATCATAATAATTTATCAATAATTTTTAGAGATGATCTAGTTACTTAAAATGCTTAAGAAATTCCAACATAGTGATTATTTAACTAATAATTAACTAAAATAAATTATAATAGAAAAATTAAAAGTAAAGATAATTGATCTAATTATTGACTTTATTTATTTTTTAAAATTAAAATATCAAGCTCCACATCTAAAAACCTAATATATTTTTATTACAATTTTATTATGATATTTTAACATTAACATTAAATAAATAATGTCAAAATTGACATTATTGTTATTTTACAATAAATGAATCTTATTAAATGATTTAAAATTAATAAAAAACATATATTATACAAATTGATTTTTAATTTTTAATTAATATTAAATATGGTCTATTAATGGACCAATTAATCTTTTATAATTGACATATTGAACCATATACTATAAAAATGTGGTTAACAGGGTTCGAGTTCAAGCAACGTTTTAGCGCATCACATGCACTTGTTTTAAAATTAATTTCCACAAAACATGGTAATTTAGTTTTATAAATTACATATAATATTAATAATCAAGTGTCTCTATATTTTATAATAAATCTCACTTTAATTTATTCTGAATGTTTAAATTAATTCGATTAGAAAACTACATGCTTTAATAAAAACCAAAAATGATAAAATTTTTGGAATCTTAGAAGTTAAAGAACCAAATTATTAAAATGCACATATTTTTGTGTGGATGAAGTTTTTCTATAACATGATTCTCATTTAATCAATTGTTTATCCATTTTTGAGGCTCTTTTGGTAATATATACAACCCATTATTGAATACCATTTGGTATTTACAAAAGTGTCACCCCCTTCCCTATTAAAGGCCACCACCTCTCCTCATTTCTAACACCTCTAAAACCACCTTAGTTCGGCCAAGACCTACCCAAATAGTCTTCATACATACCTACCCAAGACCTAGAATCATCCATTTGGGTAGAAATATTTCCATGAAATCCTTTTGGTATAAACCAAAAGAAGTTGCCCGATTAAGAGGTAATGCCTTCTCTCATGCTTTCTAATTTCATTTCCATTATCCACTCCCTATAATATTATAGTTATATTATTAAAAAAACCAGTATCCTTAATATACTAGGATGTTGTTATGATAAGTTTTATGCCTATAATAACACACACCTCCATATAATGGGTAACGAACATACTGTTTCTATGTACAATGAAATACAACCTCACGAAATGATGATCGTTCAATTTTTCCATACCACCTCTCATGGTGGAAATTATGATGGAAACTATAATTATAATATATATATATGTTATTTAGGATTTATTATTCTTATGTAATTTATATTTGGAACATACCTTTATGCTATCACAGTTGTGTAAATACGATAATTTCGTTTGAGGAAGTGTGGACAACCTCCCCCTCAAAGTGATATGACTCATTCATGTCATACATGAAACATATAATAGATGGTGTTAATAAACCTATGTAACATATATAACATAAATATGATACCTGAATTATAATATACATATGTATAAATTAATTTTAATTCTTTTAATACCATAAAGTAATGAAAGTAGCGTTCATGCGTACGTACGGCCTACCGTCTCCATGAACTGTTCACTTCATTTATAATCTTAAAATATTATGAAATATTATAAATACATATGTAATAAATATATAAGATAATTTAGTAATGTTTTACATTATTTAGATGATTAAACCATGATATATTTAATAAGAGAACAACATAACAAGTCAAAATGTAGTTGAGAAAACTAGGAAATTAACAACTAAAATAGTTAAAATAATGAAAAAGTGTTAAAAAAGGGGTAATACAATATCATAAGAAGTTAATATATGGTATTATAAACATGATTGTGGTTTTTTTTTATTAGTTAATAACATATTTTAAACCACTATAAACGAGTCTAAGGACCACATAACGAAAAAGGAAGGATAAGGTAAGGGATTTAGTCTCAAATTACATACCATTGAGACTTATGTTTGTTATGCACCATTTCACTCTTATTTGATGTATATAATTACACTTGACATGTTATAACATGATTATAATTATTCTAATAATGTTATAAGTTTCATTTAATTCATTAGGAATTATGATTTAAATGATTCAATGTGGTATGAGACACATTGGAATGTTTAAATATTATTTTCCCACAATATTATTTTAATGTCAACAACCCTTGTTGTTAATTATCTTTATTTGAGGTATTATTGATAAATATGTATCTTCTAGTCAGTATGGATACATTTTGTTAAGGCACATTGTTCATGAATATGAGAAATGATTTGGACCGGTACAACACGGGTGAGGCTCAGTTATAGATTTCTCCTTGATGCATCAGTAGTCTAATGAGACGAATCATTTGGCCAATCAGATGGGGTTTTAACCAACATTTTTTATATCATATTATTAAAGGTCTTGAAGGTAAATGTACCATGTACCTAGGAAACATGGAATCAAATAATTAATCATTACCCTCATTTATATCAAGTTATTTTTTATCCATGATATTTTGAATCGACAAATCTATGGATGCATTTCATTTTCTTGATTAAGATATTATTCATCCATGAGATATTGTATCGACATATCTATGGATACATTTCATTTTCAGTTCATTTATTAAATCAAATGTGTTTCGGTTACCTAACATTCCATATTGATATTACCTTATTAAGTTATTTGAATGACATGTATTATCAGTTATTCACCTTTCCATGATAATTTATTCCTATAGATTCTTTATTTCTTCAACATTTCTTACCCTTACTGAGCATTTGAGCTCACCCTTATTTTGTTTCTGTCCCTTGGTTATGAAGAAGAGATATTTGAATAAGAATTTATGGATTCAATTTATTTCTATTATTGTGTAGCATGTTTTATTTTTGTTTTCACAATGTATTATGGATATCATGAATGTAATCTTGATTTCCAATACTATTAAACTGAACAGTCCTTCAGAATTTTCTTCCTTGTAATAATTCCAATGTAATGTAATAATGCACTGGATCCAGGCTTATGGGGTCGGGGAATTACACTACTCCTCCCAAATATCCATCCGTTAGAAATGAGATCCTCTATCTTCTCCTAATTCCTAGTGAGAGGTTGTCTCAAAAAATCATGTTCTTCAAGTTCTGCCTTCTCATATCGAAGACGTTGGCTTATAGTGATCATCACTGCATCGAAGTAGTTGCTGGTGTACTGTGATAGCATCTGGATGCTGACTAACAATGTGTGAGAAGATTCAAGGAGCATGTTTGGATGATCTATAGGGCTTCGACATCAAATTCCACAAGAAACAGTCGCTAAAATCTAGTGATAGGCTTGCGCGCTTCAGATCTAAACGAGGTAAATGTTTGGTATTATTTTGTACTCTGTATGAACCAAGTGTGGTCCTTGGATCATACCGGGATGAGATCACGAGAGTTGACGATGTTACGTCACTCTGGTGATGCATTATTTTTTAAATTCTCAGCCCATCAACTTCCGCTTTCCGTGTTAAACAGATTTGTGTGTTTTAGATTCTTAAATTTTATTTTTTAAGAGCGTAGATTTTAATTTTTATTTGTGTTCTTCAATATACTGGAATCAGGATATGTTTTGTCTAGAATCAAGTCATTGGATTTAATCTGGTAGTGATCAAACAATAACGATATCAATAAAATAAAATAAAATAAAATATTATTTTATTTTATTTGTCTAAATAAGAAAACATTTTTAGTTTACTTTTCTAAAAGTATAAAGTATCTTTAGAAAAATGAAAATGTGTGCGTGCAAAGTCAAAAAAAGGAGGGTCAGCCTTGACCCCTTGGGTCTTCTTCCATGACACGGGCCTCTTCATCAGACCCCTCCTCCCTATGCGAGATAGTACGACAGCTCACCCCTTCCTCGACGCCTCTTATTCTCGACCTAAGAACACTACCCCGGTCTGAGCTCACTGCGCCTCCCTTGAATGAAGGTGCTGCATGAGGCCACCGTCGCCACCCGGAGATCACTACCATAACCTCACAGAGGTCGCCGTCGTCCCGATCTAGGTGTGCCGCCTTCTGGTGCACCATGCCTCACTAGATCTGTACGACGAGACACTGTCACCACTACCCTCTTCGACCGGAGGTACCGATTTTGACCCAAGTTGTCGTCGTCCTGAACCCTATCCGGCCGGTTCTGGTGCCACAACTCCCTTTCCCACAAGCATATCCACAAGCTATTTCCAGACCGGTCGCGCATTATCGCAGTTCGGAAGTGGTTCCACCATGGTTCCACTACAGTTCTTCCAAGATTCGGTGAAACAGCCTCACTGCGTTCTGCAATCCAGCCGGGCTCCTTGGTAAAACAAATTAAATTAATTTTATTAATTTAATTTGGTTTTTTAAATTAAATTAATTAAAAATAATTTTGAGGGTTTTAAAAAATAAAAGATTCTTAAATTTTAATTTAATTTGATATTTAAATTAAATTAATGGTTTAGATTATTTTTGGACTATAAAATTAAATTAAATATTGGAACCGATAAATAAATTATTTGAATTTATTAAAATTAATTTTATTTATTAGAACACCCACATACTATTTAAGTTTATTTCTTTTTAATTTTATTGAACATTATTTTAATACCGACTGGTCTTGAACTAGTGATCGACCCGTGAATGTCTGGTTTTATTTATTTAAATTTTTATTCAATGAGTGTGATGATTGTAATAATTAATTAGATAAATGATGGTCTGTATACCATCTCTTTTAATTAAAATATGTACAAGGGCATGCACGCCCAATGCACCTATTGCACATTTCACCCCTAGACCCCCTCTCCTATGTGCGAGTATATTTGTAATGACACTGTGATGATCTCAGATGTGGACCCCACCATGTCAAGGTGGTAATCCATACGGGTGTTGAGCACTTTTCACTAGTGGTGAGCCATGACACGAGTCAGGAGTTGGCTCAGGTATGATACCCCTTAGGTCATGATTGATTCGTTATGGATCAATCATAATGAAAAGCTCAAGACGAGTCAGATTGAATGTTTTTTCCTTTATACATCGTTTATTATTTTATGCAAGTGCATGATTATTGCTTGATCACATAAATTAATAATCAAGATAAAATGAATAAAGATGCAACAAATATATTTATATTGAATGTTCAGTTGTGAACACGACAACCTAGTTTGAATATATTAAATAGTAATGGATTACATTTTTCAAGAAATATCAAAATCCCTCAAAGATCTATTAAGTCTTAATTCCTTCCAATACTCACATATGAACAAAATCGGGTGTTCGGGATGCTCACCATCCATAGTTGAGAGTGCTTCTTACTAAAAGGGCATTCTTATGAGGGTATTGGGTCAACTTAACTAAAGTGGGTAGTCAAGGATTATCCATAGCGAAATTTCTATCACTTTAGAGGAAAGTATTTGAGGGAATCATGTTATGATTCTAATAATCCGGGACATTACTCAAAATAACAAGGAAATTAAAATTTAAGCTGTTGGCTAACCTATCACCTACCTTAAAACCCTCTGAATCGTGGCGTATCCATATCTTGTAGACTATGGGGGAGAGTTCGAGGATCCTTGCCACTAGAATACTCAAAAGACAAAGAATTCCAAATCTAATAGTGAGGACTATTGAGGTTTGATAATATAGTGGGATACATTTAAAATAATAATTAATGAAATGACTAAAAGGTAATCAATATAAAGTAATGACTTATAATATTTATCTATTTAGATCACAAATGGAAATAACCAACACCACAAGTACATTGTCACTATGATCAATTTTGGATAAAGAAATTATCCTAACATGCAATAACTTCTAGGAGTGGTACAGATGCTTGCGTATAGTACTATGCCATGAAAAAAAATATATGTGTTGGAATCCTCAGTTCCTACCGAGCCTCCTCAGGGACCAAGTAAGGAAGAAAAATATAAATGGAAAAATAATATAGATGCTGCAGTAGACATTTAGAGCATCATGTTTTCATCCATTCCAATCCAACTGTAGAAAATGAATGAGGATGAGGATACCTTCAAAATGCTTTCTCATCTCCAAGAATTATATTAGGAGAGGGAAAGTTCAGAAAGATATGAGATCTCTAGCTCCCTTTATAGGTAAAGGCTAAAAGAAGGTCCCCAAGTGGGTCCTCATATACTCAATATGATCAAGTACAGTGAGAGGCTTGAAGCACTTGGGTTCAAATTGAACCAAGAACTAGAAACAGATCGCATACTTTCCTCATTACCACCAATAGTTTCAACATTTATTGTCAATTATAACATGAGTGATATGAAAAAGTTGATCTCAGACCTTTTGTCTTTGGTTCACCAAGTTGAAAAGGATATGAAAAATATCAATTCATCTATCCTTATGGTGAAAAAGATAAAGGGAAAGGAAAAGGGGTCTAATTCCAAGTCAAGGCTAAAGAAACTGATGCACCATCCTGCTAAGAAGACAAATATTCAGAGTCAGAGTAATAAAAAAAGAAGATATCTACTTTTTATGTGGAAATAAAGGCCACTAGAAGAAAAATTCCAGAGTTGGGAAGAAAAAACAAGTTGACGCTTCTACTTTAGGTATTTTCTTCATTGAATGAAATCTCTCTTTATCTACAAGTTGGGTATTGGATACAACATGTTTCTCACACATTTATATTCAAATACAATAACCAAGTAGGTTTAAGAAGATTGAAAACTGTGAAGTAGATCTCCGAGATACAAATGGTGCATGTCTAGACAACTTGGCCGTGGGAGATTATCACCTTACTTTGCCTAGATATTTGGTTCTAGTTTTAAATAATTGTTATTATGTACCTTCTATAACCAGAAACATAATCTCTATGTCATATTTGGAAACTATGGGATTTTATTTCAGGTTCAGAAATAAATTTTGTCTCTTTTATAAGGATTACATGTGTTATGTTATGAAACATCTTAACAATGGTTTATAAATGCTTGAACTCGAAAACCTGATAATGAGAATCAATGAAAAACCAGTGAACATCACTCATATATCACCTGCATATGGCACTTTAGGCTAGGTCTTTTAAACGATAAGATATTACAAAGATTAGATCAAGAAGGGTATTTATACTCAGTATAGTTAAAACCCTTGGATGTATGTTGAGATTGTTTACATGGGAAGATGACCAAATCACCTTTCTTTGGGAAGGGAGAAAGAGACAATGCATTACTGAAATTTATATATACTGATGTATGTGGTCCATTTCTAGTAGTGGAAATGGGTGGTTTTTAATAATTCATTACTTTTACTAAATACTAAAGTAAGTATGAATATATCTACGTAATGTGGTATACATAAGATTCCTTTCAGGTGTTTAAGGAATACCAACATGAAGTAGAAAACCAAATTGGTAAGAAGATCAAGGCACTCCACTCAGATCAAGGTGGAGAGTATCTTAACAAAGATTTTTATTGATCACTTGAAGTAGTGTGGAATAGTATTCTATATCCCTCCTCCTTAAACACCATAGTGGAATGGTGTTAGTGAGAGGAGGAATATGACCTTGCTTGTTATAGTCAGATCAATGAAGAGTCATGAAATTCTTCCATTATCCTTTTGGGGATACGCTTAACAGAAAAAAAAATATACCCTAAACTGAGTACTAACTAAAGCTGCATATGGGATTCCATATGAGTTATGTTATGGAAAGAAACCTAGTCTATCACACATACATGTATGGAGATGCAAAGATTTTTTTCAATACTAATCCTAATGAAAAATTGGCATCTGAAAGCACAAAGTGAATCTTTATAGGTTATCCTAAAGAAAACAAAAGACATTATCTATATAACCATTCGGATTGAAAAGTTATTGTAGAAAAAAATCAATATTTCTAGAAATGGAACACATTTCCAATGGAAATAGTTGAAGAAAGTTTGACTTTGATGTAGTTAATTCCTCAGATGCACAAGAGCTGGTACATGAAAAATCTCCACAAGTGCAAGTGAATAAATAAGTGGTTTCCCAGAAACAAATAATGTATAGTTATACTTGATAGGTTAGAGAACTGAGGCATTAGGGTTTCCCTGTCAATAAGTCTGGTGACACATTACTCCTTGAGGATGATGAACATCTAACCTACAAAAAAGTAGTAGAAGGAAAAGTAGCCGCAAAATAGAAATATTCCATGCATTCTGAGATAGAGTCCATGTACCAAAATCAAGTTTATATTTTAGTATACCATCTATATAATATAACATCTATTGGATAAAAAAGGGTATTCAAGAAAAAGCTGGATAGAGATGGTAAGGTAAATACCGATAAAGTAAGACTGGTTGCAAAGTGTTTTAGGAAACGTCAAGGAATCGACTATGACGGAACCTTATCACTAGTATCAATGATGAAATCCATCAGAATATTTCTTATAATAACATCCTTTAATGGCCATGAAACTTGGAAAATGGATGTCAATTTTTTTTTCTAAATGGGATGTTGGTTGAAGACGTCTATATGACTCAACCCAAAGGGTTTTTCAGGTCAACGAATGCAAATAAGCTGTGAAATCTGCAGAGATCCATTTACGGGTTGAATAAGGGATCACGATCATGGAATTCTCATTTCGATGAGGGCATAATAAATTTTGGTTTTTTCAAAAAATTGATCCTTTTGTTTATAAAATGGTTGACGAGAATACCATTATTTTACTAGTATTATATGTTGATCACATATTAATTATGGGAAATGAAGTGCAAGTCTTACAGTCAGTTAAGACTTGGTTAAATGATTGATTCTCTATGAAAGACATAGGTGAATCAGCCTATATTCTACGGATCAAGATCTATCAAGATAGATCACAATGGATACTAGGGATAAGTCAAAGTACATATGTTGAAAAGGTACTCAAAAGGTACAATATGGAACATACCAAGAGAGGGTTTTTCCTTATGAACATGGTATTAATCTATCCCAGAAAATGTGTCCACAAACATAGGAGGAGACTTACAAAATGAGTAGAATTATTTATTCCTTATAAGTGGATTCTATCATGTATTCCATATTATGTACTAGGTTTGATGTTATCTTTACTTTAAGCATGGTGGGTAGATATCAAGATGATCCAGGAGAGCTGCACTGGGTGGATGTTAAAACTATCCAAAAGTACTTGAGGTGTACTAAGGATTTATTCCTAGTGTATGAAGGAGACGAGGAACTAGTAGTGAGGGGATACACTGATGGTAGTTTCTAGATAGATCACAATGATCTGATATCGTATTTAGGCTACATATTTTTCCTAAATGGTGCTGTAGTTAGCTGGAGAAGCTCGAAGCAATCTTTGGCCACCGATTCTACAGCCTAATATGTGTATATTGTGGCATCCAATGCAGTAAAGGAAGTAGTCTTCATATGTATTTTTTTATCAGACATTGGTGTTGTGCCTAGCAGAACTGAACCTATTTTAGTTTACTATGATAATACTACTGTAGTGGTGCTTGCCAAGGAGCCCAGGTCTCACTAGAGGATAAAGCATATACTTATGAAGTTTCATCTCTTGAGGGATTTTATTCATAGAGGTGAAATCACGGTTATCAAATTAGACATAAAGGAAAATGTGATAGACCCCCCCTGACTAAAGTCATATATCAACAGAAGCATGATTCACATGTGAGGGTTATTAGATTGAGGCTTATTAGCAGCTGGATCTAGTGAAAGTGGGAGTGTTAAAAGTGGGTTCCTTATAACCAACTTGAGTTTTACTTTGATTACCACTACATGCATATAGTTTTTTACATACATTTGTTCATCTTTTCATAATATTGTATATTCTTTTGCATTCTCTATCTTTTTGGTAATGTCATTAGATTATGAGTCATATCAAAGGGTTATAGTAGATCCTAGGCTATAATGAGAAGCTATAGATACTATGATAGTAATCTTAATGTAATTTACTGTGGTCCGGCTATATCATCTGATATGACATAGATGATGTGAGACTATTAGGTGTTGAGGGAATATAAGAATTGAGACTTATTCTCATGAAGTTTTCACTTGGTGATTTCTAGTGGTTGAGATCATGAAGAAAGACCTTCCAATAGGAACACCACATGTTTCTGGTGTGATTGGTTGTTCATATCTATGGACATGTGTAATGGTATCCATACTTGAGATCATTATCAATGTATGACATTTAATTGCGTACTATTATGCATGGAAAAAACCATGGAAATAAAGTCATGTCAAGGTAGTTTGTGTTGGGTACTTCATTGGTGACATGAAATTGATTGAATGATCAAGATAAAATTTTTCGCTTCTAAGTTAAGGAAGATATTTCTTAGTCCTGGTTGATTAGGATTGTAGCACCTTCATTAAATCCATGGCTATGGTAGTCGAAGGTAATACCATCAGGACATATTAAAAAATAGTAAAGCAAGATAAATGATGATGACACTAGTGTGCATTCTGCTTTATTGAGATATTGATGATTAAGAGATTATATTACACACACTATGTTCATAGGAATTTATCTATTTCTTTGACTTTTCATTGCCTTTATAGAGTCCTCGATGGGTTTCTAGATCCCACTCTCGGTACATGAATATTATTTACTCTTATTGAGATATGGGCCTAGAGGGTCACACACAATATCTCTATGATAATATTCCCTTTTATATTGAGTATGAATATAGAAATTGGTGGGCCCTACAATGGGGGATTGGGCATTATCAAAGTTCTATGGACCACCAAAATATAAATAAATTCATTATCATTCAAGGAATAATTGGTTTGAATTTACTTATGACATGTATTTAAAAGTGGTTACGTAAATACAAGGATAAATATTACTCTAAGGGATATTAATAAAATATTCTGGGTTCATTTAATATTATCAGGAGATGAGAGTTGAGTTAAAGACTCAATATTATCACGTAATATATTAAATATATATTATAGTTAAGTGATAAATTATAAATATTATTTATGGTATAATTTAATTTATAATCAATAATTATTTATAATATTTATATAGTGGGTGTTTATTACACAGGGTCCAAGAACCCAAAACCAGGTATTATAATTTTCCACTATATAAGTGGAGAGAGGCTCTTCTCCTACTAACTATTCATCTTTTGGAAATGAGATCCTCTCTCTCCACCTGATTCCTAGAGATAGAATCTCTCAAACAACAAAGTTATTCAAGTTTTGTATTCTCGTATCGAAGATGTTGGATTGTGGTGATCATTGCTACATCGAAGTGTTCATTTTTGTACCACGATAGCACCTTAATTCATACAGATGGCATGCGGGCAGATTCAAGGGGCGTTTATGGATGATATAGAGGGCTTCGACATCAGAGTCTTCAAGCAACGGTAACCAAAATCATGTGACATGCTTGCATGCTTTAGATTCGAATGAGGTAAACATTCAGTTTTTTTTGTACTCTATATAAACCATGCGTGGTCCTAGGAGCATACTGAGATAAGATCACCATAGTTTATGACGTTACATCTCTCCAGTGATGCAATTTGGTTTTAAATTCCCAGCCCCCCAACTTTCTTTTTGCGTCTCGGTACCTAACACCTTGGGAAGACTATAGAGATGGGAGGGAAGAGAAAGGATGTTCTCCAAGGTTTTTAGTGAAGATAAATGAGATCATGGGTGGTTTTATATAAGAAATGAGTAAGGAATTATTTTTTATTACTCAAAATTAGTTTTTGGACTCTATATAATAATGTAATCAAAACCACAAACTTTATCATGGATTTTTCTCATGGTTTCTGTCAAAGGGGATTGGTTTTAATTATTTTATAAGGTTAAGTTCAAAAAATATTAAAATAATACCGTTTATGACGTGTAAGTGAGTCATGTCCTTAAAGAACTTATTTTAAAAACTTAAAATATACTATCAGTTTTGAAGGATTCATAAATGATTTATTAAATTAATCAAATAAATTTGAATTAAATTTATTTTAAATGGGAAACATAGATCTAGTCTTGGAAAAAATTTATAGTAATTATTACCTCACTTTTGATGTATTATTACGTCAAAATACACACTGTATATTTATACTGTATTTAATTTATACCCAGAAAATCAACTATCTCAAAAAATTATGAAAAATTCACCATTAGATAATTTTGGAATTATGATTAAAAAAATAATATTTATTTTATCAAAATAATTTTATAAATATTTAAATTCTCACTTTGAAAATAATATTTTACATTTATTAGGACAATGATGGTTTTTTTGACAATAACATTTTTCAAACCCTTATAAAAATTATATTTGACTTTATAAAAATTATATGATCAATTATATTGAATAGTAATATTTTATTAAAATATTATTTATTTCAAAAAGAGATTAATTCATGAAAATAAATTCCTTAATCAAATTTGAATATTACCAAAAAATACAATTTTCATTTTATTGTATAAAAATCAAAATAATTTATAAAGTAATAATAATAAAAACTATATATAACTATTATTATATTGAAAATAATGTACATAATAATATTTATAGGGTATTTATAAATATCACTTTAATACACTATAAAAATCCCTAAGAGTAAGGTTCGGGACAATAAGACTTTCATGGGGTGGTTCAACGTATATGGTTTGGGCTATGATCTTAATGAGCTTGAAATTATCCTGTAAATGATTTCAACCATGCTTAAGTTTTTGGATCTTATCTTGGTCTTTGTCAAGTTAAAATCCATGTGATTCTATCTCCCCTATAATCTCTAATAAATTGGCTTCATAAGGTACAATCCTACTAGTTGAGGTCATCACTTACTTTGACTATGTCAACTAGATTTGTCAAAACCCTATATTTATACTAATCATATGATCACTGTTCGATGAATATATTATCATTGATTAAGATACTTATTTGTCTTTTAAATATGATAGAATATAATAAAACCAAATAAGTTCATGTGTTTTATATAACCATAATACATAATAGGGAATTAAATTCAAACACAAAGGGAATTTTATTTATAAAATTTTGGGCCATTACAATTTATCAACATATTTCTGGGAGTAATACATGAAAAAAATGAAAACCATGAAACCTGAACACCAACCATTCATGTTTCAAAAATAAAATAAAATGGTCCAGTCATCAACCTTGAGAAAAATCCAATATCACACTCAACATCTCAAACATTTTTTAAAACTCCCTTTTCAAAAACATTTTCCATGTCGAAAATCAAAAAATTTCTTAATAGGGGTCCATAAACTCATTTTAAAAGAAAACATAATTTTACAACATAAAAAACCAATTTAGACAGTTTACCTTATTCGAGAACCCACATGATAACCATTTCACAGTCCCATTACAAATTAAAATACATGTTTTTATTTCAAAACACACTATAATTATCAAATAAATATACAAACTGTGAGTACCAATGTAACCTTTCAAAATAAAGAACCCACTCTTCAAGTTCAAATCTTAGTTCCAAAATACCTCATCCTCTTAAAATTGTTAGAAACCCAAAATTGTTAAAACACCCATCAAAGTTTGGTTTGTATAAACTAACCACCCACAAGGTTCCAAAACAATTATTTTAATTTCTCCCATTTTTACTAAAAATATTATATACATTTTATAAAAGATACTAAAGCTTTAAATAACATTAACTTCAATTTTTAAAGCATTTATAAATTTCCATTTAAAAAATGATATACTTTTTGAAAATCAAAATGACATTAACCACTTCTAAAAAGTTATTTTTAAAACCAATTACATTTTACAAGTAATCTATAAGGCTTTATTTCAAAGAAAAACCATTTTTCATTAAAATACTTCTTTTACAAATGCAAAACACAATCCTCACACTTAAACATATCACAAGATCCTCCTTGATTCATTTCCATTTTCTAAAAGTTTCTAAAGGGAAATATGAGGATCGTTAGCTATAAATAAAAATTAAATGGGATGATAAACCATGTATAACATGGACACATTATTGATAGCCATGCGCCAGTTGTGTATGTTTCTAAAAAGATTTTAGAATCAAGCATATGATTTTTTCATCTTTTTTCAAGCCATAAAATAAAAACTCATGACTCAAATTCCATCACCATTTTCATTCCCTATACTACAATAAAATCCCTACGGAAACAAAATATATACTAATAAGTAATAAACACCATTACCATAAATCTCATTCCATAATAAAATTCCAAAATAAATCCAAATCCCAACAACCCCTGGTAGTAGAAGGCTTAGGGAAAGAAAGAGTTATCTAGGCTCTCCCTACACATACCTATTTAGTTACAGTGATTATATTCTACTATCTACTAATTTTCCAAATACCTTGACTGTGATCTAGAAATAAGACCCTTATTTTGACATATGTTTCAAAACCATTTGTAAAGAACCAACTGGGGATGACCCAACATATCGCCCATCTTAGCCCATCACTTCATCTTAAGGGAATTCCAGATCCCCACAAGCTGGTAACTAGTTATTGGGGATCATATAAGCACTTTGGGAATGCTTTCTACCTCAAATTAGAGTTTACAACATAAAATATTTTACTAAAAATCCATTATAGTAGGTTTATACATTGTACCAACATGCCTAAAAATTAATCAAAAACAAATATCTAACTATAATAAACAAGAAATATCTAAAAAAAATGATACAAAAAAATTATATAGATAATAAGACATCATTTAGTATGAATAAAATAAAGGGAGACCATCCAGGATAATACATCAACTTAAAAAAAAATAGATATTATATAATCCACTCCACCCAACCCATGGTTTGTCACCATATCCCAACTCATCATCAATGGCCAAATTTAATGATAGAAAATCGAATATGGATCCCAGTACTTGTATACATTATAAGATTTTCATACACACACACGAAGTGTGTATACAAGGTGTGAGCTAACATGTCCAAAATTATCTCATTGAGGAGTCTATGAAATTACTTTAATTATGTAATTAATTGTTTCTAGTTTTAAATAGATTATAAAATAATAGTTTTACATGTTTTATACAACATAAAGGAAACAAACATCATACTATATACCATATAAAATAAATTTTCATCTTTAAATGAAAAACACTATAAAAGATACAACGTATGACATTGATTTTCATCTAAACCATTAAAACCATATTTTATCATTAAAAACCCTTTATGAAATTATAAAAGAGTAAATTTTTATTTCTATTTTCATTCAAAAAAATTCATCAATTTTTTTAAAAACTATTTCACGATCAACAAAAAAACAAATAAATAATGAAAAACACAATATGATACCGTTCTGTTAATGTAATATAACAAAATTAAACAATTAAAGGGGTGAAATAACAAGAAATAATATAGGAATACAACTAAATGATATAAAAATCCAATATATGGAACCACCATATAAAATCCCATCCATTTTATGTACAATGAATTTTAGAAGAAATTTGAATATTTGATTTTGGAGTGGTTTTGTTGAGAACCAGTATTCTGATCATAGTTATAAGAGTTGTGACATCTTGAGGAGGTGTTATTAGATGTGGTTAGAGGACTTTAGAGTGTTCTGGGAGATCAATTTGACTTTAGAGTGAGGTTAGGTGGACCTGTAGTGAAATTTCACAGCAGGTGAACCACTGTAGGGAGGACCATGATGTGGTGAACCCCATGATGTAAGGTGAAATTACTAGCACAGAGGGTGTGGTTCTTGGGCTGAGTGTGGAATGAAAGGGGCACACAAATTGGAAACAACATAGGTGAAATTACTTAAATGGGAATTTTGGGTTACTCTGGTGGTGCCAAGGTAGGCACACCATTCTATAGTGTTCTAAGATTAGCTATTTTGGTGGAATTTTTGGTTGAGGGATCTGCATGTTTCTAATGTAATAAATTTTGATCCAAAAATATAAAGATGGGAATAATTATAGACATTTACGTTAGCCTGATAAATGAGGGGATTGGGTGCTACCTGTGGGAAAAATGATAGGGGTATGGTATTTTCCATTTTTTTAACCATGTTGGGGGATCCTTGGGAGGAACTAAGAGGCAGAACATGACATAAAATATGCCATGGTTTATACCATGTCTTGCATAAAAATTCATAAAATATGGGAAAACTCATTTTCCCTCTTAATTAAAAAATACATCTCTCATATTTTCTTCACCCTCATGCACGATCAAGCAAGAGGATCTCTCCCTCTTCAATTCCTTTGACCCAGTTTATATGGGGTGATTTATTAGGTATTTTATAGTTATTTGTGCTTAAAATATCCCATAATTCCTCTTGTTATTTCTATTATAATCATTTTATAATTTCATGTGAACCAACTAGGGTTTGGAAATGATTTCCATCAAATCATGGTGTACATTTTTTGATATGATATGGATTTTTTGTAAAATTTATGGGGGATATCCCATGAATTTTCTTAAATGTTGAGGAGTAACATTTTATTAAAAGTACATATTTATATGAATTTATTTAGGAATTTTTCCTAAATTAATTTAATTTTCCTATTGGATCAATGTTTCATGTTAGTGTTTTTTCTTAAGATGGTTTTAAGAGTAAGTAATATACCTTTTGTAGGTTGTGGGACATAGTTCCCATGCAAGGAGATCACTTGATGAGTTATTAGGTGTACATCCCTAATTTAATAAAATTTTAAATTAATTATAAATTGTTAAAAATTTATTTTAATAAATAATTATAGATTTTAAAAATTGATTATTGGCCATCATGGTTTTAAATAGGTCCTCATGTGGTTAGATGATGTCTGTTGGACTTAGATGAGCTTGGGAGAGGGTTTTTGAGATATTTTTAATCATGGTTAACTCCATAGTTGAGGTAGGTGTTCCATTGAGTATACCTCTATGAATGTTTCATTATATTATATATTCATTTCATGTGGTATATGGATTTTCCACTAAGGGTGATTGAGCCCTTTAATTTTAATATGAATTGTTCCTTAAAAATAAAATTCATGAATTAAACTAAGTGCTAGAGGCCGTGAGGATTCATTGTGTGTTGACTTGATGCATCGAATGCTAATGGTTAAGGCATTGATTAAAATTTTGTTCATTTTGATATATTGACCTAGAGGGGTGAAAAATTAAATAAAATTAATTAGATATATTATCTCCTAGAATAGGTTATTTTAACTCCTCCTCATAGAGGGATGTGATGAATAAAAGTGAATGGATTTAATATGATATAAAGGAACATTTATATGGATTAGATTCATTAGGATAATTAATATGAGCACGGGGTGAGTGTTCCAACCCCACTAAAATATGGGTATTTGGTGGGTATGCCCTTGGTCGTAATTTATGATGGGTTAGATGAGTGGACCATCCTGTGACATGGAAAGTGAGATGAGCATTTAGTCATCTCTTAATACCGATGCCTTTATGGATTTTCTAGGATTATATTGAATCCTTTATATGATTATGAATAATTTTATGGATTCTATTACATAAAAGTGATGGGTGTTAACATTAGAGATGAAACTTATATAAAAGAACCCATGTGAAGTGTCCTTTCTTGATGTGTCTTAGGGGATCCTATTGGGTTACCCAATGATATAACAATACCTAAGAGGGTACATGCAAGAATGGATAGATTTTCTTATAAGAGATATCTTAATACCCAATTAATGATGAGGGCCAAAGATAGATGTAATGAACATTTTTGTTTCTGAAATTGAGATGCCAACCTCAAATTTTTGAGATGAATTCAGGAAGATGGTTGACCCCATCAATAATTATGATATGATATTATTTGGGAGGTTCACACTGATAATTGTGACTTTTAAATGGATACATGGGATGAATTGGATGTTCTCTTTGTATCTATCCTTTGTTTCTACTACTATGTGACTTGCATACTTGGATAGGTGAAGATAAAATATTGAGTTTCTATATGAATTTATTACCTGATAGGTTATGTATACACCACTGGTTATTTAGATAACTTAATTCCTTAATAGGGTCCAGATACACCTAAGAGTTCCTTGATGACTTTCTTCCCCAGAAGGGTGCATATATTCCCATGAGTTTCTAATGAATTTATTCCCTAATAGGGTGTGGATATTCCTCTAAGTTTCTAAGTGACTTTATTTTTTAATAGGGTGAAGATACACCATTGAGTTTTTAGATAATATATTTTCATATGCTGGGATCATCATCCCTTAGGTTCCAGATGGGGGTATATGTTCAAAGACACCAGAACTGGCTAAATCAGGTATACTCTATCTTAGGTGTAAAACTATAAACTATGGATTGACAGTGGTCATTCATTTATACTTCTATAGTTTATTTATTTATTTTTCTTAACATTTCAAATTTTTTCACCCTATTTTTATTAGTTATATATGGGATCTCATTGGGGGTAACCTATTGAGATATACACATACCTTGCTTAGGAAGCCATGGAACATGGGTACCTGAGCATTCATTCTTGATCATGGGTTCTATTTAGGTAGAGGCACTGTATTGTATGAGAGAAAAGGATATATCAGATGTACAAGGTGATTGGGATCAAGGTATTACTCAAGGATATAGTATATACTCATGTATTTTATTATTTTATAAATTCTCTACATTTTATTAACCCTGTTTCCATCCAATAATTTTATTATCACGTGATCGTGAGTCTATATGAATAATTTATTCTACACTTATTTGATATAAAATGTTACCTTGTTTATTGGTTTATTCATACCCTAATTATTTTGTTTTTTAATAGATACTATTTGGTTATTTATGTTTTACTATTTCACACACTAATATGGATGTCTAGTCTCCTCACAGTAACACCCTAGACTACCACCACTAGTCAGTAGCTTCTAGAACATGAAGAGTGATGAATGAGGTTTATTGGATACTTCTCTTGGCCATACACTGATCATTGCTCATATTATGAGGGAGAAAAATAAAATTTGGAATTAAAGCATATCTTTGGTTGTTATTAAAAAGTATATCAGAGCATTACATTGACTTACTATTTGGAGAGATAATGGATATGTGACATAGGAATGCATCAAGGAATGTGATACAACTTATGCTGGTGCATAAAAACCACCTTTTTTGATGTAATGTTTTGGTTACAATGTATCAAATGGATATTCTTTGTTTTCAATCTTATGGTTATATGATTTTACCTAGCATGAAGCACTGAGTTTTTGAGATTTATTATTTGTGAGTTTTTATAAATTAGACTATGAGAAAGATACCATTTACATGAATCATTCTAAATATATATGATTCAAATGAAATAAATGTTATTCCTCATGATTCAGACCACTGATGAAAGATGTTTTATTTATTAGAATATTCATCAATAACTTATATGGAATTTTCCAGTTTCACTTGTTGGTGGAATTCTTCTCATTTGAAGTATGATATATTTTTTACAATGATAGGTTATGTGAATCTTATGGTGTGATTTTCCATGATGATGACTATGAAATACCTATTTATATGAGATGTATATTTACCCTAGTATGTTATAATTGACATTGGATTCCTTAGTTATAGATCCCTTGTGGATGTTTGGGAAAATAGGTTCGATCATTTAAAGTTCCAACAAAAACCCATATATTATTCTCCTATATATATTATTGGTAGAATTTTACTTAAAAACTATATAGATATGGTATACATGACATATAAAATTATATTATTATTCAATTATACATATATACATTAATGATTAAGTGATCCTCAATGGGATGGCTCTGGTATGTGGAGGATCACTGAGGATTAGCTTAAGGTCATGACTCTCAACGGGATAGTCCCATATATATATTCTCTATGAGAATTAGTTCTATATTAGACTGGTGAAATCAAATTTGATTAATGATATATATATTTATATATATATATATGGGAACCCTAGAGAAGGTTTTGTGGCATGTGTGAATCCGTGTGAATTTTGATGCAAGAATAAATTGGTGTCGGCCATGAGCTGTGCTCTAATAAGATATGATTCATGGAATTATTGGGAGAGACTAGTGACTTGGAGATATGAATAAGTACATAGGTGATTTAATAATTATGGATAATATGATATTTTATTGTCACACCTAGAGTTTTTCAAAAGAAGGCTATGTTTGATAGCGTATGCAACACGAAACACTGAGTATTAATGAACCTTAATTTATTATAAATATTATTATATAAACATGAATGTTAAAACATTAACATGAAATTTGGTGGTATAAATAGTAATAAACACATTTTTGAAATTAATTATTAAGAATAAATAAAATATATTGATCAATGGTTACTTAATTTTGGGTGAAGTCTTTATAGGATTCAAAAATACTTTTTCTAAAAAAATGGTTTTTATTGATTTTTGTGAAAAAATAATAAAATTAATTTTTTACAATTTTATAAAATGTATTTTAAAAAATTAAATTAAATTTTTGAATCAAAATTTCAAAATTATCTTAGGATTATTTTTGGTCTTTTTCTAAAAAGTTTAATTTTTTTATAGAATGGTGAAAAAATCCGTTTTTTATTGAAAACAGAAATTTCATTTAAATAATTAAAAAATTTATAGTTTTTTTAAAGTGGAGTAAAAGTAAAATTAGACAAATTATGTTATTATTAATCTAAATTAAGTCATTGGAATAAATTTAACGTTTAATTTTGATATAAACACTTTTTATACTTATGAAAACTTTTTTTGGAAAACCATTTTTTCATCTTGTATGTATTATTAATTATAAATTAAATTCTACCAATTACATGAATTTATTTGTGAAAAATCAATTCCATACTTAGAAGTTTCATAATTAATACTTTATAATAATTTAAACTTATTTTTTGTTCTTAATGAATAGTAAAAATAATAGTAATTAATTACCTAGGTTAAGATTAAAACAGTTTTACCAATGGTTAAGCTGAAAAGATAAGGGTTAAAATGAACTTAAAACATGTCAAAATGATATTTTATAAAATTATTCCAAACTTATATATTATAAATCTATATAATTATCCATTTTGGAGACTTTTTACATTTGTAAAATGTTGGTATAACTTTTTATTTTCAAAAATTCCAAGTATGTCATCTCCCACACTTATAAATGGACACCCCATATCCTCACCTATTTACACTTATTAAGACTTTTGGTTTAATAAATACCTAAAATAATACCTTAATTAATTCTATAATCACACAATAGAGTCCCTGGTTTGATTGGAAATCCAATCCAGGGAGGCTTTAGGTAAAATCCAAAAGAGGTTATCCGAAGAAGAGGTATCATTCTTAACAAAGCATCCTTGTTTTATTTATTATTCCACATCCTTAAAATATTAATACTTAATGATGATATAATAAAATCCATATCTTCAATATATTAATATTTCATTGTGTTAATTACATAAACAAAATTCACACCCACTTCTATCAAATGGGAAACGAAACTATCATTCGTGTGTGCGGTGGACTACCTTCTCACAAATCGATGTAATTCATTTTCCAACATAACCTATAACAACTATTCATGATGATTGATCTAATGATTATATATGATATTAATTAAATATTTATTATTATTTATATGTAATATATCATATAACTTCTCACCTTAACATTCATTGAAGAATGATAATTTTGTTTGTGTGTACGACTGACTGCCGCCTCCTGAAGTGATATAATTCATTTTTTATTACCACATCACATGGATGTGATATGTAAGTGTATTTTAAAAAAAATATATGATATTTATTATATAATTATAATTCTTTAAATTTAAAATAACATTTACCATATTTCCATTAAGATCATTGAAAAATGTAAAAGTTACACATGCATATGTATGACCTACCATCTCCCAGATTATAACATACTTTATTTTTCATAACCATAACTCATGGTAAATTTAAAAGTACAATTTTTATATAAGAATTATAATTATTTCATTATTATTATATTTAATATGATTAAATAATTATCTCTTTGGAATTATTTAACATTCTATGGGGATTTTGGACATAAGATCAGAACATAATCAGAACTTTTGACTTGAACATAAATGATTAAGTGATTGAATATAAAATAATAATGAATAAAATAAAAGGAATAATAAGATTGAAAAAGGTTCACAATAATGTAAATAATTGACAAAATTTTATTATTCATTAATATAAATAACTCACGTGTTGAATCAGGATTGAGGTAAGGGATATCTCTAAATGACCCATTTCATCAGGTTATGACCTATATCACCATAACTAAATTTCTATCTCTATTTAATTTTTTGAAATGATTATAATATATATATATATTTCTCACACATATATAACTATCTCATTATCCATTTTATGGGGTAATATATCAATTATGTTCATTTCTCAAACACCATCATTATGAAATTTCCTTTGATTATGATACGAGACAAGATTATGAAATCCATTTTATTTCTGTGGGTAATTATTATGTTATGACTTTTGATTGATATAATTTTTATGGAAACAATAAATTATGATAATTTTATAATGTGTGTTACCATATAAAACTCAAATTCATTAAGTAAATCATTAGTCTCATGAGATGTCATGTATGAGATCAGGGAGTAAACCAAATCCATAATTGGACAATCTACAACATGTGATATTATCTTGGTAGTTAGACTTGACTCATATTTATGTCATGTTATATGATTCTACCAAATTATATATGTTACCATGATATTATGGTACCATTTTATTTATTTTATTATTCCATGTGATTACTCCCAAGACTTATATTTTATCATATCATGTTATAACTTTGACTCACAAGTTTTGATTCCTTATCATGTTTATCCACTTACTGGGATTTTTAGCTCACAAATTTATTTTATGTATTCCCCAATTTATCATGTATAGTTTTAGGAGCTCAAATGGACTAAGGAAATAATTATGTATAATTAAATAAGCTTCTCATATTTTAGTTTTATTTGTATGTTTTATCTACCCAGTCTTACAAAGACACGAGGACTCACAATCATTGGGTTGTAATTAATAGATGTTTATGTTAAAAATTATGGAATAATATGTGTAAAAGTCTTGGGTCACTATAGTCAGTATCATAGAAAGGAAAAGTTATTTTTTGGTATTATGACTAGAATAATATAGTGATAATCCATGGTATAAGTTTAAGTATAAGACTAAGTATAGACAAACATACTTTTGTTTTGGTAAAGTATATAGAGAGTGGGTTACAATAGATTACATCCTTATATAGATACTATAAGTGGATGTGGATCAAGAAAATTTATACCTAGGGGTAATAACTCTAAAAAGGGTTCATTGAGATAGACTCAATCATCACCCAATGTATGAAAATGGTCATTACAGTACACCTGGTTTTACACTCCCAGGAGATATGCTTTGGAAATTCAAAAAACTCTTTATAAACCATTATGAATGATTTTAACCAATTATTAGGTTAGAAAACCTAATAGGGGAATTAATATGTGTATCCTTGATTTAAACCGATAGACTCATAAACTAGGATATATTTAATATTTATAAGTAATTATTCCCATGTTTGTAAGTTTCCCTTTTGTATGTTTATTAGTTAATGTATTCTCATTTTTTTATACTTTTAGTTAATGGTAGGAAATTTGAGAAAATGGGCCAACAAAAAACATTATAAAAAATGGTATGATTTCCCCAATGATATTTCTAATATTATGTGATATATAGATGATAAATCCATGGTATTACTAGATCAACTAGGTCATTCTATGAATAATAACATAAACTATAAAGAATTATCTACTCATACAAAGAGAGATCAAGTTATAGTCGAGTCTTTTATATAAAAAAGGAATCATACATTTACTAGATATTTTGATCCCCACATCCTGGAACAATGGATTAACTATATTTAGAAGATATTATATATCCTTTAACACTCAGAGGAAGTGAAAGTTGTGCTAGATATTTATCACATTGAGGGATAGGCTGATTAGTAGTGAACATTGATCAAGTACACAAAGTACAAAGAGGATATTGATTCTATAGAATATGAATACATCAAAAAATAATTTTCAATAAATATTTTCCTAGAACTCTCTTTCTTAAAATGGAGAGGGAGTTTTTTAGTTTGAAACAAAACAAAGATGATTCACTCTAAGGAAAATGAGGCAAACTTCATAAGTATTACTTTGTATTCTTAAGGTTTTCTCTTAAATACAATAAGTAATGTGGAATAATTATTTAGTGGATTAAATACACATATATAAAATTATTTAGTGATTCTATACTTTTATAGTTTTTAAGAAATTGTCCTTTGTACCCTCACAGTTGAGACAGAGATCAGTGACTCTTAGTGGTCTAATGGGGCTAGAGAAGAAAACAAAAAAGGAAGTTTTCATTAGGGTTATCAATAGATAAATCCCATGTAGGAATTAAAACCTAGAATCCCACTTATTAAAAGTGTGAGAAGAATTATCATGGAAACTATATAGTGGTAACTGAGAGATGTTTCAAATGTAAAAAATAGGGGAAACAAGATAACCTGTGCTGGTGGGAAATGAAGAAACCCACTAATGCAGAAGAATAAAAGAAGGTTCAGATCAACACTCATCACACAATGTAGTTTTTCAAAAATAAATGAAACCATGAATTATGTAATCAAATTATCTAATCCATGGTTTTTCAAATACAATCAACAAAACCAACCTTCATAGCCTACAGATAAAGGAAGAGTATATTCTACCACTAAGGTAGAGATGAATCCTAAAAATGATATGGTGAAAGATATACTAGTTATTAATTAAAGAATAGAGAACATACTATTTTATTCTGATTTTATGAATTCTTTCATATCTTGAAAGTTTACTAGAACTATTCAAAACCACTTCAAAACATGAGAGTTGAGCTATCTATGAGAACATAAAATGGAAAAATGGTTTCATAAAAATTATATAACTCCTCACCAATCAATGTTAGGGGACTGAATCTTTTAGAAAATATTATCTTACATATTTTAGTGGAGTTTGAAGCAATATTAAGTATGGATTTACTATTATTATATAATGAAAACATCAATAGTCAAGAGTGGTAGATCACTCTCCATGTCCCAATTCATTCTCCAATTCAATATAAGTTGAAGGAGTAGGATGAATCTCCCCTGGATTTTCTGTTCGATAATAGATGTTATCTCTTTATGAGAATTCATATCTATATCAAGAGATTAATATAAAGGAGATAGTATTTCTTGAATACATTCCCATTATGTGGGATTATACTGATGTCTTCTCTAAATAGTTGTTTGGTCATCCTCTCGACCAAGAGGTAGAGTTATCTATTGAACTTATACTTGGATCTATGACCATATGAATGAATCCTTGAAGAATATCTATCATTGATTTGGAAGATCATAAAAAAAAGTTAAAAGAGAATCTTGAAAAATGTTTTATACACCCAAGTAATTCACTGTGGGGTGAATCGATCCTCTTCATCAAGAAAAAGGATGGGTTAATGTTCATTTGTATTGATTGTTGCGAACTTTAAAAAAATCATGATAAATAAAAAATACCAATTTATACTGATATATATCTTATTCTATTAAATATGCGATTCCCATTTTTTCTCTAATGTGGACCTTTGATTGGGATAAAACTAATTAAGGGTGAAAAAGGAAGATATTACCAAAACAAACTTTCAAACAGGGTATAGAAACTATGAGTTCAGAGTGATGCATTTAAAACTCATAAATTATTAAACAATATTTATGGAAATAATGAATTGATTATTTAGATATTACCTTTACAAATTTTTGGTATTCTTTATAGATGATATTTTAATTTAATATAATAGTAAGGAGGAGCATGGATAATATTTGAGTACTATGCTTAAGGATTTGATAAATTAGAAACTATATGAAAATTACAATAATTTTGAGTTATGGATAAAGGAAGTATCATTATTGGGTAATATTCTCACTAGAAAAGGTATATCAATGTACCCTTCTATGAAAAAAATAGAGGGCTGGATTTGACAAGAATCTGTAATGAAGATGTATAGTTTCCTTAGACTAGATGGGTATTATAGATGATTTTTTGAAACTTATCATGATTGTAAAACTCACTAACCAAGATAACTTGGAAGGGAGTAAATTTTTTCTTGACCATTTAATTTAAAGAGATATTTATGGAGTTGAAAAAGAGGCTTGTCATTGCACCAGTCCCCACACTGACCTCATGTGGGGAAATTTTTATGGTGTACAATGATGCTTCAAAGAAGGTGTTGGGTTGTGTAATGATGATAAATTATAGAGTGATAGACAATGACTCAAGGTAGTTGAAATTTCATGATAATAAATATCCCACACATGATATAGATTTATAAATAATGATCTTTGCATTCAAAATATGGCGACATTGTCTCTATGGAGAGAAGTGTGAAATATATATGGACCATAAGTGCCTAAAATATATATTCACATAGAATTATCATAATATGAAATAAAAAATATGGTTAGAGATGATCAAGGACTATGACTACTCAATAAATTTCCATTTTATTAAAGAAAAAATGTGGAATATTCTCTAAGTAAAAGGATACAACGATGTTATCAGTGATGAGAATTGAGAAGGATACAATCTTCTTAGACATGATGAGGATAGACATGGAAATCATGAAGGAAAATAATCATTACTTTCTCAAATAATTGCTCAAAAATCCCTTCTGGAGGAGTTATGGGATGCTCAAAGAGACGATATGTAAATTTAGAAGATGGTGGAAGCCTTAAGAAAAGGGAAATACTTTGAGTTTTAAATTAATACAGAAGGAGTTGTATGATTTAGATCAGACTATGTGTATTATTAAATCCAAAGATAATGAAATATTTGTTGAATTATTCACATAGCTTGACCATATCCATCTACAGAGGGATAATGAAGATGTATAAAGATCTCTCAGAGTAATATTGTTAGGACATTATAAAGAAGAAGATCACTAGATATACATAAAAGTGTATGGTATGTCAAAAATGAAAGATGAAAGGAAAAAAAATGAGGGGAGATAAAACCATTACCCATACCAACATGGAAATGGAAGAACATCACTATGGAAATCATCACTGGTCTTTTAAAGGAATAAAGGGAAAACAATTCCATATAGGTTATTGTGAATCATTTTACAAAGATTGCAGACATCATTACAATTTTATGGGACTTATCACTCAATAATCTTGCAAGGATATACACCAAATAGTTGGTGAGGATACTTGGAACATAACTATAAATTACATTAGAATGAGATCTTATATTTACCTTAATGTTTCATAAGATCCTCAAACAATCTCTAAATACTAAGTTGAATTTTAGTTCTACTTATCACTCCCCAATTGAAGGGAAATACAAACAGATTACTTTGAAACTCAAATAAATATTGATATCATGTTCTATGATCTTCAAATGAGGATTTTATCGAAATACTATTTTGTTCTATTTCTTATATAATAATGGAATCCACTAAATCATTCAAATGGATCCATATGAATCCATTTTTGTGAAGAGATGTAGAAAACCTTCATGTTGGGATATAATAGTGAAGACATTCCATTGGGACCTGAAATAATTGAAGAAAAGTTATAAAAGGTCAAGACCATTAAACAAATCATCATGACTGCTTGGAGTCTACAAAAGAGCTTTGTTGAAAATCATTGATGAGACCTAGATTTGAGGTCAAGGATAAAGTGTTTCGCTATATATCTATATGGAAGAGACTCATGAGATTTGGGAATAAGGGAAAGATATGCCCAAGGTACATCTCCCCCTTTGAGATTCTCAATCGGATAATATCTATAGCTTATTGATTAACACTCTCACCAACCCTTTCTCAAATACAGACCGCATTCCACATACCCCATTTGAAGAATTACATACTAGATACCCAAATGTACTAAATTTAAAGGTGGTATAGCTATAAAATGATCTCTCTTATGAGGAGAAATTGGTTAAGATCTTTTTCCTTAGATGTAAAGATCCATGTAATAAGATGACTCACCTGGTCAACATACAATAGAGGAACCACAAATACTAAGAGGCAACCTAGGAACTAGTGGATGGAATAAAGAAGATGTACCCTCACTTGTTTTCACCTTGATATGTAATATACAATTTTGTGGGTGAAATTATTTATGGTGAGAAGAATGTAACAACATAATTTTTTAAAAGAATGATATGGTCGATTGCATATGCGAGACGCAACATCATGTTTTAACGAACCTCAATATTCTATTAATATTATAAATTTAAACATGATTATTATAACCTAGCCATTAAATCTTGTGGTATAAATAGGAAAAACAAAATATTAATATTAAATATGAAGTATAATGAAAATATATTGATAAATAAGTACTTAATATTTGATAAATTCCTTATAGGCATCAAAATTATTTTTTCCCAAAAATATATTTTCAGTTATTTTTGTGAAAAAAATAAAATTTATTTTCTCCATTTTATAATTTTTTTTGAAAAAATTATAATGATTTTTATAATAAAATTGTCAAAATTATCTTAGGATAAATTTTTTGTATTTTCCTAAAACGTATAATTTTTCAATGAAGAGTGAAAATACTATTTTTTATAAAAAACTACCTTTTCATTTAAATAATTTAAAATTTTATATTTTTTTAAAAAATTATTTAAGAAAAATTAATTCATTTTTTCTATTAATCTAATCAAGTTCATTGAAATAAATTTGATTTTTAATTTTGATAAATTTTTTTTATACTTATGATAATGTTTTCTTTGGAAAAATGTTTTTTCATCATGTAAGTGGGATTAATTTAAATCAAATTATTCCAATTTTTTGAATTTAATTTGAAAAATGGATTCCATATTTGGAATCATAATAATTAATAGTATATAATAATTTCATCTTAATTTTTTGTCATAATGAATTAAAAATCGTAAAAATTAATAACCAGAGTTAAGATTAAAATAGGTTTACTGGGGGGTTAAACTAAAAAGATAAGTGTTAAAATAACTTTAAAACATATCCAAACACTATTGGATAACCATATATATACCTTATATAATATAAGGTTCTTTAATGATTCATTTTTATCCTTTGGGCATGAATAAAATATGATTATAACTTTTTCCTTTCAAAAATTCCAAGTGTGTCCTCTCCCATAATTATAAAAGGGAACCCACAACCCTCTTCTATTTACACTTATAAAGACTTTTGGTTCAACCAATACCTACGAGTATACATTCCTTTCTTCTATATACTTGTACTATAGTCCTTTATTTTATCATAAATCTAATCTAATGCGGATTTATGTATAATTCTAAAGAGGTGGTCTGAAGAAGAGGTATCATTCTTAACAGTGCATCTTTGTTTTACTTATTTTTACACCTTATAAAAATATTAATAAATTATGATGATTTAATAATATCAGTATATCCCATATTCTAATATGTTATTATTTTAATATAATAACTTAAATCCATCTCCACTTCCATCAAATGAGAAACAAAACCATTGGTCATGTGTACAGTAACCTATCGCCACACGAACTGATGTAATTTATCCTCCATCATCACCCATCATAGCTGTTCGTGATGATGGATTTAATTTTTATAAATAATATTAATGAAATATTAAAATTTTTATAAATTTAATATATCTATAACTTCTTACATTAACATAAATTGAAGAATCATAACATCATTCATGGGTATGGTGGACTATCACCTCATGAAGCGATGTGACTCATTTTTACTACCGCATCGCATGGATGGTATATAGAAGTGTATTTAAATAATAATAAGATATTTATGATATAATTTTAATTATACAATGATAAAAATAATAGTTACCTTTTTTCGATTAGTATTGTTGAAAAATATAAATGTTACACATGCGTACATACGACCAACAATATCTATGATTGTAACATAGTTCATTTAAAATCCATAATTCCTGGTAAATTTTGGTAGTATAATTTATGTATAAAAATTATTATTATATAATTATTATTATGGATATTATTAAATGATAATCTTTTGACCTTAGTCAACTTTCCAACGTGATTTTGGGTATTTGAGCTGAACATCATAAAAAATATCAGACATGAACCTAAATTATTAAGTAATTGAACATAACAAGACAATTAATTAAATAAAATGAATAATAAAACTGGAAAAGGTTACTAATCAAAGAAACAATCACTATTCATTTATTATTATGAAAATAAAGAAAACATGTGACGAATCGGTCTCGAGGTAAGGGATCTCTCTAAACCACCATTTTCCTCAAATTTTGACCAATATCTCTTTTACTCGATTTATTTATCTTTTTCAAGTTATGGAATGATTATAAATTATAAATATATGTATCACACATATATAAGTATCTTTTTATCCATTTATTTTACTAGGTAATACATTCCTTGTGTTCATTTATCAAATGCCTTCATAATGAAATATCCTTTGATTATAATATGAGGAATGAATATCCAACCCATTTTATTTCCATGGTTAATTCTTATGTTATTACTTATGACTGGTTTATTTTATGTGGTACACATAAATCATGAACATGTTACTATATGTGCATCTATATAGTTATCCAATTAATTTGGTAAAGATTTAGTCTCATGATATTTTATGTATAGGATCAAGGAGTAAACTAAATCCATTATGAGACTTTTTCCTCTATGTAGTATTATCTAGGAGGTTTCCCATGAAATATGTTTATGTAATGTTATATATTTTTTCCACATTTCTTATGTTACCATGATATTTTTATACAATGTTATCTATGTTATACTTCTGTTTCAAATGCTTTTACTAAGGCGTTCCGCTACGTGTATTGATGTGAGCTAGTGTCACAACTGTTTCCCGCATTACCACTTTCAAAAGGTAGTTGAAATTCATCACTTTCATTGGTGATGGATTCTCTTTGATCAAAATGGGATTATGGTATGTTAGTTCCTACTTACATAGACCCCTTTTTGGAACTTGTCAACTAGTCTGGGACTCCCTTATTGAGTTAAGTCATGTTTGTGGAACTCATTCTCGATGTCGTCTCTTTTTTGAAACTCGTTAATTACACTTCTTATGTCTGAACATTACAGAGGGTCATGATAGAGAAACAACCATTGGTTTGAAGAGTAATTACGTTGGTTATGGATGGATTTTATGGATACTAGGAACATTGGTAATTTATAATCTTCCTCATAGGAGGTAATCTCATGGAGGCATATCGGGTATGGAACCCAAAGAATCATGTGTTGATCATGTTGTTTCTGATGCCCAAGGCATATCTTCCAAACCTTTCACCTCAGGTATCCCATGGTTAACATGACGTTTCTAACTCTATAAGCACATATATTCCAAGGATTTCACCTCAGGCATCCCATTTTTAGCATGAGGTAGCAGTATAAGAAAAATCACGAGCTTAACATCCTCTAAAGATAGATTGAGATTGATTGTAATGCCCCATAGAGGTAGATTAAGGAAGCGTGTACTTAGGAGTGATCACTTGAAATTTTTCTAACAGATGGATCAAAAAATCCTTTGAGGAAGATCTAGGAGGTGTATCCTATAAAGGGAAGATATCAAACCATGAAGGGAGATGGTTCAAAACACCCATGAAGCCATACCCATGAGGCGTGTCCCATAAAGGGAAGATGTCACACAATGAAGGTGGATCAATATCCCTTTGGACATGGATCATGGAGGTTCATTTAACACCCCAATATTTCATAGTACATTATTTCTTCAAAGTAATTCAATAACTTACACTACACACAACACGAAGTTCATGCGCACCACGACTTACCAAACTAGCCGTTCGAAAGTGGTTATGAATAATATTAACCGAATTTTGAACTTTATATAATAATTATAATTTAAGAATCCATATAATGAGTTTCTTAGACATAATGTAAGAACAAATTCATTTTTTTCAGATAAAAGAAGTATTTTTAAAAAAAATGCAACTTTACCGCCTTTTAATGGAGAACCCTTTTTCAATCCAATATTTGACACTTTTACATAATCAATTTGAAAAAATAAACTTCTTATTTAGAAGAAGGACATTAAAATTTAGTTTGTATAAACTTTTAGTACTTTTCTGATAACTTTCATATTTTGATGAACAGTTAAAAATACTAAATTTTAATTGAAAACAACTTTTTTAATCAAAATAATTTATAGTGTTAAATTATGCATTTTAATGGTTTTGAAGTATAATTAGATTATATTTTTATCATTTAATACAATGTAGGTCATTATAATTAATTTTTCAAATTTAAATTTGACATAAACACATTTCAATATTTTGATAGTTTTTTATTTTTTTTAAAAACCTGCTTTTGGTTTTGACAATGGGAATTAATTTCAAATTAATAAATAAAGATTCTATTTTTTGAATTTGTTAAATGGAATTCATTTTTAAATTCATAATATCAAAATATTCTTAGGGTAAAATTTTGGTATTTTTTCTGAAAACTTTCAATTTTTGATGAATAGGGAAAAACACTATGTTATTATTTAAAAACGACTTTTTATTTAAATAATTATTTATTTTATTTTAATTTATTTTAAGTCAATATATATATATAATACCTATATAAGTTCAATTCAATTCATTGGATTTATTTTATAATAAAATTAGATGTATAAAAATTTATCGAACTTTTTACCGTCTTTTACCCACCTCCTAGGAGCATTTGAAAATTTGCATAAAACTTAATTTTACCACTTCTATGAGTTAAATTTAAAAACTCTGATAGACACAGTTGATATCAATAATTAAAATCTGATTCAATAAGATGAAGATAATTTTTTGTGAATAATTACTTTTGACTTTTATTTACCACGGTTAAAGGTAAATAGGGTAATTAAGGGTAAAAATAATATCATAATTATCATAACACATATTGTAATTCTATTAAATAAGTTTAATTAGACCAAAAACAACTTTAGGAATAAAATATGATCTTTTAGGTACACTTTTACTAGATTAGGACATTTATTATTATTTAATTCAAAGAAGAGATAAAAGTGTTAAATTCAATGTTTAATAACTAAACCATTTTTAATATAGGGATAAACATAATATATATTTGACTATAAATATTAATTATAAAGATACAAATATTTTCTAAATAATGGTATTTTATTTATAATTTTTAGACATTAAATAATTTAATTTATTTATGACACAATGATGATGCAATAATTACCTTATTAATGAAATATTAAAATAATTGATATTATAAATACCCAAATAAATGTAATTTGATACTTTTTCTAAACTCTACTAATTTTAAAGGTTAATATGACATGTTAGGGTTGATTAAATAAATTTTTTTCGAAGTAATAATGCTGTTATAAATTTAGAAAAAACAAAATACCAAATAGTGTCAAAATCGACATAAAAGAGTGTTTAAAACAAATATTATATTATTAATTGGTATTCTATTCATAAAAATATAAGTATCCCCCAAAGGGATTAAATACTATTATATATGTCATTAATGAACCACTTGGAGTTCTCTTGGAAGTTTATAGTAAGTTTATTAACCATATAATATAAAAATACAAAGAGACATGGTAAATGTCAAACTATTTAACTAAGAGTTAAATATAAAAGATAATGTTAATATATTGACCCAAACCTATCTAAAACCTATTGGTTGAGTGGTTTTCGACTCATCCCCACCTTATACTTTAAATAATACATTTTGGAGCCATTATAAACCGAAAATGATTATATTATAAAATAATATTTTATGTTTTTCCTAAGGTTCCCCTCAACCCTCTTATAAAAGGGCACTTCCCCTTCTCTAAAATTCACACCTCCAAAGCCATTTGTCTCAACCAAACCCTACCTAGTTATCCTTAAAACTATAATAGATTCATTATAGAGGCCTTATTTTGATTAGAAATCCAACCTAAGGAGCCCTTTTGATCAAATCAAAAGGAAGAACCCGAAGAAGCGGTAATGATTTCACCACCCTCTTTCAAGTTATTTTCTTATTCCACTTTCTCTTTCTTTGTTATTACCATAACAAAATAATAACTAAAGTACCTTATATATACTGTGATGTTATTATAAATATTTCACAACCATATTCATTATTTTATCCATCCTATGAATGATATTGTCACCATACATGTGTACGTACGACTTACCGTCTCCACGCCGTGGTGTGATTTGTTATTCAAAACTATCTTATTTGGATGGATATAATGATGAGTAATATATATATAAATAATTAAAATGACATGATAATGTCTCTTTAAAATTATTACACCATCCGATTCCACACCTTTAAGGAAATGGTATTGTCGCTCCTGCATACGTACGGATTACCGTCTCCACAACGCGATGAGATTCATTTCCACGTTCACGATTCATCGACGATTATAAAAATATATATTACTAATAAGTATGTAATATATGACATAATAATCTAATGGATATATATATGTTTATATATATATATATGTATTTATGTACTTACATATATCTTATTCACTTACTTCCTTTCAATACAATATAAAAACTGAAACAACGTTTATGCGTACGTACGACCTACCGTCTCCATAAACGGTGTTTTCCATTTCATATATCTATCTATTATAAATATTTATATTATAAATATGTATGATTTATAAATAAAGGTTTATATTCTAGAAGTTTTTAAATCATGATCTAAATGATACGATCAAGAATAACAAGTTAAAATATGTACGATAAAGAAAGAGATTATTACCTGAAATGTTAATTTAACATGATAATCATTATTAAATGGGTAGTATAAAGTCATAAATGAATCATGTATGATATAATAAATATGAATATGGTTCTGGTATAATCTAATAACATACAATTTTCATTATATAGGAGGTTAAACCTACCCTTGACCAAAGGAAAGTGCAAGGTAAGGGTTATTTTCACAATCTCTTTATTATCTGAGGTTGTTTTTACAGAAGTATCTTCTGGGAAATATTTATTATCCATATCCATGTTTCATTAAAGAGTTTTCAAAGGGAATATTTTTAAGTTACTTTTTACTAAAAGATCATTTTAAAATGGTTTAGAGACTTATTCTTCTAAACCTTTCCCATTAATGTCCATGTTTTCAAAATGGTTTTAAGGATTTATTTTTATGGGAATGAATGTTGTAAAATGTTAATTAATTTCAATAGTTTCAAAGTGGTATGGGAAAATTTCATTCAAAACTATATTTTAAACGTATTCCTTTAGAAATTATGTGACTTTTATATTATTTCATGAAAAAGGGATATTTCTCTCAAAGATTTTTACTGATCTTTTTCAACTATGTCAACATCCTTTACGTGATATTATTATTGATCAAGGTTGATTTATTATGACACAAATCATCCATATTGTATTTAAGGTTTTGTGATATGTTTGACTATGGATGATTTATTTTTATTCCATTCATGGTTTATAGTTAAAGTATTGACATTTTGTATGCTAGTTTTAATACTAATGTTTATTTTATATTTCAATCTTTTCTTAAGATGAATGTATTGGACTAGTATGTTCCGGGTTGGGGACCGGTAAAAGTAAGCCCTCCGGCTTGGGTTTTGGTTAAAGAAGTCCCTCCGGGTTGGAGTCCCATTATAGAGGATCTCCGGGTTGGAGTCTGGTTACAGAGGCTCTCCGGGTTGGAGTTCGGTTACAGAGGCTCTCCGGGTTGGGGCCCGGTTACAGTTATCCCCTAGGTCCTAGCACGAGGCCTTGACAAAGAAATTAATGTCTATTACTATACATTCACTCATTATGAAATTAGTTATTACATGTGATTATTCAACTAGTAGAATATCCATGTACATGTTTATTTAGTAATATTTGATTTATTTTTTCCATATTATGTTCAAGTTTATGTTTAAAAGGATATTGTTTTTATTACACATCTTACCTTAAAAGTTTATAGGTTCTGCTAATTTATTTACCCTTACTGAGCATCTGAGCTCAACCCTTTCTTAGGTTTTATTTTCCTAGGATCCCAATAAGTGTTTTATGTTTGAGATGCAGGGTTAAGCTAAGGGAACAATGGAATTCTCAAAGGATTTTTTTTTGTGTTGTATGTTAGAAAGTGTAATGTTATGTTCATTCATATAATCTAATTTCCAACACTACTAATCTGATCAGTCTTTCGGGACTTGATTCCTTGTAATCATGCCGAGTATTAAAATAATGCACCAACTCTAGGAATCTATGGTAGGGCATTATAGTTGGTATCAGAGGAAGTTTAACAACAACCTTGGAAATAGATTTAGATAAACTCGTATTAGATAACACTACCCTAAGATGAACATAGATGATAAGTATAAAAGAACTTCCTATAATTTTGGTAAGGTAGAGATTTTGTGAGTTTTCCATGCAATACATCCCTGTCTGGATATGAGAAGGTAGAGGTGGATCTAGCACATATGTACCTAGGGGTAAAACTCGAAAACACCACTTTGATCTAGACTTGAACGAGAACTGGTTCATGACAACGGGCCTTGATTCACTCTTGGTCACAACACTCCATGGGGATATGCTTAGGATAATTTACATTTTCATTAAAATCCATTATGAAGGATTTAGGAGTAAATAATTACTCAAAGAAAACATTTTTATTATTATGGATTATATCCATAAACTGTTCAATTTACATTAGGTATTTTTTACATGTTTGGAATTATTCATTGGGATTCATATACTGACCTAGTGTATGCCATTTTTTAGAAATGGCACCCAGTATAAGGAATGATAACTCTAGAAATACGTATGATATAAAGAGTAAGAAAGATCATATCTTTCATGGTATTAAGCCAACATTTAGAAGGGAAATAGTCTTGCATGTATTCTCAACATATGAAGAAATAATATCATGTGTTAATAAGATATGTGAATAATTCTTTGAGTCATATGGATTTGAAGGTAAGCAAGAGAAGAAAATTATGGTAGAGAGAAAGATAGATAAAGAGAAGAGGGGAAAGAAGGATTTTCCCATATGTGATAAATGTGGAAATAATCACCTGGGTAAATGCATGAAGGGAATGAGATTTTGTTATAAGTGTGGAGAAAAAGGACACCAAGTAAGTGATTGCAAGGGTAATAAAAAGGCTTCAAATGTAAAATGCTTCATCTACAAGGCATTGAGACACTACATGAATCAATGTCCCAGTCATCAGAGTATACCGTAAATAATGCTATTGGATAATAATCAAGTTATGATACTACCTCAAATGAAGAGGAATAACTAGTGTTCTTTTGTTGTTATTATAGAATTATTTCATTTGAGTATTGTATCAACAATATACTGATAATATGAATTATGGAGATAAATAAGGATAGTACTGCAGTACTATTTTATTGATGATTTGAGATTATATGGTTCTAAGAAAAGTGAATTAATAGTAAGCTACACTTTTTGGAAAATATATGGTTGAAGGAAAGGTAATTCATAATATGGTCCTGATAATGAGGTAGAGATTTTGGAATAAGAGATGGTTGATTTGGATAAATTATATTGGAAATTATTAACTACCTTAGAATTGATTAATAGTATGTTTATTTCTTCATTGTTGGAATATTAAAAAATTTTAGATATAAGTGATATATCCAGTATTCTATAAATAACAAGAGAGAATGAATGTAATAAATAAGGTTTTATGGTAATTCAGGGAGTTACCATGTTTTAAAAGAATACATGATGAAGGTGTTCACACGTTATTACGTGGAAAAAGGATCTTCATTGTGTTTAACAAACATATAAATTTTGGAATGTGAGTTTGGATAGAAGTTTTTCGGATATGACTAATGGTTTGAATGGATAAAGTTTGAAATTGGATACAATTGTTAGGGTTATTTTTGTATTATCATAAAAAGGACAACCTAGAGGTCGGGTGACAACCAGTCACGTCCGGCAAGGCCGTGAGACTTGAACCTGCAACTGAAGGGTGACAAGGGTGAATCATATACCACTGGCCTACATGTTTTCCTAGATTGTATAATGTAGTTTTTTAAAGGTCTGATAGGTGAATTATAAATTCATTATTTTTGGAACCCTATACGATTAGGATAAATAAATTATTTTTTTTGAAATCTTTTAGAGTGAAAGATGAGTTTGTGGTAGGAATTAGTTAAAGGGTGTAACTCTAATTATCAAGTATATACATATATATTCCCTCTTATTCTATGACTAAATTAATTTTCAAACTTTAGTTAACAGACTTCGTCTTAATATCCTTTCATTGAGACATCCTTTTATTTCTAAATGACTTTCTTTTATACAGTGTATAAAACCCTTTGAATTTTCATTTCAAGGGGAATATTTTTTTACGAAGCGTTTTACTAAACAAAAAAAAAGGAATGTTCTTTTTATGTAAGCAGTGACAATGACCTTTCTACCTCCACGATTTTTATTTGATATTTGGCTTCCTTAACAATCCAAAATGTTTTTTTAAAAGAAAATAAATACCATATACTCTTTTTACGTATTTTGGTATTGAAAGTGGTTTTGATAATGGTTTTTTTATGTCAATATAATTTAATGATATATTGTGATTGATGACATCAATAAATCCCTATAAATATTTAAATTTTCCCTTTAATTTTGTGTCTTTAATTGCTTCCAATGCTCTCCTAATCAAGATCATAATTTGGTGGTGACCGTTTCATTTCCCTTTTCCTCTTATTAAGACTAAATTTTATTAACCCTATTTCCGATGTGGGTTTTCCCACAAAGGTATTTTCTATTTTCAACCTTTTATTTTCAAAGAACAATTTCAAATTGTGAGGACACGATTTATTGAAGGAGTTAAGAATGTAACACCCTAATATTTCATAACACATTATTTTTTCAAAGTAATTCAATAACAGGCACTACACGCAACACCGAGTTCATGCGCACCACAAATTAAAACTAGCTGTTTGAAAGTGGTTATGAATAGTATTAACTAAATTTTGAACTTTATATAATCCTTATAATTTTAGAATCCGTATAATGAGTTTCTTAGACATAATGTAAGAACAAATTCATTTTTTTCATATAAAAGAAGTATTTTATCAGAAAAATGCAATTTTACCGCCTTTTAATGGAGAACCCTTTTTCTATAAAATATTTGACACTTTTATATATTAAATTTGACAAAAAAAATTCTTCTTTAGAAGCGAGAGGTTAAAATTTAGTTTGGATAAATTTTTGGTACTTTTCTGATAACTTTCATATTTTGATGAATAGTTAAAAATACTAAATTTTAACTGAAAACAACTTTTTTAATCGAAATACATTATAGTGTTAAATTATGAATTTGAATGGTTTTTAAGTATAATTAGATTATATTTTTATCATTTAATACAATGTAGTTCATTATAAGTAATTTCATATTTAAATTCGACATAAACACATGTCAATCTTTTGATAGTTTTTACTTTTAAAAAAACCCTGCTTTTTGCTTTTGACAGCAGGAATTAATTTTGAATTAATAAATTCAGATTATATGTTTAAAATTAGGTAAAATGGAATTCATTTTTGAATTCACAATATCAAAATTATCTTATGGTAATTTGTTTTTATTTTTATGAAAACTTTAAATTTTTGAGGAATAATAAAAAATGCTGTGTTATTATTTAAAACAGACTTTTTATTTAAATAATTATTTATTTCATTTAAATTTATTTTAAGTCAAAATTTATATATATAATACCTATATAAGTTCAATGTAATTCATTGGATTCATTCTACAATAGAATTAGATGTATAAAATTTAATCGAATGTTTTACCGTCTTTTACCCACCTCCTAGGAGCATTTGCAAATTTGAATAAAACATAATTTTTCCGCTTCTGTGATTTGAATTTCAAAAATCCAAGAGACATGGTTGATATCAGTAAGTAAAATGTGGTTCAATAAGATGAAAATAATTTTTGGTGAACAGTAACTTTTGACTTTTATTTACCACGGTTAAAAGTAAATAGGGTAATTAAGGGTAAAAACAATATCATAATTATCATAACACATGTCCTAATTCTATTGGATAAGTGTAATTAGACCAAAAAAACCTTAGGAATAAAATATGATCCTTTAGGTCCACTTGGACTAGATTATGACATTTATTATAAATTAATTCAAATAAGAGTTAAAAGTGTTAAATTCAAAGTTTAATAACTAAACGATTTTTAATATTGGGTTACACATAATATAAATTCGACTATAAATATTCATTAGAAATATAAAAAGATTTCTTATATAATGGTATTTTATTTATAATTTTTAGACCTTAAATAATTTAATTTATTTATGACACCTTGATGATGCAGTAATTACCTTATTAATGAAATATTAAAATAATTGATATAATAAATACCCAAATAAATATAATTTGAGACTTTTTATGAATTACACTAATTTTTTAGGTTAACATGACATATTATAATTGATTAAATGATTTTTTTTCTAAGTAATAATGCTGTTATAAATTTAGCAAAAACAAAATACCAAATAGTGTCAAAATTGACATAAAAGAGTTTTTAAAACAAATATTATATTATTAATTGGTATTCTATTCCTAAATATCTAAGGTTCGACCAAAGGTCTTAAATAATATTATATATGTCATTAATGAACCACTTGGGGTTCTCTTGGAAGTTTATAGTAATTTTATTAACCATATAATATAAAAATACAAAGAGACATGGTAAATGTCAAACTATTTAACTAAGAGTTAAATATAAAAGATAAGGTTAATATAGTGACCCAAACCTATCTAAAAACTATTGGTTGAGTGGTTTTAGACCAATACCCACCTTATCCTTTAAATAATACATTTTTTATCCATTATAAACCGAAAATTAATTTATTATAAAATAATATTTTATGTTTTTCCTAAGGTACCCTTCACCCCTCTTATAAAAGGGAACTTCCCCTTCTCTCAAATTCACACCTCCAAAGACATTTGGATTGGACAAAACCTGCCCAAATATCCTTCCAACTATCCTCCCTTAATCCTATAGTCCTTAGTTTGATCATAAAGCCATCTTAAGGATACCTTTTGATCAAATCAAAAGGAAGAACCCGAAGAAGAGGTAATGATTTCACCACCCTTTTTCAAGTTCTTTTCTTCTTCCACTTACTCTTTCCTTTTTATTACCATACCAAAATAATAACTCCAGTACCTTATATATAATGTTATTTTATTATAAATATGTAAAAACCATATTAATTATTTTATCCATCCTATGAATGATAATGTCACCATGCCTACGTACGTACGACTTACCATCTCCACGCGGTGGTGTAATTTGTTATTCAACACTATCTTATTTGGATGGATATAATGATGAGTAATATGTATATAAATAATTAAAATAACCTGATAATGTCTCTATAAAATTAATATACCATCCAATTATACATCTTTAAGGTAATTATATTTTCGCTCGTGCGCATGTACGGATTACCGTCTCTACGACGCGATGAGATTCATTTCCACATTCACCATTCATCAACAATTATAAAAATATATATTACTAATAAGTATGTAATATATGAAATAATAATTCTACTATTTATATATATATTTATTTATGTACTTACATATATCTTATTCACTTACTTCCGTTCAATATGAAATGAAAACAGAAACAACATTTATGCGTACGTACAGCCTACCGTCTCCATAGACGGTGTTTTTCCACTTCATATATCTATCTAATATAAATATTTATATTCTAAATATATATGATTTATAAATCAAGGTTTATATTATGGAAGTATTTAAATCATTATCTAAATGATACGATCAAGAATAACAAGTTAAAATATGTACGATAAAGAAAGAGATTATTACCCAAAATGTTAATTTATCATGAAAATAATTATTAAATGGGTAGTATAAAGTCATAAATGAATAATTTATGATATAATAAATATAAATATGGTTCTAGTATAATCTAATAACATACAATGGTTATTATACAAGAGGTTAAATGTACCCTCGACTAGAGGAAAGTGCAAGGTAAGGGTTATTTTCCCAATCTCTTTATTATAGGAGGTTGTTTTTAAGTAAGTATCTGCTGGGACATATTTATTATCCATTTACATGTTTCATAAAATAGTTTTCAAAGGGAATATTTTTAAGGTAATTTTTACAATAACATAATTTTTAAAATTTTTAAAGATTTATTCTTTTAAACCTTTCTCGTTAATGTCCATGTGTTCAAAATGGTTTTAAGGATTTATTTGTATGGACATGAATGTTTTAAAATGTTAATTAATTTCAAAAGTTTCAAAGTGGTATGGGAAAATTTGATTCCAAACTATATTTTAAATGGATTCCTTTATTAATTATGTGACATTTAAATGATTTCATTAAAAAGGGATATTTCTCTCATAGATTTTTACTAATAAGTTTCAACTATGTCAACAACTTTTATGAGATATTATTCTTGATCGAGGTTGATTTATTATGATACAAATATTCCATATTGTATTTAAGGTTTTGTGATATGTTTTACTGTGGATGAGTTATTTTTATGCTATTTATGGTTTATGGTTAAAGTATTAACATTTTATATGCTAGTTTTAATATGAATGTTTATGTTACATTTCAAAATTTTCTTAATATAAATGTATTGGACTAGTATGTTCTAGGTTGGGGACCGGTAAAAGTAAGCCCTCCGGGTTGGGGTCTGGTTAAAGTAGCCCCTTCAAGTTGGAGTCCGGTTATAGAGGCTCTCCGGGTTGGAGTCCGGTTACAGAGGCTCTCCATGTTGGAGTCCGGTTATAGAGGCTCTCTGGGTTGGGGTCCAGTTACAGTTGTCCCCTAGGTCCTGGCATGAGGCCTTGACACAGAAATTAAAGTCTAGAACTATACATTCACTAATTATGAAATTAGTTATTACATGTGATTATTCGTCTAGTAGAATATCCATGTGCATGTTTATATGGTAATTTTTGATTTATTTTTTCCATATTGTGTTCAAGTTTATGTTTAAAAGGCTATTGTTTTTATTACACATCTTACCTTAAAATTTTATAGCTTCTTCTAAATTATTTACCCTTACTGAGCATCTGAGCTCACCCCTTTCTTATGTTTTATTTTCCCAGGATCCCATGAAGTGTTTTATTTTTGAGATACAGGGTTAAGATAAGGGAAAAATGGCATTCTAAATGGATTATTTTTTTGTGCTGTATGTTAGAAAGTGTAATTTAACATCCATGCATGTAATCTATTTTCCAAGACTGCTAAATTGATCGGTCTTTTGGGACTTTATTCCTTGTAATCATGCCAATGTATTAAAATAATGCACTGACTCTAGGAATCTAGGGTAGGGGAGTTACAGTTAGTATCAGAGGAAGGGGCCAAAATGGTTTACCAATGGTTGGGATTAAACAACATAGAGGCATCCTATGCAACCTATTTATAAGACATGGATCGAGACCCACATATTTTTATGCCACATTTTTTGGTCGTTTGATAGGACCAATCCACACACCTTAACATCATGCAGAAAGGACACTCACACTACAAAAGGAAACATATAAAGGGATTGTATGTGTCAAATTAACAGGAGTTGGCCTTAAAAAAGGATTGATTTTTGTTTTATAGTGTGGGCCATACGCGTGGGAGTAGACCAAGAGAAACTAGAAGCATCAATGATGTGGATGTGGATTATGTGTGAACGTGGCCCAAAGGGACCTGAAGGATATGTGCCCTACAGATGGGGGAATGATCTTATGAGGACATTTTAGATTAAATAAAATCAGGAAGGATATTACTAGAGTGTGGGACTTGAACCTCGGATAGGCTTCCTATGTATCTGAGTAGGTTGGGAATGAAATCACGTGTAATTATAAAAGGGTTGGGGCTTACAACCAAGGAGGAGTCCCATAGGAGCAAAGTATGTGGTTGGGTATTATTCCATAGAGAAACCCATTTTAAGGGACATTGTTTTCAAGTCTTACACTTAGGAGGATTCCCATGGAGGTGGAGGTTGGATTTCATAATCATTACTAACCTCTAATCCCACGTGAGTCATGATCGGTATGATAAATAATAGGAAGCAGTAGACCTAGTGATCTTATTGTGAAAGGTGTGCTAATAAAAGATAGTGTGGGGATTACACATGGAAGCTGCCCGAGGAGGATGTCATTCCATTTGGGGAGGATCTAATTCCAAGTGAGGAAGATCTCATTCTCTATGAGTCATACATGGATCATCATGTTCTATTGGCACAAGGTGTATGGGGATTATGCATGAATGCTACCCTGGTGCTGGGTAGTATCCCACAATGGGGAAGAAGGTGTGGGGCTTATGCATGGAAGCCATCTTGGTGTTGGGGTTTCATCCCATGGTGTGGAGAAGGTGGAATACTAGTATTGACGTACATGGGTAATCCCATGTTCATTTCATGAGGTAAGACTATAGTTTTACATCATGTTCTATGCATGTTGGTGTTAAGTAGTTTTACATCATACAACTCAAATGTGGGTAACTCACTCATCACCCCTTGGTTATACATAATCTTAGCACATACACCCTTGGTAGGGGTATGGATTCATAAATTCTAGGATGTAACAATGTATAAGATTGATCTATCATGATGTCCATGTTAGTGTGCCTATGCTGAGAAGCAAAAGGAATTAGTGAACCTATACTGAGAATAAAAAGGTATGGAAACATCTGCACTAGAGGAATAGGGGAAACCATGTGAGGGACCATGAAATCACTTCACACAAGTTTGGAGGCTTGCGTACACGAATATTGCACAAGGAATGGGGGTTTCACACAAAGGTTTCTCAGACATGGTGATTCGACATAAAGGCAATCCATAAAGCCACATAGAAGGATAGAATGAAAGAGAAAATGATTTCTTGCTAGACCAAGGGGTTAGATCAAGATCACAGTTTCTGTTTAAGGTCATGGTTTCATGTAGGAGGATCCTTTTTCCTCATATAACTTAGGATGAAATAGGTTACACATTGATTACACAACTATGGGACCAATCAAGAGAGGACAGACAGGAAATCTATCCTACAAGATCTCTACCTTGAGGGTTCCATTATTTCCAGATGTTGTGAAAGATCATTCTTACATGCAGTAGAGTGGTGGTTTGACTTCTAGAGGATCCCCCTAAAGAGGGGGGGGGGATTCTACTTATAGCCGATATCTTCAGTGATGGTGTGGAATATTCTTGTCATAGAAGAGGCTTTCAGTACATCTTCATTCTTTTCTATAGAGAACGATTGTACAAAGGGATGGTTGATGACATATCACAAGTAAAATAGTATTTTACGCAAATTGGGTTTCTTACATGCAATGAAGATCTATTGCATGTGGATTCCTTTTCTATTTGGGTGTATTTTTTGTATGATCACATATTGACATAGTATCTGGCATGTAAAAGTCTTGCGAACATATTTTAATCTTTCTCTCTGACATTGAAACTTGTGTTAACCTTCATTGGAATTATTGGAATTCTATATCGAGTTAGATGATGGATTTGGTTTGATAAAGGATGGTCATTTTTGGCTTCAAGTGGAATTCAGTGCCAAAAAATTCCCCTATAGAATCCAAACTGATAGGGGACCATAAGGCCAGGTTCTGAGGGAAACAAAGAATAAAGGGCATGGTTCCTCTATGTTCATGAAAAATGGACAATTGGAATGCAAGACACTTATGAGAATGGAGAAGACCGGGTCGAAGCCTATAAATAAGTAGAGCGGAACCTATAATGTATCTTTGACTTTTTGAAAGATAGTATTCTTTTCTATCATGTGTAAGTATACCCTTTTTTTATGAAAAACCAAGCTTTAGAAACTTCTTTTTGTGCAAGTATTTCATCTTTTACACATCTAGATTTGATGAAATATTGGAATTTTTCATGTGTACCACAAGATCTTTGATGCACCATTTCTTCTTGAGTGCTTATTCTCCAATATTATGTGTTTCATCCTTAGATGTTTTATACTCATTTGAAATGGCCGATCAATATAACACTACGAATATTGAAGCTGATGCTTTTTCTCGGAGAGCTGTTATGGCTGGAAATCCTTAGATCCTTAAAGAATGGAGGGTAGTATTGAACAATAAAATGCTTTGGGGAATGTATAAAGATTCTTAGAGGAGTTATCCACTATGTGACTACCTCCCAATGTGGAAATTTGGTATTATAGTCAATGTTTCCATCCCATACTTCAGGGATGATTCACCATGATCATGGTTCACATGTGAAGATGATCTCAATCATTGGAATTTCACTATTCATAGTCATCCCTCCAGAGAGCATGCAACTATCATTGTTTATGCACTTAATGGGTGGACAAGGTTGATCACATGGGATCATCCAGTTGTGGAAGAATTTACTAACCACTACACAACTACCTTCTAGAGTATTATGAGGGATAACAACTTAGCCCGACATAAATATTGAGACTTAATTTCTTGTGTAAACTTCACCAGTGAATGGGAGTGGGAGTATTGAGAACGCTACACATGCCAGGAGTACATAGAAGAGTTATGCAATATAAGGCTATATGAAGAAGTGTATTCCTTGCATTTCTACTTTTACCACCAATAGGAGTTGGTTCTAAAGCTCCTTGGCTGATGGTATCTTAATACGAACACATTACATCTCCACCATGGGGAAGAAAAAATCATTATATGGGACATCCACTGCATCAGTGGCATTAAACTCAAGGTATTCCAATATGAAAGGTTCCTTCCATAAGAGGATACCTAGAAGAACAATGATGATACTCCTCTCATGATACAAAATACTTTTGAGGTGCCTGATTAGAAGTTGAAATTCCTACCCATTTTCCATAAGGATATCCTATTCAAGGCATGGTTTGATATGTTCCTCAAAAAGGACCTGAGAGTGGGGATTCTCAGTCATAGAAAATATTATTCAACCACATAGTAGAGGAGGAATTCAAGATCAAATTGGTTGGTTATAGAAGAAGGAAAGTATAAAAAGTGGGGTTACTACATTTTAGGAGGTTAGGACCCACTAGCTCACTATACTCCTTTCCTTTAAAAATTTTTGAGTGGGTGGATGCTTACGGTAAGGGATACACGGAATCATAATATATCAGGGAATGCTGGTGATAGCTATGATCCTAGAAGCTAATAATAGAGTCAATTTGGGGGTACACATGCAGTGTAGCCTATACAACATACTGGGATGATTTTCAGGGGGAAACACACTAAATATGATATGCAGGACATTATAGTTCATGGATGCCTAGATTCTATCTCATATTAGGGTTTACTAATTCCCAAACTCCATCAGTCCACCGAACATTGGTATGTGGCCATCTATGCTAACCATTTCTGGGGTCCGACCGAAGACACTTGACAAGAAAAGGATCATAGTCTGAATTGAAAACCATGAAAAATTTAACTTCCACCCCTTCACAACACTGATTGGTCCAACGGTGGAAAACCTACAAGGCACATGGGATAATAGAGAATACCTACAAAGCTTTAGCAGTGGAGTGAGGGTGGCCCAGATCCACAAAAATGTTTAAAGCGATCCATACATGTCATACCAGTTTTCCATGTAGTTTGGGTTACTTTAGGGAATAGAAAAGAGAGTCTAAATGGGGGTCCATGAATAGTAAAACCCATATACCCTTCATAAACTATGGTGTGTGCTGGTGACTGCTAGCTCTGACAAGGCAATCATGCAGCAGCCAACCAACATCGATGTTGTCCTATAAATGAAATATGATAACAACTAGGTGGAAGCATATTTTGAGTAAATCATTTGGAAGTTTACTAAGGTGATTTAACTGATGAGTGAGGAGCTAGAACAATGAGGAAGTAGAAAAAATGATTTCCTAGAGGTAGGCCAGGCATTTGGGGTGGGGGGGGGGATCAAACTGGAGCCACGACAGTGGGACCATCACAATGTGTGGATGTACCCTGAATTCCTAAAGGAGAAGGGTCTCAAAAGAAATTATAGGGTCCAATAAAGGAGTATCCTAGGAAGGATATGAATTACTTACTATAACCAGCTGATGATGCCATCATTTCTTTACTCTAGTTCACTTTGAGGATGTTGTAGGTGTCGATGATGCCAGATGACCTATGGGGAAAGCTGACCCAAAGTGGGGATGAGATGCCAGAGGTTGGGATCACACAAATCATTGTCAAGGTGGAATTACACCATATATATATACATAATTCACCACCATGGATGACTTTACTTTATTGTGGGGGAAGCTATTTTACCTTCCACCCCAGTGTAGGTGATGTTCAGTGGTGAGATAGGGATTTGGGAGACACCACCAATCATTGATTCAAGTGAGGAGGCATCAAATAATTATAAATAATAATAATATAACAATAAGGAATCTTGGGTAATGGATGCTAATCAAGGGAGTCCCCAAAAGAGCAGTGATATTGTGGCATATGAAGAAGAAAACCTGGCTAAGTACCTTAAGGTAAATCCTTAACTTACTCATTTCCTTTAACATTTCCCATAATTATCTAGATCCTATAACTAAAACTTGTCTTGTGAAATTTAATCATGATAATTGGTGAGTGGCCCCTACCAAAGGGGATAAATATACAACAACGGGTATAAAGGAGTACATTTTAGGGCCTGCACCGAGGGCCAGAGTGTATAGTGGGCTAGATGCGGTTGAGGAGGTCCGAGTGACAACTTCAGAACCTCATACTCCCCTAGACATATATGGGGGGCCACACCCTTGCATCCAAATAGAGGTTCATACTATTAGGGGGGGTAGGTGGGTGGGGGTGTTTGTGCCTGAGAAGAATTATCATTGAAATTCATCCATCTCAAGGTAAGAGTAAATCTTGAACAATTCAACCATGACCAGATTTTCACAGAGCCTTTGCATCAGCATGATTGTTTTTTTCATCCCATACGCATTCAACACAAGAGGAGTCATCACTAGTCATAAAAATACCTATTTATGAATTGTATAGTATGGTAAAATTCACTGCTACAACCCATGAGCTCAATCTATCAATTATTAGCTCTTATAATTTCTTTTCATTCACATAGTAATACCAATCATTTGTTGATTAGATTGACTGACACATTCCTTTCCTAAATAGTTCTCAAGTAATTGTTCACCTGGAAATTAGATGAAGTCAGAACCTCTAGGGTCCCTTTTCAAGAAGCTATTCTAGTTTATGAGGATCAGTTCATTCAAACTAATCAAGCCTTTATCCTAGGTAAATGGTCAGTCGTGGTTACAAGCGATGACACTGGTGGGGAGGAACAAAAAACTGGAGGAGATGAAATTGTTGAGGTAGGTTCAAGTAAAGATGACTAACCTCATGATATGGAGCCCATCCCATCTAAGAAGATTCTAGAGGAATATCCTACCACCGACCTACTTGCGGCCTTTAATGAGTACGATCTTGCACCACTAGAAGAGCTTGAAGGCTCTAATCCCAATGCGGTTGAAGAGAACCACATAATCTAGAATTGGGAATGATAATTCATACAATTATTCATCAAATAGACTCTAGAACCTAAAATCTTGGGTTGGATGGGGTCACTCCTTTAGTGGGTGCACAATTTGTGCACTAGAAGGGTAGAATTCCATGGCCTTCATGTGTTGTTTCACGGATTTCTCAGCGAAAAAGTGAAAAAATGAAGCCAACATATGGACTTTTCTTGAAATCTATATAAGTATGATGAAACATAGAAGCTCTAAGAAGATAATGAAGAGATCCAAAATTTGGAAGAAAACATGAATGAAAATTCTTATTTCATCGACACTCAATTTTAAGTCATCATCCAACTGAGGACTCAACTAGTGGAGGCCAAGAGGCAGATAAGGAAGGTGGCACATAATATAGATGATATTCGAGCTGAGAGGGACCTAGAAAAGATAAAATATAATGATCTATTTCTGATAGCTGATGAGGAGGAAATTGAGCCTAGAAAGTAGAAGCAGAACTGAGAGACCATGCACCAGAGGTTGGCAGAGTTGAGGTGCTTGATCACTGGAGCAGATCTATGAGGGAAAATCTTCAGGTGTTTTGAGAGGCTCCAACCCTTGGATGACCTTCAGCAATACCAAAAATCAATTTATTTTGAAACTTTTTCTATTCACATGGAAACATATGTATTATTTCCATAATTATCTCACTTAGATCATATTTTTGGTATATCCAATGACCTGTCACTTAGCTTATGGGGGGCATGCTCTCTTTGAGAAACAGGGGAAGGCCGTGTTATTTATTTTCATATCAGAATGACAGATAATCATCAGGAACCCAAGGCTTTCTATTTTTGACTTATCACTGAGAGTGTTTGAGATAATAGAGGCCTTTAATGGGGAATAAGGATCCTAGAATGACCAATTTTCTTTTTCTATGAGCAATAGTGCATGAAGGAGATAACAATAGGGGTGTTGAAAATTAACTAAGGGGGGGGGGGGAGTGTGAATCACAATGCCCAAAATATAGAACATAAGGAGAGTCATATGGGGATATCAGATAACTACTAACTATGTTAGAAACATAGTAACCATACTATTATCTTGGGATGGAGACAAACAAATAAGGGATGACTATTGACCATGTTTGAAATGCAGAACCTGTCTCATAATTTAATCAAAAGTCTTGGTCCAAAATGGTAGGTGATTCAGTAAAGCTTGAGACTATTCTATTAGAGGGTCCCTTCAGATGTGGAAGGGGAAGAAGATTAAAATAATGATTCTGGGAAGTGTTGAAATGAGGCGATGCAATGTTAGAATGGATTCCAACACTCTTGTAATTACATCACCATGACTTGGAGAAAATTGGTGTAAATGTATGTGTTTGAACAAAGATAAAACCTATCTAATATGAGATCACTATGTCAGATGTCGAAAAAGGGAAGAAGGAATATGAGAAATGATACATATGACTGAAAATGAAGGAAAGAGTGTCAAGAAGGGCCCTAAGTTCCCTAAAATCTTACATCCTTCAAAATGATGATATATATGCATTTTTCATCATACAATGAGTTTTTTTGACACACAGTTTATCATATTACGGTGAAGAAAAATAATTGTAAAATTTTACTTTATATGATTATGATGAATAACACAATTTATGTTCATGTGACTGAGACATTACACATAATTTAAGTTTGTATAGTTTAGACCATGGTTTTGACATCCTATAGGGACATGTGTGGTGTGGAAGAATGATAAACCTGATGTGAATGGGGAAAATGAGGCCCACAAGACACACAATATACCCCTATAAAGATAACCCACATAAAGTATAAATTCATGATGCTTGGACTTGAACCTCTAGTTTAAGTTTGTAGAGTTTGGACTATAGGGAAGGAGGCTTCCCAAAATGGGAAAATGTGGCACGATTGAGTGACAAAACCAATGTGAATGGGGGCCTAGGTGGCCTAGTGCCACACCACATCCTCCCAAGAAGGCTCAATCATAGTTTAAATTTTTGATTCTTGGAGTTTTTATCCTGGTTTAAGGTCATAGATCCCTGACCAAAGGCCCCTTTGTGTGGCTTAACCATATCGACACACACCCTACTAGAATTCCTAAGGACACGAGTCACACTTGATGTGGGAAACAAAAAATGATAAGGGGTTTTTCTGAAATTTATAAGTGCACAAATGGGTATAATAATTAAACTATTATATAGGAAAGTATAAATGTGGTAATAAAAGACTTCTAAGATCTAGATTATAGGTGACTAGTGGGTGGAAATCAACTATTGACCATATTCAAAAAATAAGAACTCCAACCAGACCAGTCAGTGATGGAGAGAGAAAATTCCATGTCAACTATTAGCCAAATTTGAAACAAAGGATCTAACATTTGTTTCTAAAGACCCATTATGGATTTGGGCTGAAATGGTAGGAGAATCAAAATGGAATGATACCATCACTGTTAGGGGGTCCATCTAGATTTTTATAGATGATGACAAGCCAGAACGAGAAAGACTCGAAGTATGGAATATGGAATATCAAAGAGTGGGATTCAAAACCAGAATATGTGAACAGTTTATGGTCATATTATGTGGAAAATTGTATGGATATTAGTTTAAGGTATTAAAGCTCAGACTAAGAAGAAGGAAGTGCCTCGAGCAGACACATGTGCAGATATGTGTAGCGTGATAGAGTGAAAACCTGACATGAGTGAGGACCGAGTATGCCAGTTTTGCACCATATAATCCCTAGGAAAGTCTTGAATGTAGTTTAAAGTTGTGATTATTGAACTATAGGGGAAATTTTCATTCCAAGAGTATATATATGGCACACAGAATGTTAAATATGACATAAATGAGGCCAAGGAGGCTCACGTACCACATAGGCACCCTAAGATGAACTGAATGTCGTTTAAGGTGGTAATACATGGGTTTTAACTGAGGCCAAGGGGATGAAAGATTAATGAATTTTTTACTAGTACCAGATTCAAAATGTCTGGGTGCCTCTACATATCCCATGAAAATTAGAATGAAGACACACCTAGTTCTAGAACATAGCATGGTGAGAGACTAACACTGATGGGGAGGAACCCTCTATGGTGAGGGAATTGAACCATAACATAATTATCATGGGGTATCCTGAATATATTTAGGGTAGGATGGTATTTTAAATTCATGTGCTGAGGATGTTAATTCATAGTTTATGGTCATTGATTTAAGACCATAATTGGGGAAAATGTATCCAGTGGGTTTGTGCTGGGTAGAGTCTTGATAGACTTGATGTGAATAAGGATCAAAGAGGCCCAAAACCACACGATGCACCCTAGAGGAAACTCACATATAGTTTAGTGTCATGATTCTTGGACTTGGTGTAAACAGTTATAGAGAATGTTCCCTGGACCATAAGCTCCTAGTTTAGGGTCATAGAGTTTGGATCAAGGCTCTCTATTAATTTAATGTCTTGAAGCTCAGACTATGGGGTGATCACACTAATATTAATATATATATAATGTTTTGGAATAAAAAATAGACATGAAGGGTGAACAAAGAGGCCCACACAAAACATACTCAACCCTGAGGAGGCTTACATACAATTTAAAATCATGACTCTTATACTGAGAGTGAAAATTTTAAGGTTTTGTTTTTAGGACCATATGGTTCTTAGTTTAAGGTCATAGATTTTAGATCATAGAGTTATTAGTTTATGTTCTTAATGTTCAGAATGTGGACTCCTAAAATGAATATATGTTTCATGTTGGATTGAGAGAACCAACATGAAGGATGGCTAAGGAAGCCCTAGTGCAAGACCACATATTTCTATAGAGACTTTTGAGACTGGATCTATAAGCACCTATATGGAATTGATATAAGAAATATTCAAATTGAAAAACGATCAAGGAGGACCATCCTGATATAAATGGAGCCTGAAGGTGAAATATGGTTGATAAATTTTAGGATGGGCTAGGATATATGAATTCTGGGAATCACTACATATCCCTCGAGGATGGGAATCAAGCCACACATAGTTCTTGATAGAAATATCCCTATGTAGGTATTACCCATTCACATGTAGGGGGTATGATAATTTTTTTTGACTTTGGGGCATGGATAGACTAGGATGTAAAATCCATTTGTCTCTTTGTATCATATATGGACAAGAATCAAGACTTAATAGTTTTGAGACATGAAATGATAGATGACCGATGAAAAGGATAATGTCCTCTTGAGCGAGAACATTATGGTGTAGTGCATTTTATCATCATGCGACAAGTATGATGATTGTTACATTGTTTAACCTAATGAAATTAGGACACTAGAACTATATAGTTTATCATCATGTGGCTAGGACAATAATGATGCTATTTAAGGTCATGTAACATGACCAGTCCGTACAATTTAATGTAATGAGGAAAGGATATGAAATATTAGTTTATGGTCATAGAGTTTGGACTATAAATGGAATCATATCAACAGAAAATAACATATGGGGCATGAAAAGAGTAACCCGATGTGAATGAGGTCATAGAAGGCCTATTCAAAATAGTACATTCCTAAATAGGCTTGAAAATAGTTTAAAGTAATGATGTAGGGACTTGGAATCTCAGTTTAAGGCCGTGAAGCTCGAACCTGAGGCTCACCTTTATGTGATGTACTTCTTGAGAAAATTTTCATTTTTAGAGGGGTGATAGTTTCTACATCCATAGTGACCAAAGTCTATGATCCATTGGGATATAGTTTATTAATGATATAAATTCTTTTTTACCTGGGATCGAACTTTAGTGGATTTGTTTCAGGCATAATTTGTGTTTGAGATTTGGTACCACCTTACCGTAGAGGAAAGAGTGGAGGTGAAATTTATTGATTAATACTCTAGATATCTTGTTCTGGTACCTCTAAAGATTATGCAACGCCTGTAGAGTGTTCTCTTAGAGGGACTCCAACTCAGCTAGACAACCTTCTGCCATTCTTTTATGCATCTTCTGATCATAGATATTTGTTTAGAGGGATAAAAACTTAATCTCAATAGTTAAGGCTTCGTCTATTCCGTACATCAAGGAATATGGATTTACTTGGGTGGAATTGTGATTTTTCATCTGATAGGCCTAGAGAGTATTGTGGATCTTGTCTGACCAACTCTTCTTGTTCTGGACCACCATATTTTTCAAAATATTACACATGGTTGTTTTGAATGTCTCAATAAGTCCATCTTCCTATGCATGGAAGTGAGAAGTATGGTTGGACCATATGTTGTACTTAGAATATAACTTATGTATCACAACAACCTGGAAGTTGGTGCCATTTTCAGTGAGAATTCTGTAAGGGACTCCTAATCGATGGATGATATTAGATCTCATGAATTCAAAAAATGATCGAGCCTTGAATTCCTTATGATGAATCACTTCTTCCCACTTAGAAAAGAAATATGTCATGGTCAGAATGAATCTACATTGGTGAGATATTACTGGTGGATAAGTTCCCACAACATCGAGCCCCCAGATAGGGACAAGAATACTTGGTAGTATGTAGGGGATTATATGGTTGATAAAAACATTTGGAAGGAATCTAACATGCATGAAAACTATCGAAAAATATGATACAGTCATGGATCATAGTGGACTATAAGTATCTAAGACTTCAAATATGGTTGGACAGCTTCAACCCTACCTAATGTGAACCATTGGAACCAGCATGAGCTTCATTCATAACCCGGGTAATCTCATCTCACTGTATGAAATGGAGTAGAATTACATTAGACCCCCATATGTAGAGAGTCTTCTCAAGATTAGTCCCGCATTGGAGGGTGAATTGTGCTAAAAGATGATAGATTTACTCACATTTGGCTTTGTCCAATGGGAGGGTACCATGATGGAGATACTAGACAAAAGGAGTTGTCTAAATGGATGTTTCCTCTATTGTGGTAGAATATGGAGGCCTTGATGTTGAAGAACTAGTATTCATCTAGTTCCCCTTCCAACTATAATCATCATATGAAATGATGAGAGAAATGACTCTTTGATGCACAACTTGAATGAATAGATCATCTAGTTCAGGCTTCACATAGAGGTAGCAAGAATAGATAATGCATAGGCTTGACCATTTTGTTTCTAGGGAACATGGGTCACCTATGACTGAGAAGGGAAATGGCCCAAAATCTGGTGAGGTCATTCTAAAAACGGCATGAGATTTGGATTTTAGATGATGTAATTATTAATTATTTTCTTGATTACTAACTTAGACTCTCCTTTAAGATGAAAGCAGGGGATGTAAACCTCAAGGGACATCCCGAGACCAGTGATGAGAGAATGATATCTTAATTATTTTTGGAACATACTTTTGAAAATAGGAATGGGTAGGGAAGAAATTTTTATGTAGGCATGATGAAGAAGATACCTAAGTCTACTCTTTGAGCCTGGGATCATTGAGCCTTTGAACAGTTGGGCTCTGGGAGGTGAAATCGAAGTTAATATTCAAGAATGGAATGACCTATTCCACTAAAAGGATATCCTCATTCTAAAAATCAACATCTAGAGATGCTTATTTAGGAGATGAATGGTCGGATAGAAAGTAACCCAACACTTGACCCTTGATATCCTTCTATGGGATGAACCTGATGTTTAACCACTGAAGGATCACATCTCATCATGCTAGAAATCTTGTAAACATCATGAAATTCAGGTTATACTTTAGTGGTTCTACATGAGAGACCAAATATCCCATGAGATGATGCAAATAATACTGCATCTTCTACACTTTGAAAAAAGTGTGAGGAAGCTCTTCTTGATAAGAGAGTATCTAAATTATATATCAAAGAGAATGTGATTGAGATAGTATAAATTGTTTTACCTCCATTAATTGTTCTTCTGAATGATCAGGTTGCTGAGGGATCATTCCAAGGAAGTCACATTGGGGACCAACATGTTTTATAATATAGGAAACATCAGAACCAAAGGTTGTAGCAGATAATTTTTGATTTCCTCTAAAGCATCCGGGTGGTCTTCATCCCATTATTAGATGACAAATTTCTTAACGATCTTGGAAAAGTGATTAGACTTTCTAAACAAATTCATGATGAATAGACTTATGTAGGATAAGTGGACTTGAAGGACTCAGAGCTCCTGGAGGTTGATTAAAGGAGGCATTTGGATAATGTCCTTGATCATATTCAGGTCAATATCAATGCCTTTGTATCTAACAAGTAATCCTAGGAATTTCCTAGAGGTAAACCCAAAAAGAAAATTTCAAGGGCTTTATCTTCAAATTCTTGGAATGAAGGAAGTTGAACACTTTCTAAAGGTATCTTAGATGGTCCTAGTGTAAATGGAATTTGACCGCCAAAGTTTCCACATACCATTCCACAAATAACCTAAGGATAATTTCTAAGATGTGTTTCATTGTTCACTTCTAAGTGGCTCCAACATTATTCAGACCGAAGGGAATCACCTGATAGCATAAGGTCCCTTGCAGTGCTCTGAAGGTGGTAGACTCCTCATCTTAAGGGCCCATCTAGATCTGGTTGTATCTGGAGTATCCATCAATAAATAAGAGATCCCGAAACCCAAGAGTAAAATAAATCATCATCTCTATCATTAAAAGGGGGAAATCATCCTTTGGGAATGGGATTTTCAAGCCCTAAAAGTTGATATAGCATCTAATATACCCATTATTCACCCTAATTGGAACTATTTTGGATAGAAACTTGGGGCACTGAACCTATTTGGAGAATTTGGATTCGATAAGCTTATCAAATTCATCCTCAATAATGGAACCCTGAGAAGCATTAATTTTTATGGGAGGCTTCTTGAACCCATAATGGTTCACCAAGAGACCAAGAAAATAGACATAAAGCTGAGGGTATAATCCTAGAATTTCATTATAGCTCTAGGAAAACACATCACGATGTTACTTTTGGAAAGCCATGCACTACTACTATTTGTAGAAACTCAACACTAGAGATCCCAGAGCTGAGGTCCTATATCAATTAAATTGGATTGATTACAAGGAATAAAATTCCAAAGGACCAATCAGTTTGGTATTCTTGGTAAACCATATACATAAATGAGTCTTGTAGTAAAAATGAATACACTAATTATAACATAATTTTTTTCTTTCTTTTGAGGGTTAATTTATTACATCTAGTATATAAATGTATATATTTCATAGATTTCTTATTGGATTCTTAGGAAAGTAGAAAAAATAAGGGTGAGCTGAAATACTCAGTAAGGAAAAAATACAGTTGAAGAAATAATGATTCAATGAGAATAATAATTATGGCATGATAAATAACTAAACACACATATAATGTAATGAAAACATTGAGAATGAATTTCATAAAAAACATGGAAAGGAAATAATTGGAAACAAATTCTATTAAAATAACTAGATAAGGGAAAATTAATATGGAAAGGTAAGAAACTAAAACACATTCCATAAAATCATTGAACTGAAAGTTAAATATATCCATAAATATATTGACATAAAATCTCATGGTTGAATAATAATTGAAACTAAATGAAGCAAATTATTAATTATGGGACATCATGTCCAAGACACATGAAAACATATACCTTCAAGACCTTACAGAAGAAAATTTAAAACCACAGGTAGAAACTTGATCAATTCGTTCAACTTATTTGTCTCATGATAAACTTTCGATTCTTTTAGAGGGTATATAAATTCCGCAACCCACCTGTCATTTCCAGTCCAAATAAATCCTCATAACAAATAATTGAAACAAATAATATTCCTTATCAAATATTTGTGTTGAATAAAGAATACATAAATGCCAATATTCCTCAGATAATAAAATAACTATCAAAGTAAATACCATTTTAAAAATGGTATACAATTTGGATAATATATATATATATATACATGATAAAAGATATTGATAGTTAGGGTAAATTCAAGGTTGAATGATCATAGGAAAGATGAATATTTCAAGGGGACTATGAGGAATCAAGGAAGTGAATTCCAAAAATATCCGTGAAAAAATCAATCATAAACTATCCAGAGAAAAATAAGGATGGTATCAATACAATATATCCCAAGTGGATTAAAAATAAAGAGTTTTTTTCAATTATGAATGGAAATATAATAAAAATATCTTTTAAAAACATTCTGAAGAGAAATGTTTTTTTTTGAAAAACCATTTGGAAAAACTTTTCATTGAAAATAAATTTTGAAAAAAAAATCTTTAAAAACAATCCTTTTAAATACACAAAGTATGTTTCAAATAAACAACAACAGTTAAATTCGTACATGCTATAAGAGGTAAAAATAACATTCTTTTTTTGCACTGTAATAGGTCAGAAAAATGACTTGTTCGGAAAGTGAAAAGAAGATTAATTTGAAAACATGGGTAAAATAAAAAAAGGGAAATAATTCGTTTACTAAATCATTTTAATTTTTTTTTGAAAATCGGGGTTTTAAAAGAAAATAGGTTCTCCGAATAAAAATGGAAAATAAGTCAGGTTTTCTTAAAAACATTTTCTTAAACATTCAGAGTACCAAAGAGTGAAAAATGGTACTATTAATTGATAAAGGTCATGAATAATCATATGGGAATAAAATTAAATGGTTCATTATAAAATTATTAAAGAATTTATATTGATGGAAATTCATGTGTAAACAATCCCGAACAAAATGAGATTGTAAATTAAACACTTGAAAATATTATAACGTTGATGTGAGAATAAATCAATGAGTAGAATATGTGTATCAAATTTAAATACACATAAAGAAGTTGAAATACATAAATATATATTCAAATTCAATATTTACATAATAATTGAACATTATGACAATAAATATGCAATATAACCTAGTGAAATGAAATTGGGTTATGATTTTTTTTCTACTTTGTAAATTTTGACTTGAATCCTCTTGGATGAAATAATTAAAATTGAAACTCAAAATATCACGAATAATGAATGAATCATGATATTATATGAAAAATTGTTTGTATATAAGACATACATAATAATTTCAGTCCACGACAATAAATTGACTATTTCAATACAAAGTTAAAAATCACAAAAGGAAGTGAGATTGCTAAGACTTAAAGAGAATAATCTTTAAACATTCCAATGTATCCCATAACACTTTGAAATTTTTTAATAATAATATATATAAATGAATTATAATAAATATATTTATGATATAAAATTTAAAATGGAAGTATATACACCATATAATAGAAACTAGGTACACAACAACATATAAGTCTCAATGGAATGTAAATTAAGACAAAATCTCTTACCTTGGGTTTTATTTTTGGGTGAACTTACTTTAAACTCATGTATAATGGTTTTAAACACGTCCCTAACTAATACCAGAACAATAATAATTTTATAATATTATATATTATCTTATTATAATAACTTACTACCCATTTGATAATGTTCTTTCATTATTTTCATTATTTTGGGTGTTAATTGACTAGTTTTCTTGAGTAAGTTTTAACTTGTTATTTGTTGTTCCTATCATGGTTTCATCATCTTGATAATGTAAAACATGATTTCAATATAATATATAGTCAATATAAAGGTATTTAAAACAATCCATAATATTCAGATATAAGAAATGGAATGCATCGTTCATGGAGACGATATGTCATACGTACGCATGAACGCTACTTTCATTTCTTTGTCACATTAAAAGAATGAAAAGTAAATGATATATATCTATATTATAAATCCAATATCATATATGTTTCATATATGTTACATATATTTATTAAAACATTCATTTATACATTCCATGTATAGTGTGAATGAATCACATCGCTTTGAGGGGGCAGTAGTCCACACCTCCACAAATGATGTTATCATATTTTAAAAAAATGAAATTATAAAGATATGTGCTATAAAATAATAACATAATAAAAAATAAATTATATGTATCATATATATCATATATAAAAGTCATTTTCATCAAAATTTCCAACCATTAAATGTGGTAAAGGAAAAAATGAACAATCATCGTTTCGTGAGGTGGTAGTTCTCTATACATGTAAACAATATATTCAATAATCATTAGATGGAAGTGTGTGTAAGTGTAGGTATAAAAATTATAATAATAACATATTAGAATATTTAATATACTGGTGTTTTTATATAATCATTGAAGAATGATCCTTGAGGGAGTGGAGGAAGAAGTAAATCTAAAGAGTTTGAGGGAAGACCTTACCTCTTAATCAGGTAACTCAGTTTGGTTTGCACCAAAGGGATTCCTTGGTTTGGTTTTTTCCCAAGGGAAGGATTATATGATTAGGGTATATATTTTTATGATATATTTTGTCTGATCTTGGTCAATCCAAAGTAGCTTTAGAGGTGTGAGGAAGTGGGAGGAGAGGGGTCCTTTTTATAGTGGAGGAGTGACAGTCTTGTAACTTTTAGAAAAGGGAATTCCACCCATGTTATTACTATTAAAAGTGGATAAAATAATGTAAAAAAATTGATAAAGGGTGTATTGGGTATAAATATATCCATACAATAGTTTTTTACAAGTTTATAGGTCATTTAGTCCCTCAATTTTAAGTTTTAGTCCCTTATTAAGAATAATTTCACCTTAATCATTGTAATTAATTATAACTACTATCACAAATATTTTTGGTAAAAAAAATTGACCTTATTATAAATTGAAAATTATGTTTATTTATAACATGTAATCCAAATTTTCAAATTCCATTTATTAAAGTGCCAAAAATTTCATTTAAAATATGCTCGCCATTAAAAGGCGGTAAAACAACCTTTATAAAAATATAGTATTTAAATTGTAATATTGGGTTTATTATTATCTTATGATTATAAAATATATTTAATGAATATAAAAAATACTTTATTGAAATATATATATATATATATATTATATTAATATCACTCACTAATTTTAATTAATTTAATTTATTAGGGTAAAATAACATTGGGAATATGAAAAATAGTTTTCTACAAAATAATGATTTTAATTGGTTTTTATATTCATCTCCAATTAAGTTGTAACAAATGATTTAATTTTATATTTGTCTAAGACATATATTTATATAAGTTGGTTATTAAGATTCATAACCACAAATTTAACATCTTGGTTATATCTTATTATTTTAAATAATATTTTTTAATAATATATTATTGTTTGATAAAACATTGTCTTGTGTGTAACACAAGCCATTGAAGAGACTATTTTATGCATGGGATGTACTATAACTTAGTATCACATGCATCACAAAATAAATTATAGTTTGAATTTGTTTAAAATAGTAAATATATTGTAAATTCCTGGGATATTATATTCCCTTACAAGCTTGGTGTTGCGTGTTATACACACTATCAAATACAATGTCCTTGATATAGATTTTTTGGGTGTGAAATTCTACCCAGCTTAATTAAATTAAATCCTCATAATTTAAAATAAATCTTGGTAATAGATTGTTTGATATTTATTATGTTTAAATACCACATCATGAGAAGGGTTCATAAAACATACTCTAGTAAAAATAGAATGGGATATACAAAGGTCATGTGGAAAAACATATAACTATGTTTCTAAGTAAGAGAACATTAGTGGAAAGTAGAGATACTCACTTGAAAAAAAAACATAAATATTTTTAGGGGTGATTGAGGTCATCAATCAAAAAATTGTGAATAATCAATAGAATTTTGAGGGCCTAAAATCCATAAATATGCGATGATTTAGAAGACCATCAAATCAACAAAAATTATGGTATTAGAACAATACATTTTTTTTGAATGTTGAGAAATTATTTTACCACTTTAGAATATAAGGAAATATAATTAATTTATATATTTATATTAACACAATTTCACCATTTGGTTGTGTTTTGATCAATTTTCAATTCACCCATTACTTTAAGAAATGGATATCCTAAAATTAACTTTGATGTATGAATAACTAAAATACATATTTAACTTATTTTAGGCCAATAAAAGAGTTAAAAGTATAAATATTTGTCTCTAAATATTCAGGGAAGTCAATATGGTTATTAGATTAATATCTAATCCTAAAAAGTAACACTAATGGTTCATCATTAATATTTAATAATCAATTTTTTAAGTAAAAATTATAACCTATTAACCTAGACATTATGTAGGTCAGTAGTTGGTGTGAGAACCTTATCATCGTTCAGTCATGTGTTCCAATTTTCATTTTATATATCATGAAAAATTATCTTAAATTAAAAACACCTTATGTTAACCCTAGGACATTCATTGTCATTATATATACAAATCATTCATAATAGTTTGTAAAGTGAATGTGAATTATCCTAAGAATATCCCTTGGGAGTCTCAAACCAGGTGCATAGTAAGGCCTATTTTTGTGTACCAGGTTATTCCGAGTCAGGTCTGACACACCTTGTTGGAGTTTTTACTCCCAGGTACATATATTCTAGAACAGTGTCCACTTTTAGTATCTATATAGGTATGTATTTCTTAGAAAACCATATAATCACTGTCTAACTAAATCTTTAGGATGTTATTCTATACTTATCCCCAAATTATACTTCAAGGTTATGTTCCCAAATCTATTTTTTTAAATATAGTTCCCAAAGTTTCTACTAAACTTCCCTTGAAACCAAATTTAGAAAATCAACCTTGGAGAGTCAAGAGATTTTTTCTTCTATCAATTACATTGGTATGATTACAAGAAATCAAATACCAAAGGACCAATCAGTTTAGTTGTCTTGGTAAACCAGATACATAATTGAGTCTTTTATTTAAAATGGATACACAAATTACAACATTTTTTTATTTTGAGGAAAACTTTATTTTAAATAGTATATCCCTGTATATCTTTCATATAACACTTCTTGGATTCCTGGGGAAGTAACCATAATAATTGTGAGCCCAAAATCTCATTAAGGGTAAAATATAGTGGAATAAATAATGAATCAATTAGAATAATAATTATAGCATGGTAAATAAATGAACATAGATACAATGTAATAAAAAAACTGAGAAGATAGTGTATAAACAATATGGAAAGGTAAAAACTGAAAAGACATTCCATTTAAATAACTAAATCAAGAAAGAATAATATGGAATGGTAAGAAAATAAAACACATGGCATATAATAAATGGAATAAAAAATAAATGCATCCATAGATATGTTGATGAAAAATATCATGAATGAATAATAATTGAAAATAAATGGCGAAGTGATTAATTATTAGACATCATGTCTAAGGCAGATGATAACCTTTACTGTCAATCCATTTCACAAGACAGTTTAAAACTATAGCTAGAAACCTGATTAATTTTCATAACTTATTTTTCTACTGAGAACATGTTGATTAATTAAGGAGCTATATAAAGTATGGGCCCCACTCATCATTTCCACTCCAAATCATTCCTCATATCAAATAATTGATGTAAATAATATGCCTTATCTAATATCTTTATTGATTAGAGAATACAAAAGTATTAATATTTTCCCAGATAATAAAATAACTTTTAATGTAAATACCATATATAAAAATGATATATGTCTTAGTCAATAAGCATATCCATGAAAAATAATAAAGATATTTAGGGGAAATTTAATGTTCAATGGCCATAGGAAATCAGCATATTTCAAGGTGCTAAAAAGAATCAAGGAAGTGAATTCTTGTACTATCATTGTCCAAATCAATCATAAATAATCCATAGGAAGAATAAGGGTTGTATAAATAAAAAAATATCCCAAGTGGAGTAAAAATAAAGGGTTGTTGTCATTATTAATTGAAATATTAAAAAAATATATTTTTAAAACATTCTTGAGGAAAATATCCTTTTGTTTTGAAAAACATTTTGAAATTTTTTTCTTTAAAAATCAAGTTTGAAAAAATTTTCTCTAAAAATTATCCTTTTAAACATGAAAATGAAGTTTCAATGAAATAACGGTGGGTAAATCGGTAGATGTCATACGAGGTAAAAATAACATTCCTTTTGCATGGTAAAAGGTTAGAAAAATGCATTGTTTGGAAAAAAACAAGAAGATTCCTTTGAAAACATGGGTAAAATAAAAAAAGGGTAAAAATTTCTTTACTAAATCATTTTGAAAAGGTTAAATACAGTTTTATAAAAAATGGATTTTATAATAAAATATGTTCTTTGACTAAAAAGAGAACTAAAGTTATGTTTTCTTAAAAACATTTTCAAAATAATTATGAGTACCAAAGAGTGGAAAATGTTACTATTACTTGATAAAAGTCATGAATAGTAAAAGGGGAATAAAATGAAATGTTTCATTATAAAATGATAAAATAAATCCCTTAGATGGAAATTTATATGTAAATAATTCTGAACAAAATGGGATTGTAAGGTAAACCCTTGAAAATATTAAAACATTGAAGTGAGAATAAATTATTGAGTAGTATATGTGTATCAACTGTAAATCCACATAAATAAGTGGAAATAAATAATCATATTATGAAATAAAATTTACAAAAAATCATTTAATATTAACGATAATGAGGAAGCAACATAACCCAATGAAATGAAATTGGGTTATGAAAATTATTTTATATATGGTAACTTCTGACTCAAATACCATTAAATGAAATAATTCAAATTGAAACTAAAAATATCATGAAGAATGAATGAATCATGATATTATATGAAAATAGGATTTATGTACACCATTTATAAGAAATCTGGTTCACAACAATAAAGTGATTGTTTCAAGACTATTTTAATAATCACAGAAGGAACTGAGATTGCAAAGATAATCATTAAAAACGTTTTTATGGAGAATAATATTTAATGATTCCAAAGTGTCCCATACCACTTTGAAACATTTGTATCATAATATCTATAAAGGAATGAGAATAAATAGATTCATGATATAACATTTATAGGGGAAATATATACACCATATAAAAGGAACTAGGTGCATAACAACAAACAAGTCTCAATGGAATTTAAATTAAGACGAAACACCTTACCTTGTGTTTTCTTTTTGGGTGAAAATCCTTTAAAATCCTATATAATGGTTATAAACATGTCACTAACTAATACCCGAACTATAATATTTTTATAATATCATATATTATTTTATTATAATATTATATTACCCGTTTGATAAAGATCTTTTATTATTTTTATTATTTTGGTTGTTAAATTGCCTAGTTTGTTGAGTATTTTTTATCTTTTTATTTATTGTTCTTATCATGGATTCATAATCTATAGAATTTAAACCATGATGTAAATATAACTTATATTCTTTATATGTTTATTTAAAATAATTCAAAATATTTGGAGATAAGAAATGGAATACACCGTTCATGGAGACAGTTGGCCTTAGATATGCTTCAGTACCAAGGTTCACTAGAACCAAATCATCAATTATGGTGGAGACACATTCCTCATATGTGGGAGGAGCATCTTCCAAATTCTCGTCATTTTATGACATATGGGAATCAGTGGGAGGAACTATTCATCCAGGCCAGCTGATTTTGGGGGAACACTAGTTCCTTCTTAGGCACAGGTGGAATCTTCACTAGGGAAATCTTGCTCTGTTGAGCCCATGATGGGGATGCCATTCCAATCCCACCAGGCCTTTGTGCATAGGGTCCATGATTTATGTGAATGTAATGAGGGAGGGTCAGATTATATTGGTTCAATCAATCTTAGTGAAATATGCATGTATGGTGCACAATGGTAGTCATGTGGCAAACATCTTAGTACCTTACATGGGTAAGGGATTCTTGTATTACCTAGACCTGAGCTATTTATGAGTATGAGGTAATCTTTTAGCATTCCTTCTACTTTGAAAAAACACCCTTTTTTACTAGAAATGACAAATAAAATACCATTTCCTATAACTTGTGAATTGGGATGAAGAATGTTTTAAACAAATATATCCATGGGATAGATGCAATGATGGTGTGCTCAATGTTGTTGGTCTGAACATGTTTATCCATGATCTTGTAATAGATAAAATCTAGATAGAGGGATTCAAAGGATCCTAAAAGAGATTCATCAACCTGAAGCATTCCTACCCAACCATTAAGGGAGTACTTGAGACATTAGTGATATAAGGAGGGTACTCCTTCATGAAGATAGAGATAGGGACTACCCATTAATGTGTTGTAGGCGTTATCCTATGAGACAACCATAGATTCATCATTTTATATCAAACCACCAAATTTGGTTTTAAAATAAATTCTACCACACGGACACTGCTTGGTCTTGTCATAATGTTGAATTTCGAGGTTAGAGGAACTCAAAGATGCTTCAATGAGTCCCAACTTGTAAAGCGTATGGGTTGGGATGAGATTACTCTCAAAACATGTGTTGAATATAAAATTATGGACCTTCACACCATTGAGTTTTCCTATGATATATAGTGGGAGGCTGTGACCTTGTATGAGGGAGCCGACATATTCTCCTAAGAATGAGAGGATGGCTTAGAATTCCACTCACTCGACTTCCTTAGACAAAAGGTCTCTACAGATGCTACTTCCTTTTCGAACTAGAGGTGGATTTTTAAGGCTTCTGCAAGAGCCTCATGCATCTATTCTGATAGGTATAGGGCCTTGATGATTGAGATATTTGTAAAAATGTTAGCGAGGTGCTTCAAAACATCATAATTTTTTTCCAGACACATATTTATGACCACATGGGGTTTCTATCTAGAAGGAGGCATAATGGGAATTTCAAGATAAACCACCGGATTATAGATGATACTGAAAATATCCTTCTACTCATTAGAAAACTCACCCATAACCACCACTGGATGACTATCAACTGGATGATTCTTGAATTTAGCTGGACATGACCAATCAAAATGTGACTGAGGATGTTGTTCCTGGTCAGTAGTATGATCATATGCGGTGACATGTTTGAAGGAGTAGAATGGGAATACTTTTCCTTCTTGATTCTGTGTATAACATATTTTTCAATTTTAGTATCAAGGATGATTTAATTTGATGCAATGACCTATGAATTCTATCATGTTTCATTCCCTAAACATAATCTTTGATGATGTTGTCCAAGGGAAATCAGATTACTTGCCTAATATTCTTTGTCGTTTGGGATGATGAAGGTATCCACCAAATATATGGTATTCATGGAGTCATACTCCTGATTTTAATCATTGGAGGAGTCTTCCAATTCTAGACGCACCATATGTGAGATTCCCATTTCTGAAGGCCTGAAATCACCAAAGGTACAAGATGGAATCAACATCAGTGCAAGATTTTCTTTCCCTTGTGTTGTGGGTTACTCCTCTTCTAAGGCATAGAAGGATGTAATGGATGAAAAATTAGTAGATGGAGAAGGAATGATGACTTCATGAGGTTCAAGATGAACTAAGAGGGCATGAATGACACTGTGGGCATGAGAAAATGATTTTTTATCCATCCAATCATTGTACTTCTAAGTCCCATTGTTAGAAACACATTTTCATTCACCAGAATTGTCTTTATCAGGATTAGTAGAGATGTGTACCACCTATACTAGAATGTTCCCCAACATGACCTGGACATTTTCCACTTGTCCCTGAAGCCAATTCATGAACACATATCACTTATTAATGGTATGTCCAAGGATCCCATGGTATGGTCAATGGTCATGGTGATATGTACACTAAGCTTCATGGAGCTTCTTGCACTATGGAAGCTTCAAAATCCTCTAATCCAGGGAACAATGGAAATTAATATGAACCTAAGAATCATTGAATGAATAGGTCCAGTTTTTTCTATTTGGGTAGGGAACTCTGGAAGCCTAACCCTGAAGAGGGGATGAATCTTGAAGAGGGTCTAGAGAAAAATTATTTTTTTTAGTCAGCTATTCTTAGAGAGGCGGTGCCTGCCAGTTCCGCACTAGATGAGGTTGAGCTTGATAACTTTTATGAACTCAACAAGTATCTTCTGTTAGAGATGAAAAAAAAACTAGTTTCTCTTGGGATTCTACATGTAATATGGTGATAGTATATTCATTGGCAGTTCTTCTTACATGAGTTGGGAGAGACAATGGGATTTCCTTCTTCACCTGCTATGAGGATTCCTCCAAGCATCGAGTTTATCGAAAAAATATCATAAACATACTAGTAAGTTCTGACCAATGGGGGTAGGGACTAACTCAGTCTTGATATTTCCCATACACATCATCAGTAGCTTATCTCGAGTCAATGACATATCGAGTGAATACCTAAGGCCCTTCTATAGGGTGTTAAAGTATGAGACATGTTCATAAAGAAGTTTATTGTATATTAAGAAAAATAAAATGGTTTAACTAAAATGGAAGAGGAAATACCTACAGTGGTCTTCATAATCAGTGATCTACCCAATTGGTAGCTGGATGTACTAAAAAAATGTAGGTACTTACAATATATGAACAAAACATCATATCTTGGTGGCCTCCAACTACCCTTGAGTTCAAATCATAGTCCAACTCCTAGAGATGAGGTGGAGAAGATGTTGCAGTGGGTCACCCAACCTATTAAAATGGGAGAAATTTGGATTCCTAACATCTGGGGGTGCTCACATGTCATCCAACCAAGCTAGATATTTTTTTCCTTCAGGTGAGATTTCCACCTGGCATGTCTCTAGGTCTTCAAGGTGAGTAGTGATAGCGGAAATATCATCCTGGTTGGGTTTCCCATATGATGAGGATCCCTAAACACCAGTGTGTTGATAGGCTCATCGACATGGTAAGTAGGCATAACGGCTCATGGAGTGGCTTGATTTGGGTCCTGAGGAAGATTATCACGCATCTCTGGTGGATTTGGTAACTCATATCATGGTTTCTTGGCATAATCTCCCTTTTTTACTCTATTAAGATGCGTTGGATAGACAATATCAATTAGGAAAAATGAGTTGAGAAGGACTTGTGGCTTCTCCTACTACCCTATTAGCGGAGAAACATAATCCTATCAAGGAGCACCATAATCTGGGAACTGCTTAGTAAGGATATCATCAATGATCCTCTTCTGATCTACAAATCACTAAAGAAATCCACCAATCATGGGATATCCCTCTATCTCTTATGAAATGTTAGATGGACAAGAGGTCTTATAGGTCCCAATATTATATTTAACAATGTTGGTATTTCGAATGGTAGGTAGTGATACAGAGGGTTTCTCTAAGACCAAGTGTTTGAATTTGTATGAAAGTGTGTAAACCTTTGTGGTGGTCTGTCAGATATTGTTCTTCCCCAGGGGGATGATTCTATTTTATAGATATTTCACCAGTGTTCCTGTCCTTGGACAACTCTGGATCAACCATATTTACTATAACAATACCTGGAGGCATATCCTCAATATCTTAGGATAGGGAAGGTTGTTGCATGATGGGGATGAAGTGGAGAGTTGTGTACTGTCCACATCCCAAGATATGAATGTGTAGGGATGCTTATTATACAATTCCATGGAGCACTATGAAGCTCTTTAAACATCTCTGTTATAGGTTCTGGTGGTAGCCGAGTGATGTAGGATGTTGATCCACTGATACTTCTTCCAACTCAACCCTGCGACTCTTCTAATCAATGTCGTCAAAATTTTTCTGGCTTTCTAGGTAGACCAACCAAAGATCATGAAGGTGAAAACACATTATCTTGATATTCCAGTAGAATCACACAAACTAGCCTCAGTGAGGGACTCTAGGAAGTCATAATTGGGTGTTTCATTTGACCAGAATACCACTGAGAAATGATTGATGGCTAGAGTATCCAATAGGAATTTATATTCAAAATTGGTTCCCTGATCTTGGTTAGGATAAGATTCAATTGAATATTGATCTGATATTGGTGTTAGAACTAATGTGGGTCAGTGTGGTGGTTGGATGGCCAGTGGTGGAGTCTCTACCTGAGTAGACTATTCTCTACAAACGGGGTCGTCTCTAGAGGGTGTTACCGTCCAGATCATTAAATCACTGTAGCAATTTGTGTTCACCATGACCCCATGTATGAGTGAAAAAATGATAATCAGTGGGTCTACTGAATGATCATTTTCTATCAAATTCCACAATAATTCTCCATGATCTTAGGTATAGGTAGAGAATGAAACTGGTGATGACTGAGATGACTGCATCATGAGACCCAGAAAGGTATCCAAATATTCCTCCACTAGCTTATATCTAAAAAATGATTTGAGAATTTTGTGGATATAAAATTTCATAATTATAAAATTAACTTGCCAAGATCCTTCCCTAGACTTTGATATAGATGAATGTAGTGAAGGTTCCATTATAGAGTAAGATTCCCCCTCAAAATCTGAGATTTGAAGGGTATTGATAATGACTTGGCACTTATCAGAAATTTTCCTTTAGAGGTGGTGTTTCTCCTTCTTCCCTTGGATGGTTCTTTAAGTTAGGGAGGTTCTTTGTCACGTTGAGGACCTCAGTACTGGTTGGTGATTACGTAAGGATAAACTCTACTTTGATTATTTTTTATACGATCAAGACCTCAGCATTTTTTGTTTTTGGAGTGAGGAGGACCTTCAATTTTAATGTTGTAAGAGTGGGGAGGACCCCCATTTTTATTGGGGAAATAGAAATGATAACCTCAACATTGGTTGTTAGAAACATGGGGATGACCTCCATGCTGATAGTGAGAGCAGAGAGGGCCTCTCGTTTGGCAAGATGAAGTGTGAGGAAGGCTTTCACACTAATTGGAATGGACATGGGGAGGAACTCCATGTTGGATTCTAAAGGCACAAGTAGGAAATAAAATGTGTTTGGGGGAAACATGGGATGGGACTCTATATTGACCGTCGAAGGAGTTAGTAGGTCTTATACTCTGGTGGGCTGCGACATAAGGAGTACCTTTGTGTCGACCGATAGTGATAGAATGAGGATGAAATTCATACTAATAATTGATGAAATGGTGAAGGCATCCTCTTCGGTCAATTCTAGAGTGGGGAGGGCCTCTACGTGAGCTAGTAATGACATTAAAAGGATCTTCATGCTGATTGGTTGTGACATGGGGAAGGCCTTTGTATTGGTTGGTGGTAGTGGCAAGGGGAGGATCATTATACCTGTCATTCATGTAGTGGGGATAACCTCTAATTTGATTAATGGGAACGTGGGGAGGATGTCCATAATGTCCTTGAGAGTCAGAATGGCCTTCAATTTGGTTGTAGATTATATGGGGAGGACCTCTGTACAAAATCTAATCATTATTGGTCAGCATGAAATAGTTTCTAGTGATTTAAGTTATTGATAGAGTCAACATAGACTACCTATAAGGAGTATGAGGTATTGATCCCAATCAGGTGTTGATAGGTCCCTGCTCAGTAGTGGTAGGGATATGGCATAAAGATCAAGTGGTGGAGGTATCCACAAAAGCCGTAGAAGACGATTACACTTTCTAAAAAATATCATATGCTTGTTCCTTATGTTAGAACCAGGTAGTCCAGACCAGGGATGATAGAGAAGGTGTATCATCCACCAGTTCCTCATCCTAGAGGACTAGTAATTGTTGGTGCTGACAGGGCATGGTCAGACCCTTTCTTAGAAGCCCTCGGACTATATTCAGAACTGTGGTGACTTGAGAATCCCCCACCTCTTCAACGTATGATAACAAGTCATAGGACCTCTATGGTGGGAGTCACTTGAAGTGGTTTGATGTTGGATTTGGGATGAGTGGCTCCTTATGTGGCCCTTGGGGGAAGCAGTGTCAATGATGCGATAAAGCCTCTAGGTCATGGAAAACCATCTCCCTTGTGGGAATGACCCCTCCCATTCGTATCATCATATGAGGGTGTCCATCAAACTCCTCTAAATAATATTTGAGGGTGATATGGGGTGTGGGCACCCAGTAGAAGATGACATAGATGAGGTGGATTCATGTAGGATTTCAACATTAAAATTCCTCCTTCCCCTACATCTATGGGTGTTGGGTGGATTGTTTCCAACAACATGGGTCCTGAAAAGTAGGATGATTCAACTCTCAGTACAGAAAAAAGGAAGGTAATTCCCAATTCTATAATAACATCCACTCTTCCTTGGACAGAGAGAGAGATCTGTGCTAACAATTTCATAGACCAGAATGCATGTTTAGCTTCTCTAATTTCTGGTGATTTCCATGTTGGGCCTACAATTTTCATAGTGGTTCCTAGTGATGGATAGAAGGATCTGGTTATATGATAACCTACTGATGTCTCTAATGTTACTAGTCCCCATGTTGAGTAGAATATTTTCACATCGAGTTCACCATTTCTGTTTCTAAAGCATTTATGGGGGCACACTTCCATGTGTCTTTATGCTCGATGGCATCATAACTGTTTCCCAACATTATCAATTTCCAAAGTTAGATGAAATTCATCACATTCATCAACAATTTATTCTTCTTGATCAAAATGAGATGATGGGATGCTGATTCCTCATTTTGTGTATTTCTCCTTGGAACTCATCACCTAGTTCCAGTCTACCTCTTTGAGTTAAGTCATATTAATGGAATTCATTATTAGTGACATCTTTTGTGGATACCTGCTAATTAAATTTCTTATTTACGGACATTATTGAGAGTATTGATAGGAAATCATCCTTTTATTAGGAGAGTAGTCACATTGGGAATCACTGTCATGTTTGTATGCTAGAATCATTGGTCACCTATAATCTTCCCAATAGGAGGGAATCCCATGGAGGCATCTACGACATTGAACCCAAGGAACCCCATGTCGATCATGACGAATCTAAATCCACAATCATATTTTCCAAGGCTTTCACCTTAGGAATCCCATATTTAACATGAAGTAGCTGAATCCTTAGGTTTATATATTCTAAGGATTTCACCTCAAGAATCCCATGTTTAGCATGAGTCACTAGTATAAGATAGGTTTCAAATTTTACATCTTGCCAAGATGGACTAATATTGATCAGAACAACTTGTGGAGATGGATTAAGGAGGCATGTATCGATGAGGGAGCTCTTGAATGTTTACCAATAGATAGATCATAATTCCCATGGAGGTAGATCTAGGAGGTCTTTCCCATAAAGGGAAGATGCCACACCATGAAGGAGGATGGGTCAGAATGGTCATAGAGGTGGACCTGAGAGGCATGTCCCATAATGGGAAGATGTCACACCATTAAGGTTGATAGGAAAACCTCTAGAGATTGATCTGGGAGGCTTACCCTAAGGTGGGAGAACCAAAGATTACAATTGTTTAGGATTTACCCTCGGAGAGATTTTCTACGCACCCTATTCAAAAGATAGGGATCAAGACCAATGTAGTTCAATGCCTCAGTTTAAGATCATGTGATGATATTGGTCCATGATGTTTAATGTCATGAGGTCAGAATGCTTGCACTGCAAAAAGATACACAGTGAGGGATGTTATGGGGCTTAATCAAGGTAGATCCCCCTTGTTATAGGATTTATATTGGTTATATGGTGTTGGGATTACACATTGAATATTACTAGGTGCTTCTTGGTGAAATGATGATGTGGATGGAGATTATGAGTAAAAGAATACAAAAGGGACCTAGAGGACATGTGGCCTCTAAGTAGGGGAATAATCGTACAGGGACATGGTTTATCGGATAAAATAAGTATAGATGTAGACGAAGTGATGGGTTTAGACCTCATAAAGTCTTCCTATGTATTCCAGTATGTTGGGAATCAATTCCCACATAGTTTAAAAAGGTTTGGGGCTTACAGCTAATGGGGAGGCCTCTGGAGGCGGAGTATGTGGTTGGGGATTACACATAGGAGCGGCCCATTTTAGGGGAAATATTTTTCAGATCTTACACTAGATGATTCCCATAGAAGTATAGTTTTTATGTTATAGTCCCTGTTAACCCTTACAATTCATGATCAATGTGAGAAATAAGAGGAAGAATTAGACATGACACTCATCTCACGAAAGGTGAACCAACAAGAGATGGTGTGGGGATTTATGCATGGAAGGTGCACAAGGAGGATGTCATTACATACGAGGAGGATCTAGTTCCATGTGAGGAAGATATCATCCCCAATGAGTCATACATGGATCATCATGTGCTTTTCACATAGGGTGTGTGGGGTTTATACATGAAATTTTCCCTAGTTTTGGGGAAGCATCCCACAATGGGGAGAAGGTGTGGGGATTACACATGGAAGATGCCCAGGTGTTGGGGTTTAAAACCATGGGGTGGAGAATGTGACATCCCATGGTGGTTGTACATGGGGAATCCCATGTTCATTGCATGGGGTACTACTATAGTTTTACATCATGTGATGAGGAAATTGATTCTATAAAGTTTTATGTCATGTAGCTCGGATGTGGGGGACTCACTCCTCACCCCTTGGTCTAACATAATAGTAGCACATACACCCTTGGGAGGGGGATGGATTAAGTAGTGGTCAGATGTAATGATGTGGAGGAGTGGTGGATCATGAGGTCCATGTTAGCACACCTTTGTTGAGAAGGATAAGGCACTAGTGTACCTATATTGAGAAGACAATGGTATGACAACACATGAACTAGAGGCATAGGGGACACCTTGTGAGGGACCATGAAATTGATGCATGCAAGTTTAGAGGGTTTCATGGAATAATTGAGTGCAAGGCATAGGGTTTCCACTCAAATGGTTCTCAGACATGGTTTAATGAAATAAAGACAATCCATGGATCTTTAAACAATGGGTTCATGAAAGATAAGAGGATTTAACACAAGGCCAAGGGGTGAACAAAAGTTTGGGGTTTGTGTGAGAGATCGAGGTTGTATGCAAAAGGATCCTTTGAACACACCTAACTTTGGATGAAATAGGTTGGTAAGGATTAAATAACTTTGGGCCCCTCGAGGGAGGACCCATAGGGAAAATGTTGTATAAGATCTATAACTTTAGGGGTCCATTATTTCCCAATTTCATGGATGTTCATTCTTACACACAACAGTTGTAACGTCCTAGACCTGAACAGTGACCCAAACAATGCTAAACAGGTCAGGTTTTACTACCTTAGGTGCACCTCCCCGAATGCCAAAGGATTCCGATAAGAAGTATGGGTTTGAATAGGTATAGTGGGGAGGATATAACATCTTGCAGGGTAATAATGGTACTGGTCCAAGTAATAATATATAACATACAGTGGAAATTAATGGCTCAGCATACTCGAACTAGATGTGCATAGCAGAAGCACATTCAATAACAGATAAAAAATAGAAGCAAAGTAGAAACAACAATAGAATAAATTAAACAGAACAACATGCTATAAATCAATTGCAACAACAAATAAATAACAAGCATGCATCCATAGAATTTCATACATTTCAATCTATATAAATGGAACCAATGTCTAACCAACCATTGCTACATATTAAAGTAAGCATTCTAATACAGGAAAGAAATTAAAACCAAATAAACTCCATCTAGGCATGACCACAAGGTCCATACCATCTCCATATAAAATAGAACTACAATCTAGCTCCTTAGTCTGATCTCTTTACTGCACATAAATCTATAAAGTCTACACACATCCAGAAGGGCCCGTGCAGGGTGTGAGATGAATCTCAATAGGATACCACACAAAGGTGCGTACCTAATATAAGTGTTTAAGCAACAATTCATTTACAAGTAATGTCATAAACAATATGATGCACAAATAAAAATAAACTCCACTAGTGGTCAACAACCACCATGGAGTGTCACCTGCTTCGACCAACACCAGAATCTATGTCATGTGAGCTGGAACCATGTGCCTCATATCACCTCATGTCCAAAGCACCAACATCCCAAAGGCATGTCTAAAAAATATTTACCCTGCTCGAAAGCCCACACCATACCATGGAACAACAACCAGAGGAGTAGAGATGCTTGTCCTCAAATAGAAACCATAGGAACAATGATGTTTGTCCTCTATTCAATAACCGGAGGGACACCGATGTCTGCCCTCAAATCACAGTGAGCCTCTACCCCCAACCTGATTTCCTCAATGTTATCCCATGAAGGCTCCTCACCTTCCACATGGATTCCTATGGCAAGCACCCCCCAAACCAATTGTACCAAACCGCATATATCGGGGGCCTCTACTCAATGATTGGTCAAAACCACCTCATCATGGAGTCTACCTATGTTCACACTACTCAAAGTTTAGTGTGAGCTGTAATCAGTAAAATAATTTCCCAATCCACAACATCTATGACACCTTGTATCCCTGTGACCATTTCACTCAATTTCTATGGCCTCACCATCCTCGTAACCCAGGCCATGCCCAACCTGACATTTACACTACCTCAAACCAACATCCATTATGCCTAATCCGATGGTTAGAACCACCAAATGTAATTCAGGCCAAGCCCAACCCGTGATCTGCATCACTCAACAATACCCAGGCCATTCTCAACAAAACCCGAAGGTTTTAGCATATGAAATATCACACATCACATATATATAATCAAAATAAATACTTTTAACATAAAAAAACTAATAGTTGAATTGCACTAGTCATGTTCTCCCTTAATCATGATTATCAAGTTTATACTCAACAGTTTAATCAAATAGTTCAATTATACCCATTTTGGAAACCCTGACCAAAATGCCCCAATTGAGCAATTACCTCTAACCCGACCACGCTCAAGCATTACAAGGTGAGGGAATTCCAAATGGCATCCCATAAGGAATATTGTCAATTTAATATAAAGAAACATGGGTCTCGCTCAATACCCAATGTTGCGCTAAAAATACGCAACCCCCAATTGCCTATAAAAACACAAAAAATGGTATGCACCACCTATCTTAGGCTTGAAGATGTAGGAACATCCGATATAAAGCTCCAATTCAAAGACGATATTCATAGATCTTTGTTTCTGTCAAATCCTAGAAATTATGCTTGGATGGAAACTGTGGTGTGTGAGGTAAATAAACTATAACAAAAGTGGGTGCATGGATTTAGCCATACTGATCTGATCCTGCAACCATAGAAAAATTGAAGAATGGATGTTGAATGAAGAATCTAGGAGGAGAAATGTTCTTGGCCTCCCAGAGTGTCAAAGTCTGAAACTGGGGAAGAAGAAGATGTTTTCTGAAATTAGACACGATGCTCTTTTATATAAACAAAAATAAATAAATTTACATGGTGTGTATGATGGACTAAATGCATTGTAGTAGCCTTTTCTTTAATCCAAATAAAGTAGAGGTTGCCACATAGCTTGGATGCACCACACAGGTCAACACACGGCTAAGACTCAACTGATACATAGAAGAAAGATACACATTGTGTCATGTAACACTACACGCCGTATAGTATGAAATTATTACACAATCACCACATGACATGTACTTTTCCAGCATGTAGTCGGTACATGCCTAACATAAACATGGCATGTACTTGGGAGTATACGGCGTGTAATCTAGAATTTTCTAGAACTTCCCAGATTTTCCCAGTTTTCTCAGAAGCAAGTCAAAAATTCAAATAGGGTTAGGATTTTTACCCATTCCAAAAACCTAGTTTCTTACAATCTCCTCACCTTAGAATAGCTCATCCTAAAGCTATCAGAAAAAACTGGAGAGGGCACCAAACATACCCATCCTAATTAAAGAAACCTAGACTACCCCAATCTCAAAGGTTATGGCTAAATTCCTTAAGGGGATCCCCACCTTTGGAATTTACTAACCTCATCCCAACCCAAAAATTTAAAACCAAGGAAAGATCTAATGACATATTTCCTAGACCCATGGTCCACCCATGATGCATCTTCACCCCTACATCTCATTGGTGCTCTCACATTATTTCTAACACCCAAACATATCACACAACACATCGGTGTTCGCCTCCCTGAGGTCCTAAATCCCATGGACACTTAGAATAAAACCTAGTTCAATGAACCTCATGTAACTCACATCCTCAATGCCCTGATTCCCAGGACACCTCAACTAACCCTCATCCTTGATGCCCACGACACCTCAAGTAACCCGCATCCACAATGCCCAAGATGCTATGCATATCACACACACATATATAAATATATCACACACCCGAGATGGTGTCAATCACACTGAACAACTTCTATTCAGTCCACAAATATCTTTTGTATCATGTGCACTCAAAACAATCATGCCTCAACAAGTCACTCCATAAAGAAAACAAAGAAGTTATGACCACACCTGAGTTGTACCTCTAATTTTCATCAGCTCACCAGCCTTCTCATCCTCAGGCTGCTCCATGATGTGAACCTGGCCTAAATTATGACTGCATGATACCTGAACTCACTGTGGTGCTACTCTAGTCACCAACCACGGACCCCTTAGATGGGTCTCATTGTCTCTGCCATGTCCTCCTCGTGCATCTGAAACTCAACCACCTTATCTTGGTACCGAACTTGAACCAACTCTAGATTCTATAATATTTCACCGTCCCAATTTATCAGCTATTTGAGAGGGCTTCCTGCATAACCTCTCGAGATACCCAACCTTTCCACATTCCTGAAACTGCTTTGGAGGCCTATCACACTGAGTCTGGACATTCCCTGGCATCCCATACTAGAAGCAAACCACTGAAGAACTGTTATGAGGTGGTCTAGCTGTGTTGTTGACCAGATTTTCCTACTGGAACTCATCCTATCCTCGTTTCTTTCTATCTGAACCATCAATTGAAGTTGTCTTCCAGCCTATGTGAGACCTCTCTTTCTTGTCTCCCTCCCCTATGAGAACCCGATTACCCACCATAGAGAATGAACCTAGATTGAATATATTTACCTAGATCTGAATTTCGTGTTGTAATCCATCCTTGAAGTGCCTCACCCTTGCTGAGGCATTGCTTACTATACCAGGTGCAAAGTGAGACAACTCAATGAAAGTATCTGCATAGTCCATGACATACATGTCTCCCTACTAAAAGATGAAGCACTCGCGATCTCTCTCATCCCTTATTGTCTCTAGGTAAAAGTTCTTGAAGAACCTATCCTCAAAGTCTTTCCATGCTAGTCCCTCGTTTCTAGGTTCCTGAACCAATACATCCCACCAATGCTTCATCGGTCCTCTCAGAATGTACCTCTTGCTTGACCATCTACCCAGGAGGCCTCTTGAGATGCCTAAGATCATCTTCATGCTCTCTATCCATTTCTCATCTTCCTGCGGACCTCCATCACCCTAAAAAATCGGTGGGTGCTGCGATTGGAACTCCTATTTCATATATGCCATAGATGTCTATGTACCCTGCACGCCTCTGTTGATCCCTTGCAAGACAAGTACTAGTATAGACCGAAGATTCTCGTCAAGCCATGACCAGAACACTGCCAATCCTGGTTGCTGCCCTACCTACACTGGATCCTGATCCTGATCTTGTCACAAAGCCTATACCTGTGGCTCCTAATCTACCTATCCCTCAGTTTTTAGAACCTGATCATGCACTTGAGACATTGTACCATCACCCGCCTGATGCTCCATCCAAATTGTCTAGGAGGAACCTGCTGAATACCATAATGGTCAGACAGTGCACATATATAAATATATATTAATATATATATCACACAAATAAGGAGATAAATAAAGAGGCAGCATATAACAACTACCCTTGCTCTCCCCACATCGCAACCCATGCCCACAACATACCAGCCTCATGGCCTCATTACCTGCCCTAAACAGAGCCATGTATCAAATGTACCTTGGGCCACGCCTATCCTAACACCAAACTTTGCCTCAAATCGACGACCTAGTCACCCAATCCTAGTGACCAAAATCACCTCAATCCTAGTACCTGCCTGCTCATACAAGAGCCAGACCCAAATCACATACCAAATGCAATTCTACCAATATATATAAACATGGAATATTACATTTCAATGAACAAGAAGTTATATTAGGATTGTACCCCTTCTCATTTCAAAAGAATTTATATCCTTGAAATTGATATTTTTCACATGGTGTTATCCCTTCACAAAGAATACTTCAAAATATAACATTAAAATACCCTAAAAATGTGCCGATCAAAATCCATACAATCATGCCTTGCCGTACCGGGCCAAGGTCCAATTATCCATTACCACACCAGGTCAAGGATAAAATATCACAACCAGTAATATCACACACCCCGTGATCCACCAAGGTGGAAACCATATAAACTATAATCTAAGCAAAAGAAAAACAACAATTTCCACCCAAGGTAACATGGTCCATCCCTTGCACCGAGGGCTTTAGGAACCTAAGCATAAGCTAGAAAACCAGTTCCAATTACAACCTATCTCTAGTCTACCATATCCCAAATATTAATCCAATAGAAATAAAAAGATAAATCTCAATCACATTAGTATCCATCAAAACACTGCTACTAAATCCCTATCAAGAACTCCTATGATATCACCTTTTACTATCCTTTATCTGAACAGCCACCCAAACATTGCTAAACGGGTCAGGTGTTACTACCTTAGGCACACCTCCCCAAACGCCAAAGGCTACTGAATAGTAGTGAGAGTCTAAATAGGTATATTGGGGAGGACATACCATCTCAGAGGATAATAATGGTACCAGTAAAATTAATAATATATAACATATAATGGAAATTAATGACTCAAAAGACTCAAACCAGACCCACAGAGCAGAATCACATTCGATAGCAGATGAAAAACAAAAGAAAAGTAGAAATAAAAATAATGGAATGTAAATAGAACAACATGCCAGTAATTAATTGTAATAACTACTAAATAATAATCATGCATCCATAGTAGGTCATACATGTCAATTTATATAAATGGATCCAATGTCTAACCAATAGTTCCTATATATTAAAGTAAGAATTATGATATAGGAAAGAAAGTAAAACAAAATAAACATCAACTAGGAATGACTGAAAGGTCCATACCATCTCCAGGTCAAACAGAAATCTGAACCAACTCCTTAGTCTGATCTCCTTCCTGCACATAAATCCATAAAGTATACACGAATCCCAAAGGACCCATGTATCGTGTGAGATGAATCTTAGTAGGATACCACCCAAAGGTGCGTACCTAATATAAGTGTTTAACCAGGCATGAATTGACAAGGAAAGCAGTAAACTGTACGATGAAAAAATAAATATAAACTCCACTGGTTCTCAGAAGACACTGTGGAGTGTCACCTCCTTTGATCAATGCCAGAATCTCTGTCATGTGACCCAACACTGTGCGCCTCCCAACACCTCGTGTCTCAAGCACTAACAACCCAAAGGCACACCCAAACAATAGTAACCCTGCTCGAAAGCCCATTCCTGCCTATGGTACAACAACCAGAGGAGTAGTGATGCCTTTCCTCAAATATAAACCTAAGGAACAACAATGTCTTCCTTTAATTCTGTATCTAGGGGGACAACAATGTCTGGCCTCAAATCACCGTGAGACTCTTCCCCAAACCCGATAGCCTCAACGCCATCCCCTAAAGGCTCCTCACCTTCCACATGGATTCCTATATCAAGAAAACCCAAACCAATTATACCTAATGACATTTATCAGGGTCCTCTACTCAACGAGTAGTAAAAACCGCCTCATAATGAAGTCTACCTGTGTGCACACTACTGAAAGTTCTGGGTGAAAGGTAATAACCAAAATACATTTCCTAGACATAGAATCTCTGACACATCGTGTCCCAATGACCATGTCACTCATGTCTGATGGCCTCTCCATCCAAGTAACCCAGGCCATGCCCAACCTGAAAATTACACTACCTCTAGTCGACGTCCATGACACCCAATCCCTTGGTCAGAACCACATAATGTAATCTAAGCCAAGCCCAACCTATGATCAACACCAATCAACAATTACCATGCCATTCCCAACACAACCTGAAGGTTCCAGTATATGAAATATCACACATAACATATATGTAATCCAAAGAAATACTTCTAACAAAAAAAACAAACTCTTAGTTGAATTGCATTAGCCATGTTCTCCCTTAATCATGCTTATCAAGTTGATACTAAATAGTTTAATCAAACAGTTCAAATATACCCATTTTGGCACCCCAAAAAATTTCCACAATTGATAAATTACCTCTAACCCGACCTCGATCATGCATAGTAAGGTGAGGGAATTCCCAACAACATCCCATAAGGAATACCATCCATTTAATATAAATAAACAAGGGTCTCGCTCAATACCCAGCGTTGCACTGAAAAGACGCAACCACCAATTGTCTAAAAAAACACAAAACAAGGTATTCACCACCTAACTTAGACCCATAGATGTAGGAAAACACGATATCTATCTCTAATTCAAATATGATCTTCGTGGATCTATGTTTTTTTCAAATCTTAGAAATTCTGATTAGATGTAAACTTGGGTGTGTGTGGCAAGGAAACTAGAATGAAAGAGGGTGCATGGGTTTAGCCTTGCTGATGTGATCCATCAGCCATTGACATATTTGAAAGTGTATTTACAATGATTAATCTAGGAGAATAAATGTCCAATACCTCCCGGAATGTCAAAATCTCAAACTGGGGAAGAAGAAGATGTTTTCTAAAATTAGATGCCACACTCTTTGATATAAGAAAATTCAAATAAATTTACATGGAATGTATGATGGAATACATTCCGTGCAGTAGTCTTATCCATAATATAACCTAAGAATAGGTAGCCACATGGCTTGGACATGCCACACGATTCAATACATAGCTAGGACTCATCCGGTATGTGGAAGGAAGATACACGTCATTTCAAGTAACACTACACGCCTTGTAGTAGGAAATTCTTACATGGTCACCACATGGAATGTACTTGGATAGCAGACAACCGGTACATGATTAACATATAAACGACGTGTAATTTAGAGCACACAACATGTAATCTGTAATTTTCCTGAAATTTCTATATTTTCCATGTTTTCTTAGAAGCAACTCAAAAATTCAAACAGGGTCGGGATTTTGACTCATTCCAAAAACCAGGGTTCTTACATAAGTGTGGTAATTCAACTTCCATAGGATCAACCTGAAGAAGTGGGGGTGGTGGTGGGGGTGTGGTGGTCTTCTACATATAACTAGTATATTTAGTGATGGTTCAAAAGATTCTAATCCTGGAAGAGGCCTTCCACACATCTTCATCCTTTTTCATGAAGTATGATAAAAAAAAGGGTTGATTGACAACATATATGGTGTTCAAGAGTCTTGAATATAGATTGGGTTTCTTGAGCACAATGTAGACATATTTTGTGTGGATGCCATCGATTTTTAGGTGTCCATAACATAAGGGTTGAATGGACATCATATCTAGAATGAAAGAGTATTGTGTGAATATTTCAATCTTTCACTCTAACATCAAAACTTGTGTTCTCCTTCCTTGACATTCTTAGAATGCTCCATCAAGTTATATGATGGATTTTATTTTCCCAAAGATGTCTGTTTGTGCCTTCAAGTGGAATTCAGCACCAAAAACTTCCATCCGATTACTCACAAGCCTTCTCTTTTTTGATATCATGTTATACATTTGACTCATAAGTCATGTTTCTTTATCATGTTTATTACCTTATGGGGATTTTTGGATGAACCCTTTCTTTTATACATTCCCTAGGCTATCCTATATAGTCTTAGCAGCTCAAATATGTTTAGGATCTCATTATGAGTACTAAAATAAGGATGTAATGTTTTAGTTTACTTTGGTTTTTATATAAAATGTATTCTAAAGACACAAGGCCTCATGATCATTGGGTTTTAATTAATAGATATTTATATTAAAAATCATGTGATAATATGTGTAAAAGTATTGGGTTTCTATAATGATATATAAAGGTAACTGGAGAGAGGGGTTAACCTAGGTCTGTCATTTTAATAGAGACAGGAAGAATGTATAGATGCTTTGAGTTATAAGATCAATAAATGAGAGGTGCTTTTAGATATGTGATAGATGCATAGAGATGCCTTATGATTTTGTGACAAGAAGTATATGAAATTATTTGATATCAAGGTTGGGTTTTAGAGGGATGGATTTATAGGATGACTTTCCCTATTTATTTTGGGTGTGATTCATGAGGAGAATGCAGACTATGACCGTAATGTGTGACTCGTGAGGAATGAGTACAGTTTTGTAATCTAGTAGTATAAATGTGTACACCCATTGGTTTTATATGCGATCAAGGAGGTATGTGTCAGTTATGAGTGGTTCCAATTAGTTAGGAATTTGTGAGAGGGATTGTGAGGGATGATGATTAATGGGTTTTAATGAATACTTATAGGCATGTAGGACCAAATTCATGATGTAAATTTGGGGTGTTTCATACGTGATGATGATGAAATTGTGGGTCAATTCTGTTAAGAGCTGACAAGATAGGTGAACATGGATTTGGAGGAGCAACATGCATGAATTGATGAAACCTATTGAGGTTGTGGTCAAGGAGTGGTATAATAGATTCTATATTGCAGGGATTTCACCATTTTTAGTTGAGGGGATGTGACCCTCATTATAGTTGGAATTTGATTGAGTAGAGAGGATGGTGTTTCTTGTAATCTAGGAATGAGTAGAAGTTGACATTTCATGTTGGTGATCAGGTGTGGGAGATAAAGACACATACGATCAATGAATATAGTAAGGGATTGTTCATGGTATATGGAGTTATTAACCTCATGTTATAACTATCATGGGTGTGATTGGACCTGTCAGTTAATGATCGAGGTTGAATTCAGATACTGGTTAGCATGTGAATCTAGATTTATCTCATTCCTTGGATAATACCAAATTTGATATTGGGGTATGATATTAGATAGAGCCTGTGTATTTCCTTCAAGCTCAATATGGGTTTGATATGATCATAGGGTGAGATAGATCAGTGGTGAATCAATGCTTAGGGTGAGAGCATGGAAACAAATTTTGTTGGTTAAGGATCCAACTAGGGAATTATACCAAGAATCGGGAGGATAATTTGGTGTAAGTGTTTGGATTGACTTATGATTATTTTTTAAATTAAGGAATCATGGTCAGATGTTGATATATGGTGTTGGTGGGTATGAATAGGGATTTTAAATAATAATCAGCTATAAGAAGCCTGGTTAGTTGTTTTGCATATAATTGGATGTGGTAGGTTGAGAACGAAATTAGACATTTCATATCATGTTGGATAGATATATTTTCAGTACCGACTAAGGATTTTCAAGGAAAATATAGTGTATATAGGACTTTTTAATGCACGATGGAGGCTTGTATGATTCATTTCAGGTTCAATGAGGAGGAACGTTACCAGGTTCAAACTAGTGTTCAGAAGTAATTAGGTGAGATGAGTTCAAAAACACTCCAATTGTGTCATTAGATAATTAGAAATGTGTATTAGTATGGAATTCCATTGTCTAGGATCACTATGAATCAAAATGGGTTCTTTTTAATAGAGGATTATAATGGGATGCATCATGAGTTAGATAATAAATTCATTGAAAACACCTTGGTGTATCAGGATAAATGTGTGTGGAAAAGCATCATCTTAGAGTTTCAGTTATGGTTATGAGTGGTGGATCATTTTCTATTAAATAATGAATCTTTTTTTGGGAGTTGTGTAGTTTAAGGTCATTTGATGTTTCATAGTATAACTAAATCATTTAGATATTATTTTATGACTAGAATAGGTTCAGTTAATGGTTGAGGACTACTGTGGATTCTTATGTACAAGAAGTGATATGGTGCATAGGTTATAAATTCCATTCCCTTTTAGAGGTCATTAATTTAAGAAGAAATTTTAATTTTATATTTATAGAGTGATTTTTTTCTGAGAAATGATGTTTAGATCAAGGTTTCATGAGTTTGAACATCATTAAAAGGTATTCATAGATTTGGTTAAAGGCATGTGAAGTGTTTTAGGGGCTTGAGTGGAATTTATAGAGATATCGGGTGGATTTGAAATGAAATTTTTCTATAGGTGATCCAATATTAGGAGGACCATTCCATGGTGGACCCCATTGTGGATGGTGAAAAAACCAACATGGTGGGTTTGGTGATGGAGATGATCATGGCACTTAAGGGGAACATAGAGAATTTTTGTTGACCATAGTAGAACCTAAGAAATACAAGTACACCATAACACCCTGGTCTATGGTGTTTTTGTGGATGTTTTGGATATGGGGTCTATGTGTTTCCACTGTGTGAAACTATGAGTGAAATTCCTAGGTCTATGCATGGTGGTGTATGTTTTCGTCAGCCTTGGGCACGAGGTATTAGGTGATACGAATTCAAAATAGTGAGGGTGGGGAGGGTTAGGACATTTTTTAATTTATGTTGGGGGTACTTTTGGGGTTCTTTTAGGAACACCATCATGTAGGGAATGTCATGGTGTATGTACGTCAAATTTCATAAAACTTGGAAGAACCCATTTAAACCCTCTCAGGTTTTATAATCCATTCCTCTTTTTTATTCTCCCTCATGCGAGGCCAAGCAAGGGAATCTACCAACTTTGATTCCTTTGATACACCATTATATAGAGTGATTTATTGGTATATTTATTGATATTTTAGGTGTTAATATTCCCCTTCCTTCCCTTTTTTATCCATTATATTCCCCTTATAATTTTTTGTGAACCAACTAGGGTTTGGTGAAAATTTCCATCGAAGCATGGTGGAAATCATCTGATATTATGGTGCTTTTGTATGTGATATATGGAGGATGTTCCATGATGATTATCGCATGCCAAGGCATACTGATTCATTAAATAAATACCACAATATGTATTTATTTTTGTATTTATGCCTCAATTAAATTAATTTTCCTATTGTATCAATGTTTATTATTAGGTATTTTTTATAGGATGGTGTAGGGAGAATGAAACATACCTTTGATGGGTGGTTGATGACTATTTTAGTATAACAAGGTCACTCAATGAGTTAGTCAACATTTATAACCAATTAAATTAAAATTTAAATCAATTATTAATTATTAAAATTTTATTCAAATAATTAATTATGAATTGTTAAAAATAATTATTGGTCATCTTTGTTTGATATAGGGACTCGGGTGGATGGATGATGACTGTTGGACTTGGATGAGCTTTGGTGAGGGTTACCTAGTTGCGCTTAAAGGGATATAACTTTTGAATTGAGGTAGGTGGCCCCTAGAGCATACCCCTATGGTATTTTAATTTTATTGTACATTTTAAAATTTGGTATGTGTTATCTCCCCTAAGGAAGACCGAATCATTTAATTTAAAAATGAATTATACCTTTAAAATGAAATGAATTAATTAAACTATGTGTTAGGGGCCCATGAGGGACACTTATTCTATAGATTGATTCAATGATTTATGATGGTTGAGGACTTGATTATAATTGTCTACTATGTGACATATTGACCTAAATGGGTATAAAATCACATAAAATCAATTATTCTTATAGGAAATTTTCATAGGTTACCTTAATAATTCATTGTAGTAAGATTTGATGAACTGAGGTGAATGAACATAGTAGGACTTAATGGAATGTTGAGATGCCTTAGATCCATTAAGATAGTTGAGATTACCATTGGTCAATGTTCCACCCCTATTATCATATGAGTACCAAATGGGTATTCCCAAGGTAGGACTTGAAAATGGGTTGGGTGAGTGGGTTGACTTGTGACCTAGAAAGTGAGATGAGCTTTCAGATATCTCTTAAGATTGATACCTATATATCTTCTATATTATGTCATTAAACCCTTGAGATGAGTATGAATATTATAGAAGATTCTATGTCATTCAAGTGATGGGTATTGATTGGAGAGATTTGAATTAAATAGAGGAACCCATGTGGTGTGTCTATGCTTGATGTGGAAAAAGGGACCCTAATGGGTCCCCTAATGATATAACGAACCCGAAGTGGGTGCTTGAAAAAATGTGTAATGATCATTGAGGGTGTCACCTTAGAACCTAAATTTATGATTTTATCCTGATGTAGCTATAATGATGAGGTTAATTCGTGTAGTTGAGAGGATGACCTTTGAATTGTGATATGGATTTGAGCCGATGGTTGACCTAATTGAGATGTATTGTGTGAGATGATTCATGTGGGATGAACTACCCAATGAAATGTATCTAGATACATGTGATAAATTTTATTTTATAAGTATATATAGAATTATCTTCTTTTTCATATGTGTCTTACTTCCCCATTAGTTTGACGATACACCCCTGAGTTTATGAATTACTTGATTCCTTGGTAGGGTGCAGATACACCCCTGATTTTCTAAATGAATTTATTTCTTGAAAGGGTGTAGATATTACTTTAAATTTGGGAATGAATTTATTCCATGAAAGTGTGAAGATACACCAGTAAGTTTTTTTATGACATTATTTCCTTATAGGGTTTATATACTCTATTGAGTTTCTAGATGACTTGATTCCCAAACAGGGTGTAGATATGACCATGAGTTTCTAGATGGATTGATTCTGTGACATGGTATGGATACACCCCTATGTTTCTATATGATATGTTTTCTTAAATAGGGATCATTGATCCCTAATTTATATATGGGCGTATATTCTTAGAGCACTGTTACACTATATGAAGTAGGTATAGTCAATCTTGAGGGTCACATTCGAACCCATGGATCAATGATTGTTATTTATTTATGTTTAGTAAATTAATTTATTAATTTAGTAGATCATATCACATGTACACAACATAAATTTACTAGGTATATATTGAATCATGTTAATGGTCCTATATTGAGTAGAACTCAATCTTTGCTTGGGTGACCCTGGAACTTGGGTACCTGAGCAGTCGTCATTGGTCTCTGGTTTATATTAAGAAGAGGCCTGATATTACATGAGTGATCCAGATGGATTTGATGTAATAAGAGATTAGGATTGAGGCATGTATTGGGGATGTTATAGATCCTACTGTATTTTATTCATTCATTTATTTTGTACACGTGATCATCCCTGTGGGTGTTTGGTCATTTTATACTGGAATAACCATGAGTTTGAATGACTATTTTCTTCAACAATCATTTAATATAACATGTCATGTTGTTTAGTGGATCCTATATAGTATGATTATTATTTTTTATTATAGATTCTATTTGTTTCTCTTTATAATACTATTTCACATTTTGATATGTGGTTATAGTCTCCCAATGATACACCTGTGACCCCCACTACTAGTCAGCAACCTCTGGAATATGTGGAGGTATTCCTTTTGATTAATGAAGACTTATTCTATCTGGGTACCACTCAGTGGACATGGATTAAGGGAGGAGTTTCCACGCCAATCAAGGAATATATTTCATGCAATATACCATATGTATAAAAGTTAGTTGATCACAGACTTTAATAAATACACAAGACTAACTACTGGCCAATGTTGCATTCAAACAAAATCAGAAGCCACCTAATTCTACCTTACTAGAATCCTCAAGGGTACTTCCTATATTATTATATTTTACACTAGGGGTGAAAATATATCATGTTTCATTTGAACTAGTGTAGCATTAATAATGATCTATCAATTATCTACCTAGGTTCCAAAGACCAATCTAAAGTTGTGCTGAGAAATAAATTAATCCATAATGTATCAACAATGAATAAACAATAAATATTCCTCACTTCCAACTACCTTACATAGAAAAACCCATTTAAAAAATCATAAAACCATCAAATATCAACACAAAACCCCTTTAGGGGTAAATAATAACAAGCGAGAATCAACGAGGATCTCACAGTGTCAAAGAATAAATTTAATGTGCCAAATATGCCTTTAATAAATTTGAACCAGTTATTCGAAGTAATTTACATTGAATAAAATTTACATATTTAAACATTACATATAAAACATTATAAATCCATATATTTCCACTTTTTATAAAATTATTTATAGATTACTTAGAAATCCATCAAACCCATTTATCCAAAAAAATATCCAAAAACATTAATTTTCATCGTTAAGAATAAAACCAAGGGCAAATCCCTATGTTTTTCATCAAAACTCTTAAAACTGCCTCATAAGAGTTTTCTTTAAGGGGAATGGTATTCTTGAAAAACAATATTAAATGAATAATTTTAAATTCATAAGGAAACCCTCTTATGATAATCCAAATGTGTATGTATACAATTCACAAAAAAATTATAGATATCATATGTAGCCATACTTCCATAAAAAAGGAATCTATAAGCTCAAGAAACAAAATAATTAAAACATAAATTAAATTTATAAGCACCTTAATCAAACTAGGTGGAACCAAGTTAAGATGCATTTCCCTGCATATAGAATGCCCAATCTAATCAATAATCACCCTCACAAAGCTATAATGACCAAAAAACCAATATTAGGTGAACTAAAGCCCTAAATTCCATTTAAAAAGTGATTAGGGTTCTTAAGCTGGTGGGAAACCTACGAAACAAGAGGGATATGATAGTAGAAGAGATAGAAGAAGTATAGGGAGGTTTACCATGAAATTATGCTTGTAAATCATGAACAATAAATCACAGAACAAGAGATAAGGAATAATGGGGATCCCCCATGGCTTCCATGAGGTATGACACATTAAATGATACCAAGAGGAGGGAATGGTGGAGTTAAAATTGAGGGGGGGGGGGGTGTATTTTTTACATTTTATGTAAATCCATGTAGGTTGTATAGTTAGGTTTCATGGTTTGGTAAAACATTCTCTAGCCAAGTACCTTGCACTGTAAAATAAATGAGAACCCATATAGTATAATCACAAGGTTACTCCAAGTCATGAACCCATCATGTAAGTCACCCCCACGAATTTAATAGGTCACACAGTATCCAAAAATACCATAAATTACTTTTAAAACATATGCCTATCATTTAAATTATCTATTTCAATAATTTGAGTAATGTATCATGATAAATAATAGGAATGAACAAACCTTGTGATACTTAAAATCCCCAAAAATTAAAAAACAAAATTTTTGCAACTCCAAAAATATAATACTCCCCACAATATTTTAAAATAAAATAAAATAATAAACAATAGTAATGTAGGGGTGTTACCACTTTGGCCTCAATGGTCCATCACTACCTTAACACAAATGTCCATTCATCATATAACCATAATGGTTGATAAAAAGTTCCCCAAATGTTCATTTATTCCAATTCCGAAATGGCCATTTCATTTTATTGTCATCATAACTGTTCAATTTGATACTAAGTATATAAAATATTCAAGTGTCCCATTATCACACTACAACCACATGATAATTATTGGAAAACTCATAAAAATAATAAAAACTTATACTACCACATTTCAATATTTCCAATTAACCTTTATATTCAATTTCCCAATTATCATACTAACATGTAAATATATCCTTGATAGAATACATCACTATGCACTCTAACTTTATATTACCCTTGATAGTGTAATTTTTCTAGCACCAATAAACTATTAAAGTCTCATTATCATTTTTTATTTTTTAAAACTTCAATTTTGGGTTCCCCATCACGGGGTCCAAATTTTATTAAAGAAAAGTCAAATGAATCAAAAAATATATCACCACATATGGTATAGGTTACCCAATTGTTTTTAAATGGATGGGTATCTTATAAATAAACCACATGAAACTACCTCAATTAGAAAAATAAATTAAATCCTCCCAATATGGAATACAATTCTAATTATGATGATATATCCCCAATTGATTAAATAAACCTACTAAAATGGGAAGTTATGCCTTTAGATCCTCACCAATATTTTAAAAAACATTAATTAATCCAGAATATGTTTACTAAATTTGGGATTTTATAAAATTATAAACCTTGTTTTTTAGTTTTTGTAAACTTCCTAAATTATGATTCCCATTCTAAAGTGCCATCATATGGTGTCTATTTGAAAAAATATATCTACTAACCCTATATATCTATATCTCATTACCATATCTTTTTCCATATTTTCACAACCTCTATCAAGATGTATCTCTCTCCAAATAATGTTTTTCAAATTTTGATCCATAATATAAACAAATATATTCCTAGAATGAATCTTCCAAATCTAATTCCACTTCATTAATACTAATCATATATGATGATTCCAACACATACCTATTTTATTAAGATATGTGAAATACATCATTTAGAAAATTGTACCAGTATATAAGAGAAAATTAATGATAAACTATATCAATCATCTCTATTATCTTGAAATAACCAATAAATAAGGTACTAACTTATCTTTCTTCCCCATCCTCTGATGTACCAGTTGTAGTGTGACATGAAAGAATACCGGATCACTGATACTAAAGTATTATAAAAATTATATCTACTATTTATAGGATATTTATCCACTCTATTCCATCAATAACCACTTATTAATATTCTAAACCTAATTAATAGTCTCTTGTACATATCTCAGCCTAACCAATGATGAGGTTTAGTCATGAAGTTTAGAGGATGACCTATGATTTGTAAAATGGGTATGAGTTGATGGTTGACCTTATTGATATTTGTGATATGAGATGATTTGGGTGGGATGAACTAACCATATATATGTATCTATATAAGTGGGATAATTTTTATTTTATAACTAGAGCTAAACTTAATTCCTATTGCTATGTGACTTACTTCCCCATTAGTGTGATGATAAACCCTAAAGTTTCCAAATTACTTGATTCCTTGGATGGGTGAAGATACACCCCTGAGTTTCTAAATGATATTATTTCTTAAAAGGGTGGAGACATTATAATGTGTTTGTGGATGAATTTATTCCATGTTAGGGTGATGATACACCAGTATGTTTTTGTTTGACTTTCTTTCTTTATTGGGTGTAGATACTCCATTGAGTTTCTAGATGACTTTCTTCCCCAGCAGGGTGTCGATATGACCATGTGTTTCTAGATTACTTTCTTCCCTAACATGGTATGGATAAACCCATCTGTTTCTAGTTGACATGTTTTCTTATATAGGGGGAATCATTTACTAGTTTATAAATGATATTATATTCTCAGATACACCCTTACACTAGATAAAGTAGGTATAGTCAATCCTTAGTGTTACATTAGAATCCATGGATCAATGATTTTTATTTATTTATTCTTAGAAAAATTATTTATTTATTAAGAATATCATATCACATGTACTCACCACACATTTACTAGTTATGTATAGGATTTTGTTATTTTTTCTATATTGGGTGGTACTCACACGAAGCTTGGGTGACCACAGAACTTGTGTACCCGAGTAGTAATCATTGATCTTAGGTTTATTTTAGGAAGATGCCCAATATTTCATGAGTTAATGAGATGGATTTGATATACTAAGAGATTAATATTGAGGTATGTATTGGAGGTGTTTTAAATCCCTCTTTATTTTATTCATTCATTTATTTTGTACATGTGATCAACCCTGTGGGTGTTCAGTTATTTTATACTTGCATAACTGCAAGTCCAAATGATTGTTTTATTCAATAATCATTTAATATAGCATGTCATATTATTTAGTAGTTCCAACATAAAATGATTAATATTTGTTGTTATATATTATATTTTGTTATCTTAATTATACTATTATGGATTCTGATATGGGGGTATAGTCTCCCCACAATATAACCAAGACCCTCACTGATAGTCAGCAACCTTTGGAATATAGGGAGTTACACCTAAGGTTCAATGGAGACTTCTTTGGTCCGGGTGTCACTCAGTGGCCATGGATTAAATGTGGGGTTTATAAACCAATAAAGAAATACATGTCATGTGATAAACCATATGTACTAAACTAAGATGATCCGATACTTTACTAAATAAATGAGACTAACTACTCTCCTATATTTCATCCAAATAAAATCACAAGACTCCTGATTGGCCCACACTAGCATCCACATGGTTAATCCCCATATTATTTTATTTTACACTATAACATGTGTTATTTGAAGTATTGTAGCATAAATCATGGTCTATAACATATCTACCCAGGTTCCCCTGACCAAGCTAAACTTGTGGTGAGAAATCAATAGAGGCATAATGTATCAACAAAGAATAAACCATAAATATTCCTCACTTCCAACCAAATTTCAAAAAACCACCCATTTAAACAATATAAAACCATCAAATATCAACATAAAAACCCTTTAGAGGTAAAAAAGAACATGTGGGAATCTATGAGGGTCTCACAGTGTCAAAGCATTAATTTAATGTGTCAAATAGGACTTTAAGAAATTTTAATTTTGAATACCAAGTCATTTTCATTGAATAAAATTTATACATTAAACATTACATAGAAATCTTTATGAATCCACATATTCTCACTTTTAATAAAATTATTTAGAGATCACTTAGAAAGCCACTACACCCATTTATCAAAAAAATCCTTAAAAACATTTCTTTAGTTATTTATAGGTAAAACCATGGAAATATTCCTATTTTTTCTATCAAAACAAATAAAAGTGCCTCATAAGAATTTTCTTTAAGGGGAATGGTATTCTTGAAAAAACACTTAAAGGAATCATTTGAAATTAATATGAAGACCCTTTTATGATAAGACAAAAGTGTATAGAAACAACTAACAAACAAATCATAGATATCATATGTAGCCATACATCCATAAAAAAGAAACATTCATGCTCAAGATACACAATAATTGAAACATAACAGAAATTTATAAGAACCTTTATTAAACTTCATGGAACCATGTTGTGATGCATTTCCCTCCATAGAGAATGCCCAATCTAATCAAGAATCACCATGTACAAGCCAAAATGACCAAAAAATCATGAGTAGGTAAACTAAAACCCTAAATCCCATTTACACAGTGATTAGGGTTCTTGGGGTAATGGGAAATCAGGGAAGCAAGAGAGGGATGATAGGAGAATAGATATAAAAAGTATTGGGAGGTTTACCTTGAAATAATACATTTAAAAAATAGAATAGTAGACTGTAAAACAAGAGTTAAGGAATAATGGGGATCCCCACGGGCTCCAATGAGGTAAGACACATTAAATGAGAGCAATAGAAGGGAATAATTGAGATAAAATTGAAGGGGAGGGGGTGTTAAATTTTAGGTAAATCTAGGTTGGATATATGGTTAGGTTTCATGGTTTGGTAAACCATTCATTAGCTATGAAACAAGTACTAGAAAATCAATGGGAACCCATATGGTATAATCATAAGGTTACTATAAGTAATTTACCAATCATATAAGTCACACCCATGAATGTAATGGGTAACACTATTTCATAGAATAGCCTAAATTACCTTTAAAATATATCCCAACCATTTAAAATCTATATTTCAATGATTTCAGCAATTTTTCAAGATTACTACTAGGCATGCACAAACCACGCGACACACAAAATGCTCAAAAAATTAAAAACAAAATCTCAAGAAATCTGAAAACATAATACTCCCCATAATATTTTAAAAGAATATAAAATAATAACCAACAGTAACATTGGGGTGTTACAACCTTGGCCTCAATGGTACATCACAACCTTTTCACCAATGACCATTCATCATATAATCCTAATAGTTGATATCAAATTACCCAAATGTTTATTTAATAAATTTCCCAAATGACCATTTGATTTTATTAGAATCATAACCATTAAATTTAATACTAAGTATATAACATATTCAAGTGGCCCATTATCACTCTTCTACCACATAGTATTGATTTGAAAACTCATACAAATGATAAAAAATTAAACTATCCCATTTCACCATTTCCAATCAACCACGATGTTAAATTCAACAATTATCATACTAAAAGATCAATAAATCCTTGAGATAATACTTTATTAATCCACTATCAATATATTTTACCCTTGATGGAGTTATATTTCTAGAACCAATAAATTATTCAGGTTCATTTATCAATTTTAAAATACCTCGACCTCAATGTTTTGTTCCCCATAATAGGGTCCCAAACATTATGAAATTATAGTCACATTAATAAAAAAAATATATCACTAGATATGGTATAGGTAACCCAATTCTGTCTTAATGGGTGTGTATCTTGTAAATAAAACACCTGAAACTACATCAGTTAGACAAATAAAATAAATCCTTCCAAAATGTAATACAATTCTGTTTATGATGATATATCCCTAATTGATGAAATAAACCTACCAAAAATGGGAATTTATACCTTTATATCCTCACCAATATCTCAATAAACATTAATGAATCCCGATTATGTTCACTAATTTTCATATTTTATAAAATTCTAACCCATGTATTTTTAGTTTTTGTGAACTTACTTAATTAGGATTCCCATTATAAAGATGCATCATAAGGTGTCTATTGGAAACAAATATATCCAATAATACTATATTTATACATCTCATTACCATATCATTTTTCATATTTCCATAACCTCTAGACAGATGGATCTATTTCCCACTAAAGTTTTCCAAATTTTGATCCATAATATAAACAAATAGATTCCATGAATGAATCTTCAAGATCTAATTCCACTTCAATAATCCTAATCATTAATAAGGATTCAAACACATACCTATATTATTAAGATATGTGAAATAAATCATTTAGAAAACTATATCACTCCATAAGAGACAATTAATGAGAAACTATATGAATCATCTCGATAATCTTTAATGAACACATAAAATGAGGTACTAACTTATCTTTATTCCCCATCCTTTGATGCACCTATTTTAGTGACACATGAAAGAATACATAATCAATTATGCTAAAGTATTATAGTTTTTATATCTAATAAATATATGATATATTTCCTCTATATTACATCATTAACAACTTCTTAATATTCTAAACCTAATTAATAGTCTCTTGTACATAGATGATCCCAACAAGAGATAATTCCCCGACCTCTATTTATTATAGAGGCGATATGCAAGTTGGACTATATAGAGCATCAAAAAGAAAAATTTAAATCGATGATCAATATATTTTATTATGATAAAACTTTATTAAAAACATATTATCCTACCATGAACTATAAAAATACAAAATTCAAATGCATAACATGTCCTTCAACACCTTGATTGTATTATTAGACAAACCGTTAGTTACTAGGGAAAAAAATGTACTCAAATTCACTAATAAACCCAGTTCCATTTTCAATCCCAACAAAAATTTGATTTGAAAACCTATTATATTTATCATGTGTAATATTCATTAATAATCCATGTAATCAAGATATCTTTTAAAAGAATATTTTTTCCAACTCATTTATTGATCGAGTCTCTTGAGTAACCAAAAACTGATCTGCCTTCATCAATCGGTCAATGGTAACCCACAATATATCTCTTTTACTAATGTATCTTGGTAAATTGGTCATGAAATATGTCATTAACTTGTTTAATTTACATATATTAATGGGAAATGGATGAAATGTACCTATTATCATCTGATGCCTAACCACCACTTTTTAACAAGTGAGACACCTTGATACAAAATCCCAACATATCTCAATTCATAATTAGACACCAACATCATCTCCTAACTCCATAAAAAATATTTGTAAAACTAGGTCAATAAACCCATTTTAAATATTAAAACTCTAACATCACCTCCTACCTTACATTTCTAGGTACCACCTACCTTTATACACACATATAAAATTAATTCAATGTTTTGAGTTTAATCTAGAAATTACACCTTAGAATTAATAGGCATTATGCCGACTCAATTACTTGATTTATATTCAATAAATTCCAATAATATTTTATTGTGTTTGATGAATAATATTGAATTTTATAGTTGAATAAAATAATAAACAACATTTAACTAAATTTAAATAACCAATTTAAATAATCTTTAGGCACTTTCTATTTTTTAGGTTTTATACATTTACAATAATATAAAAATAGTAAAAATTGATCTATTAAGAACAAATGATCAAAATGTTATTGAAATTCAATCAGTACCTTGAGTTGTAATTAATAATTGATCACTCATCACTATATAATTAATATAACACTACATGGATTTTAATTCACAATTGATATTAAGACACTATATGGGTTGATACACCTTAAATGAAATTGATGTAACTGTAATAAATAATTTAATAATAATAAACTGAATAATGGAATCATCGCTTCATAGAATACAAAAATACTACACAGCTGATGAAATTTTATTACAAAATCATTTTAAATTAAAGTATATATTTGATCTTATTTAACTACATAATCAATCAAAAAAATAAAGAAATCCTAAACTAAATCACCATAATTTATTAACCAACCACTTCAATTTTTAAAAACTAAAACTAAACTAGTCACATTGACACATCAAAAACCTTGTTAAACATGTTTAACAATGACTCCAATATATAATCAAGTTTGAACTCCACTATTTACCCTTTAAATTTTTAAAATTTAGTAAGTGGAATCCTTAGCTGAAATTGATAGACTGGATCCCTCTTCTAGGAATGATGTACTAATACAGAATGTATTTCCTTAATAGATTTTTTAGGAGGCTTTTGAGGAAGGGAATATTAATCGTATGCCCCATGAAAGGATGCATGACTTTTTCATGTATAAACAACATGAAAATATAGTAATGGTTTGGTGTGACACCCTAGAACTATACTCTCTTATCCAGTTCCATAAATGTATAATTACATACTCATATTGATACCATTTGTAATATTTTGGATATATCAATCCTTAATTACAAAATCAATAATTATTATTGCATTTATTACATCCCAAGTATCTTTTTTAGGTTTATATATTTATAAAATTTGGATAATTAAAAATTAATAAAGCCCAAATATTTCTCAACTAATGAAATTTTTTCCATTTTTCAAGAAACTACTAAATTCATAAAGAGTTATCAAACTCTCCCATAAATTCTTCTATAATTTATATCCTTATAAACATGTCAGATTTTCAAAAATTCTTTATAACATGTGGAAATGGAAATATAATAGTGGTGAAATCAAATTCTCTGTAAAGGAAAACATAAAACTAATGAAATTATTACATAAACATGGCATAAATATTTTGAGAGGAATAATTAAACAAAATTAATCCATAAAAAACTCAAAACTGAGAGTATTATATATCCATAATAATAAATAAAAACATAAATGTCAATAATATTGTTCTCATACTAATAGAATTAATAATTCGAGATATAAAAAAATGATGTCATAGCCTTGTTCCAAGACACCATTTTATTATAAGGAGAGGTATGCACCAAAACCCAATCAGTTTTGTCTCATGAGACCTATCAATGCATCAAGGGGATTTATAATTTTAGGACCCACGCATCACTTGTTTATGTCTAATGCATTAACTATGAGATTCAATTATACTTTTTATACTATTACCTCAAGAACCTCTTATTAAATAAAAAATTGATATATATATATATATATATATATAATCAATGATATGGTAATTTTATATGTAATCCTCCTATGATAGTAGTTAATAGTGATCAAGAATATCTATACTCTTCGTCATGTTTATAAAATTGATAAAATGTTCATAAACCATTTAGAGAAAGAATGTGTATGGTCAATAAATACATAGTCATCTTTCAAATTATATCCTATATTGGAATAAAATCAAACTAAATGCCAATAATTTTCCCCATTTTAATATAATAATATTTTTTCAAGGTGAACATTATCCAATTTCAAATATGTAAAAATTTTATGTTCAAAACCTATAGAGAAATGATTATACAACTATATCAATACTAGAATAATATAGTCACAATCCATCTAGAAAAAGAATGTGGATAGTGTCACAATAACACAACCCAAGTGGATAAAAGGAAACTTATACAGATTTTAGCATAGATGAAAAACACCCTTTCATAAAGAACGCTTCAAATTATATCACAAAAGATGGGTTCAATAATAAATTTTTTTGATACCATGAGATCAATCCACCAAATTATTATATATATATATATATGATGATAAATCATTAAACATATATCAAATTTTGGTAAATCATTTATTAAATAAAAGGTAAATGAAAATTAAAAATTAACAAAGATGTTAGAATTTTTTTTAACATTGAAGTAAATTAAAAATTTACATGTCACCATCAAATGTATATTTTGAAAAGGTGACATGAAATCTTTTTCAAAAATTTAATTTTAAAAATTATCTACAATAATGAGGATTTTGAAATATATAAATTTTATCTCAAATAAATGAGTATAGAAAGAAAAAACATATGAAAGTAATATGAAAACCAATTTTATTATTTTCAGAATACCTTTGTTCAAAAGTAACACTGTGAGAAGAGTAATAAAAAATTAATTTTTATTAAAATTTAATTTTTTTAATGAGCATTATAAAATAAAATATAATAAAACATTATGGTTTTAGAACCAAATCGTCAAAGAAATAAGTTCATGATGAAACAATATAACTCAATGAAAGGAGACATTAGACATCAATATCCCTTATTGGAAACATAATCCATGAAACATGAATCATTTGAAAAGGGGTTTATGTATTAAAAATATAAAAAATTATATAGTACCACATTATACAATCAAAGGTAATATTGTAACTAACTTATATGAAATAAGTTCAAGTGAATGATCATAACTCAAAAAAAATGAAAATTGAGTTACCAAAAACTCATACAAATGTGGTAGTCTTTGTTTAAAAATAAATTTGAAGAAAATAAATTGATTTTAATTATTTTATCCCATTAATTATAAGGGAAAAAATTATAGAAAATTAATAGTATATTAAACCAATAGAACAAAAAAAAAGGAAACATGGTTCATAACATGTGTCAAAGAATCAGAATTTAAACCAAGAAAACTTTTTGTCTTGAGTAACACTTTAATCATAACCCCTTTAAAGAGTGAGATTGTAATTAAACATAAAATATCATGATTAAAATATAATTAGTTATATTATATCTCAAATGGGTCCTATATACATCACATATTTTAAATTAAGCTCATAATACCAAACATGTCTCAAAGAGAGGAAGTAGAGACGAAATCCCTTATCTTGATCATGATTCATTATTCTCTTTCACCAAACATATTTAATATTTAAATTAATTTCTCTAACTAAATACCCATTAAATTTATTCAAATCTATAACCATTTATACTATTCATTTATAATCAATATATATATATATATATGATTATTAGTATATTTTTACTTATTTTCAACACTAGGTGTAAGTAATCTTTGTTGCTGTAAACTAGTTTCATAAAAAGATGTAATTGTTTATATTATTTTCACATATTACATAATTAAAATATACTATATGTCATTATAATCTATTTTCTAAGATTTTTTATAAGCTATAATGTCATTTCATGGTAGTTTTGGTTGTGATCCTTATGGTTGAAATCAACGAGGTGCGTGTTTTAGTGATTCTTAATGAATGAAGGGTGAATTCTAAATTATTGAGTTAAATGTTAATATAAAATTACCTATAAAAGATTTATTTACATATTTTTATAATATTATAGTGTTAATTAATTTCTCATATTCATCCATGATATTAATTAATAGTTTTGTTCAAGTAGGTGCTTAAACAAACCCAAACATCATCCTACCACGATTAGTGTATGAATGTGAGGTGGTTTAGTTGTAATATCATTACACCAGAAGTATTATGATATTATTTATTTTTTATTAGTTTGATATAGTAAAATTATATGAAAATTTAAGAATAATTAATGTATATGAAATTATTATGTAGTGATAATTTAAAAAAATTTCTCTTAGTATGCTCGTTAAAGGCAGTTAATGCAAAAATGAACGCTTATATTTAACATCAATTATAGAATTCCTAAGTTTTATTTATAGAAAATAAATAATGACATAAATTTAATATCAGTTAACTAAACCCATTTAAATAACTATTATTGAATGTTGGTGATGAAAAATGAAATGTTTCTTTCATGGAGGTAGTAGTCTACACAAATGGATGGGAAACATTTTCATTTTTTTGATTGAATGAGAGGGGAATAGATAATGCTTATACCAAAAATATAATAAAATTTAAGTATGTTATTTATAATTATTTTCTTATAAACATATGATTAAAATGGGATTGTAGGAGGGTGTATGGAATGGATAAAGAATAAAAGTAAAAGGTTATCTAATACTAACATTGATAATTTGGATCTTCTCTTAAAGTAACCTTTGAAAATGAAGTACTTGGGGAAAATTCTTGATTCCATGTACTTAGAAAAGTGTATAGGGGATCTTGAATAATAAATATGAGAATATATTTAATATAATTTATAACTATAGGTGTGTCTTGAAGTAGTAGGAAGTGATCTCCTTTTATAGGGGAAAAAGAGGGGCTGATATTTGGAAAAGAATATAGGAAAGGGATATGGAAACAATTTCATGAGAATTTGGTAGAGAAACGGAAGGTTATAAATTTTGGTATGAATTTGATACCTAAAAATATCTTTATAACTTGTTATAATCCTTTTAACTATTAAAAATTTTAGATACTTCATTTACCCATTTTACCATAATTAATCTTGATTAAAAATTTATCATGGTGATTATTTTATTACTAAAAATATAAGATGACCATTAATAAAAAAAATTTAATGGGGTGAATCCAAATTTTGACTCTATTTAACTTAATTCAATTTTTAAATATGATAAAATTATCTTTTAAATTAAAACATATCATGTGAATAAAAACTGTTTTTGTAGTAAAATGACATATAATCATAATGTGTTCTAAATCTTCTTTAACATTGACTACCGATTAATTGAGTGAAAATTTATTTCTATATATTTTTAAACAACATATTATAGTATTTATTTTTTTAATTAAATTTAATTTAAGAGCATAATATTTTGAAATGTTTCATTCTTTAAAAGAAAATATATTTTTTCTCTGTAACTAATATTTACCTTGATATCTTAATTTTATACCAAAAAATTAAATTAACCTCATTAGATAATTTGATCATTATTATCAAAAATATACAAATAACATTATATTATTCAAATTCTAAATGTGGTAAAAATAATGTTTTACATAATCACAACAAATACAGTGGAAATTTGTTTCATAGGATACCATTTTTTTAAATATCACATATTCTTATTATTATTTATCCTCAACTAATAAAATATCAGTATTAAAAAATTATTCATATAAAATATATTTTATCATCATTAATCACATTTTTCTTGAAATATAATTGCATATCTCATTAAAAGACAATATTTATAAAAATTCATTTCTAAGTATAAAATGATTATATTAGATATTTTAGCTATACTAAATGAATTTCATGTATATTAAAATTATAATTTATTTTATTTTTATAAATATTTTATATAGTTATTTCTTTTATTAATTATTATAAATTCAATTACTAGGTTTTTACAATATAAACATATCATATTTTCATTTTAGATCAGTGTTGTGTGTGGAGTAAGCTATCGAAAACATTGTATTATTTAAATCTAATCATATATTAGAATTTCATGGAGTAAAATTATACCCCCTTAAATAAATTTCTTCCTCAAATTTCTAATTATTACTCATTGAATAAATATGGTAAGGTCATTCTTAACAAATTCATCATTAAGGGTATAACCTTTAATTAAACATCTACCATAATATCTTAGGCTATATCATGTTACTTATCCTTCCTCAAATAACAAAATTAACCCGACAATCATATATCCAAGTATGTATATAACCAAATAATAATTTCTCTATAACACACCTTTCCAGAATCCATTATAATCTCCAAGACATTAAACCACAATGAGATTATATATTCTTCCTAAAATTAACTATATATTTAACCCTTAAACATATTAATCACTAGTTTATAAAGATGAAAAGTAGTTAATATATATAATAATCCCAAAAATTAGATCAAAATGACAAAATAATCATGGATTAAATTTTATTTAAATAATTAACCTATTCAAATAGCATCTAACTCATTTTTTTTCAAAATTAATCTGCTATATTACATCAATATCAAGAATATGCGAAACCTAAATGTTATCTAACCCTAAATCATATTTTCATTAATAATTATCCTCAAAAAATAAAAACTTGGCACAAAATCACTTTTCAAGGATATTTATAAAATTTAATATATGTTTCCAAGAATTTAAAGAAGAAATACTAAATACCTATCCTTATATATTTTACATAATATTTAATAACATTAAAATAGACCAAAATTTCATTGATAAATATCATTTCACTAATTAAAAAAAAAAGAGTATCAAAAATTATTTTTTGTCATGATATCAATAGAACTATAATAAATGAGTCTAGGAAGATGACCTTTTACATAATAATAAGTATATAAAAAACTATTAACCATTTATGTATAGTACCTTATTCGGTTATAAGACATAGTCGCTTCTATATACATACCTTTCTGAAGTACATATTCATATTTTTTTTTCAACCAAATACAAAAATATAAATGGTTATGATAATATACAAAATAATAATATAAAAACATCAATTTGAATATGTTTTCTCTTTTGACACCTTTTTTTTTACTTATGATATTTTTAGATCAACCTATGTGTCTATTTTTTAAATCTTTGGTCATACATGGTAATTTTTCTATTATGTTATTTAACCTAATTAGTTAACATAATTTTTAAATCCTTCATAATGTTTCATAAAGAGAATGTGATTACCCAAAACATAACCCATGGGAGTATCTAGATAAGTGTGTAGTATTAATCCAATTCATCGTGCATCGGAGTGATGATTGAGTCAATTCTCAACCAAACTTTCAGGGTGATTACCCCTAGGTGCATCTATTTTACAACCGTATCCACTTTCTAATATATATATTGGGATGTATTTCTAAGAAAAAAATATAATCTCTCTTTTACTAAAACATAAAGATATTATCCAATACTTGGAATTATTCTTATGGTTTTCAATAAACATATTTCATCCTAATTCATAAATAAAATGTTCATTATTTCCTAATAATTAAATCATATACTATCTCAAATGGTTATATATACCTTTGAAGTTGTGATCAAACTTAACTTATCAACCCTTAAATTATCCCCAACATACAACATAATCTATAAAGTTATCTAAACCTTCCCATTGAAACCAAATACATAAAAATCCATAAAATTTTATAATAAATTATTTTTATATATTATTAATATTATTTAATTAAATCTTATTGAGTTATATTCATTATAAGAATATTAATTATTTTTTCAGTCAAATAGAAAAAAGCATTATTTCTATCCAAATTGGATTTTCTTGAATGATATGGTTTTATTTAAAATATTGAATTCAGAATTATATAATATTCATTTTAAAAAATAAAATTTATTTTTGAATTCATAATTTGAAAAATTATCTTAGGATGATTTTTTGAGAAATTTATAAAATGTTAGATTATTTAGGTAATAATGAAAAATACAAATTTTTACTAAAACAAATATTTTATTTTCAAGTATTTAGAAAGTCAAATTACATTTTTTAGTAGTTTTAAAATATCATTAGTTTAATTTAATTAAAAACAACCGAATAAATTTTATTTTGATTAAAATTATTCTTGAATTTGGTATAAAAACATTTTTATACTTAGAAGGATCTTTTTCTAAAAAAGTGTTTTCTCCGTGATTTATATGTTTTATTTTAAATTGAATTCTTCGAATTATAAAAATTGAATTTATAAAATTTATTTCATAATTTTAATAATAATAGTTAATATTATTTAAAATTTTGAATTTAATTTTTTTTCATAATTAATAGTAAAAATATTAAAAATATGTTATAACGTTTAAGATTAAGACAATTTTACGGGGGGGGGGGATCTAAAGAGTTAACCATTAAAATTACCTAAAAACATTTCTAAATTCTGTTTTAAGAAATATTTATACCTTATATTATATCATATCTAAAAATGGTTCAATTTAGAGCCATTTTCTATGAGTTATAAATTAATATATTTTAAACATTTCAAAAATTGAAAGTGTGTCCTCTTCCTCACTTATAAAAGGACACCCTATCTAATTTTCATAACATTAAATATATTTTTGGTTCAACCCATACCTACCCAAATCCCATCCTTAAATCCATAACCATATACTAGAGGGACTCTTTTATTCAAATAATCAACCTGGGATGGATTTAGGTATAAACTAAAAGAGGTTGTTCAGAGAAGAGGTACAATTATTTACCATGTATTTTTGTTATGTTTTTTTTATATCATCTTACAATCATTTTAAACTATGTTAAAATAATAAAAATATCATATTACATATACTAATAGTTTTTATATTAATTAAATTACATATATCCATCTCCTTCATCAATAAAATTGGAAATTCAACCATCATTCATGTGTACGGAGGACTGCAAACTTGTGATAAGATGTAATTTTTTTCCATCACCTCCTCCAATAACTGATTACAGTGATGTATTTAATATATATTATATTATATAATATTATTTATTATTTATTTTTTAAATATTATATATCTTTTAATTTTTTATATTTCCATTCATTGTATAAAGATAATGTTGTTCAAGCGTACATGTGGATCACCATCTCTATGAAGCGATGTGACTTTTTTCATGACCATATCACATGGATTGTATATATGAGTGTATTTAAATAAATAATATGATATTTATGATATAATAACAATTCTAGAAATATAATTTAATACTTACCTTTTTCCATCATGTTCATTGAAAAATCGAAATGTTAGTCATGTATACGTATGACCTACCATCTACATGGTTGGAACATAAATTATTTTTCATAATTTTATTTCATGGTTAGTTTTGAAAGTATAATTGATATATAAAAAATTATAATTATTTCATGATTATTATTGAATATATGATCAAATAATTAACTTTTTTTTTACCATAGTTATCTTACAAAAGTCATTTTGGATATATGAGCTGAATATCGTAAAAACATCCAATGTGAAATTAATTAATTAACTAAATGTATATAACATGGTAATAAAAAAATAAAATAAATAATATAATATAAAAAGTTTCTTAATTAAGTAAATAATTAATAAAAGTTTATTATTTTGTATTATAAGGAACATATGTGATGAATCAGACACAACGTACGTGACACTTTACCTTAAAAATCATGTTTTAAATGTTTTATATTTTTATTTTATAAATATTTTTTTACATGGCCATATTTTAAAAAATATTTTTCAATGTCTTTATATGGAAATAAATGAATTATATAGTATATTTTATATCACTTTTTTAATTTCATTAAATGTTTTTCTAAAGGAATATTTTTTCGTTTTTTATAATGATTATTTTAACAAAAGGGAAAAATAATGTTCTATTTTAATGTATATAATGCCAATGGTTTTATTCACCCCATAAAAATTATTATTATTATTTTTTGATTTACATAATTTATTTATTTTTAAATATAAACCCTCCTTTCTTATGTTAACATTACTTTCAAATGGTTTTTAAATTGAATATATATTTTGATATCTAGAAATGTTGTTCTTATGGGTGAAAAGAGTATTTTTATTTTCATGATGATGGAAATGCAATATTTCATGTGTCATTATTAGGTTGTGGTTATTTGGAATTATTCATGATGATGAGTGAGATTGATATATCTTATAATGATAGGGGTCCTGATATAGCTCATGATGATGGGTGAATCTGATAAAGTTGTCCAAGTCATTAGGTGAATGGATATAGTTAACCAGTTATAGGTTACTCCAAATATATTATTAGAATTTATTGGGTAGGTTATTCTATTTGTAAGAGTTTTTGTACGAGTTATATGAAAATGATGCCAAAATTTACCTATATGTTTTATATATGTTTTATATAGGATTTTATATAAATCTAATGATTTCACATGGTATGTTAATAAGATTAAGTTTAAAGGTAAGTTTATGATTATTCTTATGGGTGAAATGTATGAATTTGTGATAAAGTTTTCCTGTGATTTTCATTATTGAAAAAAAACTTGTATGTTTTTTTCTTTAATATTTATTATGAAATATTTTATAAAAAAATTTGGTAGAGAACTTGTTTTCTTGGGTATGAAAATGTTTAATTTAAGCCTAATGTTTATATTGAAAATGGAATTTTTTTTTGTATTCATGGAATAATAACATTCTTTATTTCGTTTTTATGTACTTCAATGAAATTTTTGTGATCAACCCACATATTAAATTGTGTTTCATAGGGTTTTAAGGATTATTTAGAACAAGGAAGAAGTCAAAATTAAAATTGTGAAAATAATTCATGAAAATTAAAATGTTAATATTAAAAGTTTTGTATTGTAGAAAAAATGGATATTGAGTGGAATTTTCCACCTTGTGATATAATATTTATTTATATAAAGGAGATGTTATAATTATTTGAAACTATAAATCAAAAATATCCTTAAAATTTATGAGATTACAATTTTAACATAAAACCCTAGATTATTTAATTTTAAAGGTTGATTCCTTATAAATTGTGTTTCCCTTAAAACACACTCCCAGATAAAGTTCCATAAAAAGGTACCTTACATACTCAATTTGATACCAAATATAAAATACTAAATTTAACCATACATAATTACCAAAATCTATACAAATTATTTCATCTCTTATATCACAAGTATGTTTTTAGATTTTGAGCTTTAGAAAATTAGGACAAATAGAATCTATTAAAGGCCATGTATTTATCAATTAAGGTACATTTTCCCAATATTTGAGAAACTACTTAATCCATATTGAGTCTTTAAAATTGTTCATTAATTATTTGACATGTGATATCCTTCTAAACATATCACTTTTACTATTTTTTTCACAACCTGGGGAAATGGATACATAATAAGGGGTGAGATAAAATTCTCTATATGGGTAAACATATAATAGAGGAAATAATTACAAAAACATGGAATAAATTTTATGGAAGTAATAAGTAAAAAACATAAAGATATAATCAACCATAAACTAAGAGCTTTCTATATTAGTGAAAATAAATGAAACCATGTATATTAATATTGTTGATCTCATATTGATGTAATAAAAATTTTACACATCAAAAACATGTTATTTGGGCCTTGTGCCAAGACACCATCCTATTATGGGTAGAGATATACACCAAAAACCAACCCCTTTTATTTTATAATGCCTATCAATTCATCAAGGGTTATATAATTCCTACCCCAACCCATCATTTTTTTAATTATAAAGTATTCATCATTACAGTGAACACGGATTTTCATAACATCCACTATGATGGCTCATACTTAATAATATGTTTCTATCCATATAATGAAAGATATTAAATTTCAATACACAATCAACTGATGTTAGTTGTTAATAATAATCATGAATATCAATACTTTTCCCCTTATTAATAAAAGGGATAATATAGTCATAACTGATCTAGAGAAAAAGGTGGATAGTCAAGAAATACATATCCAACATTCCAATAATCATATATATTGGAATAAAAATATATAAAATTATAAGACTATTCCCTACACCAATAGAATAAAATTATTTATAGGTGAACATCATCCAAAATGAATTATGTAAAAATGTGATGTTGAAAACATATAGAGAAAAGAGTATATGACTATGTAAATACTAGAATAACATGATCATAACACATCCAAAGAAATAAGGTGGATGGTTTGAAAATAACACCACACTACTGTAAAAAATTAAACATAAAAACATATTAGCATATATGAAAAAAATCCTTTCAAAAATAATTCTTTGAATGATATCACAAAAGAAAGGTGACACACATGTCATGGGGGTACAAAAGCTGATATTAATTTTATTAGTGAAACCCAATGGCTTACATGGATCATTATAATGACCCATACATTTCATAAATAGTTATTACATATAAATAGATTATTATTCAATAAATAACATAAAAAAACCATGCCAGAACCATATGGGTATAGTTTCATTGGAAACTTAGAAATCTAAACATATGGTTAAAAAAACATCTACATCATCTCCATTTTATTTCTCGATAATGATAATCATTTTTTAAATATCATACATAACACCTTTCTTTATATCCTGGATAAAGGAAACATAAAAAATGAATGAGATCATATTCTCAATAATGTTTTATGAGAGAGATATCAATTATAACATGATAATAATGGTATAATAAAATGAACATTACATTTTAAAATTTTACCGTTCATTTGAAATATCATAATCTTGAGTCATGTAATAAATTAAAGAAGTTGGTAAGACATGATTTATAAAAGGACATGAGCCATGTTAGAATAAAAATGGCATATAACATAGAATTTGTGCCATGAACATAAGAATAGAGAACCCTTTACTTATTATTCAAGGCTCACTTCCAAGACCATCATAGTGGAGTAAGTCCTCTATTAAACCCGGTTCACTCATTTTTTCAGCTCTATATTACTGCAATGGGTTCACTCAATGTTCTAGCCTTATCTTGCTAAATTAGGTTTACTCCCCATTCTAGTCTTATCTATCTCATGAAATATAAATCTTAACCCAATGAATTAGAGGGAGATAAGGAACCCAACCATCACATAATAAAATACATACATATGTATTCCATCAGAATATAAATCATTGTTTAAATTTAAACCCATGAAATGAAATGGGCTTCATAAACATTTCATCATTCCATAACACCTAGAAAAGTAATGGGTTTCCAAAACATCATGCCATCACAAACATAAACCATAAAGAGAAATAATAAGGATGGTATCCTTGGATCATATCCCTAGTAAATCATAAGAAACATAAAATAATTTTGACTTAGATATAATTTTTTTTCAATGATCACTTGAAATAATTCTTGAAGAAAATATCCTTTCTGTTTTGAAAACATTTTTAAAAAAAATTCCACACAATTATAAAGGAAACAATTTTATTTTAAAATAACCTTGTAATATTGTAAATGAATCTTCAATAAATTAATTAATTGTTAAATTATTAAAATCCACCCATTTAATATAATTTAAAAAAACACTCCTTACATATTTTTGTTAGGAAAGTCACAAAGTACCTTGTTTGGAAAATGATAAAAATATATATTCCTTTAAAACAATTTTATAAAAAATAAAACATGGGTAAAATGACTTAAAAATTTATAGAATCATAGTAATTTATTTTTAATTTTTTTAGAAACCATGGACTTGGAAGAGAAATATTCTTTAGTTGAGACTTAATTGTAAACAATTCTGTAAAATTATAAGATTTTGAAATGAACCCTTACATAATTTATTTCTTTTATTTGTGGAAGTTAAAACATACTATATAATAAATAAGGATTAATTATAAATTTATTACATAACAATATATGTATAAAACGTTTTTTGATATATTTATAGAATCTTATCACTCATTTATTAATAATTGTTTTTATTGAAATAACTATTCTGGGTGATGACTGCTTCATTTTCCAAGCATGTTTCAGTTTGGTAGTCCTGGTCCTTATATTTTGATCTTGGTATAATCATTTCTAGAATTTTAATCATGGTATAAAAATAAAATATAATAATAATATACATATTTATAATCATTTATATAAAATATAAGTATAAAAATGAATTACACCATTCATGGACACAGTAGGTTTTACGTACACATGAATGTTGTATTCATTTTTTGATTTATGATGTTAAAGTAAGGTAAATAATAATTTTTATTTATATAATCATTATTATATCATATAAATCACATATATTTATTAAACCCTGAAAAATACTTATCCATAAAATGTGATGAATAACGACGTGTATCACTGTGTGGAGACGGTAATCTGTATGTACGCACGAGTAATTATTTCACTTATTATTTTATGGAAAAGGGGGTGTATAATAGTGTTTTAGTAATCATTATAAAATTTCAGAATATTTTTTATATTTAATTTATTATTTTATTATAAACATCATATATTCATAGGAGGTAAGTGAGATTTGAAAAAGAAAGTTTTCGTTTAGAGCGATTACCTCTTCTTTGAAATGTTTCCTTTGAATCTCTTTTAAATGAGACTATGGTAAGTCTTTTGAGAAAAAAATCACCTCTTTAATGTGTATATGGATGTTTATAAGAAAATTTAGAAGATTATAACTGAGCTAGAAGGCCAAAGTTGTGTACATAAGTGAGTGAGGAGGTTCCCTTTTATAATTGAGCTAAGGGGATCTTTCGAAATTCCTCAAAAAATAAAATAATAACAAATTAATTTTCTTTCCAAATAATAAAAAATGGAAAAGTATTATAATATAAGATAATATATGGTTTTAATATCATAAAAATATATATTTTAAACAATTTTTGTTATTTTAAATCCTATAATTTAGATTAACCCTTATTTAACCTATTTTAATTTAAATTATTATTATAAATGTTTTAATATTAAAATATTTGCAATTTTTTACTTATATGGTGTCAATTTGAACATAAATGGACAATTAATTACATTATAGAAAACTACATAATCACTTTCTATTTTTAAAAATAATTTTATGGTTTTTAAATATTTTAATAAAATATCAATCCTATAAAATATCCTTATTTTTAAATTTTATACTATTCACTATTTTGACTTTTAAAAATTTCAAGAGAACATATAAAATTAGAAAAAAATATATTTTATTATATCCCTAATATGTCAAGGCCATCTATTGAAATATTGGTTCACCTTAAATATCTCAAATTATATTAATTTTAGTTTTTTAATATCATTTATTTTTTTATTAATTTAATAATAACTGCATCAACATTATGTAAGAATTTTAGGAAATTATTTAATTATTAAAAATTATAAATAAAATTCCATAAAAAAGATAAATATTTTATATTTATAAATAATATTTTTTGGAAAGAATTTCTTCTGGTTAACCACATATTAAAAATATTATACTTATTAAAAATATGAGTGTGACGTACTTGAATTTTCATTAAATAAAATAATATAAAGGACATAATCTTCTCCAACTAGCCCAAAAAGTCATAAATAAATTTATATCCTGAAAATAAGTTTCTTAATTCTTATTTGAAAACTTATATTCGTTCATAACCTACTTTTTCCAACATGCAGACACTTGAGAGTTATTTAAGACAAAGAAAGTTACATTTTGTGACTTTCTTTGATTTAAATAATATATAAGTCATTTTCAAGGACAAGTGTACATTAATAAAATAAATTTCAATCATTAGGTTTACAAGATCTAGTTATATTCATCCACTAAGAAATAGGATGAAAAAGTATGGCATTATCACATATTTTTAATCCATATAAACCAGTTTTAACCTTTATTTAGGTAATAAATTCTACCATAGTTACTATTAATATCGACAAAAAATAAAATAATATTAATTAAAAAAAGTAACCTATTGATTATAAATATGTAATTAATATTTTCTAATAAAATACCTATAAAATTCAGAAATTAATTTTAATGTAAATGTGGAAAATGTGACAAAAAAATTATTTTTAGGAAACATATATATTTAATCATATCACAAGATTTATTCTTATCCTATGGATAGAAAAATAATTTTATAATTTTTAAAAAAATTGATGAAGGAAATAATATATACATTTTATTAAAATAATTAAACAATATTAATTTAATATATTAATATAAGATTTAGTGTACACATAAAATAGTGTTTTAGAAAGCATCAAATTTGGTTTAGAAAATATTTTTTATTTTCAAATTATAATAATTTGTAACTTATATAATTTATTTTATAATGTGTTGACCAAATACATTTAAAAATTTAGTTATTACTATTCTTACACACCAAGATAATGAGTAGATGATAACAACATATAATATTGTTAATTTTTTTTTAAATTCGTTGTTGCGTGCAACACAATCTATTCAAAAAAATAAAATTATTTAAAAAGAAATATTTCATAAAAATATCAGGGTGTTACAATATACTCCCCTGAAAATAAATTTCACCCTCTAAATTCATTGCTTGGATAAAACAAGATGAGGAACCCTCTACCTCATCACATCTTGAGTTTCCCACATAGCTTCCTCAAATTGGTGGTTTCACCATTAAACATTTACCAGGAGAGTGATCTTATTTCAAAGAAATTTTTATCTATTATCCAAAATATATACTAGTTTTTCTTCATAATAAATATATTTATCAATTAGTATAAATTTTGAATATATTATATGTGAAGGATTAGGTATGTACATCCCTAGGAGAGATACATGGAACACATCATGAGCTTGAGAGAGATTTGGTGGAAGCGCCAATCGATAAGCTATCATTATTACACAATCAACGATTTAAAAAGGTCCAATATACATGTGGATTTGATTTTTGTTCATTCCAAATATCATTATTCTTTTCTAGGGAGATATTCATAGAAATACATTGTCACCCTCTTCAAACTCTAGGTCATTCATCGATTATCAGCATAACTATTTTGTCGACTTTGAGCTTATCTTATGTGTGGTTGATTAGATCTAACTCCCTATTACATTTAATCAAATAGATCATTCCCCAGTAGTTTTCTTTCCCCAAATTTATTCTAGCACATTGAAGTTATTCACTTCATACCATAGAGAACCTAATAATGAGCCATATAAATACTAGAGTAAAAGTTATTATTGTAAGAAAATCCTACCAAAGGTAGGTGTTGATCCCAATCTCCTTTTAAATTCACAGAGAAATCTCTAAAGACATATTATAGAGTTTGAATAGTCCTCTTAGACTTTACATCTATTTAAGGATGATAATTACTATTACAACTCAACTCTTTATATTTAGCCTTCTGAACAATTCACCTGAACATCGAGGTAAACTTCATATCCTGATAAAATAAAATGGAAATTTGTACTCAATGTAATCTTACCACTTCTTTAATATATATTTTGATAATTTGATCAAGAGAGAAATATTATCTAATAGAAATATAGTGCTCAAAATTCATAAGACAATAAATTATAGACCATATAAAATTATGGTCTTTAGATGTTATTTGGAGTCTAATGAAAAAATACAAGGTGATGTTTTCCCATTTAAATTCTGGTATGGTTAATGATTGTTACATCGCATTAGAATTTTGTCTCTCAGCCTTATAATTATGACAATCCAAGGACCAAGAAACAGACTCTGAAATATCTATCTTTATTCGATCCCACCAAAAATACTCTTTTAGTTATATATAGATCTTTCTAATTAAAAAATGAATAGAGAATAATGAACATTAAGCCTCATCCAATAGATACTACTTAAAATATAGTTTTGAAGAACACATACATGGTTCCTGAACCTTATTATTCCATCAAAATCAATGTTGAACTTAGGAACATTTGTGTCTTTCTTTTGTATCTCTACATCTTCCTTCTATTCCTCTTTAATCTTCACTTGGATAAATGGTTGAACAATCATTTGATATAGCTATTAGTTCTCCCCGTAAATAAATATTTCCAGGTCCATACTTTTTAAATCCATATATATTTGATGTTTTGTAATTATCATCATAGATAAAATAGCATGATCCTTTCTTCTCAAGTATCTGTGATCTTGTTTGTTTCCCTTGGTAGTAATGTATAGAGTATTAATAATCTTAAATCATATCTAATCATATTTTTTGGAGAATTTTTATCTATTTTTGAGTTAAAATATAATTTAATTTTTTTGATCAACATATATGTTACACCTTTTAAAATAGATATAATGCTTCTATATCATTAATGTAAAAATTAAAAAAAGAAATTCAAATTCATGAGTTGGGTAAATTCTCCCATGGACCATCAATTGGAATCAAGTATAAGATATCACTATATAATTTTTTTAAGAGAACACATCCCTATCCCTTGTTTGATGCATCAGTATAGATCAAAACCCTTTGTCCACTACTGGGTAGTGTGAGAATATGTGCGATGACCAACCTTCCATTCAGATCCTTGAAATTCGCATCATATTCCTATGTATATTTGAATATAACTTCTTTCTGAGTCATCTTGGTTAGTGGATTAGATAATCATTAGAAATATTTCACAATGCATCAATAATATCCATCCAAACCAAGAAAACTATGGATTTTCATTATAGTGATTGGTCTAGGCCATTTTCAATAGCTTTTATCATTGAAGGATCTAATGAAATATCCTCAATTGATATTATATGACCCAAAAAATAATATTTCAAAAGCCAAGATTTTTTACTTGGATAATTTTACAAAAATATTTTCCTTTCTCCAGGTCTTCAACAAAGTCTTCATGTGATCTTCATGATCTTCCTTATTCACTGAATATAAAATAATATCTTCTATAAAGAGTACTGTAAAATGATCAAGATAGTCTCCAAAGACTCTGTTCATTAAATCCATGAATACATATAGGTAATTAATAAGACCTAAAGGACTCACCATAAATTCAAAATTTTCATACCTTTTAAGAAATTTCATCTTGGGTATATCTTCTTTATTAACCCTCAATTGCTAATATCCAGAATGAAGTTCAATCTTGGAAATGTTTTGAAATCTACATAGTTGATAAAAAAATATTCAATATAGTGTAGAGGATTCATGTTCTTGATAGTGATCTTGTTAAGTTATTGATAATAAATATAGATTCACATTGTTCAATATTTATTTTTAATAACTAAAATAGGTGTACTCAAAGGTGATGCACTTGGGAATATGGATCCCTTATCAATATTCTCATAGATTTTCTTCTTCAATTCCTAAAACTCAAATAGTGATATTTTATAAGGAGTATCAGAAACAAGAATCGAACCTAGTATGAGTTCTTTTGAAAACTAAATTTCATGATTTGCTGGAAGACCGATAAATTATTTTGTAAATACATAAACAAAATATTATAAAATAGGTGTATCTATGATGTTTAGTTTTTCCCCAACAACACGAGGTAGATAAAATTCATTTTTAGGAATTAAGACCAATAAGATGGTGGTAATTTTAATAAGATGTTAATATTCATACTTACATCGATAGATGATCATAGGTTCATTCAGAATATGAAATGAAACTTACCTTACCCAACAATTGATATGATATCTATGTAGAGAAATCCAATCCATGGTAAGAATCAAATCAGATTCAAATAAAGGAAGAATTACAAGATTTGGAGAAAGATAATTCACAAAAACTTCAACCGAATAATAATTATAAAATCGAGATGCGACTATTGTTTAATTATGATTTTTCAGATCTAAGTCAACACTTAGTTATTATGTTGATATGGTAATACCCTTTGAAAATTATTTATAAATAAAAGAGTGGGTGGATCCATAATAAAATAAGACATTATCTATTTTAGATTGAATGTTAAGTGTACATTTCATAACATCATTATCATACTCTATATTAACAATAATGAGTGAATGAGATTTACCTTTGCCTTTATCCTTAATAGGTTGATTACATCTATCATCATCATTAACCCTCAAATTTCATAATTGGATAGCATAATGAACATTTTTATCACACTTGAATCATTGAATTGTGGGAGGTGTATTTTGTGTAGCCTTTTCTCTATTAAAATTAGTAGCTAACTTTATCCCATAACTTCTATAATTATTTTCTCTATGAACTTCCCTTTCCAAACTTACAAAATTTACTAGCCCCATTAATACAATTTCATCCATGATTCTACCCACAATTTGATCATAAAGTAAAGATCATTTTATTCTCTCTATAGTTTTTAAATTTTCATCTGAACCTAATATTCCATTTATTTTTAAAACCATGAGATTGATACATAACTCTAACCTCCATTTACACCTTTATGGAACATCATACTGTATCTTTATAGATACTGAAGTCTTTTTTGGCTAATAGAATTCAAAGACTTGGTTTTATGCCACTAAAGAATTGATCAACCTTACATTTAGGTAAGATGAATATTCTAGAAGCGGACCTCACATGTCTTGTAAAATTTGCTTAATATGATCCAACAGATTCATTATCCTTTACATTTAACTCCAAGAATTACTTCTCTATTTTCATATAAATAATAATAGAAAATTACTTATTGAAAAACAATTTCATGAACTCGTTCCATTTCATAGATTCAATTTCATTAGGTTTACTCTTATTCTTTTTAAGAGTCCACCATTTATCTTCTTGACCTTCCAAATGTTATACAACCAAAATCAGTTTCTCATGTTATGAATATTAGAGAATATAAAATAACTTTTCAATGCTACTAATACACTTCTTAACCAAAAGTGGATCGAATGACCCATTGAAATAAGGTGTATACTACCTCATAAAGGACTCAACAAAATGTTACTTCCTATTTTTCTCATTTTTTATTATCACATGATTCATATCTCAAGAATGTTTTGTGATCCTAACAATAAGATATTGAAATATTACTTCCATAATATTAGGTTGATAAGGATAAATAATATTTCATTGCCCAAAAAATTAAGCATTAACATTATTCTTTTGGGTTCAAGTGATTGAATAAAACCAAAAATCATTGTGTGAGAAACACTAATCTTAGTTGGAAAACCATATAATCAAAGAAAATTTCATATAAAATTTTTAATCTAGGAAAACATGGGTTTAGTCCTAGGTTTTTCATAATAGTTACAAAAACTCTAGGATTGTAACCTATACTTAGACTTATAATTAGGGATCATTCTATGGTTTTATCATCCTAATTATCATAGGTTAACTAAAACTTTCTTTGGTACCAACTATAATGGCCCATAATTTTCATAAATAGTTATTAAATCTAAATAATTTAATATTCATTATATAACATAACAAAAAAACAACATAGTAATATTGGTTCAGTGCCTTTAGAAACTTGGAAAAATAAAAAACCGGTTCATAAAACATATACATTTTCTCCCACTTATTTCTAACTAGAACCCTTTTTGACATATTATACTTACCACCGGTGTCCGCATCTTAGAGAAAAGAAACATAAGAAATGGGTGAGATTATATTCTCAATAAGGGTAAACACAAGAGATATCAATTATAACATGAGAATAAGGGTATAAAAATATGAAATTAATATTTTAAAATTATACCGTGCATATCAATGATCATAATCTTGATTCATGGAATAAATCACAGAGGTTTATAATACATGAATCATAAAAGAACATGATTCATGAGATAATAAAAATGGCATAAGACATGATATTTTTTGCATGAATATATGAATATAATATAAATTACTTATTAGTAAAGGATCACTTACAAGACCATCATAGAAAAAAATTACTATACTAAACCAATTTCACTCCATGTTCCAGCCTTATCTTACTAAATTGGGTTCACTACCTATTCCATCCCTAGATTATTGATCCAGATTCACTGCCCATTCCAGTCCTTTTAATGTCATAGGATATAAATATTAACTAATTTAATTGGAGAGAGATATGGGTCCCACTTATCACATAATGAAAACCACACATATGTGTTACAAAATAACATAAATCATTCATCATATCAGAACCCATGAAAAGTAATAGATTTTATAAAAAATTCATCATTGCATAACTCGTGGAAAACATATGGGATTCATAAATACCATTCCATCATAAAAATAATACATATAGTGAAATAATAATGACGGTATCCATGGATCATATCCCCAGTAAACCATAATTAACATCATATAATGTTATTTTAGATGGAGAATTATTTTGAAATGACACTTTAAAAAATTATTTATGAAAATATCCTTTATATTTTGATTTTTTTTAAAATACCCTAAAATTATGAAATAAGAAATTTTATTTGAAAAGATCATTGTAAGACTGTGATAGAATATTCTGGACATTAAGTTATACTGAAAGTGGGAAAATCCTCTCATTCCATACAAGTTAAAAAAACATTCCTTTGGTAATTTTATAGGAAAGTCACAAAGTACCTCTTTTGGAATATATAAGAAATTCATTTAAACCTTCTTTATAAAAAGTAAATCATGGGTAAAAATGAATTTATAAATATATAAGAGATTAGTAAAAACCTTTTTGAAAATATTTTTAAAAAATATAGACACAGAAGGGAAATATTTTTCAGTAGAGACTGAAATGTAAACAGTCATGAATAATGGTGAGATTGTGAAATAAACCCTTACCTAAAGTATCACCTTTATTTGTTCACATTAAAACCTATTATATAATAAATATGGATTTATTATAAATTTATACCATGAAAATATATCTATAATACGATGTATGATTTATTTATAGTATGTTATCACCCATTTATTAATAATATTTTTTTAAAATCCTAATTCTAGGTGATAACTATGTTTTCCAAGCATGTTTCAGTTTTGCAGTCTTGGTCCTTATACTTTGATCTTGGTATCATAATTTGAAAATTTTTATTCTTGGTAAGAAAATAATATATAATAATTATATAAATATTTATAACCATTCCTATAATGTATAAATAGAAAAATTAATTACAATGTTCAGGGAAACGATAGGTCATACGTAGGCATGAACACTATTTTCATTTTTTGATTAATAGAATTAAAGAAAGGTTAGAAATAATTAATACTTATAGAATTATTGTCATCTCACATATATAATATATATTCATTAAATATATCATAATTATAATCCAACAAATTTTGTGATGAATAATAAAGTATATTGATACGTGGAGATGGTAAGTCATACTTATGCATGAGCGAGACTTTCACTTTTTATTAGATTAAAAATAGAGAATATAATAGTGTTTTAATAATAATAATAACATTAAATAATATTATAATAATTAATTTATTATTTTACAATAAACATCATAGATTTATAAGATGAAAGGAAGATTAGAAAAATAATGTGATCAATTAGAGTGATTGATGTTTCTTCGAAACGTCTCCACTAAATCTCTTCCAAAGGGGTCTAGAGTTAGAATTTTGAGAGGAAAAGAACCTATATAATGTTTATCATAAAGTTTATAATTGAATTTGATAGGGTATGGTTCAACTAGACGGCTCAATCTGGTTTAAATAAGTGAGGTAGGAGGTTCCATTTTATAATTGTGGTGAGAGGCACGTTAGGAATTTCTGAAAATATTAAATTATAATAAATTCATTTTCTATTAACATACCAACAAATGGAAATTTATTCTAAGAAAAGATAATATAAGGTTTTAATATCATCAACCAATATATTTTATACATGTTTTTTCCTTATTTTAAACCATATAATTCTAATTAACTCTTAGTTAACCAATTTTAATTTTAACTACGATAACAATTTTTTAAATAATAAAATGTTATAATTTTTTTATATTGTTTCAATTGGATAATAAATTGAATATTTATGAAATTTTAGACAATATAATATTCACTTTTTTTTAATTTTCTTTTATTTTCAAATAATTTCATAAAATATAAATATCATAAATATCATTATTGTCAATTTTGATATTATTCACTATTTTGACTTTTAAAAATATGAAGACAACATGTAAAATTAAAAAAACCTATGTTATTATATCACTAAAAATTCCATATAAATAAAATTTATATCACCTTAAATACATAATTTTATTATTATCATTTAGTTGATTTCGGTCTTAATTTAATAATTACCACATCAGCGTTATGTAAGCATTTAATGTAATTATTTAATTATGAAAAATTATCAATAAATTACCATGATAAAAAAAATTATTTATATTTATAGATAATATTAATGGATGTGTTTATATTTTGGTTAACAACATATTAAAAATATTATACTTATTAAAAATAAGAGTGTGACATGTTTGACTTTTAGTTAGATAAAATACTATAAATGTCATAATCTTATCCCAGTGGCCCAAAGAAGTCCTAAATAAATTTATATAATGAAACCGTGTTTATTAAGTTCAAAATGGACACTTATATTTGTTTATAACTGACTTTTTTCTTCATATGGTCACGTTGGAGATATTTAAGACAATTAATGTGACATTTTGAGGCTTTTATTGATTTATATAAAATATGAATTGTTTTCATGGAAATGTGTCCATTAAACAACTCAATTTAAAACCTTTTATGTTAAGGATATAATTAAATTATTCCAATAATAAATATTATTAAAAATTATAGCATTATCTCTTATTTTTAATCCATATTTACCCATATTACCTTTTATTGAGGTAATAAATTTTACAAAATTACTATTCAAATTGACCAAAAGAATTGATTTATTAAAAAATTTAAACATACTTATTATAAATAAGAAATTAATTTAATATAATTAAAAACCTATAAATGAAATGAATTAATTTCATTGTATATGTGTAAAATGGGATTAAAGATTTCTCTTAGGAAAAATACAGTTTTAAGCATAATAGTGGATTTATTCTTATCTTAAGCATAGAAAAATATTTATTTCAAGTTTGAAACATTTTATAAATTAAATAATATAAAAATTTCATTAAAATAATCCAAAAATATTAATTCAATATAATGATATAAAATTTACTTCAAACATAAAACAATTTTTTTTAGAAAATAACACTTTTGTTTTAAACAATTTGTTTGTTTTTAAATTATAATCACTTTAAAATTAATGAATTTATTTTATAATGTATTAAATATTTATTTTTAATAATTTAGTTTTTACCATTCATACTTTCCATGTTTACGACTAGATGATAATGACACATAATAATGTTACACGATTCATTTAAGCTTATTGTGACGTGCAACACAAGATATTGAAAAAAATAAAATTATTTAAAAAGAAATCTTTTATAAAAATATCATGGTGTTATAGTCTTATAACTACTATGCAGTCTCTCCCGCTTGAGAGTTTTCCTCCTAGGGATTCCTAGGGTTTGAGTTTTTTCGCCCGATCGGCTTCGGCGGCTCCGTCTTCTTCGGTTCAGGTTCTGTTTCTCTTCCCCATCGTCTCCGGGTCCAGTGACAGGGGCTCGGGTTTCCTTGGGTTTGAGTTTTCTCTCCCGATCGGCTTCGGCGGCTTCGACGTCACCGATTCAGTTTTTGGTTTTCTTCCTCTTCGTCGTCGGTTCCAGTGACAGGGGCTCGGGATCCCCAATTCCAAGCCGTTCCCGGTGCCTCCTTCCTCTGCTTCTCCCTATCAGCTACCGGCCTCCGTTTCCGGTGTTTCGTTGGTTTTCGGGCTTCATCCCCTCGATATCATCTTCAGACGCTCTTCTTGGTCTTCAAGCTGCCCTGAAGCTTGTCCCGTCCCCCTGGTTCTTCATCCGTGCCAGATCTGGGCAGGGGAAGGCAGTTTCGAAGCTCCCACCGCAACGCGTAGAATCGTGAAGCATATTTCGCGAAGGGTTCCCCGATCTGCGAAGGTGCGGTGGTTTTCCCGGGGCGCGGAGGACGGGGACGTGAAGAAGATTTCTTCGGCGCGCAAGTGGGAGCATCTCGCAGCCTGGCCATTTCTCGAAGCGCGAGGGGATTCCGCGAACCTGCCGGTGTTACCTCGTGCACCACCTGGATAGGGGATTTGCGCGCGGGGACTTGCGCGAGGGAACTTGCGCGGAGGAAATCATCGCGCAGGCTGGTTACAAAGTAAGGGGACTTGCGCGCGGGGTCTTGCTGGTGTGTGGGGTCTTGCGCGCGGTGTGAGGAGTCTTGCTGGTGCGAGGGGATTTGCGCGCGGGAACTTGCGCAGGGCTGGATTTTTTTGCGCAGGGCTGGTTGCGTGAGAGGACCTGCGCGCGGGGACTTGCTGGTGTTACCTCTGTTTGGTCAACCCCTCCCTAGGTGTTTTCGTGGCGTCAACATGGAGACGGATCTGTTGAACCAATGGAAGAACCTCACTTTGACAGACAAAGAAAAAGAGCCACTTGCAACCCGTAGAAATGAAGATAACACTTTGACAAAACGAATGGCTTTATTAGTGGTCGGAAGACTGGTGACCGAGGCACCTTTTAATCTTAAGGCCCTCAGGACCACTCTTCAAAATCTCTGGAAATTGGAAGCTGGAGTAGCCATCCGGGAAATTGAGAATAAACTCCTTGTTTTTGAGTTCTTCAGCGATAAAGACAAAGATAAAGTCCTCAGAGGACGACCTTGGTCCTTTGAAAATCATCTCATCCTGATGGAGGAATTTAAAGGGGGTGACGAGATTCAGAATTGCACACTTACCCGATCCCCGTTCTGGATAAGAATTAAAGGAATACCGTTCCATGGGAGATCAACACATGTGATGAAAGAAATTGGAGACCGGATCGGCCATTTCCTAGAATGGGATTGCTCGGACCCAATACAATGGGGCCCCTGGGTTCGAATAAAGACTGAGATTGACGTGTCTGAACCCTTAATGCGAGGTATGTTCCTAAAAATTGATGATTCCAACACCTGGATCTCGTTCGAATTCGAAAAACTACCAATCTTCTGCTTCCTTTGCGGACGTATCGGCCACATGGAGAAAGCGTGTGGGGCAAGGCCAGAGAATTCCACCGAAAATATCACCTTTCAATACGGTCCGTGGCTTCGGGCCAAAACACACAGAGAGGCATTTATCCCTGAGGCGGAGAGACAAATTGATCGGGACCGTCTCATTGCAGCCCATCTAAGGCGACCGGAATCTGAACAACCTCATATCATAAGGATGGGACCACCTGTCTTCCCTAAAGAACCCTCGGCTGAGCTTAGGGGAAATGGAAACGCCTCCCAAGAGATTATCGTCAGATGTAATGATGGGGCTCGGCAAGACAGTCACCTGACTCAGGGTATCACAAAATTTGACTTCGCTTTTACAGCACCGAATTTAGCGTCCCTTACTTCAACTGGGCCGCTACCTAAACCAAAAGAACCTCCAGAGAAATTTCCGAGGCAGAAACATGTTCCCTTGGATCCGCCTGAAGATGAGCAGAGTCCAAATCGATTCCCAACTGATGCCCTTCTGCAAGCCGATTCTGGGATGACTGAAGCCTCACTTTCAGGACATGTTACTCGTGGAACCTGGAGAAGGGCACGTGGCGGTGGTAAAGGCGATTGTCCAGGGAATCCCAAACCAGGAGATATGAAACGGCAATGTGAGTCCAGTGGTATGTACACCAGCCTTCCCAAAAGGAGGAAAGCATCAGGTACGTCATTTACCCCACAAGAGACAAAGGCGGAGGCGGGTCAGGCCCGGCCCCGCCTAGAGCAATGATTGCTTTATGCTGGAACTGCCGTGGGCTTGGCAACCCACGAACGGTTCGTATGTTCCAGCGCCATTGCGCTCAAAGTCGCCCTGATATGGTTTTCCTGTCCGAAACCATATTGGAAAACAAGGACATCACAAATCTTGCCCTAAAATGCGGTTTCCAGGGTTGTTTCCCGGTCCCCCGACAGGGTCATTCAGGGGGATTGTGTCTGCTCTGGAAGGATAATGTCGATGTTAGGCTCCTGTCGTTTTCCCAGCGTCATGTGGCTGCTTCCATTTGTGATCCCCACAACCCCACCTAGACCTTTGTGGGCTTCTATGGCTGGCCCTCCCAGTCTGAAAAGTGGAAATCTTGGGATCTTCTTTGCAAACTCCGTCGTGATCTGCCAAGCCCCATTCTGTTTGGAGGGGACTTCAACGAGATCCTCTTCCAGAAGGAGAAAATTGGTGGAGCTATGCGCTCCTCCACGTCTATGTCTGATTTTAATGATGCGATCCTTAAGGCAGAGCTGATGGACCTGGGTTACACGGGTAATCCCTTTACTTGGTTTCGAGGCAGATATGATGGAACTCGAATCGCTGAACGTCTGGATAGATTCTTGGGCTCAATGGACTGGATGAGCCTCTTCAAAATGTACCATATCAGACATCTCTCGTTCAACTGCTCGGATCACTGCCCAATTGTCATTCACTGTACCCATAATGAGCACGTTACTAGTTACAGGAAACCATTCAGATTCGAAAGCTTCTGGTCAAATGATCCCGAGTGCGAGGCGGTTGTCCGTTCAGGCTGGAAGAATGGGCAAGCGGATCTGAGAATCAACCTTCTCCGAGTAGCATCTGATCTGAAGTCTTGGAGCTACTCTAAATTCCGTCATCCGGACCGGCAATGCAATTTCCTTGAAAGGAAGATTGGATATCTTCTTAGCAAACCCCCGTCTAGCAGCATTCTCTCCAAAATAAGTGAAACCCAACGAGAGCTAGATGTTGCCCTGCGCAACAAGGAAGGTTTTTGGGCTATGCGAGCGCGTGATATTCATATTGCAGAAGGAGATGCTAATACCTATTATTTCCACCAGAAGGCTTCAGCAAGACGCCGGAAAAACTTCATTTCTGGCATTCTTAATTCAGATGGTAGTAAAGTGTCTGACACAGGGGGAATCCAAGAAGCTTTCCTAAGCCATTTTCAGAAACTCTTCTCTGCAGTCCATTCTTTTATTTCTCCCGAGATTGAGGACTGCATCAAACCAGTGATTTCTGACGATATGAACAGACAACTTTCTAAAGATGTGACGAATGACGAGACTCTTAAGGCCTTAAAGCAAATCCACTCCACGAAAGCCCCGGGACCAGACGGATTCCACGCCCTCTTTTTCAAGAATTACTGGCACATCATCGGTCCAGACTTTTGCAATTTAATGCGGGATATTTGGGCGGGGAAAACGGACCTGTCTTCTCTTAATGAAACTATTCTTACTCTCATTCCCAAGATGAAAAATCCGCAAGGGGTGTCGGACTTTCGACCGATCAGTCTGTGCAATGTCTCGTATAAGATCTTCTCGAAAATCCTGGCGAATCAGTTGCGTCCTTGGCTACCCGACGTCATTTCAGAGAACCAAAGCGCTTTTGTGGCAAAAAGGTTAATCACAGATAATGCCATTATCGCTCATGAAATTTTCCATTCCATGAAAACACGTACACGAGCGAAGAGAGGGATCATGGCGTGGAAATTGGATATGGCTAAGTCCTATGATAGAGTGGAGTGGAACTTTCTCGAATTTGTGATGCTCAAGATGGGTTTCTGTACCAAATGGATTGCCATGATCATGCAATGCGTCTCGTCTGTTTCTTTTTGCATTAATGTCAACGGGGTGCTCACCCGAGGCTTCTCCCCATCCCGTGGGCTTCTCCAGGGAGACCCTCTTTCACCCTTCCTTTTTATTTTAGTGGCTGATGTGTTTTCTAACCTCCTTTCCAGGGCAGCCTCGCTTTCCATAATCCATGGGGCGAAAGCGTGTCGCAAGGGCCCTCCGATATCCCACCTCTTCTTTGCGGATGACTGCCTTCTTTTTTCTCGAGCTACCCCTAATGAGTGTACTGCTATCTGCCAGGCGATACAACAGTATGAACGGGCTTCAGGACAAATGATCAATCAGAGTAAATCAGAAATTTCTTTCAGCTATGGAGTTCCCCAGCCGAAAAGAGAAGATCTCTGCTCTTTAGCACGCATTCCTGGGGTCGATAAGCACCAGAAGTATCTTGGGCTCCCGACGGTGGTTGGACGGTCAAAGAAAGAAATCTGTTCAGCTATTGTGGATCGAATTGACAGAAAAATACAAGGTTGGACCCCTAAAAAAATCTCCAAGGCCGGCAAGGAAATCCTCATCAAGGCGGCACTTCAATCTGTCCCCAGCTATTTGATGTCTATTTTTAAACTCCCTGACGTGGTGCTCTCAAAGATTCAATCCAGTACATCTAACTTCTGGTGGGGACGAAAGGACGGAAAAAATAAAGTCCATTGGATCGCCTGGTCTGCTCTCTGTCAACCAAAATCTGAAGGTGGTATGGGATTCCGGGACCTTTCTCTTTTTAATGATGCTTTGCTGGCTAAACAAGGTTGGCGTTTGATTCATAACCCATCATCCCTATGCACGCGTGTTCTCCGGGCTAAATATTTCCCACATAAGGATTTTTTGGACTCCCATCTTGGCTATCGACCCAGTTTTCTCTGGAGAAGCATTTGGGGCGGTCGTAATCTACTGAGGAAAGGCCTTGGCTGGAGGATTGGGAATGGTTCTACGGTCAAGATTTGGACCGATCCTTGGCTTTTTGATCTGACAGGCACGAAGGCGTCATCCCCTATTTTTCCAGGATCCGAACATGCCACAGTCTGTTGTCTTTTTGATGATCAAGGGGCGGGTTGGTGTCTAGAAAAACTCTTCTCCTGGTTTAATGAGAGGGATAGGAGAATTATTCTGAGTATTCCCTGTGTGTCAGACGCAGGTCCAGATCATCTCTACTGGACAAACGACAGCTCAGGTGAGTATACAGTGAAAGCTGGCTACCGGCGAGCTCTTTCTGCTCAGATTTCAGAAGGAGATGCGAGGCCCTGGACATCAATTTGGAAGCTTAATGTTCCCCCTAAGGTTCGCTTTTTCTGGTGGCAGGTGTGCACTGGTATCCTCCCAACTAAGAGCCTCCTTGTCTACAGACACTTCTCAAACGACAACTCTTGCCCTTTCTGTCCTTCTGTAACTGAATCCCCTTTCCATGATCTTGTTCAATGTCCCGGGGCTCAGGAGGTTTGGAATAGCTGGGGATCAACTATAGAGCTGTTTCCGGACACCGCCTCAGATCTTTCATCTCTCCTGATGCGATGGTGCTCCTCCTTTTCGCCGGCTAAAGCAGGCGCCCTGTGCATTTTGGCTTGGATTATCTGGAATAGGCGGAACGAGGCCATATTCAATCATTTCCGGAGGCCCCCCAGATTTTGGGTTGACCAGGCATTGTCATGGATTGCGGTATGGCAGAACCACCCCGAACAACAAAGACTTTCCACCCACCCTCCTCTTCCCCAACATTGGTGCCCCCCACCGGAAGGGACTTTTAAGATCAATGTGGATGCCTCTCTCCCTAAGGACGGCCCAGTTGGACTTGGTTTACTGGCCCGAGACAACCTGGGAAATCTTATCGCTGCCAAATACGAAGCACGTTATGCACTTTGGGATCCCTCAGTCGCGGAGGCCGCCGCCATCCTTGCTGGTTTAAACTTCGCAAAAGATTGCGGTTGGGATTCCATTCACATCGAATCCGACTGTCTCACTGTAATCAATGCCATCAATCTCACTGACGGTGGGCTTCAACCTTTCGGTCCCATTATCCGGTGTATTCACTCGCGGAGACAAGACTTCAATTCCTGCAATTTCTCATTTATTAGAAGGGAAGAGAACGAAGCCGCTCACAAGATGGCAGGCATTGGCCCTCCCTACGAGGATATTCTTTGGTTCAATCATTTTCCATCGTGGTTAAGCTCCTGTATTTCTGCTGATCTCCATCATTAATGGATCCGTCTTATTTTGTCAAAAAAAAAAAATTTGAGAAAATCTATAGAGGTTCTCTCAATAATTGTAAATCACATTTTCTACTATTTTTTTTACTATTTTCTAAAAAAATGGAAATATATGGAGTAAAAAGAATAAATATCCTATCCTACTGTGAAATGTAAAATATAATGAGGTTATTGAATAAATATATTAGTATTAGGGTTTTGTTACTCAGGTTACTTTATTATTCATATTTTTTTGTTTAAATTAAATTAGAAAATTCAATTATGAAATATCATTCTCGAATTACTATCATTTAATATATTGAGTGTGAAATATTTAATTCCTTGGAGAATACTTTGTCATACTAAAATACACCTTCTCCTATAATCAAGGAAAATGGTACACCTCAATTAGGATTATGGAAAACTATAGGGTCTGGCCCCATAATATTCAGTTTCGTCAATTGAAAAACTCCACTCCATCATGTGAAGAGTTATCATTCAATGTAGGGGATAAAAATATGTAAATTAAATAATAAATATGAAGTTGAGATTTATGCTATGATGGAAAATCACCAAACCCATACAATTTTCTATTATTTAACACAGATAGGTATAAATCATAAATAATTAGAGAATATAATTCAGTAATACCACATACATCATATATTATTTTTTCTTTAGTTAATATTTCATTTCATGAAAAATTTGATTTAGATCTCAACCGTGTGGAATATTTTAAGATATATAAGATTTTGATATTAAAGTGGATCACCTTATTCTATATGGGTATCGTTACTATAGAATCATCTCCTTCATTTTATTTTCTTTATTTTATTTCTAGGTTGTGGATAAATTAACTGCACTGTATCTAATTATTTCATTTAAACTATGTCGCTTCCATATTGGGCATCTCTATAATGCAACCATCCTCTCCATGATGTAGGAATATTCAAAAAAACTCACCACTACAAATATAGAAACCTCTATGGTTCCATGTAAGCCCCTATATCAGAACTCTTGGGTGGGTCATCTTCCTATTAAACTCATCACAATCATATTTTGTGTTCCCATGATATAGTGAAAACCCATAGTGTATCCTCCTTTATATGTGATTTTATCCTACGTGGCTATGGCAGAACATTGAAAATGGTGGTCTTAGCTCTACTATCCCATAAATTATTGATTGTTTTTGAATTTTTGCAACCTTACAAAGTATATTCACTCTATATTGTGTAATATAATATTACATGGTGACCACATGGAATAGTGATGGTGGGAATGGAATTATGATTATTATCATGCCTTTTGGACTTTATATTGGTCTGATCAAGATACATTCCATCATACATGGCTTTTATTTTCTTCTATTCAGCTTCATTATGGTTACCACAAACTCAAATGGTGATCAATAATGATCCTGAGCCTCATAGTTTCGTTTTTTCTCAAGCACAATCTTTCCCAGCGGTGGACATGGTGTTCGACGGTGAGTATACATGGATGTATGGCCACTTTAAGTCGTGAAGGTAACGAATTTGGCATTGGGGAAATGTATGGGGATGTTAAGCTAAGGAATAATGATAGCATTTTTTCAAATGAGAATCAATACTACAAAATAATTCAGCCCATATATGCGATTCTTGCAGTTAAGCACTGACATATAATACATCATGTAGAAACAACTTCTCAGAAAACTATAGTGGGGATGGACCCCCCATAAAATTCTTACACACCACATGGGGATATTCCGATATGCACATGCATGATGGGCCTCAAGAAAACCAATGTGTATGATCAATGTGGTCTACCCTTTCTTTCTCCTCTACGCTCATGTTGTGTGCAACCTGACTTCCTCCTTTCACCTATGCGGGCTCTCCCCGTTGGGCTTTATTGGCTGGCTTGCCCTTCTTAGGCCATCTATGTGGATTTCGTTCCTTTTGGTTTATAAATATAATGTTATTAACCTATTATTTTACCTATATATCAACAAAAATTTAGTAGAAATTATATCATCAATCAATATTAAAATGAGTCTTCAACATTCAATATTTTTTGTCAATTTTATGAAAATTAAAATTTTAATTGAAATTTTCCGTATATTAAATAAAAATATTAATTTCATTGGAAAATTTTCTAAAACCATTTAAATTCATTAATATTTTTTGAAAATATTTATAAAAATGATTACAACAAATACCCCCACAATTGAACTATTCATGTCCCCGAGCATTGAATTTTAACATCAAATTAAAAAGGGAACCAATGTTACCAATATTTAAATATTAATGTAATAAAACAAAATTTTTATCAATGTTAAACCAAAGATCTCATGTTCCACATAAAACACCATTTCAAATTCAATTTTTACAATGAAAAAATGAACCCAAGAATTTTAATTTTACCTTTTGAAATTGGAGGAATTTATCCTTTCATTCATTCAACCTTATTAATTAATTTTTATAAAAAATTCCCAGTCAGAATCTACTTCAATTTTAATCCATTTTCTTCATCATTCATGGTAAAAATTAAAATGGGGATATGATCATACCTTGAATAAATTCATATATCCATACACAAGAAAATTACTTACTTCATTCACTTTTAAAGAAATAAATAATCGGAAATCATTAGGAATTTTCAATTAAGGATCTAATGATTCCAAGGCTTAATATTGATAAGTATTTTTTTTGAAAAACTTTAAGTATCAAAGATAATGTTAACTATAAATCATAATTTATAAAATAAAAATTGAAACTCAAGGAAAATTTCTTCTTCAAATAGTGACAATACCCACTTCCCAACTTCAATTGAAGTTCACGATCAATGTAACGGTTATAAATGACTTGAAACTTCCTTAATTTTCTCATCTTATTTACTTTTTTCTTTAAAACTATATATTATTCTGACTTTTTTTTATAATTTTATTCTTTGAATAAAACTCAAATCCACAACATAATCCCATATGATAAAATCATCAGTTTTCTAATTGTATTTTTTGATTTTACCAATTCACAATCCATTTTCTTATTTTTTTATGTTACAATTTTTATCAAGAAGGTAAAACAATTAACGTGCAATGAATATATCAAAATCCTTTCCAATCCCCAAAAAATATCACCCCCACACTTATTCGTTACAATGCACTACATTCCTTAAATCATGACTTCTCTACCCCACAATTTAGCTTTAAAATATCATGAAACATACCAAGATATGTACAAGAATGAATATAAATGGCTTGAAATGTGGATTATTCTTAACAGGTTCATTCATGGTCTCTATAGTCTAAACAAAGATTAATGTAAAAGGAAATCTTAAGTATAAGGGATAAATAAATAAAAATAACACTATAATATTAAATGTGTTTCAATTTAATTATATTGCAGACAAGTTGGAATGAATATTCTAATTGGTGGCATCTCCCAAGATCACTCAAGAAATATGATCAATATACGATGTAAATTTTTTGTTCTATAAATTTTCTTGATAAAGAAATATAATAATTTGGGTGATCACTCATGGAATTAAATAATGAAAATTAAATACAATTGAATTATTGAAATTGAAAAATAGAAAACTAATAGGGAAATTTCATTGAAATTAATTAACTAATTATTTCAAATTATGATTCATTAAATTAACATATAATTTTCACTCTAATAATTAAATTCACTATCATACACATTCAATATTATTATCATTAAAATCTAAAACAACGAATCATATTATTACTAAGAAACTCAAATATCCTAGAGAAGTAAAATAAAATAAAACTCATAGGCATGGGCATGAAATTTACTATTCAAAGCGATTGTTTTTCAAAAAAAAATATATAGGGAATTAATAAAAATAATTCAATAATTAACTCCCTATTCAAATAAATATTTATATCACCTTATTTTTTTATGTTTTGGAGTGGAATTCTACCATTATATACCTATAAATGAATATCAATGATTTGAGAACATGACAATGTCATTAAATCTAAAAAACAATGAGTTATTAGGATTCATCCTAAACTAATTCCTAAGAATTAAATAAAAAATTTCTAGAATGAAAATTGAAAAGGTAATTCTTGTTTTGATCCCCCAAGTAGGACTTGGATTTTTACTACCTTCATAAGTGGATTACCAGCTATTATCTGATGTTTGATGGTGGGTTAAGTTTCTTGGATTTGGAACACCAAATATTTCTTTTTCTAAATTTTACTTATTTTTACCTTTTTGATAAGGACTCCATCAATAGAGTACACCAAATCCATCCACTTCACAATGAGATTAATCCTGTATGGTGGTGGAAGGATGAAGTATGGGTCCTCCTACTCCTCAGTTGCTACCTGCGAAACATATTCTTCATTATCAAGTGTCTAATTTAGATATTCTATATTATTTAATAATATAAGGGAAGGTTATAATTTAATTTCATTATTAAAAAATTAAATCATGAATAATTGATATCAAAATATTCCCATTAAATATAAGAATCTTATTCCTTAGTTTCCATAGGAAATGAAACTTTCATATCCTCATAGAATCCTTCCAATAAATTATCAATATGTTTTATGAGTTATTTTTATTCCTAATTAGGTGCATATTTCTATTATACATATCACTTCAAGAAAAAAATATTCAACTAATTCTGCCAAACTTAAAAAAGGAGAGGTTATACTCAATTCTAATTTATTGAAATTAAATAAAGTTGAGTTTAAGAAATGATTATCTCCCTTTGTTATCTAGAATGCAATTTTCTAGTTAGTGGAAATGATGTATTAGAGTTGAACTGTAGTAGGTTGAGTAAGGTAGTAAATATATCTCATTCTTTCATTAAATTCCACCTCATGTGTGGTTTCTTCTTCCATGTTAAGGGATAAGTACACAGGTGATGATTCTTCTAGATTATAGACAGGGCTGTCATGACATATTTCTTTATTTTCCTATTCACTCTAGATTCGTTTGGAAATTTTTTGATCTCCCAAATGCACATAAGTATGTATGGATTCATCATAAGTCTCCATCATTTTATAGTGCGTTTCAATTTTGATCTCTATATGGTTAGGCTATGGATATTCATAAAGTAAAGCTTCAACCTATTGGACATCTTTAGAAAAAGTGGTAGGATCTAGCAGTTCTTTCTCATCGTACCTCAGTATTTGAACCTTATTTTATATTTTATTGGCCATATCCTTCAGTTCTAGAAATATGTAACCTATATATTGGTCATTCAATTATTACTTTACCAAATTAATGTCTTCATCAAATCATTGTATGAGGGACACTTAGTTATTTAAAAATTATATTTTTTCACTTGAGAGTATTGAGTCCATGTTAAATAATGGTAGTTTGGATAAACACGGAAAATATATATATTTTAGAAATTTGTTTATTGATAAAAACAAATGAAATTATTTATAATTTGAGATACAAAACAAACTGAAAAACAAATTTTATTTTTGGGAATGACACCAACTATTAACAAGATTGTTATAGGGAGGTATAAAAGTTTATATAGATTTTCCTCGTATAGCATAATGGATGACCAGAGTCATCTCACTTGAGGATATTTATAGATATTCACCCACTAATTTTAATTCACCAATTATACTATTGTTTTTATTTTTATTTTTTTTATTATTTTATGAAAATAATGAAAAGAGATGGATGAAAGAGAATTAAAATCCTAACATGATAGGTAATTAAAAATAGGATGAGGTTATAGAAGAATGGTTTTAATCCTAGGGTTTGGTTACTAGGTTTCCATTATTATTAATATTTATTTTTAAAACTAAATTTGATAATTTAATTATGAAGTCCAATTCTTGAATTAGTATCCTTTAATTTATTGGGTTTAAAGTCTTATATGCCATGGAGATTTATTTGGAACAGTAAAATCCACATCCCCCTTTAATTAAGGTTAATGAAACACCTTAATTTACAGTGTGGAACTATCCCAGACCGAACTCCATCATATGCCATTTCATATATTAAAGTAATCAACTACATCATATAAAGAGTTCACATTTATTGTATGGTAGGGAATGACATAAATTAAATAATATAGATGAAGTTGAGATTCATGTCGTGGTGGATGATAACCACACTAGTACACTTCTCTCTCATTCACCACAAAATATTTAAACCATAAATAATTGAAGAAAAAAAATTCTAGAACAATAAATATCTCCACTAAGGAAAATCCTTGGTTCAATAACATATTATCAAGTATAAGAGATCATAGTCAAACGAATGAGAAATATAGAAAGTAAAATAGATAGAGAGTGAGAATAAAACATAATTAGTGGAACACTATAATAAAAATATGGCTGAATTACATGAAAAAGAGAAAACTAATATACAAAATAAGAAAACTAATATAACAGCATTAGTTCTCTCAATCATGATAAATACTCTAGTATAGTATAACACCCCTCTATATATAAGAATAATATCATCCATCTAAATTCATCAATATAAGTCCCCATATCTTCTTTTATCTTTATTAAAAGTTTAATTTTATAAAATTATATATGGATCTTTTCCATGTGAAATATTCTATGATATTGATTGTTTTAATATTGTAGTGTATCACCTACTATGGTGTGGGTATGATTACTGTGATATATCCTCTTTCCTTGTATTTTATTCATTTCATTATTGTACTATATATAATATAACTACAATGTAGCTCATTATATCATGAATACCTTTCCACTGCCATATTAGGTTTTTTCACAGTGTAAATATATTCTAAAAAATGGTGCACTTCTAATATGGATACCTTCACGGTTTCATGTAAAACCATACTATGTAGCTCTAGGTTATTCCATCTTCTAGAAAAAATTGACACTATCATATTTGACATGCACAAAATTCAGTGAAAACACCATGATAAATCCACCTTTACATGTGATTTCATTCTTCAAGGATATATAGGAACATAGAATATGGTGTCCACAACTCTATTCTCAATCAAAATAATCCTAAATTCCATTTTTGGTAACCTTAAAACACATATCCACTCTCAATGGTGTAGGAGAACTATCCTTAGGGATCTGATGAAAAATTTATGGTAGAAAATATGCATGGAATCTGATCAAGCTATAAAACCTTAATAATTGATTTATTGATGTTATTTACATTATAAAGGGAATTTTTTGTTTTTATTCAACTTTATGATGGAAAACCTAGGTTCTAAAGGTGATCTATGACAATATAGAGCCTCATAGTGGTTATTTTCTCATACTAGAGCTTTTCTAGTAGCATCCATGGAATTAATTGGTGAGTAGGAATGACAATCGGGTAACTTTGAGTAGAAAAGGTAGTGAATATGGCACTGGGGAAATGTATGTGGTTGAAGATGAAAAGCAGATGAAGGATGATACCATTTTTTCAAGTGATGAAAAATACCCCCTAATAAGCCATACCAAATCAGAGATACACGTAGTCAAGCACTCATATATAATAAATACCATATAAAATAGATTATAAGGCTTATGTGGGGTGGATTTAATATAAAATAATAACACACCACATGTTACAATTCTGAAATTCATGTTTTTGGTGGGCCTTAACCCAACCTATGCACACGTTCACTTTTCACCACACTAGCTTCCACCTCTATGCACATGTTGAGCATGAACTGAATTCATCCCGCCACTTGTACATTCTATCCCTATTGGGAATTATTTTCTTGATTAAAATTATTGGGATGACTAAGTTTATTTTATAACTTTAGATCAAGGTATAACATATGTTTTGTCTTTTTTTACCTACATACCATTAAACACATAGTGAAATTTCCACTAGAAAGCCACAATAAAACCAAAATTAAAATTTCAATATTTTTATTCATTTTCATCCAAATTAATTATTTAATTTTAATTTAACACATGTTATAAAAAATTTATTTCATTGAAAATTTTATTATAAGCCAATACATTTTGGTAAAAAATGTTTTAAAATTTACATTGAAAATGAGTGCATCAATGAGATCAAGAATTGAATTGTTTGATACCATGAGTTTCATCCCCAAAATGATATCATATATATCTTAGATGATAAATCACAAAAAATAATCCTAATTAGGGTAAATAATTTTAAAAATAGAAATTGATGTAGAAATGATAACTTAAAAGATCTTTTAGAAAACATCCGTAACACTTACATAATATACATATTTACACGCCGCCTTCAAAAGTAACTTTTTGAAAAGGTGACATGAATGATTTTGAAAATATTGAAATTTAAATAGAATATACAATAATAAATCCATTAATAGATATTATTTTTATCTTGGATAAATTAGGATAGGAATAAAAAACATATTAGAGTGAAATGAAAAATGTTTTTTATTGTTTCCAAAATATATTTGTTCAAAATTAACAATTTTAGAAGAGTAACATAAAATAATTTTATGAACAAATTATCTTCTAAAATTGGGTTATTAAAGATATATACTAAAAAATTAGGGTGCAATAACCCAAGAAAAAAATAAATAATTTCTTAGAGAAACAATATAACTAAAGGAAAGGAGAGTATTTTTACCAATATACCTTTTGGTAAGAATACTCCCTAAGGAATATAAAAATATGAAAATTGTTTTAATTGGTAAAATATATATATAATGATATAATACCAAATAATAAAATCAAATGGAAAATTTTACCAAACTTATTTGAAATAATTTCATGTTAATTATCATAACTCAATGAATGAAAATTGAGTTAAAAAAAACTCTTATATAACTAGTGTAACACTTGATTAAAAAGAAATTTGTAGGAATGAACTTGATTTTGATTATTTTATCCCATGAATTATAAGGAAAAAACGTATTGAACATTCAGAGGATAATAAATCAATAGAACACCATGAAAAAGAAAACATAGTGTACAACATGCAATATATTGCAATGAATCTGAATCAAGATGAAGAAAACTCTTGCATCTTGATTAAAGCATTAATCAAAATCCATTTAAAGTGTTGTATTGTAATTGAACTCAAAATATTATAATTAAAATATAATTCAATAAATTATATCTAAAATAGGTAGTATATACACAACATATATGAAATTAGGTTCATAATACCCAATACGACTCAAAGAGAGGAATTTGTGATGTAAACCCTTACTTTGGTCCAAATTTGTTGTGAAATAGAAATAGAAATATTAATAATTAGATTAATTTTATTAAATACAAACCTAATAACCTTATTAACAAACATAACCATTTATACTCTTAATGTAAACTCATTTTATATATACGAAAGTTTGTTAGTTTTAACCAATTTTCAATATCGGGTACACATAATTTTGACCATTTTGAACTAGTTTCATAAAAGTGACTTTAGTATAATTTATTTTTACAAACTAAATAATTATTTAATCATATAAGTTATTAAAATTGATTTTCCATGAAATTTTTAAATTTATAATCCCATTTCATGGTAGAGATGATTACGATTCTTGAGGTTGAAGTTAGAGTGGATAATGATTGGATGATTCATAAACGGTGATTTATAATTTATTAAAAAATTAGTTAAATATTTATATAACATTAACATAACCCAAAAAAATATTTAAATATTTATATCATGTTATAATTTTAAATAGTTTATCTAAGTCATCCATGATATAAATTGTAACCTCTATTTAATTGTTATAAGGCATTCTTTAACCGTTGTTTTGATCACTGTTAAGTTGGGTCTTGTTTTGGGATCATTATAAGATAATTTAGAGAATAGTTTGAGGTATTTTGGAATATTAATTATTGGTCCATGGTTATGGACAACCATGCGGTTTGATATAAATGATTGTGCACCCATTTATGGTGATCTAGAGGGGAACACACAGTTTTCCCACACCATGCAGCCAAACCCTCTAAACCACGTGTATTTAGGAAGTGGGAATGTGCAGGGTTGGTGAATAGTTAACTAAACCATTCTATCATTAAGGAAAATCCTTGCATCCCCGATAGTTGGTGTGCATGACTAGGGCTCATGGTTGGTTTAATCATGCTACAATACCCGAAAATCATGCATGAAGAATTTAATTCCTCCAAAAATTATTATAAAAGTATCAAACCCTTGGTTCAAGTTTCTAATCACACCCATTCTACCTTAACATGATTTTTTTCATCCATATAGGTTCCCAATAGGTAATCTTGGACTCTTTAAACCCTTTTTTGGTGGATCAAAGCAACATTTATCTCATCCAATCTCCATAATGTAAGTATATCTCCTCTTGTGTGTTTCTTCCAGATCTCTCTTTTTATATTCCTTAGATTTTGATAGATCATCATGTAATTGATGGATCTAAATTCAGGTTTATGTGATATTGATTCTAGGTCATTTTATTAGATATTCCATGCCTTCATTATTTGTTGGTGTTATCCATTGTGGGTGTTGTCTTTTGTGATTCTTTGATTTAAGGATAAGTGGTTACATAATTCATCAACCTATTATAAAAAAACAAATTATTTAATAAAATTTAAAGATTTTAAAATTTATTAAAAAAAATATTTATGGTGATTTAAATATTTTAATTGAAATTGGTTTGATATTTTATAAAAACCTAAATTTCAATGGAATTGAAATTGTTGGTTGAATTAATGATAAATGATGGCCAGATTCAGAAATAGTTTTGATGAAATCATATGATGTTGATCTTGATAAAGTGGATTAAATTTAAAAGGGGTTTTAAATGTCATGAAATGATGAAATCCTATGATTTGGTTTTGGAATGAGAAATCATGTTTAAAACTAAAATTTTTGAATTATATTTTTAAATGATTGATTTCCAATTTGATTGATTGATTGAAGAAAATTAGAGCATGGGTAGCTAATAGGTAGTTGGGAAAATAACAATAGGATATTTATCCCCTAGAATTAGATTTATGATGACAACACCGAATAAACTAAGTCAGCTTAGGATGATTATGATGAGTTCCCATATGGGGGTGTATATTGATTTATCATAATGGGTTCCCCTATTGGGGTGTTGATTATGTATACACACTATTTATGAGTCGTGACTACTAATGAGATGTGTGAGGATCTGATATCCAGTAACTAATATACTTCATGGAACATGACCATGATACTACAAGTTATTTGATTTGATATTCATTCTGATGATTGTGAACTATTTTATTCATTCCATGTGAATTATATAAATTGTTTTATATAAAATATTAATTTAATCATTTTTGAATGTTGTTTGAAATATATTCCATCTACTTGAATAAAATAATGTTTAAAAAAAATTAAAATGTAATGCTAATGCTTATTTTTATTTAAATTAATAGCATAAATGGTTAATTTTTATGCTATTGTTTAGGGAAGAGTAGGTGAGACCCTAATGGGATTTATAGATCATATCACAACCTTGATTTATGGAATATTTGGTTGATCTTTTTCTTGGTTTGAGAAAAGGGAAAACACTAGTTAGAGGCAGTGGATGTTCTTGATCTTTTGTACCCAGAGTCTTAAAGGTGATTGGTGGAGAGATAATACATTTTTTTTCATAGGATGTTTGAGTTTTTATCTTTTTAGATATCGACTACATTTATGTTTTACTTATTTGGGTTTTCTGTTATACAAGTTGGTTTATTATTCTTCTCTTTTTGTAGTGTTGATCATACTAACTTTTAATATTTTATCTTCCTCTATTTTAGTAGAAAATTCATTTCTTATTTGATCGTGTATGATGCCAAGTGCTATTCACCAACCTATGGGGATTGGGAACACCCATTGGACCACGTTAGGGATGGCTTGGGTAATAGGGTACTGGGGTACCTAGGATGATTTATGAAATAAATGTATAATAATATTCAATTAGGGTGAAATCTAACCCAAACATAAACCTACCATAATTAATAAATTATTATGAGGTGGTTTAATTGTAATATCATTATACTATAACCATAATGGTCTTATTTAGTGTTTATTAATGTGATACAATAAAATTGGATTGAATTATAATAAGAATAAATGGATATAAATATAATATGTAGTTTCAGAAAATAAATATTTTCCTCTAAGTATGATTGTTTAAGAAGCTTAAAGTTACAATGATCTACTATTTATAATATTAATTATATAATGATACTTTTTCATTTAAAAATATAAATCATGCCATTAATAAAATATATATTCACTAAACCCATATCTATATCAATCCTAGAAGGTGGTGATCAAAAATGAAACATCTCATTCATAGAGGTGACAGTACAGACACACGCATGCACATCATTTTTATTTTTTATTAAATGGGATATGAACATATACTATCTATAAGATAAATATATTAAAATTTCAGTATATTATTTATTCTTGTTTTATTAAATACATTTGGTTAAAATGAGTTTGTATGAGGATGGATGGGAATGATAAATAATAAAAGTAAAAGTGTAAGTAATACTTATGTTGAGAAATCTAATATTCTCTTGAATAATCATAAAAAAATGAAGGATAATAGGATATTTTTTAAAATAGGGTATTTAAAACATTTATAGGGTATAAAAATAAGGAAATTAGGATTATTTTTATGAGGATTTCTAACTAAAGGTGTGGCTTGAAGTCTGAGGAAGTGAGCTCATTTTATAGGTGAAATAGAGGGACACATCTTTTAAAAAGAATGTTAGGTTAGAGATAATAATGGATTTTCATGAGGGTTAGGTGAGTTATATGGAAAAATGGAAGGTGTGACAAGGGGGTATCAATTTTATACCTAAAAAAGTATTTCTACAAGGTTTAAGTGTCTATTTAATTATTTGAATTTTGAGATACTTCATTTACCAATTTGGATGATTATTTATATTGATTAAAAATTGGTCATGGTAATTATTTTATTTATAAAAATATAATATGAACATGCTTACCAAATTTTAGTGTTCTAAATATGAATTTGGACTCCATTTATGTTAATTAATATTTTAAATATTGTAAAGTTATCTTTTAAATAAAAACAAGTCATGTTTTGAAAAACTCTTTTATTGGAAACTTTCATTTTAATCATAAATTATTCTCAATATTATTTAAAAATGATTACAAATAAAATAATTATTAATTTATTTTTATATATTTTTAAACGTAATATTAGAGTATTTTTTAAAAGTTCAATTTAATTTATAAAAATAATATTTTTTAAAGTATCACTATTTAAAAAATAACAGTTTTACCCTAAAAATCATATTAATCTTGGTTTAGTTAATTTCATGCTTACAAATAAAATTTACCCCATTACTCAATTTGAACATGATGATATAAAAATAATATTATCTATCACAATTTTTAAAAGTGTTACAAATTAATTTTTTTATAAGATCATAAAATACAATGATAATTATTTCCATATGTAAATAACATTTCAAAAATTATCTACTATTCTTATTATTATTTATTATCAATTAATAATTAAAATGGTATTAATCATTTATTTATATCAAATATATTCTATCATCATTATTCATACGTTTAATTAAATATAAATGTATATCTCATAAAATGGGAATATTTAGGAAAATACATTTCTATGTATAAAAAGACCGTACTTTTAATTTTAGTTACACTAATTGAATTTCATTTAAATTAAACGTATCAATTTATTTTGGTTTAATAAATTTTTCACTAGAGGTTACATCTATTAATTACCATTATTTTAATGGATGTGTTTTAATGATCTAACCATATAATGGGTTCATTTTAGTTCATTGTTTAGTGTGGAGGTAATTATCAAACACATTGACTTATTTAAAGGAAATCATATAATAATATTTTGGGTTGATAAATTTGGGATATATTTCTCAATTACTCACTATTTATTACTCCTTATGAAAATAGAATAGAACAAAATGTTCCTTTCTTGAATATTCTTAAATCTCAATATGAAACTTATATCATAGAGATGCACAATCATTCGGGGGAACTAAATTAAAATTTCATAATTCAAGAAATAGGTGACTCGAATGTGATATTTTATAGGATGAGAAAAAATATGCTCAAGATTTGGAAACAATGGGAACATATCCAGTATTTGAGGTATGAAAAAATTATGTGGACACATATGTACTAGGAACCGGATCCTCAATAGAGGATGGCTTAGGTAAGGATTCAATATCCTTAGTGGTATCTAATTTTTAAGAGGGGTGTAAGGTATAAGATAGTTTTTATTCAAGATTGATAAAAGTGAAGAAAGAAACTTATGACATGGGATTTTACTAATGAAAAAAGGGAATAAAATCAGAAGTGAAAAGGATTATTCCTTTATTCTTAAACCTATATGTACAAGGGCTGTAATAAAATAAGTGGCCTCCAAGGAATCAAAGTAGAACAAAGAGTCAAAAATTTAGGGAAAACATGTACTCTTGAACTAGAAAAAGGTTAATTAAGAAGATTGTGAAGGAATAAGTGGTTTATATAATATAATTTAGGGTGGAGATGGTGAAGAAAAAATGTAAAAAAAATAAGAATATAATCATGTATCTTGCAATAAGTCAAATCTTTATTCTATGGAGACAATGAAATACTCTTTTTATATCATTTACTTAAAGGGATTCATCGAAATAATATACAAAACAATAATACAAACAAAGACTAAAAAAGAATAAATGTCTTGGATCAACACTCAAGATTGGATTTTACTTTCTGGATTAAATGGAATGAAGATTATTATAGAGAAGTACATCAAAATATGGGATAATATGGCCCCAATAAGTGAGGATATAATAAACAATGGTCCAAAATGAGATAAACACAATCTTTAATGAACCATTTATATAGATTTTAATTCAAATATTCTAAATTTTTTTGGAATGTTTTTATGGGATCCCTAATGTAATAGTTTTCTCAATATATCTAATTCTTGTTTAGTTAGGTGTTGGTATAATGGAACAATCCCTTATCATGTGTTGTTTTTGAACATTTCATTTTCAATGTTTTTGTGGCATGACTCCCTTAATATGTCAGTTTCTCACTTAATCAAAAAGATATTTTTAAAAATAAAAAATTTTATCTAGATGAAGAAAAGTTAATAAAAAAATATTAAAATGAAACAATTATTTGATCCAATATAAATAAACCCCCTTTTAAATACAATCATAGCATGAAACATGCCTATAATGAAAAAAATATTTCAGTACCTTCTAATTATCTTCATTAAACTATAATTTGAAAGATAATTTCACTAAAACTAACACTAAACAATACCTATCTTACCACCAACAAAGTAAATTACCTTATTAAAAGTGTTATTTACCACTAATGATGAGAAAAAATGAGTAATAAATAATAATTGAACCACAAAAATATAACAATAACTGTAATGAGGAACGAATAAAATTTAAAACACTGTGGTTTTTGATGATTTAAATGATCAATTTTTGAAATTTAGTTATTTATTAGAGGTAATTAAATTAATATCATATGGTTATTAAATCATTGGAATTTATTAATTAATAATATATTTAATTTTTTTAAATCATTTAGATAATTTTTTAAAATTGATAATATTTAATTATTTTTAGGGAAAATGTTTAATTTTGTAAGGGCTATATAGTTATAAAAAGGTTCATGGGGAATTGTTAAACTGAGAAGGAGTAAAAATAAAGAAATTAAATAAATATTAATAAAATGAAACTGAAGTTATGATCCTTTATTTTCATTTTCTACTTGTTATTCATTTTTCATAAAAACTCATTTTTATCCCCCATTTTCCTCAATATGTCATAGTCATTTCCCCCATTTTACACATTTTATTTTTTCCTTATACTTCTTTGTTGACCGAACCCCCACCCTATCTTCCTCTGAACACATATAAATAGATATAAGGAAGTATTTGATACGTTTTTAGTCATAAATATTCCTTAAAGTATCATAACAAAACCTCTTTTCAAAATTGACTGGGAGAGTTTTATAACAAATCCCATAAATTAATGATCATGAACAACTCATATGTTTCACTAATGAGTTTAATTATTTAATTGTTTTTGGATAAAATCAATAAAAATCTAAAAATAGACTTATATATCAACATTGATCCATAAAATATGGAATCATGGATAAATCCACATTAATTTGTTGAAATAACTAGTTCCTTATCTAATAACTATTATAAATAACCTAATTTTGATAAATAAATGAAAATTTGTGTGATGATTATTATTTTAAATGATTAAAATGTTAAAGAAGAAAATTATAATTTTTTTCATCTGTATAGTTTTTATTCATAAAAGTCTCATGAATCATTGAAATATTCAATGATTAATGAAATATGTTTCAACTCCACCAAACATATCATCCAATGATGTGATATTTAATTAAATCAAATATAAATGGAAATATAAAAATTGTGAATAATATATATATATATATATATTATAGTAAAATATATATATAACCTCTGTTTTATTATATAATTGTATCTTTTCAGGTAATATGATATACTCTCTCAAGGAAACAATTCCAATAATATCGCACTCATACCAATGTAGTAACCCGATTTTGTATATTATAATGACCTATCTTCTACTTATTTTTGGATAAACCTTTCAATTACATTAGAATAATTTGAATTTTACTTTATTATAATGTATGATCATTCATTTGGTTGCGATTCAAAATATTTTTTGACAAAATAGTTATGTTTTAGATCATTGACCATATTAAAATATTGAATGATAAATTTAACTTTTTAAATAAAAATAAATTTTATTTGAGGATTTTATTGATACTAGAGTATGATGTTTACCTTTAAGAATAATTTCTAAGAAATTATGAAGCCATTGAAATTTAAAAAGTTATTTATTATTTATTTAATTAAATAGATTTAGTAAATTGTGACGTTACAGGAAAATATTTGAATTATTTCAAGACTCATATTAAATTTAAATTTAATTAGTGTAGTATTTATTAGAGTGTGGGGTTTTAATTAATTTTTGAGATATTTTATATAAGGATTTAGGACAAACATGATCCAATTTATTGGATTTTATTATAAATTGGAAAACTTCTTCCATTCCTGAGAGTGGATTATTTTTCCCTTTGTTGTTAATTCCATGTATGATTTTAGAGGAGGTAGAATGGTATAGTAGGTGGTCCCCCTGGGGAAGAAACTTGATTTATTAATTTTCATTTCATTCTTCAAGCATATTTTAATTTTTATTTTAATATTATTATATTTTAATTTTTTGATGAAATCATTTTTTAATTAATTTAAAAGTTGGATTTTTTTGTATTATTTATTAATGAATAATACCCAAATTTGGGGAAAATGAATTGTTTCCATAACACTACTGGACAACTTCACCCTTTCTAGAACCACGTGACTTGCACCTTGGTGTTAAGGCATAATCCTTAGACTAAAAATGGTGCGTTGATGAAGGAATGATAAGTTCAAAAAAACCCTCCACTCACAATTAAATATCTATAGTGGGTTGGGATTACGGGTCATGTAATGGGCATGGTATGCCTCTGGGCCTTTGGGTCATGTATTGCGGGTCATGTCGGGCCTTGTGCCTTGGGCCTATGGGTCATGTACGGGTTCCCCTTTAACCCTTAAAAGGAGGATTATCTATAATAAAATAAAAAAAGAAGGCCTTCGGGCCATTTGGGAAATGTAAATCAAAAGTAGAGAAATATTTGTTTACTTTATAGTGGTCATAGATGAGTACAGGTGGATAGTGATGGCATAATGTCTCAGGTGGTGTAGTGTATTGTGATAACATCCTGAAAACTAGTCGATGGTGGCTAGAATCCTGTGAAGAATATATGAAAACTATGATTTGGGGATATAGATCAGTTATGAGAGGGATTATTTGGCTATTGTATTAACCAAGATGGTATAGTGATCCACCTACCATGTGGTAAGCATTTGGAGGGGATCTAGTGAGCTATGACCACTAATGTATCAGGTATTAGGCTAATTCTATGCACTAGTCTCTGAAAAGTGAGTTGGTTATATAAAATAGGAGGTTGGACTTGGGGTTATATAGGTTCTACTAAGTGGTTTGGTCCCCTAACCTTACCCAAATTGAAGGTGACCTAATATAATGAATTGGGGATAAGTGATATAAGATAAAACCCAAATGTAAGTGTCACCGAGAGTCCCGGTTCATCAAATAGTTAAGATCTAATTCATTGGGTGGGTCTGACCCAACCCAACATGGGTGGTAGGAACCACACAAGGGTACTATCCTAATAGCTAAAATTATATCACATATTTTTTTATGTTTTATGTGTTTAAAAAAGTTATTGTTAACAAATTTTTATTGATTTTAATGATAATGGTAGGAATTAATATTTCATTTTAGTATGCATGGAATTTTGTTGGAAAAAATAGAAATATATAAAAAGATAAAAAATGGGCCAACCCTAGTAACAAAATCCATTACATATGGCCAACTGCCATAGGGAATTAATATAGCTCAACGGTAGGTGTATAGTAATAGGGTGGTGTAAGCGAGTCAGGAAAGGGATTCAGAACATGGGTTGGCATTGTGACAACAAAATAATTACTATGTTTCATGGGGTAAAACTACTGTAAATCACAATAGTTTACTTTAATAGGTTGGTGAGAAACCGGTATTATATATATAGTTAAAGTATGAGTAAAATTTTTATAAAGATCTATAGAATTTGAGATGTGGATTATGAATGAAATATAAGATATGGTGAATGAAACAATTTTTTTCAACTATGTATATTTAGTATGATATAAAAAGATTAATGTTTTAGGGAGAATCACTTGCAACAATTCAAAATAGCTATAATGATATTGAGTTTTTGAGGATGAAATAATGATTGAAACACCCATAGATAGATAAAACAATGAGTGTATGGATTTTTCAAAGTCAAAACTGGGACACTTGTAAAATAGTATATGATGTGAGGGTTTTCTATATGAATAAAATTAAAATGAATATGTGAAATTAATATAATTAAGAGTTAATGTATTTTTTAAGAGTCCTAGAGATGGTCATGGTAATATACACTATTATATATATAAGGCTTTATACTATTTTCTATGTGAGGATATATAGTGGTGACCTGAGTTCTATTTTCATTTAATCCATAGGAAGTAAAACTACATGATTTGAAATGGATTATGTTTTAGGATTTATGAAATGTCCTGAAGATATTAAGTTAGAGAATTAATTTTTTTAAATATGCATGTGTTTTATTATGGAAAAGATGAAACAGGTATGAGAGGTGGAAGACATGAACTAAAACATGATGGTCTATAGGTGTATTGAAGATGATGGATCTATTTTTAGGATAATTTCTAGATTTTTAAACCACTAATATCCTATCATTATAGGACCTTTAAAGTAGAATTTTTATGGCTACATTTTTTATATCATAAATAATTTTTAAAGTCTATCTTTGAGGAGTTTTATTTTAATTCAAAGTGAAATAAATATATGGAGATATAAAAATACACTCATGGAATAGGTTTGTCTATAAAAATAGGCATTAGTAATTGTGGAAGGAATCTATCATCCATCGAGATTTCAAAAACTATATAGAATATTATAGGATCTTGGGAAATGTGATTCGTTTTATTTTTAAGAACTCTTATAATGTATATAATGAGTCATTTATTTGGTTCCAATGAAATAAAAGGGGTGTAATTTTCATTATTCCAAGTTTTTAATAAATGGTGATTGATTTAGCAGAGTTATCTTTATAATGATTGTATTTTTTGAGTTTTTATATACATCTTTCATCCTTCTATATATTATTTCCATTATTCGTGTGCTACCATGGTGTATTAGAAAATGAATTAAATTTTAAATTCAATGATAAATTACATAAATACATACATGATAATTGTATAATTTTAATTAATTATGTTTAAATATTGGTTTGGATCACTTAATTATTGAATAAACTAAATTACATATCCATAAGAAATTTTTATTTTATTACCAACCCTTCAATTAAATTCAATTTGTACAATAAATTGACTAATAATTTATTCTTTTCTCTTTAATGCATTTTGATCCTGAATTTTCTAAGCTTGTTATACCTTCATCAACAAGAGTTTATTTTAAATTAATTCTAAATTTCTTATTTTTAATCATCATAAAATATCTAATCAGTTTTCCTAAACATAGTTTTAGTGGGTTCAACCTTAGAATATCCACAAGAAACACATTATTACTTATTATTTTGAAATAGAATATCAAAAAATTATAAAATTGGAACATAAAAGAAATTAAAAATTGTATATGGGAAGCTAATTGTTTTAGAAACATTTATCCAGGCTTTGATTTATGAAACATAATTTGATTGATTATTTTCTTTAACACCCTCTTATTATTTTTTTATGATCAGTTTAATTACAATGTCATTTTTAGGTTATATCATTGAAGAATGAGTACTAAAATTAGGGAAAATGAGAAGAAATTTTTTTGAATGATCCTAATATGTAAAGGAACTTGAAGAAATGAAATAATGAAAGGAACATGAATGAAAAAAAACGAGAATAAGGGATGAATCATATTGTGTAAAGAAGAAATATTTGGGAAAGGGAAATAATGGATTATGGATTACATTTATACATGGAGATAAAAAATTATTTTAGTACCATTGATTACTACTAACCACTTCAAGATCAATTTATAGAATACTAAAATGTTTTAAAAGTAAATTTAAATCCCTGAGATACTATATAAAGATCCTAATTCACACATGAGAAGTTTCCATGAAATTTCAGATAATATTTAATAAAATAACGATTCAAATGATGTGGTCACGCTAATACTGTTTAATTTTTCAAAAAGAGACAAGGATGATGAATGGATTAAAATATTTTCATTGTATTCTATAACTGCGTGGTATGATATGGAAATATTCTACTTACATAATTATTTCCCCTATAAAAAACATAATCTCAAGTTAAATATCATAAAATTTAAATAATTGGAATCAGAGTCATAATACATTGGTTTGGTTAAATTTAATTAAATATTGATAAAGTTTCCCCATCATGATCAATAGACATGGTTAATTATAAAAATATTTATTTAATGTTTCTTTCCCTAGATGAGAGTACAGTCATAGATCCTAACGCATGAGGTTCGTTGATGAAGAAGATACCATAAGAGAGTTTTTATTTTTTAGATGAAATATCTCGTAATTATTTTAAATAGAAATCTAAGGAGGTCATATTACCCTAAGGAGATCATATGGATGAATGATATAAAGAAATTATATTTCTATTTATTTTTGGATAATACCCTTTTTAACTTGGTTGAGAGGGAACCCTTACAAGACCCATTGGCCAAGAGGCATAAGGCCTTGAATCTGAGTTTAAGGACAAGAGGAATAAGGCCATATATATTAACATAATAATAAAATGCCTAAATACACTATAACTACCCCTCCCTATAATATACTTAATAATAGGAACCCATCTCCTTACTAAGATTGGTTGATTATCTAGAATTTCCTTATTCAGAGTAACACAGTGCCTCGTATCGATGGATATTTCTATACCCTATCATTCTATGATATGGTTAGCACCAATTTGGTAGTAATTACATGATTTTATTTCCTCTTCTGGGTAATAATACTATGTGATCTTTCCTAACAGCTTCTATGGTATAAAATCCCATGGTTTGGAGGTCTGATGTGACCCCGATGCCAGGTAGCCTGTATGCCCAATCTTCAAGACTAAGGTATAAAATCAAATGAATAGTTTTCAATTGTTATAGTACCATTAGAGTATATAAAAAATAATAATAGTGTACTAATAAAGTATACTAGAAATATCCCTCTACAAGGATTTTATCATGGGTTTCATGTTGGATCAAGAGGTATGTTAACTACTCAACTGACACCCCAACTATAAGGAGCTCATATAATGAACACTAATATAAGAAAAACAGACCTCTAAAAAATCAATACTATTGTTATGTTGATCACATAACAGTGGAAAGTTATTCACTCCAAATTTGTTAATTAAAAATATTTTAGTATATAGTTTTTATGTTTGGAGGGAAAAATTAAACCATGCATTTTAATAAAAGGAATTAATGTTATAAAAACAATATAAAGGACCATATATTCAATTATAAATTTATTAATTAGAGGAAATTTTCTCAACATTCATAACAATTATTTTGGGTTCTATTAATTAGCTAAAATATAATTCATAAAATTTAATATTTTCTATTAGGAATCATTAATTTCATGTTGGGAAAAGTTTAAATCCACTTAAATATAGGATTATAAGAGAATGTTTACGTAAAATGTAAATAAAACCATGTGGATAGTTGAATATAATCACCCTAAGGAGTGAAAAAAACCTAGAGTAAAGTGTATAAATAATGAAAAAGTTACTTAAGGAGAAATATAACATAGAGAATAAAGGGAAGAAAAATTGGAAGAAGAAGAACTAGGGGAAAACCAAAAGAGAATGAAAATGATGTTAATAAAGAAGTTAAGGAAGAAGCAACACCACATTATAAAACACCACAACTATTATTATAAATAATGAATAATGAGATAAATTAGTATTAGAAATTATGTTTTTGGAAATTTTCATGAAACATTATATTGATATTCTTTAATAATAGAGAACATCCCCCCTTATCATAACTTTAGGAAGGATTATTTTAAACAAGAGGAAGATTAATGATATGGGCCCAATACCACTTATGGGTGAGTGTTTATCCATGGTGTTGAGCATTGTAATGAATAAGTAATAAGATTTTTGTAATTCTTACCAATTTCAGATCTTATGAGTATAAAAAAACTTTGTGTCGTATAAGTGTGATTTTGAACATCATATCATACTTAGTAGTCAAGTTCTTATGTTTGAAGGAGATAAATCTCACCAAATTTTAAATCTAATCATCAGACACAAAAATTAGATTCACAAAAACTTTTATAATATTTTTTCAATTAAAGTGTATAAATTTTATATTTTAGTGGATTTTCATTTTCTTGAGATGGATAAGCTAAAACACCCCATATACATGGGTAGAAACTTTTAATAGTGGAATTTTTTTAGTTGATATTCAAATTAGGGAGTTATCTTTGAGAGTTTTTGAAGATATATTGAAGTTTAATATTCACTAGGTGATGAGAAGTTATGTTGGAGAATATAAACATTTGTGTAAGGGTAGTGAAATGGAATTGGAGAATTTTTCTTCCCTTTATGATAATAAAGAATATTTACCTAAAGTAAGAGTAAATCTAATTTCAGATAAATGGAGAAAAATTTTATATATGGGGAAACCTAAAATTACATAATTAATTGATCAATATTGGAGAAATTATTTCCATTGTTTTGTTACGTGACTTGGATACGTCTTTTTAGCTGGAAAACATCAAAAACAAGTTTTTTAGAGGGAAGTTGAGTTTTCTCTTTTATAGTAAGTATGTTATAAAATTTATTTTTTGAATTTTTTTGTGATGTATAATTTAATCACCCCTATAATTTTTAGTGGTAATGGATTATATCTTTTAAATAAAATTATTTTTTTTGTTTTATATTTCAAATATGAGGTTTAGTAAAGGAATATGATACAAGATAAGATAATATAATCGTAATATATTTAATGAATAAGAGTTAATTGTTTTAAAATTTCTATATATTTTAATTTCTATATATTTATTTCATAAATTTTAGGTTTATTAATTACTTTCCACAATTACATTTCTTTCTATAATATTATTTATGATGTAATGAATTTTTTAGGATTACTATCATATAATTTTTTTAATGTCATTGTAGATGAGATTTAATGAGTAATATGATAAGGATATGAGTAAATATATGTTTGAGAATATTTATTTTATGAATCGTGATTTGAGAAGGGGGTTGATTCATATATTTTTAATTTCTCACACAAATTTAGGATTTTATATTAAAAAGTTTATTTTAATTTATGGATTATTATTCTTCATTACATGAGTGATTATCCACTTTTTTAGTTCCCATTTTTTAGAGGTATTTTAAAATGCATTTCCATTTTATTTTCAATACCCAATTTCTTAAGTGATTCCAGGGGTATGCATAACTACTTAAAAATTCATATTTATTTCATAAAAGTATGAATATTTTGAAACAGATTATGATGATTGATTATATCGATTAGATTTTATTTTATCCCATCACACATTTGAGACCTACATTTCATTTGATCATTATTTAAAAACACAAAGACCATAAATGACATTGATAATAATCTAAATTACATGTTTATTTATCTATCTTACACCACTCTTATTATTTTTTCAATATTGGAAATGCAATTAGTGTAAGGGAAGAAAATTTTAAAAATGTTTATAGGGATATTATGTACTGAAAAACAAAGGAATACAAGTAGTTATCATTGGTTTAGTGGGGGGTAAATTATCATAAATTTCTTTTCATTATATTTTCATGGCTACCCACTAAAAAGATACATATGAAAAGAATAAAAATATTTTTCGTATAAAGGATGAATATATTATTATGCTTATTATAATATTTTTTATTCTATGTGACAAGGAGAGAGGAGTTGATGGGTATTACATTTGAAAGACATATTTTGGAGGATGTCTTTTCCATTGTTTTTTATTATGAATCATTTACTGTTGTTTAGAGTTTAGCCTCCTTTTGTAAACCTATGTTAAATATTTTCACATTAATACCTTAGAAAACCATAACATCAGAGACATTAGATCTGAGTGAAACCCCTATTGATTTTTGTTAGTTTGAACTCAATTTATCAATTTTGATCTTTTTTAAGCTTATGGACTATGTTCATATATTTGAGATTGAGAAAAAGTACAATTTAATTATATGGTGAAATAAAAGATATAATTTTATTGATAAAGTGGATCACAATTTTGTTTTAATATTAACATGAATTTGAATAATGTGATTTAATTAGAATATAAGTGTCATAAATTTATGTAAAAATGTAATATACATGATGAATTGATTTAATTTAAAATTGAAGAGTTTAGAAAATGTTTTTATATGAATATAGAAATTATTTTATACATTGATAATTGTTTTGGTTTTATTTACTATGGTTATTAAATCTTGGGTGTGATAGATTTTCTTTGTGATTAAGTGGATATCGATGATTTATGAAATGTAAGAGATTATGTATATGGGACTTTGACAACTAAAATTAATTAAAATTTTAGTTTATATTTTTACAGCTAAATAATTTATTCTTATATAATTTTCATTTTTTTAATATTGAGGGTAGGAATTACGATTTCATTTTATTTTTGAATATAATTTTGGAAGAAAAAGAATAAAAATATATAAAATGATAAAAAATAGTTGAACCCAATCCATTGAAACCACTAAATCCAACCAACCACTCTGAGACAATGATGTAGATAAATTATATTTGTATAGGTGTGTGGTAGTCTAAAGAATTCATTAGAGGGATCCATAGTGTGGGGTAGAATTGTAGAAGTACAATAAAAATATTTTTCATGGTTTGGCACCACCACACAATACAACATAACATTTTTTGAGGTGTTTGAGCATACCATAGAATATTAAGAGGGTGGTAGTCTGAGTGAAATTTTGATGTGGTACATCATAATATGGGATATAGATTATGAAATTCATGTATTACATGGTTTACAGAATTAATTTTTTAAAACTATTTATGTTCTACATGAGACTCAAAATGGAATTTATAAAGATTAAAGGCCTACAAAAACTAAAAAAATTCATAGTGAGATCGAGTAACAATCATGTTTAGGAGGATAAAATAGCGAGTAAAATATCCATAAATGTATCAAAAATAGAGAAAAAGGATTTTTAAATGTTGAAATGAGATGATACAGTGTAAATGGGAATTCTAAAGTATTTATTCCATAGAGAATTGGAAATTTTAGACATGATATGGATGATGTTTTAGGTTTTATGTCATAGATTTGATATACGAAGAATGGTATTTAACGATTTTGGAATATAAAAAGAGTTATTCCATGGAGAAGGTGAAATGAGAATAATTGTAAGAATAATTTCATTCAAACTGGATGGAACAAAATAATTTTAATGATAACGATGCCATTTTTACAACAATTTCATGATTTAGATACTTTCAATTTATTTTCTTTTTAGAAAATTTCACGGAAATATTTTTAGAAGATTTTGCAAGAATCCGACTATATTTTTAGAGGCTACCTTTTAGGAGCATTTGTTTGATTCAATGTTAGAGAAGTATATAAATATATAATAATATATTCATGGGTAATATTTGTCTATAAAAATAGGCTTCGGATATTTTATAAATAAATTTTCATTGATCAAGCATTCAGAAACCTTGGAGGATATTCCAGGAGATTTTTGGGTGTGTTCAGTTTTAGTTTTATGTACTATTTACAGGTTATTGATAGGAGATAAAATGGAACGATGTGGTAGGGGTGAATTGACCTTTATAAAATTTTAATTAAAATAATACAATTTATAAAATATTTTTTTAATTCATTCAAAGAATCAATGAATTAAAAGAACAAAATTATAATATTATATAATAATAAAAAAAGAAGAATAAATTAAATTTCTAAATGTAAATATGACTGAATATTTGGTAATTCAGTTTAATAATAGTACCTGAGGAAACCACTACATCAACCACCACAATTTAATGAGGATTTAATGTATTGGTCCTTTGGATTTAATGGTATCCAAGTTATAGAAACAATCCTATTCACTTTAGGTTATAGAAAGAAATTAGATAAAATTAAAATAGAACTTTAACGATGAAGCTAGAAACTTCAAAATAATTATCCCTTGTCTTCTGAAAGAAAAAATAAAATTAATCCTTAGTCCCTTGATTTAATATTATTAAGCACCAAAATAAAATAAATGGGAGGGAGATTATCATTTTATCTTAGTCTTAATTATTTCAAGGAATTTTATGAAAACAAGGGATAATAGTGAAAATTAATAAAGTGAAAAAGATATTATAGTACATGTTCTCCCTTTTTTAAGGAATAATAGGATTTATAAAAGATATATATTTGAGAGAATAAATAGCTATGAAGATCATTGGTATAAAATATGAGCAAGATTCTTTAGATGAGTTGATGTTTTTAGGCTTCTAAATATCTTTATTTATAGCCTTCAAATCATTAGGAGATGTTCTAAAACCATTTAGGTTGTTAATTTATTGAAATCCTCATTCCATGAATCTACACCATTATTATTTATATTCATGAATCGACTCCTTTAAAATAAGAATTAACTCAATAAGATGAAGGTAATATTTAGGTAATGAAAATGAATAATAATAATGATACTTTTTTTAGAAATATCTAAATGAGAAGGATATTATCAAAACTATTATCATTTTCAATTTAAACTAATTAAAAACCCTTAATAAGAGTAAATCAAGTCCAAAAAAGAAGAAAAAAATCAATGAAATATCACATATAAAACAATCAAAAATAAAATTCCAATTTATGAAACATGATATAATATCAATCATTAAATATAATGTATTAAAAACATCAAAACAAGTTTGAATATCTTCATTAAATTTAAAAATTATTTGAGAAATAATAAAATCAAAGAGAACAACTCAAAATAATAAAATATAATTATTTGAGTTTCATGTTGTAAAAATATACAAGAATGAAGAAAAATTAATCTACATTATAAAAGTGTATAAAAAAGTAAAAAAACATTGCATAGAATCTATAAAATTAATATGAATTTATAAAACCATTGGGATAATTTAAATAGTTGTTATATTCATACAATAAATCTTAATATCATGAAAAACATAAAATATAGAAAAATGGAGATTTCCATATTCTCAAAACTATGTAAAAGTATGTTTCATGTATGTGTAAAGGTGATAAGAAACATGTTTAAGGGTAACCTATATTTTATAAAGGTTGTGTAAGGTTATATCATTCATGTAATGGTTTCATTCACTACATAAGGGTTCTACAAAGTACTGTGTAAGGGTAGTAAAAAAATATAAGCACTTTGTAAGGGTAGATGATATTTGCATAAAGGTAAAGAGAACAAATCATGCATTTTGTTAAGGCCACACTAGATTACATAAAGAATATAAAAAAGCTACATAAGGGTAAAATTAAAAATATAAAATCGAGGTTAAGGGTATATGTATATTTCATCAATGGTAAAGGGAAAATATAAAAACTTGCATAAGGATAAAAAATAATAAAAATATGCATAAGGGTGTAATCGTACTTACATAAGGTAAAATAAAGATATTAGGAAGTTATTTTTTTTCAAAATAATAAATTAAAAATAATTATATATAATAATAAGAATAATAAAAATAAAACATGAAATAATATAAAAACAATAAAATTAATCAAAATTATTATCATAAATAAAAATAGTAATATTCTTAATTATTAAAATAATATCAATAAATAATTAAAAAGCGTTTTTGATCATTAAAATCAAGGAATGGTGAGATGTACCAGAATTTCCCCATTTTGTTGACAAAAAACACTTACATAAAAAAAATTAAATTAATGAAGAGTAAGATAATAAAAATTCACCCATTAAAATAACTTCATCTTCTTTGGAATGGGAAGATAAAACATCCCCCCTTTAAAGTTATAAAAAATACGTTATACATGATGTTAGATAATAATAAGATAAAAATTAAATATATGCTCATCAATATTAATGATCTTTTGAGATAGAAAAAAATAAATGTTTTGAAAATATTTTGAAAAAATGAAATATTTTTGAAAAAGGACTTTCAAAGAAAAGTATTTTTTAAACTATATTTTAATAGTTTAAAAAAGACTTTTCAATATATATATATATATATATACACATTTAAAAAAAATCTAAATATATTTTTCGAGAAAAAGAATATTTTTAAGAAAATTTTAAAAAGAAAATGTTTCTTATTATATCATTACATTATTAACAGGATTATATACCTATCAATTAATTATTTAAGAGAGTTTGAAGTGATAATTTCCATTAAACTAAACAAAAATAATGAATTACAATAATTAAAAAAATAATATTTTGAAAAAATATTTTTGTTATTTTAGTTTAAAAAAGATCATATTAAAATTCTATAAAAAATTCCCTTAGAGTGAAATAACCCTAAAGCCGTGGTCCCAGATCCAGTGCTACAAATAACATTACATTACTAGCTTCAATACCAATAAATGTGACATAATTTATTCCATTCAAGCCTTACATCATGAAAAGAAAATATTGGATCACTTACATACCCAAGAACCTTTTATGTTTAGAGTTTTAGAGAATTATGATAAACTATTTCATAAAAAACACTGATAAATTCAAGAGAGTATTTTTTTATTATAACCATTTTTTAAAATTCCATATTAAGACTTCAATATCTACCAAAAAATTCCTCACATATGAATCTTTATTAGACTCAAATCATGTATCATCCTTATTCATAAAATGGGGAACCAAATCATAGAAAGGGTTAGCTCAAATTCTTTGTAATGGTAAATATATGCATTAACATTTTAATTTCATTAGTGAGAGTACATGAGTATAAGGGTGTGATAACATAAACATAGTTCATGAGAATAATATAAGGGAATTCATACCCATAATCACATATGAAACCTTCCTAGACTCAAATCATTTATCATCTTTCTTCATAACATGGGGAAATAGAATCATAGGAAGGGTGAGCAAAAATGCTCAGTAAGTATAAACATATTAATTAACAACTGAATTTAATTAGTGAAAGTAAGAGGAATATAAGGGTATGATTATATAATAATTGTGCATGAGCATAATATAAGTAAATTCAAACCCATCATTACCAATGTCATCAACAAAGAAACATGGAAAAATATTTAACAAAGGAGAGAGTCATTGTATAATGTATCTGAAATTCTGTGGATTTTTTTAATTATATGGAATTATTCTAAGACCACACGCTTTGATGACACGTGATTACAAGTCCCGATGAGCCCTAAATGGAATGTTGATCTTTTTTTAATTACACATAAGTAAAAGTGTGAGTGGGTTTTTCTAACTTTTGAACAACTACTCGGGTAAAAAATATGAGGTCACTGTTGAATTCAGAACACTGGGATTCACCTATAAAGGACATAACTTCAGAGGAAAGGGCCGAATGGAAAAGTTAATTTTCTAAATTCTTAAAAAATAATAAAACAAATTTAAAAAGTTATTTTCTTTTCTTTTCTTATACATTGAGCGGCGGACATCAATACTACAGTGCAACTATGAGGCACATTGACGAGGCTCATTAATCAATCATTAACTCATAGAGTAACGACAGTTTAATGATGCATAAAAGTGACGTTGTTTCATAAATAAAACATCATAACGACCCGACATCGTAACATAACAAAAATGATACAATGCGTTTTCCTTTTATTTTGGTTGATGCATTGGTGGAATAAGGAATTAAACTATGAGGATTCTCTGAAGAACCTCTGATGAACTTCCTATCCAACAAAGAATGAAAAACGCCGAAAAACGTCAAACATCTTCGACACACCTAGAAGAATGAAGTCATAAGCAATGAACAACATTTGCATCTTGAAAAACTCGGGGATGTAACATTTTGGCAATGAATGTCAAGGAGTGATGGGTTTAATTTATGAAATTTCTTCCCCGTTCTTATTCTTGAAATGACGAACGTGGATAAACCCATGAAAAAGATGATCCACGAATCCTGCATTCATGCACAAGAGTGAATTTTATTTTTGGAGTTGTTATATGGGATTAGTTTATCTCTATTTTGATTGAGACACAATCCCCAAGCCTCCACATGATTATAAAATTCTAATGCGCAGGGAGTGGGAAGATAAGAACAAAGCCTGATCAACTCCTACTGTGTTCTCCTTGTGAAAAGATAGTCTGAATTTATAGAAAGGCGGGTTGGAGAAATTCATGGTGAAGAGGATGCTACGTGGAGTCTTTAGGCGCATGAAACACAAAGAACAGACCACCAGAGTGCATCCGGTGGTCCATTGAAGAATCTTCCAGCACGCCGGTGTCGGCGATGGCGGCACGTGGCAACGCCAGACACGTACTAGATAACGGGACAATAGACTGCCAACTATGCCAGTAATTGGGTGGAATGGTGCAATCTTCTATGCTTCGTGGTGGTAGGAGGATGTAGGAAACTTGCCATAGTGGCTGAAAGAGAGGTGCCAATAGGATCTGTGTGGAGGGGAGGCTTGCGTTTGGGCTGCTCGGGTGGCTGGAAGGTCACGTTCGGCCGACCGCGGATGGAGGAACCCCATACCTCTACAGGACACATTGGAAGCTGGATGCAGCTTGATACCACATCCCAGGAGCTCCCCAATGGCTACCCACCTGGCTGGTCTTCGGGTTGGCCGGCCACCCCCCCAGCTAGTGGGTCGTGCCCCCAGCCAGCAGACCATGCCGCCAGCCACCGAGCCGGCCCAGTTCCATGACTAGCAGGATGGACCCACTCCCAAATGTCCATACCTTCACCCAGTAGGCAAGAACCGCACTGGTAGGCCAGAGCCGCACCCTTTGGGCCAGGCCGGACTTGACCGAGTCGTCGGGCGACTTGTTAACATAGACCATCGACCAAAATTGGCCATGTCCGGAGAGGAACATTGGGCCTGGCTCACTAGCCAGACCAGACCAGACAGAACCAAACCCGAATAGGGTCAGGTTGAGTCGGTCGAATTAAATCATGGTATGTGGGACCCCAGGGCCGGGTGGGTCAAGTCAGTCCGACCGTGTCAGATGAGGCCCAGATTCAACTGACCCCTATTTAATAAAACACTTGTATCATGCAAACCACACATCCGATTGATGAGCTATTTACAGAGTTAGGACCCACTCGATGAGGTGGATTCATTGGCATTCCCTAAGTAGGACTTCATGGAATTTGAGATGTGATGAATTTCTTGAGGAGCGGTTCTCCCAAGTGAGCTACGTATGGAACCCTATGGTTAATAAGACCTGAAGACTGCTACCTATCGACTCTATGTTACTCAACAACATCCTAGTGTGTAGCGACTCTGGGTGACCCAGCATGCCCATGATGGGGAGCGTCTCTGTGTGACCTGACAGACCCACGATACACGATAAGGGGAGTATCTCTGTATAACCAAGGTGGGAAGCAGATCTTGATGACCCGACAAGACTATAGTGAGGAGTGACTCTCTGTGACCCAACATACCCATGGTACTCATCAGATATGAGTACCACAATAGTCCTAGGTTAGTGGTAATCATCTTTTGTGTGACCTGGTAGGCCCACTGTACTTGAAAAAGGAGAATTTTTCCAGCAGCCAAGGTGTTCGAGGATGTGACTAATGTTTCTACTATCAGTACCCTAAATACATTCCTAGTGTGAGTTGTCTTGTGCTTCGTGCTTTACTTTGAGGATTTTTGTGTGTCATTTCCATTATGTTTTGGGGTACCTACTGATTATCAAGTTAATCGCCTTTGTATGGGCTCTGCACACCCGTTTTGTATCCCATACAAGAGATCGGTGTCTCAACAGAGACTTTGGTGGACCAGGACCTAGAGGTGCTTAGGGACATGGGACTGAAAAATGCTATGAAAGTGGAATTGGTGGCCTAGGACAAGGCAAAATCTAGTAGGACCAAGCATAAAATACATACTACTTCGGCTTCTAGTAGCTATACAACTCTTACGATCAGGTGGGGTTTTCTATGGATGGCCATCAGAGTTTCTTTTTGTACATTACAATTTTTAGTTCTATTGTTGGGTTTGTATTTTTTACCACATATAATATTTATACTTGTAATCATCTTTGTTTTAGTGATACTTGTTTAATTTTTAGTGTGTGGGACTTGGTTGGGCATGAGTGTGTGTACATGAACTCAGTAAAATGCCTCCCACTTGCAAGTTGACAACTTTGGCACTAGTTGTCAGCCCCTAGCATTTGAGAGGCGGGTATGGGGTAGTCATGAAACGGGACTCGGGGGAAGGGTCGTGACAAATTGGTATTGAACGGTGGTCAGTCCTACCACAAATTCTAGGATTCTATGTTTTGTTTTGGAGAAACCCTATTAATTATTTCGAGTCTGACTTCTAGATTCAGGGAGTCCATTGTTGGTGCGGAGACTAGCGTATCCATACATTGGAACCTTGAATTATTTTTTTTGACTTTATACATGAAAAAAATTGTTTCATAAATGTATCCATATGTTATTTTGAGTAAACTTTAGCTCACTATGTATAAACTTATGATTTTGATTCATCTTGATCTATCTCAGGAAGCCTCTATGTGGAAGACCAGCTAGGTTCCTGATATGAGATCATGAGGAAAGCCTTCCTAGTGACGAGGCATCCATTTAGGGAAAAGTTATAGAGAAAACCACATCGGGTGGTGCACTAGTGCTACCACCACATGATGGTCAACATATATTGTCGGTGTTTCTGGGGAAGGATGTGTGTAGATTCAATGCCTTGCACGAGTTTCCGAGATAGAGACATCACAGGTTCTGGGGAGAGAAAATTCCTTAGGTCCCTAAGAACTAGTTGGATGCATGGACGTGGGTATTCTACTTAGTGAGGACACCGCCTGACTAGATGGTCATCTAAGCAGCAAGCCTTCTATAGGGATCAGTAGGGATATAGTGGATCTTGACCACCCAGACACATAATGAGGTGTACCTTATCTGGGCAGACATCGAGAGGCTTTTTAGGAGGATTTTTTCTTAGATAACATGAATTTTGGGGGCATTCAAGAGCTGCTAAACATACAACAGGAAAACATGATAGTGTCTGATTACTCAGTGAGGTTCACCGAGCTATATTGCTACATGACAGATATGGTCTGAGACCCTTTCTTCAGAGCTCGTGCCTTTGAGAAGAGACTCATGTGAAAAATTAGGGCATTAGTATTGTCTCTTAGAATCCTTATTCAGACTGGGGTGCTGGAATGAGCCCTTCTGGTAGAAAGCTTCTTGGAGGAGCTAGGGCTCAGAGCTAGAGATACCAGCAGACCCTAGGTGGTGGCGTCTTTGGCAGGAAGAAGAAAGCAGATGCGAGGGCCCAAGTGGGAAAGGTCTTTTAGAGGATGAGCCTAGGACTCAGGGTTGGTAGTGTGGGGCTCCCAGTCTAGAGGGAGTCAGCTGGGAGCCAGGTAGCGCTTCACGTGCGGCAAGCCGGGACACATGACTCATGATATCCAAACCCACCAGAAAGATGACCAGAAGATGGTTGAGCGGTTTCCGAGACAGAGGCGGTGGTTCAAGTGAGGAGGTCTACAAGGAGGCATATGTGGCAGCAAAGCAGGCCATGAAGCAGGGGGTGGGTGACGGTTTGAGGTGTTATCATCACCACCCCCAAGTGTTCCACCCCGACCTCAGGGAGGAGGTGGACATGGGTGAGCATAACTTTAGGACGTATAGGCTTATGGCCATGGTGCTCCAGATATTATCTGAGGTATGATCTTTATCTTTTCCACCCTAGATACAGTTCTTATAGACACAAGTAGTAGTCACTTCTTCCTTTCCACTACTCTCATTCGAAGATCGAAGATTCTAATAGAGTCGTTGGCTCGATAATTACTGCTAAAGACTCCTATGACCGAGAATTTGACAATTACACACTGGTGTCGACATTGTGAGATCACTCTAAGAGGAGAGATCTTTAGCTTTGATATAATATTATAAGCATAGATGCCTTACAATGTCATCTTGGGTATCGACTAGTTATCTACAGTCCATGCTCAGATCGACTATTTTAGGCATACAATGTGGTGTGTTAGTGGATATGGGACCAGGTTTTACTTCACCAATGAGAAGGAAACCCTTGCAGTGTAGGATGAACTTTCTCGGAGGAGGGTGCATCCAATCACTCACCAGTTGGATATCCTCACACTTGGTGTATTGAACGAGAGGAGTCAAAGTTTTCCTATAGTGGTGGATGAGTACTAGGATGTTTTTCCTGATGATGTTCTAGGACTACCTTTTCATAGGGAATTAAATTTATGCATCGACTTGTACCCTTAGAAGACACTGATATCTACACCGACATATCATATGGATCCCATGGATCTTCGTGAGCTGAGGGTATAGCTGGAGGACTTGTAGGAGAAGGGGTTCGTAAGGCCCATCATTTCACTATGGGAAACCCTGGTGATTTTTACCAAGAAGGTAAATTGGAGTTTGAGGTTATGCATGGACTTCTAGTGCTTGAACCAGGTGATCGTAAGGAACAAGTATCCACTGTCAAGGATTGATGACCACTTTGACCAGCTAAAGCGATCGAGGTGGTTCTCAAAGATAGACCACAAATCAGGCTATCACTAGCTTCATGTATGGAATGAGGATATTCCAAAGACAGCCTTCAGGTGCTGATACAGACACTATATGTTACTGGTGATTTTTTTAGTGTGGAAAATGACACAACAGTGTTCATGGACCTCATGAATAGGATATTCTAGCCTTACCTCGAACGGTTCGTCGTGGTCTTCATTGATGACATCTTGGTGTACTCAGAGTCATAGGAAATTTTTTTTACACACCTGCAGATAGTAATGGATACACTTTGCAAGCACTAGCTTTATGGTAAGCTCTCAAAGTGTCAGTTTTGGATATGAGAGGTCCACTTTCTAGGACACATCATCTTGGAGAATAGAGTTGTAGTAGATCCAACAAAGATAGAGGTAGTGTTTTCTTGGGAGCCACCCAAAAGTGTGACTGAGGTGTAGAGATTCTTGGGGTTGGATAGTTATTATCAGAGGTTTGTTCCTGAATTTTTTAGAGTAGAATCGCCCTTATCGGTTTTGACACAGAAGGGACAATAATTCGTGTGGACCGAGAAATGTCAGGAGAGTTTCCCTTAGATGAGGCAGAGGATGACTAGTGATCCTATATTGAGACTACCATAGGAGGTCATTTGGTATGTAGTTTACTGTGATGCATCAGGGACCAGGATAGGTTGTGTCCTGATGTAGAAGTCAGCAGTGATCACCTATGGCTCACAAAATTTTAAGAAACATTCAAAGAACTTTGAAGCACATGACTAGAAGTTAGAAGCAGTGGCCTTTTCCTTGAATATGTGGATGCACTACTTAATCGGTGAATGTTTTATGGTTTACTCCGACCACAAGAGTCTCACGTATATCTTCTCCCAGAAGGAACTGAACCTAAAATAGTAGTGATGGAGAGAGTTCATCTAGGAATATGACTTTGAGATAGTCTATACACTTGGAAAAGGGAATGTGGTGGAAGATGCACTTAGCAGGAGGACCAGTTTGCAACTACTGAGTGAGGTGATGAAGTAATTGTCTGTGATGAAGATATCCTTTATGGGTGATGGTGGATCTATTTACCTTTAGTTGATGACTGTTACTCCCCCACTCTTATAGCGAGTCAAGGAGGAATAATTGGTGGATGTTGAATATGAGGCCCGATGTTCTCAATTATCCTTGGGACGAGCTCCTGATGGATTTTCAATTGGTGGGTAGAAATTAATCCTTTTCAGAGGGTGCACCATAGTGCTAGTGACATTGTGGGAGGAGGTGTTGATGGAGTTCCACACTTACCCTTTGGCGGTAAGTCCTGGAGTGGTGAAGATGTACCAGGACCTCTGACATCAGTATTGGTGGCTAGGGATGAAGAAAGCGATGGAAGAGTTCGTTTCATGATGCCCCACATGTCAGAAAATGAATGCTGGGCATCAAGTTCCCATAGGATTGGACCAACCACTCGAGGTACCAGAGTGAAAATGGGATGGTATATCGATGGAATTTGTGATGGGGGTTACCATCTACATCCAGGGTCTAAGACTCTATCTGGGTGATCATTGACCGAATCATCAAGATAGATCACTTCCTACGCATCTCAGAGTAGGGACCGGTAGAGTGATTGGGACACATCTACATCCAAGATATAGTGTGGATTCACGGGGTGCCTTTGACGATCATCTCATATTGTGACACTCACTTTATATCCCGGTAGTGGAGGGGATTACAGGAGGCATTCAAGATGTAGTTTTGCTTGAGCACAACTTTTTATCCCCAGATGGATGGCAGATCGAGAAGACCATTCAAAACAAGAATTACATGCTACATGCTTGCATCCTGGATTTTGATGGTAGTTTGGAGGACCACCAGCCACTAGTATATTTTCCATACAACAAAAGCTATCACTCCACCATTTGTATGGCACCGTTTGGGGCCTTGTACAGTAATCCTTGAAGATCTCCCCTATACTGGACAGAACTAGGGGAGTCGGCACTCATGGGTCAGAAGTTGGTACAGGCTACCACCGAGAAGGTGCAGATCATCCAAGGGAAGATGAAGACTGCATAGAGTAGGTATACTTTTTATATTTATAGGATATGAAGACCCTTGGAGTTTGAGGAGGGCGATCATGTATTTGTTTGGATCTTACCCCAACGAGGATTACATATATTTTCTCAGGGCTACATGCTATATCCAAGGTTTATAAGACCTTTTCAGATCTTGAGTAGAGTTAGAGAGCTGGTGTACCACCTAGATCTTCCCCCACGTATGCACCGGGTTCATGATGTTTATTACGTGTCGTGGCTGAGGAGGTGGATGCATGATCCATCACACATCATCAACTGGGACGAGTGAAGGACCCCAGAACACCCTGAGAGGGGAGGGGAGAATTAGGGTGTCAAATTTTTCTTTTTAAAGTTACGGATCTTGATCCCACATTGGTAGGAACATGTTATATATATCAAACAAATTAAATAAGTGAGATGAAACATCACTTTTATTTAGTTCATCGGGAAGGGCTACGTCTAAGGAACATACACCGACTATGTGTCGGTTGTACCTAAATCCTCTAATCTTCACTATTTTAAGGATTACAAGATTTTTTCACTATCACTCTATGCTAGGAACACTTCCTTTACAAAGGTTTAGGGATTGGTCACTGCATCCCTTAGATCACTTTGCTCGACTCCCCTAGCTCACTACCTAGAGAGAATTCAAACTCAGTTTATCGACTTGAAGGTCTCTTCAATTGATTTGCATTGATGACTTTGTCTTTGTTTAGTATGATACAATGCATGCATTGATGTACTGAATTGATTCACTGTAAAGCACTGAACCACTGAACCGGATATTCAAAACATGCAATCAGGATACACTGACGATTTCATTCAACACCTACATTTTGCGTGCAAGATCTCACTTTTACGTGTAATATTTTCTTTTTTCACAGAAAATATTTCGGACAACAACCCCCTTTACGCACAACATTCACTTTTATACACATCCTCAGATTTTACGCATAGCTTATTCTTTTTCGCACAACAACTTTTACGCGCAGCCTCCAGTTTTACGAGCAGCCTCGAGTTTTATGCTTAGCCTCTACTTTTTCTTAAAACTTCATCTTTTACACAAAAATTACTTTGCATGCACCTTTTATACACATCCGAACTTGGATCTTCTCTAAGTATTCCACCACCTTTAATGAGGAGGGTCACCTTTTATTTATAGGCGTCACCAACCCCTATGCGAAAACCCCGTCGTGGCGTGCAAAACTCTCATTCTACGCACAATCCTTTTTCACGTATGAACCATTTTTCACACACATCTCGGGATTTTCATGAACCTAATTCCTTTTCCATTTTTCATCATTCTGATCCTGAAACACCTTTCTTGCGAGAAAACCAACCTACGATCACTATTGTGCACAAAACCAATTTAGCGTCAATCCATGTTTTTCACGCACTACTCCAATATTTCGTGCAGCTCATGCCTTGGAAATTTTTCAGTGATCTGGTCCCAAAACATGCCTTATTCGAAAGTTTCCCACACACCTACCCTTTTGCATGGAAGTTGCTTTCCCAAACACACATTTTCCCATTTGCTGATTTCTAGGCTCAAAAATATGGTAAACACTGGGAAATGATGCCACCTACAAAACTGTTGTCTCCTTGAAATGTATGATCACTTTACTAGAAATCATTCTGAAATTCCAATGAGTATTGACCACAAACACCAACTATACTCCAATTCTTACACAGAACAAACATGGTTCCAACAGCGAGATGAACATTGATGATGAGGTGACATTTGTAGAGTTCTTCGTGGAGATAAAGGATCCACAATAGTGGATCCTTCATAGGTGGTCGATTATTATGGTGTGAGTTCATTTACAGCATGAGAATCTCCAGGAGAGCACATGGGAGTAGGATGATTAGATTCGTGCTCAGTACCCTCATATGTTGGATTAGTTTTTTGTTTTGGATTTTGGGGATGTAAATCCCAAAGGTGTGATAATGTAATGTCTTGAAAATTTTGTGTATTTTTTAGTTATATGTAATTATTTTGAGACCACTCTCTTTGAAGACACGTGATTCCAAGGCCCAGTTAGCCCGAAACGAAATTTTGAACATTTTTTAAGTACGCTTAAGTAAACATGCGAGTGGGTTTTTATAAAATTTGAAATGGTGCTCAGATCAAAAATATGAGGGCACCATCGAATTCAAAACATCAAGATCTAACTAGAAATGACCTAACTTCAATCGTCAATGGCCGAACGAAAATGTTAATTTTTAGACATTTTGAAAAATAATAAAATAACATTAAAAAGTTATTTTCTATTATTTTATCATCTATTGAGTGGCGGACGGTGACAATGCAGTGCAGTGACGAGGCAGATTGATGATGATCATTAATGGCTTGTTAACTCACAGCATGACAACACTTTAATGACGCGTAATAGCGATGCTGTTTCAAAAATGAAACAGCATAACGTTGTGATGTCACATCGTAAAAAAAATGATGCGATGTGTTTTCCTTTTATTTTTGGTTGATGCACTAGTTGAATGATGAATTAAAATACAAGGATTATCTGATGAATCTTTGATGAAATTCCTCTTCAATGAATAATGAAAAATGCTAAAAAACATCAAACATCTTTGGCGCACCTAGAAGAACGAAGTTTAAAGTGATGAACAATGTTGACATCTTGAAACCTAAAGGATGTAATGTTGTGGAAACAAACATTAATGAGGTAGGGGTATAATTTGTGATAGTTATTTTACATTCTTATTCTATAAACAATGAAATAAGATCAACCCACAAGCAGGTTGATACAGGAATTGTGCATTTATACAAGAGGGTGAATTTTCTTTTTGGAGTTATTATCTGAGAATAGTTTATCCCTAGTTTGATTGATCCATAATCCCTGATCCTCCCCATGATTATAAATTTATAATGCAGAGGGCACAATCATACATGAAAAAGGCACGAGCCCCTCCGCATTTGCGCTCCTTTTGAACAGATTATCTGAATCAACGACATGGCTGGTTTGAGACCTTTGCAGTGAAAAGAATGCTCCCCATAGGCTCTAGGTGCAGGCGATGTAAAAAACAAACCACCTGATCATGTATGGTGGTCCACTTATGAATATTTCAGTGTTCCATGGTGGTAGGAGGCCACATACAACTTGCCGCGGCGACGGAAGGAGTGGATCCAACTAGCACCGCGTAGAGGGGTGGACCGCGTCTGAGTTGCCCAGTTGACTGGCGAGCCGCGGTCCGCCGCCCATGACTGGAAGAGCCCTGCACATCTGCGGGGTAGGTCAGAAGGTAGACGCGGCTGACTGATTCATCTTAGGAGCACCCACCTCCCTCCCATATGGCCGGTCTTCGGGCTGGCGTGATGTTCCCCCAGCTAACGGGTCGCGACCCTAGCCACCGGGCTGGGCCAAACCCGCACTAGTGGGCCGCTACTGTGCCCAGAGGGCCAGAAATATGCCAGAAAGATGGAACTGTACCCAGTGGGCTAGACCAGTGCCCTTTGGTCCGGATCAGACAAGACCGGGTCTTAGGGCAACTCGACGAGCTGGACCCTCGACCAAACCAGGTCGGGTGCAGCGAGCCCCATTAAGCCTGGACAACTGGCTAGGCCAGACCAGCCTGACCCAAACCCGTATTGGGTAGGGTCAAGTTGGTCAAATTAAACCGGGGTATGTGGGGCCCCTGAGCTGGGTTGGTCGGATTGGTCCAACTGGGTCCGACCGGGCCTAGACATAACCGACCCCTATTTACAAAAATGCCAATATCATTCAAACCGCACATCTGATTGACGATCCATTTATGGTTTTGGGACCCTATAGATGAGGTGGATCCTTTAGAATTCCCTAATGAAGATTTCATGAATTTTTATATGTGATGAATGGCTTGAGGAGCAGTTCTCCCAAACACACTATGTAGGGAACCCTACGGTTGTATGAAACACAAATACTGGTGACTATCGACTCTGTATGACTTGAAAATGGCCTAGTGGGAAGTAGATATATGTGACCTAGTAGGTCCACAGTGGGGAGAGGCTCTATGCGACACAGTAGACCAACAATACTCGACATGAGGAATATCTTTGTATGACCAAGGTGAGAAGCATCTCTCTGTGACTCAGTAGGCCCACAGTGGGGAACGACTCTTTGTGACCCAGTATACCCATGGTACTTATCATAGATGAGTGTCACAACCATCCAAGGATAGTGTAAAGTGGCTTATGTGTGACCAAATAGAACCACTGTACTCAATGGAGGTGGATTTATCTAGCAGATGAGGTGTTCGATGATGTGACTGATGTTTCTACTATCACTACCCTAAATACATATGTGGCGTGAGATGTCTTGTGCTTCATTCGATACTTTGAGGATTTTTGGGTGGCCTTACCATTTTGTTTTGGGGTACTTACTTAGTATCATGTTAGTCACCCCTACATGTCTCCGCCCACCCATGTCATGTCTCGTGTAGGAGATCAATGTTTCAACAGAGACTTTGGTGGACAAGGACCCATAGGTGCTCAGGGAGACGAGACTGATGGATGCTACGATAGTGGAATTGGTGGCCTAGGACCAGGTGTGACCCAGTAGGACCAATCATACATGAAATAATACTTCAGCTTCCAGTAGCTACACTACTCTTATGGTCGGGTGGGGTTTTCCACAGATGGCTATTAGAGTTCTTTTTTTTACTCTGCAGTTTTTAGTTCTTTTGTTGGGTTTGTATTCTAGCCCACTTATATTAGTTTTACATGTACTCATCTTTGTTTTAGTGATACTTGTTTTCTTTTTAGTTTGTGGGACTTGGTTGGGAATGTGTGTGCATACACATACTCAAGAAAATGTCTCCCACTTATAGGTTGACGTCTTATGTGCTAGTCGCCAGACCCTAGCCTTCAAGAGGCTAGCATGGGGTAGTCATGGCACCTGCCCTAGGGGACGGGTCATGACACATTGGAATCAATAATCATAAGCCATTTGATATCATTTATCATCAAAGGAATAATTTAAAACCCATATGTTTTCACCCATAAAATATAGGAAATACTTATATGTAAACACAAACTCATTAGATTACTTTTCAAAATCATTAGATTTTCATAAAATAGCATATAAATTATTGAATAATAATATTGGAACATGAGGAATTGTTTTCATTTAACTAATTAAAATGGGAGAACCTTCATAGTTACAATTAGAAAAAACTTCATGGTTACACATAAAATAATCATTATAGTTACAATTCGAATAACTATAAAAGTATATTCCCAAAATATTTTAGGAGAAACCTAATTAGCTAACATTATCCATTTACCCAATTCATTAGAGTTATATAATGGTACACCGCACCCTCAGTTTATAACTGAACCACCCACCATCATAAAAAATTTTCATGAACAATAACATACTCATAACATATAAAATCTTATAGTTTTCTAAATAATCTTTGCACCCATAAGAACCATTTTTTGGATATTGAAAAATAATTTCCTTTTTGAAATCCATTTTCAATTAATAAATCACACAGAACAAGGGAAATCAGGGTTTTCAAAAAATAAAACATAAAAGATTATAAGGTAATCCAAAAATTAAATAAATGTTATAGTGGTGGGAAATGTATTTGTTTCCATATATGTTTAAATAAATCATTCCTTTTATAACTTCATTAACCCATGGAAAAGAAACAGGTTCCATTGAAATCTCTTTTAAACAATAATAATCCATCCAAATAACTAATTAAGATGATATAATTTCTAAATTTCCAAATTATATAATAAATAAAATCAATTTTTTTTATATCAATGAATGGAAATACTATAAAATTTTTATTAAAAAATGTCTTGGGGAAAATATCACTTTCACTATGAAAATAAACTTAAAAAACAATAAATTCAACAAATACTGGGAAAATAAATTTATTTTAATATAAATATGGAATATTATAAAGTATTACTTAAATAAAATAATTTTCATGATGGTTGGAAATTTTTTCATGTTGTATGCATTAAAAATTAGCATTCTTTTCAATCGGTTTTTAAAGGGAGTAAAAAAGGACCTATTTGGAAATTTTGTAAAAATTATCTTTTAATTAAAAATTTAATTTTAAAAACTTATAAAATAAGGTAAAATATCATATAATATAGTTTTATGAAATAATTTATGTTTATAAAATAATAATTCTGAAATAATTTCATAAAACATGGATATGGAAGAGAAATATTCCAGATCAAAAAAATAAGATACATGATATGTATCACTTGTATACAAAATTATTTATGATTCTTCAATAAATAAAGGAGAAAATTGAAATTTAAATAGTGAAACACATTAATAAAAATATGATAATGAAAGTAACATGGTTCAAGAAAATAATAGCTTATTATTTCCCCCCATAAGAACCTTGTACATAAATAATCCCAAAAATAATGGATATCGTAACATAAAACCTTTGCCACTTTGGTAAATTTTCAATCACAAGCCCCATGAAATAATAACATAATGTGAAACATTAAATATCATGAACATAAGTATATTCACGATTTAACATGTCAATGTAGTATTATATACACCTCGTAAAAGGAGATAGTTTCATAGCATACATGTATATCCCAAGGAAAGATAATTTGAGATGAATAACCCTTACTAATATCGTATCATTGAGTAGATTACTAATAAATTTTGAGAATATGTATAAAAAATGTTAATAAAACAGACAATTTGAATTTAATATAACAAATTTAGAGATCAATTCACACCCAATCATGGAACTAAAAATTCAATGAATAAGAGTTATAACCCAATAATAGAAAATTGAGTTAAGAAACCCTAAACCACTTGATATATGTCAAGTAAAATACCATTGTATTAAATAATTAAATTTGAAACATAAAATACCATAAAGTATGAAATATCAATTATATATCATTAAAAATGTATGTATATACTTCATATAAAATAAATTATACGCATAACAATAAAATACACCTCAAAGAAGGGAAATTGAGATGAAATCCCATACCTTGAGTATAAACTTTTTACGTATTTAAATTAACACCAGTATAATAAAATTATACCAATTATTTTTTTCTTCAATTTTATTTACATGATTAATACCATTTTTTAAAGTGTTTATTTTATTGAAATATTTTAATACCTAACCAGTTATGTCCATGTTAGGTTCTTTGAGGTTATTTAGTTCATATTTTCAAAAAGGTTTCGGTATGATTACCATGGTGAATGGGGTAATTATTACATCATATCTAAAATAATAATAATGAATTAATTATCAAATTTATAAAAAAAATTATAATTTTAAATCCAACCATTAAATATGGTTATGAAAAATGAACCACGTTACAATCATGGAGAGGGTAGGCCACAAGTATGCTTGAGTACCATTTCCATTTTTCAAGAATCATTATGAAAAGAAGGTAAGTATTATTTTAGAATTATATAATTATAATAATATAATAAATATAATATAAATTCTTTAAATATACTTATATATATCATTTATCTAACGTGGTAAGTAAAAACAAATTAGATTGCTTCATGGAGGTGATAGTCCGCACATACGCATGAACGATGTTATCATTTCTCAGTAAATGGAGAGGCAAGTAAGTAAATGATATATTATATTTTAATAATTATAAATATGTAATTAATATAATTTATAAACATTAATTCCCTAATTATAACCATTCAAGAGATTTGGTGATGGAAAATGATTTACATCGGTCTGTGTGGTGGTAGTTCACCATTCACACGAACAATGGATTACTTTCCCACTCGATGGAGGTTAAATTGGGATATATGTTATGTCACTGACATAATAACATCATATTATATTTAATTTAATTATTTTTTATCTCATAATGGTAAGATAAGATTCTAAGGAGGTGGAAGATGAAATAAAACAAAAAGCGTCAGTTAATAACTACACATATACATCAAACAACATCCTTTTCTTTATAACTTAACACATCTAAAGTGGGTATTATGCCCAAAAAAGGCCTATATAACTTGGGTTGATATTTTATAAATTCATTTTGGTAGATATTGGATGAGATAATGGGTTTTTAAGTGTAAATAAATGAGAATAATTGGTTCCATTTTATAAGAGAGGGTTGGGGAACTTTTGAAATTTCTTAAAATATTAAATAAATATAAATTAAATGTGAAATAAAAATGGATCCAAATTGATCTTATTAAAATATAATATGATTATGATTATAAATACTCTTTCTAGGGTCCTGAAAAATTCGAAAAGGAGAATGAGAATCACCCTTAATTTGAGAAAATATTCTACCCAATTTCCCTTAAAGAATTAGACAAAAATATATAGAATACTCAAGATTGGAAAAGGACTGACCGATCCACATATCGGTCCAAAATTGATGGTATGCAGCTGGTTCAGTGAGCTGTACCCTCCGAAGACCAACGTCGTTCGCGAAATGGAGGCGGGAACCCCTTTGTGGGCACGAAGCGGGACGGGCGCCTGGCCGGTCTGCCGTCGCGAACCACCCCAGTTGTGAAATGTGCCAACCAGCCCAAACTGCACGCACTATCATTCGCGGAATTGAGGAAGATCCCTGCGTGGATGTAAAGCACCCAACAAACCTATTTGGTTCGCGGATGCGGTGCATTCAATCCCCCCCCCCCCCCCCCGCGAGTTGCAGATTGACCAAGTCATCCGTAAACTGGGTTTTTGGTCATGGGCCTCCACAAAAGGTGTTGCATGACCATAGATACTTCTATTTCCCCCCTCTATAAAAGTACATTGAGGGAGAGAAGAAAAGGATCGTTCAGATTTGGGTGGAAGAATTCTAGAGGAAGGAGCTTAGGATTTCACGAACAGCGAAGTTCGAATTCACGAACCATAACAGGTATGAAACTGCAAATGAATTAATATAGAACCAAAAAACACATAAAAAATTGGTGAACCATGAACTTAAAATAAAAACTGCAAGCCTTGGCCCCTCCATGGATGTAATCCTTGAAAACCAGGGAGTTTATGCCCCTTTTTCGATCTGACACACCGCATAACACCCTCTTACGCAGGTGAAGCCCTGACCGGCGAACCCCCGAATGATGTCGCCCCTGGCCATCCCTGCTCGAATGGACTCCACTGCATACCAACCTGGTACGCAGGATGAAATCAAAGCTGTGTACCACCCTGGTATGCGGGATTCCAATCAGTCCTCATACCACCTTGGTACGCAGACGACCTCTCCAGCCGTGTAGCACCCCCTATGCGAATGGCATCACTGCTCATGCACCCATGCGGCCCGCCAAATCCTTTTATGTTCATATTCCTCGAGCCAGATAAAACCCTTCCAAGCTGGCCTGATCCTTCATAATCCCTTCATTGTCATATTCATCGACCCCGAGCCAAGGCCTCTACCGAAGCCACCGGGCCCGTATGATGAAACCTTTAGGCGCATCAGCGCGCCACTTTGAGTTCACATACCCATGGTAGGCGAGGACAAAGGAGTTTCCCCAACCCTTGAGTGGATTCCTGAGGTATTCTCAGGTTCACATTCCCATGGTTGTGTAGGTTCCAAGCCCGGGAGTCCCCTTTCTGCCTCTCCACTTTCCAGGATTGATGGAACCCGCTCGCGTTTCCTTTTGAGGAGCGCCGAAGGTGATCACTTCTCCCCTCTCATGGGGGTGGTTGGGCATCCCTCCTGGGGTAAGCCCCACACCATCCTCGTCGGAAGCCAATGGCCCTTCCCCTATCATCACGGAAGGTTCATTACTCTACTGTGTGACTCCTACATTCTTCCAACATTAGGGAGAAGGAGATTCCAGCGGTCCCAGCCTTTTCCTCTGCTCGTCGTCTTCCTACCCTTCCCTCAGTGGGAAGAATGTGAGAGGCTTTCCAAGTCTGTCGCATTCTCTTGTTTCTGACACCGAGCATGACTCACGTGGGATTAGATATTTTTGATGTTCATGGCGTCTGCACGATGGCGGTGGGTCAACAAACTATGTGGGTTTTGATCCCTATCTCCTAAGCGGGGTACGTAGGATGCCTCCTCGAGGTTCAATCCCAATAACATGAAACTCTCACGTGTAAGCCCTAATCTTCCAAGAACTATATGGACTTAGATTCTCGACCAAACGGGATACGTAAGAAACCTCCCCATGGTGCAAGCCCGATATCTAAGTCTGGTACACATCAATCCCTATCAGACTATGTCCTTATACTCCAGCAAGACCATCGTAGGGCCTAGGAAATCAATTCCCTTGGGTCTTCTGGGCCGCTTTGGCATAAATCCCGTACCAACTTTTATCGGGCATCTCTCACCCGGAGGTCCTTGCCACATGACGATAAACTGTACAGATGGGTCCTTGTCGCACGACCTTAAAAGGTGATGTGTCCCGTCAAGTGGCACCGAACTATGTGGATTGTTATTCCTCTCACGAGGATACATAGGAAGCACATATCACAGGTTCGATCCAAACTCTCAAGTTGTTATCTGTCCCCCTGGAAGAAAATAAACTCTAGAGTTCCCAGTTTTGAGGCTTTAAACTAGTGTCGTCTCAATGTGTCCAAACTCCTCAGAGTCATTAATACAATGAGGGATGGTAAACATCAGGCCTAAATGATTCCGAATCCCTGCGTTCAGAAGACCATTTCCAACCAGGAGTAATCTGTGGATATTATGATTGGGTATAAACCAAAGATTTGCGAACATATGAATACATCTTAAATCTATAAGAGAGTCTCGTAATAGGCAATAATTCCCCCCAAAAGGGTGAGAGAGCCCGAATTCCCATCGTCTCGACCAATGTGAGTTCTAAAGCATCACTAGCCAAATCACCCATCGAACACCTGCCTTTGGAAATTAGGTCCACGTATTATTGGATATGGAACCGTTGGGTGTTTCGAAACCAAAATGGTGCACATGATATGAGTGATTAAGTGGAACCCAACCTTCTCTAATCAACTATCGGGCAGCACACGTCTTCCCACCATTGGTTGAAACAAAAATGGTGAACCCAACATGAATCTTTAACCAAGAATGTCGGATTTAACCTAATCCTACTATGTTCCCCCTTATACTCACAAAGAGGGCAAAGAAAGGCCATTAATTACACATGGGATGATGGGATGGTGCATTGACGGGTTTGTTGTATGTATTTATTGAAATATTTTACACGTAATAATCAGAACACCCTTCGATCCAATGGCATCACAGAGGAACTCACAAATGCATACTTCAAATAACGCAATGACCATAAATCCTCACCAACGAAGGACCCCGTCACCTACTCAGCATCTTCAATGCTGGGTTTCAAATGCGTTGATCTGAGAGTAACACTTGAACGATACTCTCCCGACGGTGGAGGTGGCCATGAACACACTCCAATCTGCTAAGACCCACCAGTCTCCTGCCCAGCAGCGGCCACAAAAGTAGATCTAGATGGCTCTTGTTTCCCTCTCAAACCATTTCGGGAGTCTATCCCCAAAACGAGACAACAGGTACATCCCTTATCTTAAGGAGGTGGATGAGGTCGACACTGAGGAATTCATCCCCGGAGAATGGGGGTTCCGCTCTAAGGCCCCCACTGGAAGACGTCGTTGAAGTTACATCGTGACTCAATATCCTCACGCTAAGGAGGATGTCGCCTTGAGGATCCAGGCCCATGCTCCCTGAGCTCCGGCCCCTCAGACCGCCTGATGAGGGTGACAAACGTACAAATTAGGACCAGTCATTACCCTTGTCCCTGAGGAGGAGCTCTGCTGCCCAGTCACAGAGACATATTGTGAGCAGACACACACACCTATCCGATCCTCCAAAGTCTGCCATCCAAACATGGCGGCATCATACGAGAAGGTGCACATCCTCATCGAGCTCCATCAAGCCTATCACTCACACAGGACGACACCTACCCAGCAGACACCTCTCCCTGCCCAGGGTCATAAAGCCCACCAACCAGACGTGGTGGAAACCCAGCACCTATAGGACCAACTCCTAGAAAATGCTCCTGACACCCACCATCCCGATGTGGTGGCGATCAACAAAGCCCACCATCCATATGTGGAGGAAATTAATAGGGGGGCACATCTCTCTGCCAAAAAAGGCCACCGACTCGATACGGTGGGGAACCAACATATGCAGGGAAAGATCCCTGTGGATGCAAGTAAAGTCTGCCATCATGATGTGGCGGCAAATAGAGAGATAAACCAGCATATCCCGACACAGGGGCAGACTCGTTCACCTTCCCCGAAAAAGGATAATTGTCAGTACCCACTGAACACTGGAGGACTGGAGCAGGATATTCCTACTCCGATACTGGAATGAGACTTCATACCCATTTCATCCAAAGATGTCTCTCTACATATCTTGGAAATGATGGAGGAGCAGGTATCGATCCCAGATCATATCTTGCAGACTTGCTAGAAAGTAATTGAATCAGCGGAAACAACAAGGACTCGGGCCCATGATCCCTTCTCCCCAATTGAGGTGACTCATATAAGAGACGAGATAGCTACCTCAGAGAAGATCTGCATCCCTACTTCTGCCCAGGAGGGTCGTCGACCATATTCTACGATTCAAGGGAAACCGGATCGAGCAGCTTCACTCGTTCCAACTGCGGGACACACGTCCATCATGATGGATGCTCCAGAGTAGGCATATATCACTGCTAAAAGTCAATATGTTCATCGGTATATCCTGACAGCATCACAAGACCCAATTAGAAAGGGAACCAAAGGTGAAGGCTGTTATCAACAACAGACAGTCCCCGCTGCCCGCAAGAAAGCTCCCTGAATGCACCGAAGGCAGTCGGAAAATAAAGAGCGGGTTCATGAATCCACTCTACTAGAAGCTGGGGTTCCCAATACCACAAATCACATATCGAAGGCTCAAAACCCTGCCCACCCATTACCATATATGGGAGTGGCAGTAGCAGTTGCGAAGGTCCTCTCCGCAATGTCGCTACTAGCAGATCTGAAGGTCCTCCCCAGAGCACCTGCATGGGTCTCCCCCACGAGCATATAATGATCGATCACGAGATCTTCTCTTTTAATGCGAGTCACGGAATCCCTCCTTGTGACCATAAGATCGAGATGCAAGAAGGTCCTCCACTTGCTGCGGTCGAACCTGAAGGTCCTCCCTGGGGTATACACTGCAAACACTCTCCATGTAGTGGGACCACATATTATGACGGTAGTCCTTGCTATCATAGTCGCAATTGCAGAGGCCCTCCCTGCAGTGACGTCTCATCATGACAAGAAGGCCCTCACCTTGTCGTGGCCTTCCTTGAAGGTCCTCCCTAGAGTTTACGTTGCAATGGCACTACATCCAGCCAAGCATCAGATCACGATGGTAGTCCTTGCCATGATGATAATGGAGGTCCTCCCTATAGAGACTTCAAGAAACGAGAAGGACCTCTCCTCGTTACGGTACACTCTAAAGGCCCTCCCCAGAGTGTAACCCATATAAATTCTCCCTATGGTAGCTGTGATGGTAGTCCCCACCATTTAGGTAGTTGTGATGGTAGTCCTCGCCACCACGGCCACCATTACGAAGGTCCTCCCCGCAATGGCCCCAAGCAACAAGAAGTTCCTCCCCTTTTCACAGTGTGTCTTGATGGTACTCCCTAGGATGCACATCGAACGTCAAACCATGATGGTCATACTCACCATGATGGTTGTTATTGCGAAGGTCCTCCCCACCGTGACATATCATATCGACAAGAAGGTCCTCCCCCTACCGAATCAAGTACAGAGAAGCCCTCATATGCTGAGACACTCAGAAGGACGGGATCAAGCATTTCATATTCCCAAGTAGTCTCCAACTACAACCTTCTTCAATCAGAAGACGGTCCGGGGCCACGTTCATCTTATGAACCACTTCTAAATCTCCCACATGATAATTCAATACCTACTAGCCCCAATAACTCTAACCACACTATCAGTGAGCATCTCAGTTGGGCCGAACAGGTAGAGGAATCACTAGAGAAGGAGCATGCCGACATGCTGCACCAGAGGAAATGATTGGCCAGAGATGATGTACCAGTTATGTTTTGGCCCACAACCACCTCTCAATTCGACATACCCAGAATGTTGACGGAAGAATGTGTGCACGACATCCGCTCCAATATATGGACAACCCTCTACCAGATGAAATGAAGCTTCCTGCCCTACGATGGGTATGTAGACCATTTAAATACAATTGGAGACCTCCTACATCACATCGATCTGGAAGCTCTTCCTTCAGTGCGACAATCGTGACCTGAGAGGCGTAAAGGAAACATTGAGTTAGCCTTCCTCTGTGCACTACAACAGTTGTGCCGGCTCATTGGTGATTCTCTGAAGGGAGTCCATATCAGAGGATGGGGAGAACATGGAGCTCTTTATTTCACTCTGCTCCCCACCCAGAAGAACTCGTTCGACATAATGTCTTGTAACATCATTATGTCAAGACAGAAATCGAGTGGGGTCCCTGTCCATGAAAGGAGACACACCCAACAGAGATAGGCCTTGAGTAAGTCCCAGAAGCATCAAGCCCTATGGGAACAAGCCATTCACAAACTCTTGAATCAGGCCACTGAAAGCATACAACATGCCTCTCACCTAAGAGAGGCCAATCAATAGTCATTGCTTGCTTCCCCAGAAGGGATTGATTCACAGGTGAACTCAACATTAGATCCAGTTCACCCCCAAATGGGGGCATTCAAGATTAGGCAGGTAGCGATAGCAGCAGCCACTGCCGCAATCCAGGGTCAACCCCGGCCTGCAGGGCTGGGGGAATTTTTAACTAAAAATGCCCCCATAAGACCAATATAAATGGGAAGAGACTCAACGTCCAAGGAATGGAGCCAACCCCATCCCTCATGGCTGGGGGCATTTTTAGCACCTCAACAACAACCTCCCCCACGAGAATCTGTATTCTATCATCTAGGGAGCACAATCAGGAGAGGAGGTTCACGCCCTATCCTATCCTTTAAATCATCATACCTTTCAAGAGGGAGGTGTACCGTAAGGTCACATCAAAGAACTACCCATGTCACCCTTCTTCAAGGAGTCCATAAATGCCACAGAGGTTAACCCCACAGGTTACACCAAAGATGATGAAAATCCGAATGGATCGGAAGATGACAGTTCCGTTCAGGTTGTGATTCACAACGAACCATCAGGTGTACACACCTGGAACCAGAGGGCCACCCTAAATATGGCCGTCCTTCCAGCTAACCCTCCTCCACTTACCCTGTGAGCTTCTGGAAAGGATAAGAAAAAAGGACCAGTTACCCTTAACCTACCTCCTTCTCTCGATAAAAACGAACCACTTATGCTCGAAGAGAGATTTGCTCGACAGGAAGAGGAAATGAAAGAATTGAGGCAGCTTAACGCCGAGCTACTCCAGAGGAACCGTCTTATTGAAAGCTCTTCCCAAGAAGAACCACACCTTGCACTCCCAGCAAATGCACCTCAAACACCAAGGTTTGCCCTGGAAAACGAAGCGCGGTTGGGGCTCCAGCTCAATGAAGTTCCCAACCCTTCCAACTACCTGAACATGGATTCAGTTAAATACCAAGACTTCCCTCCACTCAGGAAGCAACCGGAGCGAGTATGTATGAACCCTCTGAAGGTGTCACAAACGGCATATGCACCCTTGGTGTCGGCCAAGACGAATCCTCAAGCAAAGCCTTGGGTTACACCTGCCCAAGACCGGGCCCAACAGGATGTATACCAGGGTATCGCCAACATCATCATGGCACTGATAGCTAAATTGGAAGCAATGGAATGTCAGTGCGCTCTGGTACAGCCAGAGAAAAAGACCTACCCAAATTGGGTTAGCAACACACCTCCTCCACCCAATTTTGGGAGCCCTGTATTCCCTATTTTCAATGGATCTGGTGATTCGGAACAACATTTGATGCACTCTGCATCTTATTGAGACCCTATAATGGGAACTCTGGAACAACAAGAAGTAGTGAAAATCAGATGATTTGTATGGACCTTGCAAGGATCTCCCTTCATCTGGTATACGAATCTGCCAGATCAGTCAATAAAAAGCTAGGAAGATCTTCAGTAGCAGTTCCTATTCCACTTCAGCTCAATGCTGCCTAAAACAACAGTCAGCGACCTCATCAATTAAACATAGAGGGAGAATAAGAGGGTCTCAGATTTCATAACCAGATGGAAGGGTCTGACCTACTCTCTGAACAGTCCAATGCCCCAAGATGAGATTCTTTCCATATGCATCGATAACCTTTGATATGAGCTGTGAACACTACTCATACCAGTATAGTGCACCACTGGCTTTTGAAATCTCTCTATCATTGCCCAGATAATTGAAGAATCCCTGCGGCGGACTAATATGAAGTCTCGAATAGCCTCACATGCTCCTACAAAGAGTGTAGTTAGAGTTGAAGCGTCCTATGTCACTCTCAAGCCATCCCCTGCACCTACTCCACCACCTAGGCCTCCAAAAAATTGTCAAAGTCCCCTTGTATATCAGCGGCTGCCTCCTCCTAAGTGGGATGATCAGATAGGATCTAAGTGGAACAAGTTTGAGGAATGAAGACACAACGTATACTCGTTATGAGAGGACCAAGTCCGCAGCTACTTCATTGCCGCCATGAATTGCAATTTTCTCTACCTCCCGGAGCCAAGGAAGCCCGAAAAAGTCGACCGAAATTACATGAAAGATTACTGTCCCAACCATCGAATGTTGGGGCACAATATACAGGAATGATTCGTCTTCAAAGACCTCCTGCAAAGGATGGTATACTCCGGGAAGGTCGAGCTGGGACCACCCACAACACATGTGATGTATATTTCTACCACCGACTCCGACAAAGAGGAGGGGTGGCAGGAAGTCACCAGAAAGAAGGGGCATAAGTTTGATGACTGGATGACTCGGAAGACTAGAAATCGAGCTTAGGGAATACTATGAGTTCAACTACAGAAGCCGGTGTTGCCACCAACATCCCCTAATGCCGCACATGCGATGATATTGGCCTCACAACCCTCCACGAGTCGGTCATGCAGGTGTAACTGAGAAGGGAGGAGACAAGTGCAAGAGAAGCAGTCCGCAACGAGGCCGAAGTTAGCCCTTACCCTGTTAGATTTTATTCCCTCAAACTTGGCACCATGGGCACCAACCCAACAAACGGCACCATCAAGGACAACCGACCAGGTTGACCCTTCACAGGACGAGGAGCTAATCTTTGGTTCCATCAACTTCGTCCATCTAATGGAATCATTCCCTAATGAAGGGTATGGTTACGAACCCGATTTCCCAACACAAGGGGCCTGGAGGAGGAATCATATAAGCATGGGATACTAGGGGAGGCATAGTGTCACGACCCGACCCTACTCGGGATCGAGCCGCAACTACCCCAAGCTCGCCTCCATAGGCCAGGGGCTGGCGACAAGCGCTGAAGGCTAAACAACTCGGGGAGGCCTTTGCCTGAGTACCTGTACACACACACACGCAGCACACTCAATGAAAAAGTGCAGAGTAAAAGAAAAGACTATTAAAGAAAAGGGAAACTGCTATAAATAAACAACAATGTGCATCGACCTCTAAAAGTAAAAATCAAGTGCTGACAGTAAACTTAAAAGAAAAGGGGGAAAACACACACCCAATCAGAAAAGTGCCACAACCTAACAATAGGTGAACAAAAGTAAACAGCTGGAAGGGTCCCCCACCTGGAACCCGACTATGACCACCGCACGCGGTCCAAGCTCCTGAACTCCTAAGCTCCATTGAAGTCATGACCAACCTGTCTGTCGTCTGCAAGGGCACACCAAGTGCGAGCAAAGCCCAAGCAGGGGTGAGTATAAAAATACTCAGTAGGATACTCTGAATGCTCGAGGGAGCAACAAAGGAGGTACCAAAGGGTGAGAATTAGATCAAACAGGAAACATTAAAGGAGTACAACCGAGAGTGCAATAAGGAGTACAACAAGGAGTACAGTAAAGTAACAGTAGAGAGTCCAGCTCAACCCAACAAGAGGAAAGAAGGTAGACTCATCCAGACACAAGGAGCTGGAAATGGTGAGAAGATGAACTTCCCGTCGAGTCTTCGCTACCTATAGCAGGAGAGTAGACTCATCCAACCACAAGAAGCTAGACACGGAAAGCACGTGGCATACCCCGCGCGTCTTCGCCTCTCCTGGAGGAAGAGTAAACAAGCCCAAGAAGTGGGTACTAGAACAAGGTATATAAATATCCATATGCTCAAACAAGAATCCTGAACCAAATCGTAAGGTGATCTCCATCCCGTATCTCAGCCCAAGAAATGAGTAGCCAATAGTCCCAGAAGTAACCACCATCGATGCCCAGCATCCCGCATGTCTGCCCCAAACAGCAATTCAAGGGCTCAAATCACCGCACCTTGATAGTATCTGCTTTGGGTAGCACTGACTCAGCCGCATGGTTTTAGGTTGTGTCACAAGGACGCATCTCGGTGTGGAAAGTGCCCCTTGTACTTGAGAGTTCTTGGGGAACGTCAAACCATACCACGTCACTGCCCCGCAGTCGAGAGGTTTGTTCAAAGTCAAAGATATCACATCACTGACTCGTAAAAATGAGGGTCCCACTCCGGTAGTCACTGAGTAAAGCCATAGACTAGCCTAGTAGAAAGGAATGAGTCTGAAATGTCAACGGGTGACCCACTACCCAGCCATGCTGGAGGGTAAACCCTAACTAGATATTGGGTGACCCACTGCCCAGCCCTGCTGGAGGATAAACCCTGATACATAATCAGGAGACCCACTGCCCAGCCCCGCTGGAGGGTAGACCTGGAATAAGTCGATAGGTGACCCACTGCCCAGCCTTGCTGGAGGGTAGACCCGGAACTAGACGACGAGAGACCCACTACCCAGCCCTGCTGGAGGGTAGACCCTAAGAGGTCGTCGAGTGACCCACTGCCCAGTCTTTGCTGGAGGGTAGACCCTAAGAGTGTTGGGTGACCCACTGACCAGTCTCTGCTGGAGGGTAAACCCTAGAAGTCAGTGAGAAACCCACTGCCCAGTCTCTACTGGAGGGTAAACCCGAAGAAGTCGATGAGGAACCCACTGCCCAGTCTCTACTGGAGGGTAATCCCAGAACTGCTCTGGCCATCCCTACTGAATGGTACAACACTGACAAACAGAACCCAAAGTGGGTATCGTGCAACCACCCAACTCCAGAAGAAAACCAGGGGAAACCACTCAACCCTGCTGATCTAAACCATAGTGAATAGGAAGGCCCTCTATGTCGTGAGAGGTCAAAGGTACGCAAAGGCAAACACGACACGCACATGGGTCCCACACAACGTGTGCCCCCAAGACAACTTCAACCAAGTGCACAAACGTTCTCAGGTACAAAAAACCACATGTACCTCCCAGTATTCTTGCATACTCCCAGAGTATGCCACGTCTCCAGCCCAAAGGCTAACATGGACATGGCCCCCAATGTCAACGAGAAGGCGTAATCGTATCAACTCCAACGTGCCACCTCAATGGCTGAGGCACGACCAACCAGAACTCTTCAAGCATTACTTCACTCACACAGGAGTGCACGTGATCTCATGCCAAGGGTTCACATCCGAACACGGCAAGAAAAACCACAACCGGAGCACCTTTCATATTTCCACATTTAATAAGATCACATAAGAGGCTCCGCTCACCTGAACAGATTACACCGTTGTAATCCTCATGGAAAAGCATGCGAGATAGACTACTTACTCGCCCGAAATGGTCAACCGGTAAAAAAGGTACTATTCACCATAACCAACCTGTGTGGGGCCCACCCCAAGATCCCGAAACTGAACAAACGGTCACACCACTGCGATCCCCTCGGAAAAACACACGGGATTGACTACTCAATCGCCCAAAATGGACACCCGGTGAAAAAGGTACTATTCACCATAGCCAGGTCAGGTGGGACCCACACCACGTCCTCGAAAAAGGTCGGGTGAACTGCGTCATCGCAATGCTCTCGGAAAAACACATCAAATCGACTGCTTACTTGCGTGGGACGGATATCTGGAGAAAAAGATGCATTCTGGCGCACCACACACGAGTGGTGCTACGTGGGACCCACATCCCGGTCCAGAAGCACAACGAACGGATCACACCATTGCAATCCTCTCGAAAAAGTGCACAAGTTTGACTAATCACTTGTCCAAAACAGACACACGGTGAAGGAGATAGAAATTCACCGTCAACGCCCAAATCGGCCCTCATGGGGCCCACACCAGCGTGTGGAATTAAAGCGGGCAGATTGCGCCAATGTGATGCCCTCGGAAAAACACCCAAAAACGATTGCGCGCACGCCTTGAATGGACGTCCGATGAGAAAGTCGCTAAACGCTGCTCGCAGCTCGAAGGATGGGTCGTGGGGCCCATGCCTCAACACCGGCTTCAACACCCAAAACCACACTAAAAAACTCCGCCTCGGCACTAGGGTCCCAACGCCGCTGACGGCGCTCAAAACGGACATCGGACGTGTCCGCGCCGTCCAAAACATGATCCCCCAGAAAGACGTCAATTCACTTAAAGACGCGTTATGCCTCCGAGGCCCCTCGTTTTGGGAATTAAAAATTCCCAAAACCATCTCAAAAAGTCCGCCTTGACGCGAGGTCTGCGCTGCTGTTGAAGGCACGCATAACTGGCATTTGTAGCAAAAGATACAGGCGTCCGAAGTTGGAGGGGAAAAACCCCTTGGGTCGGACCGGCCCAGTTTGACCGATCCACCTTGCTTGGGCTTGCCCATGCCGGCCGGCCCGTGGCCCATCCGCAGGTCCGGTCTACTCCACCGCGGCCCGCTGGCTGTGGCCCGCTGCCACCGACCGGCCGAGATGGCCAGTCCTTCCACGCGGAGACCCGCCTATGGCGGGTCTTGGTCTCCCACAAGGGGTTGCCCACCGCGACCCCACCTCGCCCGCACCGGCGAGGTGTCGCCCGGTCGGCCGGTTGGCTATCCTCCTCCGCCGCCACCAGATGAACCCGCCACCACTGCCACGGACCGGAGCCGCGCCTCCCTGGGACCTCGCCGGACCGCCCCGGGTTGCCGGAAAACACCCGAAACCCCCAAAAACCCGCGGATTTCAGCGGATGGCTGCGATCACCTCGAACGTCGGATTTTAAATCCGAAACATGTGTCGGAAGGCTTAAGAAATATACTACACTTACACGGGATTTGATCGAATATCGGATTGCAATTCCACACTAAAATACCAGTTCAAAGTAGGTGCGGGAATTTAAAAACGGGAACAAAACCTCCTACCTCGTGGGCGTAGCCCGACTCTTCACCGTCGACCTGCCGGAGTGGTCGCGCCTCACCGGAGCTGCCTCACCGGAGTAGAGGAGGAGAGGGAGGGGTATGCCGCCTACCGCTGTCCAGGCGAAGAAGAAGAAGAAGAAGAAGAAGAAGAGGGAGGGGGTGTGTTTAAGTAGAAAACACTTAAACCCCCCCGCCTGGCACGCCCACGACTCCGCTCCCGATGCAGACAAAAAGGAGGGCTCCCCTAGGGTCAACACGATGCTCCGAGCGCAACGGTGGTCTTAGAATTTTAATCTGAGGTCCCATTCAAAAGTTATATAATTTAACAACCGAGGCTGCTAAATTATGAAAACGCCCTTGGGGCCATTTTTCACTGACGGCCCACGCCCGCGAAACTTAAATCCCTCTTAGGGTAAACGGCACGCTCCAAACTCAACGGTGCCCTCTGTTTTTTAATCCGAGCTACCATTCAAGAGATACTTGAGTTATGCCATTAAACAAATAAATTAATTATTTAATTCATCCATTCCTCGCTCCGATAGCGAGCAAGGGGTCCAAACATCCCGCGCCGACATGTTTTATGTCGTTCCTAGGGTAAACACACCATTCTTGACCCATCTGTGCACTCAGATCTCTGATCTAGATCACCCTTTTGGAGTTATCCCATTTATTTGGCATTTTAGTGTGAACGCATTGAAAATTTAATTCCGGAAACTCCGGGGCTCGGAATCGCACGCCGTCTGAGGACGCTACTCTGGAATAATATTAAGAATATTTCAAAGTCTTTCGAGGAAAAAACTGGGTTCTTACATCATTCACTCCTTCAAGATTTTTGTCCCCAAAAAGAAAAACCAGAGAACAACTCAGGGTACTAAGCCCACACCGGGCTCTCCCGTACCCAGAAGAACTCTTGCACAGTCTCGCATCACCGCACACAGACCAAAAGATTTGATCTGTTCACACGGGTTCTGGTCTCGCCGATGTCGTTCATAGGATCATGCACACATATTCTCAGGTGAGTCACGTTGGAGACATCGTTCACCCACTCCAAACCTTGGGGTTAGGGCAAGGCGGTAGACAACCTCGCCATCCCTTCACACGGTCTCAAACGACCCGAAGGCTCTCGGGGGTAGCTCACCTCCCCAACCGAACCCCTACGTCACACGCTGCGACTGGAATCACCACTTGGACCCAGGACAAGGCCTGATGATTCCATCATTCAGAATATTCATATGGTGAAACACCCAAGGATATCTGGTCATGCAAGGTTTCACAGTCAATGTCTCACAACCAAGACCCTCTTACACGCTCAGAAGAGAAGGGGTAAAAACCATCGACTAAAGAGAAAGGTCCTATTCCTTTTACCTTACCAACACAGGGTTACACTGACGCCCCACATCACCCTGGTAACACCTCAAACAAGGAGAAGAGAGAAAATAATTTCACACAAAGAGTCTACTAGTTCTATTGCAGAAAGTAGAAGAGCTGTAGAGCATACCTCTTATCACCTCATGCTCTGCAGGATCGTAGACATTCAAGGCTCGTGGCTGTCTGTGGTCCCAACTGTCAGCTCTCGGAGCCTGACGTGGACCACCTAGTGGTGATGGTAAGATCTCGTAAAGTCACCCCCACTACCAGCTCCTCCCGCTCCTCTTCTAGCACCACCTATCTGGGTACTACTCTGATCATGTCATTGCATTCATCATGGTGGTGCACCTGCTCCCTGCCCAAAGCTCTCCGCATGCCTGGTCGGGCAGTCCCATGCCAGGTGACCTCGCCCATCGTAAGCATAGCATCGACTCTCTTTGGGATGTACTGGTGCCCTCCAGTGCCACTGTGGTGTACGACCACGCCCCTGAGTCCAGTTGTCAGAAATCCACCTGCGTCGAGGTTTTGCTTGCCGATGCCCTCTAGCTGCGGCAGACGTCTCAGCTCCAACGTGCCTGCTGCCACCACCAACTCTAGAATGTGATAGGAATCTCTCTGTCACCGGTGACGGCTCTAGCACCCCGACATATGTGGAAATGCCCAAGGGAACTATGACAGCACTAATCTATCGGTGGAGACTCTGCTCAAACTTCCATGATCATAAGTTTTCATCATAGACCAAGTCCGGGTAAAACCATGCACAGTCTGCGAAACTAGCCACGTACTCGGCCACTGTCATCCCTCCTTGCTGAAACTGCAGGAGATCTTGAATCCGAACAGAGCGTAAGCAAGAGGGGAAAAACTCCTCACGAAACAATATCTGAAAGTCGTCCCATGAAAGCGACGACTCATCAAGAAACTTAGTCACCAACTCCACCAATGCCAAGCTGCTCTGCGGAAAAGGTTGGTGGCCAAAGCCACCATAAGATCTGTCAGTGTCTGCACAATCCTGAAAAGGCGAACCACTGTCTCCAGCCAAACCTCTGCCGCCTGAGGGTCTGGCTCACCACTAAACCTCAGCGGTCTCTACCACTGGAACTCACGGAGCGCGCTCATCCAGTGCTCAGGCCCCGTATTCTCTAATGAAGCTGTCTACTACTCAAGAGGTGGGGGTGCTTCTATCGGCCCACCCGGAGAAAGGGGATCACATGATAGGTCCTGGACTATGGCCTCGTAGCTCACATGGTCATCGTCATGAACCAAAGCTAGTATCCTGGATGGATGTCTTCACGAAGACTTCTTGAATGTTATCAAGGAGTGTCGCGATCAGATTATCATAATGTATAAACCAATAACAACAATGGGGAGATGACTCAAGAAGGACAGTCAAGACTCAATCCTATGTGATACACAAACCAATTTTCCCTGCAACAAGAGTCTCAGCATACCGAGTCGACAAGCGGGTTATCAGGGTCCTGGTGAATGTATACGTCGGCCGCCGCACCATCACGGGACTCCCTGGCCTGAGAGACGCTCTCGAGACACGTTAACACTGTTTCCCTAAATCCCAACCAATTACTTTTTAGGGAGATCCGAACAATGTCCCAAGGAACAAAACAGCTCTGATACCACTTTGTCACGACCCGAAACTACCCGGGCTCGAGCCGCAACTACCCCAAGCCCGCCTCCATAGGCCAGGGGCTGGCGACAAGCACTGAAGGCTAAACAACTCAGGGAGGCATTTGCCTGAGTACCTGTACACACACACACACACACACGTAGCACACTCAATGAAAAAGTGCAGAGTAAAAGAAAAGACAAGTAAAGAAAAGGGAAACTTCTATAAATAAACCACAATATGCATCGACCTCTAAAAGTAAAAAGAAAGTGCTGACAGTAAAATGAAAAGAAAAGGGGAAAAACATGTGCCCAACCAGAAAAGTGCCACAACCCTAAAATACGTGAACAAAAGTAAACAACAGGAAGGGTACCCCACCTGGAACCCGACTACGACCACCGCACGTGGTCCAAGATCCCGAACTCCTAAGCTCCACTGAAGTCACAACCAACCTGTCCGTCGTCTGCAAGGGCACACCAAGTGCGGGCAAAGCCCAAGCAGGGGTGAGTATAAAAATACTCAGTAGGATACCCCGAAGGCTCTAGAGAGTAACAAAGGAGGTACCGATGGGTGAGAAGTAGATCGAACAGGAAAAAGTAAAGGAGTAAAACCAAGAGTGAAGTAAAAATTACAACAAGGAGTACAATAAAGTAACAGTAGAGAGTCCAGCTCAACCCAACAAGAAGAAAGAAGGTAGACTCATCCAGACACAAGGAGCTGGAAATGGTGAGTAGATGAACTTCCCATCGAATCTTCGCTACCTATAGCTGGAGAGTAGACTCGTCCAACCACGAGAAGCTAGACACGAAAATCACGTGGCTTACCCTGCACGTCTTCACCTCTCCTAGAGGGAGAGTAACCAAGACCAAGAAGTGTGTACTAGAACAAGGTATATACATATCCATATGCTCAAACAAGAAGCCCGAACCAGATCATAATGGGATCTCCATCCTATAGCTCAGCCCAAGAAATGAGTAGCCAACAGTCCCATAAGTAACCACCATCGATGCCCAGAATCCCACACATCTACCCCGAACTGCAAGTCAAGGGCTCAAATCACTGTACCTTGACACTATCCTCTTTGGGTGGAACTGACTTGCCCGCACAGTTTTAGGTCGCATCACAAGGACGTGTCTCGGTGGGGAAAGTGCCCCTCGTACATGAGAGTTCTGGGGGAATGTCAAACCATACCACGTGACTACCCCACAGTCGAGAGGTCGGTTCAAAGTAAAATTTATCAAATCACTGACCCGTACAAACGAGGTTCCCGCTTTGGTAGTCACGGAGTAAAGCCAAAGACTAGCCTAGTAGAAAGGACTGAGTCTGAAATGTCAACGGGTGACCCACTGCCCAGCCCTGCTAGAGGGTAAACCCTAACCAGATATCAGGTGACCCACTGCCCAGCCCTGTTGGAGGGTAAACCATAATACATCATCTGGTGACCCACTGCCCAGCACCACTGGAGGGTAGACCTAGAATAAGTCGACAGGCGACCCACTGCCCAGCCTTTCTGGGGTGTAGACCCAGAACTAGGTGACGGGCGACCCACTGCCTAGCCCTACTGGAGGGTAGACCCTAAGAGGTCGTCGGGTGACCCACTGCCTAGTCTCTGCTGGAGGGTAGACCCTAGGAGTGTCGAATGACCCACTGCCCAGTCTCTACAGGAGGGTAAACCCAAAGAAGTCGATGAGCAACCCACTACCCAGTCTCTACTAGAGGGTAAACCTAGAACTACTCTGGCCATCCATACTAGATGATACAACACTGACCAACAGAACCTGGAGTGGGTATCGTGCAACCACACATCTCCAGAAAAAAACCAGGGGAAACCACTCAACCCTATTGATCTAAACCATAGTGAACAAGAAGACCCTCTATGTCACGAGAGGTCAAAGGTACGCAAATCAGAACATGACATGCACATGGGACCCACACGACATGTGGCCCTGAGCCAACTCCAAACAAGCGCACTAAATTTCTCAGGTACAAACAACCACTTGTACCTCCCAACATTCTCGCATACTCCCAGAGTATGCCACGTCTCCAGCCCAAAGGCTAACATGCACACGAGCCCCAACGTCAACGTGAAGGCATAATCATATCAACTCCAACATGCCACCTCAATGGCTGAGGAACAACCAACCACAACTCTTCAATCATTAATTCACTCACACGGGAGTGCACGTGATCTCACGCCAAGGGTTCACTTCCGAACACGGCAAGAAGAACCACCACCAGAGCACCTTTCATATTTCCACATTTAATAAGATCCCATAAGAGGCTTCGCTCGCCTGAACAGATTACACCGTTGTAATCCTCATGGAAAAACACGCGAGATAGACTATTAACTCACCCGAAACGGTCAACCGGTGAAAAATGTACTATTCACCATAACCAATCCGTGTGGGCCCACCCCAAGATCCCGAAACTAAATAAACAGATCACACCACTGCGATCCCCTCAAAAAAACACACGGGATTGACTACTCAATCACCCAAAATGGACACCTGGTGAAAAAGGTACTATTCACCATAGCCAGGTCGGGTGGGACCCATACCACGTCCCCGAAAAATGTCGGGCGAACTGCGTCATCACAATTCTCTCAAAAAAACACGTCAAATAGACTACTTACTTGCGTGGGACAGATATCCGGAGAAAGAGATGCATTCCGACGCACCGCACACGAGCGGTGCTACGTGGGACCCGCATTCCAGTCCCGAAGCACAACGAACGGATCACACCATTGCGATCCTCTCGAAAAAGTACACAAGTTTGAGTAATCAATTTTCCAAAATGGACACACAATGAAGGAGATAGAAATTCACCGTCAACGCCCAAATCGGACCCCGTGGGGCCCGCACCAGTGTGTGGAATTAAAGCGGGCATACTGGGCCAATGCGATGCCCTCGGAAAAACACCCAAAAACGAATGCTCGCACACCCCGAACGGACGTCTGATGAGAAATTCGCTAAACACTGCTCGCAGATCGAAGGACGGGCCATGGGGCCCACACGTCAACACTAGCTTCAACACCCGAAACCATACTGGAAAACTCTGCCTTGGCACTATAGTCCCAACGCCACTGACGACGCTCAAAACGGACGTCGGACGCGTCCGCGCCGTCGAAAACAAGATCCCCTGGAAAGACGTCAATTCACTTAAAGACGCGTCGCGCCTCCGAGGACCCTCGTTTCGGGAATTAAAAATTTCTGAAACCATCTCATAAAGTCCGCCTTGACACGAGGTCCATGCTACCGCTGACGGCACGCAGAACGGACGTCCGTAGCAAATGATACGGGCGTCCAAAGTTGGAGGGGAAAAACCCCTTGGGTCGGACCGGCCCGGTCCGCCCTGCTTGGGCCTGCCCACGCCTGCCGGCCCGCTGAGCCCGCGGCCCTGCCGCTTTGCGGCCCGGTCCGCACAGCTGGCCCATGGCCCACCCACGGTCCGGTCCCCTCCTCCATGGCCCGCTACCACCGACTGGCCGACATGGCCAGTCCTTCCACGCGGAGACCCGCCTATGGTAGGTCTTGGTCTCCCGCAGGGGTCGCACACCGCGACCCCACCTCGCCTGCACCGGCGAGGTGCTGCCTGGCCGGCCTCCTCCTCCGCCACCGGATGAACCCACCGCCGCCGCCTCGGACCGAAGCCGCGCTGCCCTGGGACCTCGCTAGACCGCCCCGGGTCGCCGGAAAACACCCAAAACCCCCCAAAAACCCGCAGATTTCGGCGGATGGCTGCGATCACCTCGGACGTTGGATTTTCAATCCGAAATAGGAATCATGAATCTTAGGAAGTGTACTATGTTTACATGGGCTTTGATCAAAGATCGGGCAGTAATTCGACACTAAAATCACAGTTCAAATTAGGTGCGGGAATTTAAAAACGGGAACAAAACCTCCTACCTCGTGGGCGTAGCCCGATGCTTCGCTGTCGACCTGCCGGAGTGGCCACGCCTCGCTGGAGCTGCCTCACCGGCATAGAAGAGGAGAGAGAGGGGGCTTCCACCTTCTATTGTCCAGACAAAGAAGAAGAAGAATAAGAAGAGGGAGGGGGTGTGTTTAAGTAGAAAACACTTGAACCCCCCGCCCGGCACGCCCCCGACTCCGCTCCCGACGTAGACAAAAAGGAGGGCGCCCCTGGGGTAAACACGACGTTTTGAGCACAACAGTTGTCTCAGAATTTCAATCCGAGGCCCATTCAAAAGTTATAAAATTTAACGATCGAGGCCGCTAAATTACAAAAACGCCCTTGGGTCCATTTTTCACCGACGGTCCGTGCCCGCGAAACTTACATCCCTTATAGGGTAAACGACATGCTCCGAACTCAATGGTGCCCTCAGTTTTCCAATACAAGCCACCGTTTAAGAGATACTTGAGTTAAGCCGTTAAACGAATAAATTAATTATTTAATTTATCCGTTCCACGCTCCGATAGCGAGCGAGGGGTCCAAACGTCCTGTGCCGACTTGTTTTATGCCATTACTAGGGTAAACACCCCATTCCGGACCCATCTGTGCACTCGGATCTCTAATCCATATCACCGTTTAGGAGTTATCCCATTTATTTGGCGTTTCCAGTGTGAACACACTAAAAATTTAATTCCGGCCACTCCGGGGCTCGAAATATCACGCTGTCTGAGGCCACTTCTCTGGAATAATATCAAGAATATTCCAAAGTCTTTCGAAAAAAATGGGTTCTTACACGCTGTCACGGCTGAAACTAACCCTATGGTTTTACCCCATCCCAAACCATTAATATCGTGGAAACCCGTGGGAGAGCCCTTCAACGGACTCATTAGGAGAAAGAATATCCCTCCACCTCCACAAGAAGCCACTCTGGCCCCGTTATTCTATGGTACCCATTAGAAGAGGAAAAAGTGTCTAGCCGCCTAGTGTGTATAAATAGATCGGCCGGTCCAAGTCCCCAGAACGTGGGAACACCGTCGAAATCCAACCCCACGACCAGTCCCTCCTCGTCACATACTCCAGCTACCAAAGTGTTTGCTAAAACTCTCCCGCCAATAGAGAAGCGTCATCTGTTGGAGTAGAAATACGATATCCTTAAATAAATGGCATTAGTATCAGCCAAACTGTCAATCCTGGATGCCCTGAGTTTGTCAGTGGACCTTAGGGAGGCGCTGGTAGAAGACTTACTTAGCCCCCAGGAGTTTCAAGCTGAGGTAGTCTCCGCCGAGATTTACCATATGGAGACTGGACCGGCTAAATGCAATGTGGTGATTTCCTTCACTGATCAGGATAAAGATTCCATCATCGAAGGAAAAATCAAACCACTATATGTGTCTGGTGCACTAAATGATGTTGAGATCTGGAAAGTCTTTATTGACAATAGCACTAGAGTTAACCTCCTTCCCCTACGGACACTCCGTAAGTTGGGCTACAGTGAGGATGATCTAATACACTCATCCACAACTTTGTTAGGTTACGACAAGAGTGAACAGAATCCAATGGGACAAATCAAGATAAAAACCCATTTTGGCGACCTTGTGGCCTACTTGGAATTATTGGTGGTCCGGCAGAACACAGAATTCAGTGCCCTACCGGGAAGGCTGTAGATCCATAAGCACATGGTCATTCCTTCATCCTACCAAAAGTGTATTAAGTATTGCTTGAATGGAAATGGTGGAAAATTGCATGCTGAAAAGTCCCCTTTAGAGCTCTCCGAGTCACACTAAATTGATTCCTAGTTTTATGAGAAAAAGAAGAAGAAGACTTCGATCGATGGTATCGACTGGATCCCCACTCCAAACGGCCTGGAAATGGTTCCTGATGACCCCCTCAAGCAGCTTGGTGAAGATGACATACTTCCCATCAACCATGTTGAGAGCAGGGGTTCAAGTCTGGACACACACTCAGTTATCCTCATGACTTCAACCATAACAGCGGAGCGTGACAATGTAGAAGCGACTGCTAACCCTCAATTTGGGGGTGAATACTTGAGTGAGGACGCACACAATGCCTCACCTCCAGACTCCCAAGAGCCCGTGATGAGAACTCTCCCCCCATCAGATCAAGAAGATGAGAATGTGGGGGAAGAAGAGGAGGAAGATCTCAGGGATGCACCTCCTCACTACTGGAATGTGGGTTTTTCCCCACAGTTACATACCAACGGTTTGATAGAACCGTTGGTAAATGATTAAAATAGAGGGTTTTCCCAACGGTTTCTTAGAACCGTTGGGATAGCTTGGTTTGGGGGAGTTTTTCCCAACGGTTCTAGGGAACCGTTGGGGTAGGCCTTGTTTTGGGGAGTTTTTCCCAACGGTTCCTTAGAACCGTTGGGGCAGGCCTTACTTTGGGGAGTTTTTCCCAACGGTTCTAAGGAACCGTTGGGATAGACATTGTTTTGGGGAGTGTTTCCCAACGGTTCTAAGGAACCGTTGGGATAGGCCTTGTTTCGGGGAGATATGCCAACGGTTTTAAAAAACCGTTGGCAAAGGTTTTCCCCAAATCCCCAGCAGCCCATTCTCTCCCCCATTCGCGTTACAGAGCCCTAACGGGAGCAGCAGCAGGTGATTTTGGAGTACTACCGGCCGGACCTTGAATCTCTTCTTCAGGTTCTTCTTCTTCTTTATCTCAAAAGGTATTCAAATGTTTGGATAGTATTGAAACTTATTTTTATTTTTCCCTTCAGTTTAGACGATTTTGGAGCTACTACCGGCGCCTAAGGGTGAGTTTTCTTGAAAATTCCTTTTTGGATTTTACCCTTTGAACATGGGATGTCATTTGTGAAAGGTTATATAAATCGAATTGATTGTTCGATTTATGAATTGAATTGTAAATTAAATTAATTAAGGGTATTTTATGGTTTTCATTCCCCTTTAACACTTATATTTTATGCTACCATGTTAGATATATTATAACTAATGCATGTGATATCTTTATAGTCTTGTTAGGAGTGTTATATTAAAAATTCCCATGTGAGTGCTTGAATTTTCATTTAATTTCTAGCCATTATGAGTTATGTTGAGACCATGATATGGAATTGATTGATTAAGCAAGAGAATCTCATTATCTTGTCATTACAACATGAGTAAATGAAGCTTCATTGTTTTCAGGTTATTATTTGATTGAGTCACCATTTTGAGGTGAGTTGTATTAAATACCTTTGTTTTTGACCTTGGTATGTTTAATGAATTGTTTAAATGAAATGAAATTCATTAAATGATTAATAGTAAATAGTGATACATGGATTCTATTAGGATGTCAGGTATATAATCTTGTTTCTATTAACTTATATGCTTTATGTGATAAATGGATTCACAGTGGAATTCCACGGATAGACTCATTTCTTTGAATATTGATTAAGCCATTGGTGATACATGGATCCAAGGGAGGGATTCCATAGATAGACTTATTTAATGTAGAATTATATTCCAATTGATACATGGATTCTTATGATAATTCCATAGATAGACTTATTTAATGTAGAATTATATTCCAATGATATGCGTCTTGTGTGGTGGTGGTGTGGTTTATGTGTTTTATGGTAGTAGTGAAGTGTGTGATTATGTAGTTAATGTGAACCCATAGGTTGAGTATTTTGTGCTATCTATATATCATGTATTTTTATGTTATTTCTACACATTCCCAACCAGAGTTGGATAAACTTACCAACGATCAGAGGTTTTGAGTTATGGGTATTTTTTCTAATATCTAGGATGGTGGTTATATGTTTGGATAGCTACCATGTCTTCCCTACTCTTCCTTCAAAAGTGATTGACCATGTGTTTTTAGGCAAGATGCGATGTGATTGTCCATGTGTCTTCAGGTGAGATGTACTATGATTTCCCTAGTGTTTTTCGGTGAGGTGTGATGTGATAAGGCTATAATAAGATGTGGCATGTGGTTGGGGTCATGTAGGGTAGGAGGATGGCACAAGGTTGATGTTATTCATGTTCATGATACCCTACTAATATGGTTATGGGATGAGTCATGCTGTTATGTGATATAACACATTAAGTTCTTGTTGGTTTTACATTTTTTCAATAACACATTTGTATGTTTTTTTGACATGTGTAGTTGATACCTTGATTATTTTCTTCCTTTATCGTTTACTTAAATGTATATTCTATTATAGTTAATGCCTATTGAATTGTTTATGACAAAATGACTTATATAAATTCTTTTTACAGAATGGACAGAAGTTGGATGTATGAAATCGATCGGATCTCAGATGATTTTCAAAACAATTTGGAGAGCTTTATAGATTTTGCATTTCACAATGCTTCAGATAGTGGTCGCATACACTGCCCATGTTCCAATTGTGTTGGTAGACCTTGGTTGAGCCGTGAAGAAGTCAGCTACCACATAACCAAAAATGGGTTTCAAGCAAACTACTTTCTGTGGTATCACAATGGGGAGAAAACGAAATCTCAAATTGGTGATGATCGAAATGAAAAGACTGGAATGGAGAATTTTTTAGATGATCGGTTTCCGTTTATTCTTCATCATGAAAAAGAAAGGATTTCGACTCAAGAAGACTTCGATATGAGGAAAGCTGATGCATCTAGTGAAAATGATGATATTGATAGGGTGAAAAAATTGAATGATGCTGCCACGACTCCAGTATATCGGCAATGCGATAAAATGAAAAAGCTGGAATTTTTAATCCGATTATTTCATGGGAAAACTATGTATGGGATTTCTAATACAGCAATCGATTACATTATTACCCTCTTGAAGGATTTACTTCCAGATGATGCAGATATTCCCTCAAACCACTATATGGCATGGAAGTTAGTTGAGGAACTTGGATTTTCAAGAAACAAAATTCATGCTTGCCCGAAAGATTGCAGTTTATTCTGGGAGGAAACCGCTGAACGAAATGATTGTATAAAATGTGGCACATCCCGCTGGAAGTCAAAATCTGATGGAACACCATCCCGCGTTCCACAGAAAGTAATGTGGCACTTTCCATTGATCCCCAGACTCCAGAATCTTTTTATGTCTGATGACATATCAATAAAAATGAGATGGCATGATACCGAGAGAAAGAAGACTGATGATGAGTTGGTTCATCCTGCAGATGGATTTGCATGGAAGAGATTTGATGCTCGACATCCTGATTTTGCAGCTGACGTGCGTAATGTGAGGCTGGGTCTTTCATGCGACGGTTTTAATCCGTTTGGGCAGATGCTTACTTCGCACAGCACATGGCCAGTTTTTATACACATTTATAATCTTCCCCCATGGTTGTGTATGAAAAAACCTTTCACTTTCATGAGTATACTCATATCTGGTCCTTCTGATCCTGGCATTGATATTGATGTATACATGCAACCTTTAATAAAAGAGTTGAAGCTTCTTTGGGATGTGGGTGTGCGCACATACGATGCAGGTTCGAAAGACATATTTCAGATGCGCGCTGCGCTTATGTGGAAAATCAATGATTTTTCGGCTTATGCAATGATGTTTGGATGGAGCACGAAGGGGAAACTGTCATGTCCAGTTTGTATGAAGAATACACGATCCAGAAGACTGAAACATCGTTGTAGTTTCAGTTTTATGGGACATCGACGATTTTTGCCAAAGGATCATCCATATAGAATGAATCGTCGAAGATTTGATAATACTATAGAGACCGATGATCCACCTCAGCGTATGTCTGGAACTGATGTGCTTAATGAATTGAAAGATTTCAGTTTTTCGTTCGGGAAGGGTCAAATGAAATCTGGAAAGAGAAAGAATGTTTCCATAGAAACCTGTTACAATTGGAGGAAGAGGAGTATCTTTTTTGATTTGCCTTATTGGTCAACCAATTTGCTACGTCATTGCTTAGACGTAATTCATATTGAAAAGAATATATGTGAAATGTTTCTTTCAGTTCTTCTAAATGTCAAGGGGAAGACAAAAGATGATTTACGATCTCGACGTGACTTGGTGGATTGGGGCATCAGACCAGAATTGCATCCTGTCCGTATCAGTGAAAATAAATGGCAACTTCCATGTGCTTCTTATGTGATGACACCTACTGAAAAAAAAACAATTTTTGGAAGTATTAGAGACTATTAGAGTTCCTGATGGCTATTCAAGCAACATATCTAAACGGGTCAACAGAAGAGAGTTGAAGCTAAAATCTTTGAAGACTCATGATTATCACGTTCTACTGCATGAGTTGCTTCCAATAGCAATCCGTCATCTTTTGTCCAATAATGTAAGGGTGGGTGTTATTCGGTTGTGCCATTTGTTTAGAGATCTTTGTGCTAAGAAGTTGTCCAAGTCTTTCTTGCAAAAAATGTTGACAGATGCCCCATTAATTTTGTGTGAGTTGGAGAAAATATTTCCCCCATCATTTTTCACATGCATGCTGCATCTGACTGTCCATATTCCAACTGAAATACTTCTCGGAGGACCTGTTTCTTTTCGTTGGATGTATCCAACTGAAAGAAATATGTTCACATTAAAGTCTTATGTTCGAAACAAGAATCATCCCGAAGGTTCTATCGTGAACGGTTACTTAGCTCAAGAATGTATGGATTTCTGTTCAATGTATTTGTCTGATCTTACTACAAGAATGAACAGACCAATGAAAAATGAATAAGAACAATATGAGCAAATTGAACCCAGTTTTCCATCACTTCCTCAAACAGGAGGAATTCCTGGATCATATACATTGAAGACATTAAGCCATGAAGAGCGGGAGATGGCACATCGCACAGTTTTGTTCAACTGTGATTTGTTCGATGACTATATCAGGTAACAAAATTGAATATGTATATCTTACATATATATCTGTTAAACTATTCATATTTTTTTATCTACAGGGAACATAAAACAATGATAAATAGGAAGCATCGTTCTTTATCTTTGAGAAGGAGAGAGACTTTGCATAGCAAAGAGTTTTCTGCTTGGTTAAAATTGAAGGTAAAAATATTACTGTTTAAATTAATTATTTCAATATTTACTTAAGTTTAACTGTCATTTATATTGCAGGTATTGAGTTTGTCTGCTGACTCTGTCTCTGAGGAAATAAGAGCTTTGGCTTTTGGTCCTAATACCGTGGTTCGTGACTGTAAATCAATTGTTATCAATGGGTACAGATTTATTGTCACTGAACGAGCCAAAAAAATGAGAACACAACATGATGGTATTATGGTTACTGCCACAACAGATTGTTATGCCAACGCATCAGATAGTAGACCGCGACTTGAAAATGTGGGTTATTATGGAGTCGTTGAGAAAATAATAATATTGGATTATTACTCTCATGGATGAGTCACAATGATGAAATGCCATTGGTTTGATTCGATGACGAGACATGGCACATTTATTGATGATTGTGGATTTCGAGTAATTAATATGACCCACACTCTTGCAACCGAAGAACCATATGTGTTGGCATCAATGGCTAAACAAGTTTTTTATGTCAAAGATCAACTTCAACCTGAATTTGGTGTCGTAGTTGAAGTAATTCCAAGACATATTTTTGATGATGCTGATGATGGAATTGACACTGTCCCTATTGCCATTGGAACCAATCCATTTATTTCTTTTGATGACTCCAATAGCTCAATTGTCAGAGTTGATTGTGAACCTGAAGTTGTGGTTGGAAATATATAGAATCATTCATCCATGTTCTCAATTCTTTTGGTTTACCTCGAGTTGGGTTGTTAAGGTTGGTAATATTCATATTTATTTAGTATTGATCACAAATATGTTTTAGCTGACTTGACCGTTATGTGAATTTTCAATGTTTATTGGTTGCTGTTTTATTTGAATTGCATTTTCTAATTTGGAATTGAACTGTATTCAAACCAAATCAAACAATATTTCTAACTTGGTGAACATTACAACTTGTATGTTTTATTAAATTCATTCAAGCTCTTCTAAAACAATTGATAGCTAAATTACCAATGAATCCCCTCATTCTCTCATATATTTAGTTTTTTGGTTTACACATTAATTTTCTTTTTCTAATTAATTACATATTTGTTTTCAAATGCAGGAAATGAAGCCAATTGAAGAGAGACGAAGAAAAAAAATGGCGGAGAACAATCGTCGGATGGAGGAGATGGGCATTCCAGCATTAGTGCCTACAGTGAGTACTTTATTTCAAATATATATATATATATTTACAGAATATATAATGTCATGTGATTAATTTTTTTTGTAAACTTTTTTGTAGGATCCACCATTACGTCGACAGTTATTCGACGAGGAGCCTAGTACTGGTCCTAGTACTCAGGCCGATGGTACGAGGAGGGTTTGTACCAGAGGTGGACATAGAGCTGCGCGTGCCCGACTAGACCCTGCCCCTCCACTGACATTTCAGCCTTCCCACATTCTGATCCCGGTGTGTCGTTAGGGACACACGGGATATTTAGACCTCCCATGTTTTCACTACCTTCTGCATCTTCTGCCCCATCATTTTCACATCCCATGATGATTCCCACTCCCCAGTCAGCATCAGGTCATACAGTTGTTCCATCTTCTTTTCCTTCTACTTCTGTCTCTCCGAGCTTTTATATTCCATCGTCTTCGACTCCTGTTCCACCAGAGGGTGTTCCATCAGGTTCTGTGGATCCGGCGCCACTCATTGATCAGACTAGCACAGGTATATTTATAAAACCCTATCAAATTTTTATAGCAATATTTATTTTCATTATAACATGTTTTGATAAAATATTTGTTTTTCTTTCATGACAGATACATCTACTGAAAGGATGCGGGGGCGGGGCCGTACACGCATGCGTTCGGTGTGGAACCGTCGCACACAGGTTATGGTGGAATATAATGAAGACAATCAGATGGTTGAGAAAACAGGGCAGCAATGTCGGAGTTTTATGGCGACGCTTGCCAAATACTCCGACATCATTCCCGTCAGCCCGCTGTCGTGGAGACATTTGCCATATGAGGTCAAAGATAGAGCTTGGGAAGAGATATGGGTAAAAAAATCTGTTGTATTTAATGCCATGATTTTTTTTTGTATTTATATAAATTAATATTTTCATTTCAGCTTCGATTTAATTTTCCTGATGGTGAGGGTGCACAAATGGAACGTCTAAAGGATTTAGGCGAGATTTGGAGAGCCTACAAGCATGAGCTGTATATTGGCTGACGTGCTAGAGTTGGCACTGAGTTAGAGGCGGTACCAGTCATGGATGATTGTCCTATAGAGCAGTATCGTCAGATGATTACTCATTGGACGAGTACCCAGTTTAAGGTATGAATTACATTTGAGGTATTTAAATAATAACTTTCAAGTTTTTCATTAATATTATCCTTTTCATTATCTAATTTTATTTAGGAATCATCTGGAAAAAATAAAAAAAACATTGATGCAAAAAAATACCTCCATACACTAGGACGCACGACGATGCCGGATCATGAGAGGCAGCAGGTATGACAATTGTTTATAAGTTTTCTTTACGACTTAAATTTTCTTTTGTTTCCTCAATTATTTAATTATTTGCTGAAGTCTTTATATAAATTTTGTTTTCAATGTCATTGTAGAGGCAAGTACAAAATATTGAAGGACGTGTGCCTCGAGCAAAACTGTTTTGCTCGAGTAGATGAAAAAAGGATGGACGTGCTGTTAACGAAGCGACTCAGCAGCAGATTGTAAGTTTTAATCTGTTGATTTTATATTTTAATATCTATTTCGTAACTTAAAAATATATTTATATTTGTAACAGGATGCTTTAGAGGCCCTCGATGCCCAAGAAGCAGACAATTTTGGGCCATCTGATCACTTACATCAGGTGTTGGGAGATGATCATTCTGGTAGAGTACGCTGCCGACCTAGGATAGCCCCGGCGAGGTATTGGCCTGCCTCAGGTACGAGTTGTAGTGCCACCGAGCTGCAGCAAGTTAGGGCACAGGCAGAACAAGCTGAGAAAAGGGCCACAGAGACGGCAGAACAGTCTGCAAGGGCAAACAGTGCATTTATGAAATTTATTGAAGTTCTACGTCCAACACTTCCAGCAGAGGCCAGCCCAGCGATTGATGAATACATGTCGTCGATACATTCTATATATGGTGCACCAGGTGGCAATTCCAGTGGTGGTCAGGCCGATGTCGAGCTTGAAGATGATGATGGCGAGCAGTCTGATGCGGAAGAGGAGGGAGATGAGGAGGGCGAGGAGGAGGGCGAAGGCGAGGAGGAAGGAGTTGTGGAGGGTGATGACGATGAGGAGGACGATGACGAGGGCGATGATGATGATGATGATGGAGATGGTGATGCTGATGTGGGACATATTGATCCGTTACATTTTTGACTTGAGATTTGATGTTTAATCTATTCTAGTTGTTGGTTTTATCTAGACTCGTAGTATAGTATTGGAGTTGAGTTATTTTTATATATTGTCTGTTTTTATGGATGTTGTTGTCTTTTAGTGGTTGTGTGTTTGATAACTCCCTGGACAACCCCCCTCATTCTTGGACCCTGGACAACCCCCCCTCCCCCTTGGACCCCGAACACCCACCAAACACCCCCCGGACAGCCCCGCGGACAGCCCCCTGGATAGCCCCCTGGACAGCCCCCCGTACAGCCCCCAACCCTCCACCCTGGACCCCGGACAGCCCCTCCGGACATACCCCGCACAGCCCCCCCACCCTCATCCTTGGTCCCCGGACAACCCCCCGGACACCCACCGGACAACCCCCTGAACAACCCCGGACAACCCCCTGAACAACCACCGGACAGCCCCCTAAACAACCCCGGACAACCCCCTGAAGAACCCTCAAACACCCTCCGGACAGACCCCGCACAGCCCCCCACCCTCATCCTTGGTCCCCGGACAGCCCCCCGGACACCCACCGGACAGCCCCCCCGAACAGCCCCCGCGGACAGCCCCCTGGACAGCCCCCCGTACAGCCCCCAACCCTCCACCCTGGACCCCGGATAGCCCCCCGGACAGCCCCCCAGACAACCCCCCACCCACCCCCCCCCCCTTGGACCCCGGACAACCCCCCCACCCCCCCTTGGACCCCGGACAACCCCCCAAACACCCCCCGGACAGCCCCCTGAACACCCCCGGACAACCCCCTGAACAACCCCCTGAACAACCCCCGGACAGCCCCCTAAACAACCCCGGACAACCCCCTGAACAACCCCCCAAAACCCCCCGGACAGACCCCGCACAGCCCCCCCACCCTCCTCCTTGGTCCCCGGACAGCCCCCCGGACACCCACCAGACAGCCCCCCCGGACAGCCCCCCGGACATCCCCTCCACCTTCCTTAATTTCATTAGCTCTGAAATGTTTCATAGCACGATAAACTAAAATCTAATCCATACTAAATATGATATAAAAATATTCTATATGAATTTCCATAAGATTTTAAGTGAAAACAAAAAGTGACATATGAAAAACTGACCAAACGCATTCGAAATGTGTTGATGCTTTAGGACAACGATCCATGGGTCATATGTGACGTGTACGAGTCACCGCGGGCACACGGCACGTCCGATTGACGTGCCGTCTGCTCGACCACTTCAGAAATCAGTCACCCATATTTGTCGTCTGATTTCAGGCTATTCCGACATCGTACGGCCCGTTTGGAACCCCCTCACGCGCGTTTACGAAGCGCGCGCATCACTTAAAACACGAATATTGAGCCGTACCGCGCAAACCGCACGTCCGATTGACGTGCCGTCTGCGCGTACACGTCACGAATTATAATTAGAATGTTCCACGATGGTTTCAGCTCAATCCGAGGCCGTCCTTAATGAATTTGACCGTTGGACGCCCGTTCTGGCCGTTTATGACACCATAACTGCGTTGTCGGTCACCGCGGGCACACGACAAGTCCGATTGACGTGCCGTCTGCTCGACCACTTCAGAAATCACTCACCCGTATTTGTCGTCTGATTTGAGGCCATTCCGACATCGTTCGGCCCGTTTGGACCCCCCTCACGCGCGTTTACGAAGCGCGCGCATCACTTAAAACACTAATATTGAGCCGTACTGAGAAAACCGCACGTCCGATTGACGTGCCGTCTGCACGTACACGTCACGAATAATAATTAGAATTTTTCACGGTGGTTTCAGCTCAATCCGAGGTCGTACGCTATGAATTTGACCGTTGGACGCCCGTTCTGGCCGTTTATGACACCATAACTGCGTTCTCGGTCACCGCGGGCACACGACAAGTCCGATTGACGTGTCGTCTGCTCGACCACTTCAGAAATCAGTCACCCGTATTTTTCGTCTGATTTCAGGCCATTCCGACATCGTTCGGCCCGTTTGGACCCCCCTCACGCGCGTTTACGAAGCAGGCACATCACTTAAAACACGAATATTGAGCCGTACCGCGCAAACCGCACGTCCGATTGACGTGCCGTCTGCGCGTACATGTCACGAATAATAATTAGAATGTTCCACGATGGTTTCAGCTCAATCCGAGGCCGTCCGCTATGAATTTGACCGTTGGACGCCCGTTATGGCCGTTTATGACACCAGAACTGCGTTGTCGGTCACCGCGGGCACACGGCACGTCCGATTGACGTGCCGTCTACTATACCACTTCAGAAATCAGTCACCCGTATTTGTCGTCTGATTTCAGGCCATTCTGACATCGTTCAGCCCGTTTGGACCCCCCTCACGCGCGTTTACGAAGCGCGCACATCACTTAAAACACTAATATTGAGCCGTACCGCGCAAACCGCACGTCCGATTGACGTGCCGTCTACGTGTACACGTCACGAATAATAATTAGAATGTTTCACGGTGGTTTCAGCTCAATCCGAGGTCGTACGCTATGAATTTGACCGTTGGACGCCCGTTCTGGCCGTTTATGACACCATAACTGCGTTCTCGGTCACCGCGGGCACACGGAAAGTCCGATTGACGTGCCGTCTGCTCGACCACTTCATAAATCAGTCACCCGTATTTGTCGTCTGATTTCAGGCCATTTCGACATCGTTCGGCCCGTTTGGACCCCCCTCACGCGCGTTTACGAAGCGCGCGCATCACTTAAAACACGAATATTGAGCCGTACCGTGCAAACCGCACGTCCGATTGACGTGCCGTCTACGCGTACACGTCACGAATAATAATCAGAATGTTCCACGGTGGTTTCAGCTCAATCCGAGGTCGTCCGCTATGAATTTGACCGTTGGACGCCCGTTCTGGCCGTTTATGACACCAGAACTGCGTTGTCGGTCACCGCGGGCACACGGCACGTCCGATTGACGTGCCGTCTGCTCAACCACTTCAGAAATCAGTCACCCGTATTTGTCGTCTGATTTCAGGCCATTCCGACATCGTTCGGCCCGTTTGGACCCCCCTCACGCGCGTTTACGAAGCGCGCGCATCACTTAAAACATGAATATTGAGCCGTACCGCGCAAACCGCACGTCCGATTGACGTTCCGTCTGTGCGTACACGTCAAGAATAATAATTAGAATGTTCCACGATGGTTTCAGCTCAATCCGAGGCCGTCCGCTATGAATTTGACCGTTGGACGCCCGTTCTGGCCGTTTTTGACACCATAACTGCGTTGTCGGTCACCGCGGGCACACGACAAGTCCGATTGACGTGCCGTCTGCTCGACCACTTCAGAAATTAGTCACCCGTATTTGTCGTCTTATTTCAGGCCATTCCGACATCGTTCGGCCCGTTTGGACCCCCCTCACGCGCGGTTACGAAGCGCGCGCATCACTTAAAACACTAATATTGAGCCGTACCGCGCAAACCGCACGTCCGATTGACGTGCCGTCTGCGCGTACACATCACGAATAATAATTAGAATGTTTCACGGTGGTTTCAGCTCAATACGAGGTCGTACGCTATGAATTTGACCGTTGGACGCCCGTTCTGGCCGTTTATGACACCATAACTCCGTTCTCGGTCACCGCGGGCACACGACAAGTCCGATTGACGTGCCGTCTGCTCGACCACTTCATAAATAACTCACCCGTATTTTTCGTCTGATTTCAGGCCATTCCAACATCGTTCGGCCCGTTTGGACCCCCCTCACGCGCGTTTACGAAGCGCGCGCATCACTTAAAACACTAATATTGAGCCGTACCACGCAAACCGCACGTCCGATTGACGTGCCGTCTGCGCGTACACGTCACGAATAATAATTAGAATGTTCCACGGTGGTTTCGGGTGAATCCGTGGTCGTCCGCTATGAATTTGACCGTTGGACGCCCGTTCTGGCCGTTTATGACACCAGAACTGCGTTGTCGGTCACCGCGGGCACACGGCACGTCCAATTGACGTGCCATCTGCTCGACCACTTCATAAATCACTCACCCGTATTTATCGTCTGATTTCAGGCCATTCCGACATCGTTCGGCCCGTTTGGACCCCCCTCACGCGCGTTTACGAAGCGCGCGCATCACTTAAAACACGAATATTGAGCCGTACCGCGCAAACCGCACGTCCGATTGACGTGCCGTCTGCGCGTACACGTCACGAATAATAATTAGAATGTTCCAAGGTGGTTTCAGCTCAATCCGAGGTCGTCCGCTATGAATTTGACCGTTGGACGCCCGTTCTGGCCGTTTATGACACCAGAACTGCGTTGTCGGTCACCGCGGGCACACGGCACGTCCGATTGACGTGCCGTCTGCTCGACCACTTCAAAAATCAGTCACCCGTATTTTTCGTCTGATTTCAGGCCATTCCGACATCGTTCGGCCCATTTGGACCCCCCTCACGCGCGTTTACGAAGCGCGCGCATCACTTAAAACACGAATATTGAGCCGTACCGCGCAAACCGCACGTCCGATTGACGTGCCGTATGCGCGTACATGTCACGAATAATAATTAGAATGTTCCACGGTGGTTTCGGGTGAATCCGTGGTCGTCCGCTATGAATTTGACCGTTGGACGCCCGTTCTGGCCGTTTATGACACCAGAACTGCGTTGTCGGTCACCGCGGGCACACGGCACGTCCGATTGACGTGCCGTCTGCTCGACCACTTCAGAAATCAGTCACCCGTATTTGTCGTCTGATTTCAGGCCATTCCGACATCGTTCGGTCCGTTTGGACCCCCTCACGCGCGTTTACGAAGCGCGCGCATCACTTAAAACACGAATATTGAGCCGTACCGCGCAAACCGCACGTCTGATTGACGTGCCGTCTTCACGTACACGTCACGAATAATAATTAGAATGTTCCACGGTGGTTTCGGGTGAATCCGTGGTCGTCAGCTATGAATTTGACCGTTGGACGCCCGTTCTGGCTGTTTATGACACCAGAACTGCGTTGTCGGTCACCGCAGGCACACGGCACGTCCAATTGATGTGCCGTCTGCTCGACCACTTCATAAATCACTCACCCGTATTTATCGTCTGATTTCAGGCCATTCCGACATCGTTTGGCCCGTTTGGACCCCCCTCACGCGCGTTTACGAAGCGCGCGCATCACTTAAAACACGAATATTGAGCCGTACCGCGCAAACCGCACGTCCGATTGACGTGCCGTCTGCGCGTACACGTCAAGAATAATAATTAGAATGTTCCACGGTGGTTTCAGCTCAATCCGAGGTCGTCCTCTATGAATTTGACCGTTGGACGCCCGTTCTGGCCGTTTATGACACCAGAACTGCGTTGTCGGTCACCGCGGGCACACGGCACGTCCGAATGACGTTCCGTCTGCTCGACCACTTCAGAAATCAGTCACCCGTATTTTTCGTCTGATTTCAGGCCATTCCGACATCGTTCGGCCCGTTTGGACCCCCCTCACGCGCGTTTACGAAGCGCGCGCATCACTTAAAACACTAATATTGAGCCGTACCGCGCAAACCGCACGTCCGATTGACGTGCCGTCTGCGCGTAAACGTCACGAATAATAATTAGAATGTTTCACGGTGGTTTCGGGTGAATCCGAGGCCGTCCGCTATGAATTTGACCGTTGGACGCCCGTTCTGGCCGTTTATGACACCATAACTGCGTTGTCGGTCACCGCGGGCACACGGCATGTCCGATTGACGTGCCGTCTGCTCGACCACTTCAGAAATCACTCACCCGTATTTGTCGTCTGATTTCAGGCCATTCCGACATCGTTCGGCCTGTTTGGACCCCCTCACGCGCGTTTACGAAGCGCGCGCATCACTTAAAACACTAATATTGAGCCGTACCGCGCAAACCGCACGTCCGATTGACGTGCCGTCTGCGCCTACACGTCACGAATAATAATTAGAATGTTTCACGGTGGTTTCAGCTCAATCCGAGGTCGTACGATATGAATTTGACTGTTGGACGCCCGTTCTGGCCGTTTATGACACCATAACTGCGTTGTCGGTCACCGCGGGCACACAACAAGTCCGATTGACGTGCCGTCTGCTCGACCACTTCAGAAATCACTCACCCGTATTTGTCGTCTGATTTGAGGCCATTCCGACATCGTTCGGTCCGTTTGGACCCCCCTCACGCGCGTTTACGAAGCGCGCACATCACTTAAAACACTAATATTGAGCCGTACCACGCAAACCGCACGTCCGATTGACGTGCCGTCTGCGCGTACACGTCACGAATAATAATTAGAATGTTTCACGGTGGTTTCGGGTGAATCCGTGGTCGTCCGCTATGAATTTGACCGTTGGACGCCCGTTTTGGCCGTTTATGACACCATAACTGCGTTGTCGGTCACCGCGGGCATACGGCACGTCCGATTGACGTGCCGTCTGCTCGACCACTTCATAAATCACTCACCCGTAATTATCGTCTGATTTCTGGCCATTCCGACATCGTTCGGCCCGTTTGGACCCCCTCACGCGCGTTTCGAAGCACGCACATCACTTAAAACATGAATATTGATCCGTACCGGGCAAACCGCACGTCCTATTGACGTGCCGTGTAACACCCCAAGCTTCCACGATACGTTTTCCTTCGAATAATGCGATAGCGTGTGTTGTACGCAACCTCGAGTTCTAACACACACCACAACTAATTAAACTAGCCGTTGTGAATAGTAATACCTACTTTTTGAAATCATATATATTTTATATTTCAAAATGGACTTCATTTTTGGATTCGGAATATTGAAATTAGCCTAGGGTGAAATTTTGGTACTTTTCGGATAACTTTTATATTTTGATGAATAGTGAAAATTACTAAATTTTAATTAAAAACAACTTTTTTAATCAAAATAATTAATAGTGATAAATTGTGAATTTGAGTGGTTTTAAAGTATATTTAGAATATATTTTTACCATTTAATATAATGTTGGTCATTGGACGTAATTTTACAATTAAACCGAACATAAACAAGTGTCAATCTTTTGATAGTTATTACCTCTTAAAAACACGCTTTTTGTTTTGACAGCGGGAATTAATTTTAAATTAATTTCTGCCACTTCTTTTTTTTGAATTTAGAAAAATGGATTTCATATTTGGAATCAGGAAGTCCAAATTGTGTAAATAGGTAACTTTTATTTTTAGACATTTTGAATAATTACTGTGGTAAATATTTTATTTACCATGGTTAAGGGTAAATCCGGTAAATAAGGGTTAAAAAATAATATTATAATAATACAAAATTACCCTAAAACGTGTCCTAACCTTATTGGTGGACACATACCCGACCATGAGCATCCTTGTGTCAATTTGGGGACCCCTTGGAGCCACTTGTATGTGGTAGGGACACTTTATATTAATAAAGTTAAAATAAAAATAAAAATGGCATAAGCTTACATCTTTTAGAAGAACAATTTTTACATAGGGTTATACATGTTGGATTTTCGATTATAAATATTCATTAGAAAGATAAAAAGATTTCCTACATAATGATATTTTATTTATAATTTTTAGACATCAAATAAGTTAAATTATTAATGACACAATAATGATGCAATGTTTACCTCATTAATAAATCATTTAAATAAATAAGATTATAATGATTAAAATATTATCTAAAACCTGTCCAATTCTTATTGGTTGATGTTATTTAGAATATGAGTCATCTTATCTTCGACCTAAATGATTTTTGGACCATTATAAACCGAATATAATTATATTATAAAGTAATACTTTCACTCTTTCCTAAAGAGACCCTCCTCTCCCTTATAAAAGGAGACCACTTCTACTCATTCCTAACACCTCTCAAGCCACTTGGCTCGTCCAAACTCTGCCCAAATAAGCTCCCCACATCCCTCTCCTCCTCCTTGAAGCTTCCCCTTAGGCAGAAAGCGTTTCAAGAAGTCCTTTGGTTCCAACCAAAGTGAGTTACCTAAATTAAAGGTAACGATTTCTCTTAAATTATTTTCATTTATTTTGCTTCTCCAACCCCCAAACTCTTTTTATTTCCTTTCTTTTGTAACAACACCAGTATTATCAATATACTAGGATGTTGTTATAAGAAGTATTCAAACTACACATACACACAACTCCATCTAATGGATGATGAACATAATGTTTCTGTGGATGGCAAACTAACGCCTCACGAAACGATGATTGTTCAAATACATCTTACCGCCTCTCATGGTGGCCATTATGATGGAACTGTAATTAAATATGATATTAATGATATATATTTTATATATAAGCTTCTGTAATTCCATTTTATTTCATATCCTTATTCGTTTCATGTTGTATATACATACGATAATTTCATTTGAGGAAGTGCGGACTACCGCCCCCTTAAAATGATATGACTCGTTCATACCACACATGGAACGTATAAAGGATGGTGTTAATGAACTTAAGTAACATATATAAAATATTATATTATACTGGAATAATAATATACCTATGTATCATTTGGATTCAATTCTTTTAAAATGAAAAATTAAATGGAAGTAGCGTTCGTGCGTACGTGCGGACTACCGTCTCCACGAACGCGATGAGATTCATTGTCCATCATATCCATTCAAGTATAATTATAATTTGATGATTTAAAAATAGTATCCAAGGACTTTATATCATTCTGGATATGAATAATATACATCCCATTAATAACGAATATGGCTCACATAACAAAGAATATAAAGTAAAATGAACCCGTTAACACCCGAAATGACGATAATTCTAAGATATTATTAACAAATAAATGTTAAAAGATCATATATGATATCATATTAAAGTAAATGATTCTTGTATTATTCAATAACAATTATTTCAACATTATACAGGAGGTAAACCTACCATCGACCAAGGAAAAATTACAAAGTAAGGGATTTTCTTATCTCACTTTTAATTCCGTGAGAATTCCATTGATCACCACTTAATTATTGCATGTGGTGTATGTGTACTGCCCATGATTGTATTCATTGTGTAATATACTTTATTTTATGGGTATTTACATCATCATGGTATGATCTTTCTTTCATGGGTGTTTGTTTCGTAAGTTACCTAATCGATAAGGGAATTTGAGATTTCAATTTCCACTCATTTGGCTTTACGCATATTTCATTGATTATATTACCCCAAGATTATGTGTGGAATCACTATTCATTTGATTATGTCATAATTTCCACTCCCCTTCCTGTGGATATACTTTTTATACACATAATCACTCCATTGGTAATTCTCAAGTCATTGATATGAATTTGATAAGAGTAATTTTAACTCATTCTCCATTTGTTGAGTTAAACATCCAATTCGTTGGTATTGTTTTTACAAGAATATGTGTGAATGTCCTTTGATTGTTTTACACTGAATATCCAATCATATTTAGTGTATTTATATTTGTCACACATAATTATGTCATTGATTTATCCTTAACCTAAGGATACAACCTTTACAAGAGATTTCATCTCAATTTACATTCCATTGAGACTTCTTTGTTGATATACACCAAATCACTTTTATGTGGTGTATATAACGTACTTTGACATAGTATATCATGAATCCCTTTATTCTCATGATATTACAATGTTTTGATTACCACAATTATTTGTATTCAAGTGTCTCTTTTGGTTGGAATCTCTAACTAAAATACCATTTTTAAAATGATTTAAAGACTTATTCATCTAAATCTTTCTCATTAATGTCCATGTTTTAAAAAATGGTTTTAAGGATTTATTTATATGGACATTAAAGTTTACAAATTAAAACTCCTTTTAAAAAAGTTTCAAAGTGGTATGGGACACTTTGATTCAAAAATCTACTTTTAAATGGCTTCTTGACAAATAGTGTGACTTTTAAATGTTTTCAAGAAAAGGGGGATATTTCTCTCAAATAGTTTTGATGATTACTTTCATTTATGTCAACATCCTTCATTATTCATGATTGAGGTTAATGTGATACAATACAATCTTCCATATTGTATCAAATGAGTTATGTTTGACTGTGGATGTTCTATTTTTATACCATTCATGGTTTGTGGTTAAAGTATTGACATTTCGTATGCTAGTTTTAATACGAATGTTTATTTTATGCTTAAACCTATTCATATGAGGAATGCATTGGACTTAATAAGTGACGGGTGGAGCCCGCTATAGCTCCTCGATGCATCGGTAGGTCTCATGAGACAAACTAGTGTCTTGGCACAAGGCCTTGGAAAAATCTTATTTGTAGACTTGGCACGAGGCCTTGGCTATGTGGTTATGATAGTCTGGAATTATGCATTCCATCATTATGAAAGTGGTTATTGATATTGCATGTGATCATTCGACTAGTAGAATATCCATGTGAGTAAGTAAATGGCATTATTTCATTTTACCTTTGCCATTTTATACTGAAGTTCAAGTTTAAAAGGCTTTTGTTTTAGTTATAAATTGCCTTAAGTGTTTATGCTTGTTTATGAAAGCTTCTGCTATAATGTTATCCTTACTGAGCATCTGAGCTCACCCCTTTTAATGTTTTATTTTTCCCAGGATTATGAAGAAGTAATTTATGAATGACCTGCAGGGATAGTATGAGGGGATATGAAGACAAGATATTTTTTTTATGATGTAATGTAAAAATTTATGGATGTATCTAGTTATTCCAAGGCTACTAAACTAATCGGTCTTTCGAGACTTGATCTTTCTCGTGATCATGCCAATGTTATGTAATAATGCACCGACTCTAGGTAACTAGGGTCGGGGCGTTACATGCCGTCTGCGCGTACACGTCACGAATAATAATTAGAATGTTTCACGGTGGTTTCAGCTCAATCCGGAGACGCGGTGTGGCCGACACCACTCAAAGTGTCCGTCTTTTGTTTCAAAAGGACGTCATTTTAAGTGAAAAGCATCAACTGGCTTACGGAAAACCGACCAAACGCATTCCGAATTTGTTGATAATTTATCCCAACAATCCATGGGTCATATGTGACGTGTACGAGCCAACCCGGGATGAATCCGAGTCGCGGTGTGGCCGGGATAAGTTTAAGTGGCTCTCTTTTGTTTAAAATGAACACCATTTTAAGTACATACAGAAAAATGACCAAACGGATTCGGTTTCCGTTGAAACTTTAGGAGAACGATCCATGGGTCATATGTGACGTGTACGAATCAACCCCGCCACAATCGGAGACGCGGTGTGGCCGACACCACTCAAAAAGTGTCGGTCTTTTGTTTCAAAAAGACGTCATTTTAAGTGAAAATCATCAAGTGACATACGAAAAACCGACCAAAGGCATTCGGACTATGTCGACACTTTAGCACAAGGATCCATGGGTCGTATGTGACGTGTACGAGTCAATCCTGCCTCAATCCGAGGTGCGGTGTGACCGACACCGTTCTAATTGTCTATCTTTTGTTTAAAATGGACAGGATACGCAAAACCGACCAAACGCAAAACCGACCAAACGCATTCTGAATCTGTTGATAATTTATCACAACGATCCATCAGTCATATGTGACATGTACGAGCCCACTCGGGCTCAATCCGAGTCGCGGTGTGGCCGGGATCAGTCTAAGTGGCTCTCTTTTGTTTAAAATGGACATCATTTTAAGTACATACGGAAAACCGACCAAACGCATTCGGTTTCCATTGAAACTTTAGGAGAACGATTCATGAGTCATATGTGAGGTGTACGAATCATCCCCGCCACAATCCGAGGCGTGGTGTGGTCAACACTGCTCTAACTGTGTCTGTTTTGTTTAAAATGGGTAGGATTATAAGTGAAAAGAACTGGCATACGCAAAACCGACCAAACGCATTCGGTTTCCATTGAAACTTTAGGAGAACGATCCATGGGTCATATGTGACGTGTACCAATCATCCCCGTCTCAATCCGAGACGCGGTGTGGCCGACACCGCTCTAACTATGTCTCTTCTGTTTAAAATGGGCATGATTATAAGTGAAAAAGAACAACTGGCATACGCAAAACCGACCAAACGCATTCCGAATCTTTTGATCATTTATCACAACAATCCATGGGTCATATGTGACCTGTACGAGGCAACCTGGGTTCAATCCGAGTCGCGGTGTGGCCGAGATCAGTCTAAGTGGCTCTCTTTTGTTTAAAATGGACACCATTTTAAGTACATACGGAAAACCGACCAAACGCATTCGGTTTCCATTGACACTTTAGGAGAACGATCCATGAGTCATATGTGACGTGTACGAATCATCCCCGCCTCAACTCGAGCCGCGGTGTGGCCGACACCGCTCTAACTGTGTCTGTTTTGTTTAAAATGGACAGGATTATAAGTGAAAAGAACAACTGGCATACGCAAAACCGACCAAACGCATTCAGAATCTTTTGATAATTTATCACAACGATCCATGGGTCATATGTGACGTGTACGAGCCAACCCGGGTCAATCCGAGTCGCGGTGTGACTGGGATCAGTCTAAATGGCTCTCTTTTGTTTAAAATGTACACCATTTTAAGTACATACGGAAAACCGACCAAACGCATTCGGTTTCCATTGTAACTTTAGGAGAACGATCCATGGGTCCTATGTGACGTGTACGAATCATCCCGCCTCAATCCGACATGCGGTGCGGCTGACACCACTCAAAGTGTCCGTCTTTTGTTTCAAAAGGACGTCATTTTAAGTGAAAAACATCAACTGACATACGGAAGACCGACCAAACGCATTCGGATTCTATCGATACTTTAGCACAACGATCCATGGGTCATATGTGACGTGTACAAGTCAACCCCGTCTTAATCTGAGATGTGGTGTGGCCGACACCGCTCTAACTATGTCTCTTTTGTTTAAAATGGACATGATTATAAATGAAAAGAACAACTGGCATACGCAAAACCGACCAAACGCATTCGGAATCTTTTGATAATTTATCACAATGATCCATGGGTCATATGTGACATGTACGAGCCAACCCGGGATGAATCTGAGTCGCGGTGTGGTCGGGATGAGTCTAAGTGTCACTCTTTTGTTTAAAATGGACAACATTTTAAGTACATACGGAAAACCGACCAAACGCATTCGGTTTCCATTTAAACTTTAGGAGAACGATCCATGAGTCATATGTGACGTGTACGAATCAACCCCGCCTCAATTGGAGACGCGGTGTGGTCGGCACCACTCATAGTGTCCGTCTTTTGTTTCAAAAGGACGCCATTTTAAGTGAAAAACATCAACTGGCATACGGAAAACCGACCAAACGCATTAGGATTCTGTCGATACTTTAGCACAACGATCCATGAGTCAAATGTGACGTGTACGAGTTAACCCCGCCTCAATCTGAGGTGCGGTGTGGCCGGTATCACTTCAGGTGTATGTATTTTGTTTAAAATGGACATCATTTGAAGTAAAAATATATGGTATAGAAAAAACCGATCATATTATGAATTGAATTTCAGATTCCACGTATAATTGTCATCTAAATTTTAAATTGAATTATATATGAATTATGTATGTTTATGAATTGTAATTTAATTATGGATTTGTATAGTTTCAGGATCCATTATATGTTAAATGTGTATGAATTTGTTCGTAATTGAATATGTATGTTTTATTTTATTACTGGTACAATAGTTGGATCGAAAATGAGGTGAAAATGAGGTGAAAATGAGGTGAAAATGAGGTGAAAATGAGGTGAAAATGAGGCCTGATGACTGGTGGTGATGGACAGGGGACAGGGGCTGTGCAAATTGCAGGGTGCTGCAATTTGCAGCATAGGGTATGCCAACGGTTTCAAACCGTTGGCATATAAGTTTTTAGCATGTCTTTTCCCAACGGTTCTAAACCGTTGGGAAAGACTTCACCAATTCCCAACGGTTTGGAACCGTTGGGAAAATGTTCCATGGTATTTGGTTTTCCCAACGGTTTGGGAGAACCGTTGGGAAAAACTATCCCAACGGTTCACCCAAACCGTTGGGGTAGGGTAACTTCTATGGGCCTATTGCAACGGTTGCCAGTAAACCGTTGGGAAAACCTTTCCCAACGGATTACTTCCCAACGGTTTCAGGGGCTTTCCCAACGGTTCTGAACCGTTGGGAAATAGTGTATTTCCAGTAGTGCCTGCATTTGAGGAAGGTATCGCCAGCACTGTGGATGAGCTCAGGGAAATAAACCTAGGTACCGAGGAAGACCCGAGGCCCACTCTCATTAGTACAGCCATGTCTCCCGAGGAGCACGAGGTATATACCTCATTACTGAGGCAAAATCGAGATGTTTTTACCTGTAATTACACAGAAATGTGGGGACTCGATCCCAAAGTGGCGACACACCACTTAGGTCTGCCAGAAGACCACAAGGGCTATAAACAAGCTGCCAGAAGGACGCACCCCACACATGCTGCCAAAATAGAGGCTGAAGTCAATAATATTATAAATTAGGCTTCATTCAGGAGGTCCAATACCCCATCTAGATAGCCAACATTGTCCCCGTTAAGAAAAATAATGGACAAATCTGCCTCTGCATCTATTTCATAGATCTCAATCGGCATTTCTTGAAAGATGATTTCCCAGTCTCGATCACCGAGTTATTAATCGATGCAATGGCTGGGTATGAGGGTCTCTCCCTCATGGACGATTATTCTAGGTATAATCAAATCAGGATGGCCCGAGAAGATTAAGAATCCACTTCCTTTCGGGACCCTCAAGGAGTATTCTATTACAGGGTCATTCCCTTTGGTCTCTAGAACGCTGGCTCCACATATCAACACGCCATGCATCATATATTTAAACCATTCCTGGGGAGATTTGTCAAATTATATGTGGATTACTTGGTGGTCAAATCAAGACAGCGCTTAGATCACCTATCAGACCTTGAAAACTTCTTCAACAAGCTTCGACAACATAGTTTGAAGATGAACCCCTTGAAATTCACCTTCAGGGTTACCTCGGGGAAATTACTTGGCTTCATCGTACACCATCATGGAATCAAATTCGACCATGAAAAGACAAAGGCTATCCTTGTATTACCACTTCCCCGCAATCTCTCTGAGTTGAGAGGATTCCAAGGACACCTGGCCTATATTTGGCGGTTCATAGCCAACCTGGTGGGTAAATATTTTCCCTTCACCAGGTTAATGAAAAAGGGGGTTACATACCAATGGACAGATGATTGACATGAGTCATTTGACAACATAAAGAAGTACATCTTAAGCCCACCGGTGCTCATTCCCCTAGTTGAATGTAGACCTCTTATCCTATACGTGATGACCCTAGATCGGTCACTGGGAGCCTTCCTCGCACAGAAAAATGACGCTGTCAGTGAAAATAGTATCTATTACCTAAGCCAAACCATGATCGACATTGAATATCAATACTCAAACATCGAGAAGAGTTGTTTGGCCTTGGTCTTCACAGTTCAAAAATTGTGACTTTATCTACAATATCATGAAGTCCATTTGGCCTCGTGTAGTAACCCGCTCAAGTACATCCTCAGCCACCCGATGCTGACCGGGCGCCTATCCCGATGTGCGGTCATCTTGAAATAGTTTGAAATCCGATTTGTGCCTCAAAAAGCCATAAAAGGCCAGACATTAGAAAATTTTCTGGAAGAGCACCCCTCGACAGGGACCACCCAAATAGATGTCGAGCTACCTGATGAAGACATCTTCTCGGTTCAAGAGGAGTTCCCAACCTGGGAAATGTACTTTGACGGCGCTTCCTGAAGCCCGAGAGGGAAGAGGATAGAGGATCCCAAATTTAACAAGGTGGGTTTAGGGATCATACTCATGTCCCTAGAAAAGGAAGTCTTTCCATATTCCTTCCTCTTGTCAGAAGGATGTACGAACAATGTGGCGGAGTATCAATCCCTCATTGTAGGCCTGGAACTCGCACTCCAGGCACAAGTACAACAACTTAAGGTTAAAGTTGACTCAGAACTGGTCATCAAGAAAGTCAATGGCGACTATGCTATTAAAAAGGAGGAGCTGGTTCCCCTGTTTGACCATGTCTGAGGGTTAATGGTGGAATTATCCACAGAACCAACATTGACAAATATTCCCTGGTCTCAAAATGACCAGGATGATGCATTAGCTAATGCGGAAAAAACCCTATCATGACCCAGACCAGGATGAAACAACTATTAGTATTGCTCATCATCGAATGGTCTTGCCATTTGTTCAGACTAAGACAGAAGAAATCAACGAAGTCAGTCCTGTCCCTGAGCCATATGCTCCTGCCACCGGCTGGATGACCCCCATTGCAAAATACCTTCAAAGGTGAGAACTTCCATCTGACAGGGCAGAACGAGAGAAAATACGGAGAAGGGAAATCAACTTTGTCCTTTATGGCGGCACTAGTCAGCAAGAGGTACTCTAAAATTGAGGCCTCGACGGATTCTTCCTTAGAGGCATTGATGGAGAAGAAACCGTTACTGTCATAAATGAAGTACATACCAGAGTATATGGAGCACATCAGTTGGGGTATAAGCTTTCCCATCAGGTTCTAAGTCTTGAGTACTATTGGACCACCATGGCTTGAGATTGTGAGCCCTTTACTGCAAAATTCCACTCCTTCCAAGTTCATGCCAACTTCATTCACCAACCCCTGGAGTTACTTCATCAGGCCAAGTACTCCTAGCCATTTTCTATTTGGGGAATGGATGTTGTGGGACCATATCCTCCCTCCACGGCCAAACAACTGAAGTATATCCTCACAGAAACCAACTTATTTTCCAAATGGGAAGAAGCTGTACCCCTCAAGGAAGTCGGGGTAAGAAACATTTTCAGATTTGTGAAAGCCAATATCATCACCAGATTTGGCATCCCCCATACCATACTGACAGATAATGACACCAACTTCTGCTCTACTAAATTGTAGAAACTATACCAAGAATATGGTATCAAGGCTAACCACTCATCCCGCTACCATGAAGTGGCCAATAGACAGATAGAGGCTTTTAATAAGACCCTGTACATCATTCTCTAGAAAATGGTGGAAAAAGACAAGAAATCATGGCTGGATAAACTCCTTCATACACTGTGGTCTTATCGAACCACAATTCGCACTGCAAATCGGGCTACTCTGTACTCATTAGTATACGGAACAGAAGCGGTCCTGCCCATTGAGCTCCAATTTACCTCGCTCCGTGTTTGCATTTATGATCATTTATCCAATGATGAGCAATCAGAAAAACAGCTAGGTTAATTGGAACAGATGGATGAGAAGCGGTTGCACACTTTGCACCATCTGGAAGTATATCAGAACCAGATCGCACGAGCCTTCAATAAAAAGGTTCATCTTTGGTCTTTCTCAGAAGGATAATTGGTGTTGGTCCTACGGACCCCAATGATACCTGGAATGAAACCTCTAATGCTAGAGTCCAAGTGGGAGGGACCATATGTTATACAAAAATTCTACTCCAACGGAGCATATGCCCTGATCTCCATGGATGGGAAGTTCACTACCGCTTCTACACATTCGAGATTTCTGAAGAAGTATTTCTCATAACCAAAAGAAGTTATCGTCTGAGCTGCAGGATGTTAAACTATCGAGCGCCTATCATCTGAGTTGGAGGACGTTAAACTGCTGAGTTCCTATCATCCGAGCTGCCGGACGTTATACTGCCAAGCCCCATTGGTCCAAACTCTATGACCCTAAACTAAGAGTATTTCGTTCTCACCGCACGACGTTAAACTGTACGGATTTTAGAGAACTATGTGTGGCTTGATTCATACCCTTGTAGGATACATTGCGATGCCAAGATTCTCTATCCTGGCCTAGCTACCACTAAATAAAGTTAAAAGTGCCCTTTTTCCCCGTGTATGGACCAACCCTGCACGGGGTGTATCCCTTTCAGAGAACTACGTACGGCTTGATTCCCACCTTTGTAGGATACGTAGCGATGCTAGAATCCCGCATCATAGCCCAGCCACCCCCAAACAAAATAATGAAAATGGACTTTTCCCCTGTGTATGGACCAGACCTGCACGGGGTGTATTATCTTATAAAGAACTACGTACGGCTTGATTTCTGCTCTTGCAGGATACGTAGCAATGCCAGGGTCCCCCATCCTAGCCCAGCCACCCCAAATGAAGCTAAAAATACCCCCTTTCCCCCATGTAAGGACCAGAACTACACATGGTGCATTCCTCATCCTTACTGAAAGACATTAAACTGCATGGATAAGGAAATTGTTTTTTTCCCATTTCCGTCCTATGGACCAGACCTGCATGATGTGTATTGCACAAAAGAACTACGTGTAGATTAAATCCCTCCCTTGCAGGATACGTAGCGATGCCGTGATATTTTCTCCTAACCCAGCCACCAATAAAAGAAAAAACATGTATATATACCCATCGTCCTTACTGCATGATGTTAAATTGCGCGGAATCCCATTTTCACGTTGGTTCACATTCATCCTCATCGCACGACGTTAAAACTGCACAGACTTCATCCTCAACGCATGATGTTAAAATACACGGACTTCTTTGCAACCCACACAAGATATACAGAAAAACAGGACGGGAATACTCCTTGCGCATTTGGATGCATCCTCTCTATACATTAGACTTTGCGACCCGAATAATTGCGAATCTTCATAACCACCCATGACCATCGGAAGTGGAAATTCATCGACCCGTGGACACCTTTTCATGACTATGCATACAATGCCCTCAGCAGCTCTACATATTGATCACCCCTAGACTGTTTACCAAAGGCAATATTTCCTCAGGCGATACTCTTCCTATCTCTGTATTCTTACCGGCCTCAGAGCCCCCATATCATGTCTCCCGGTCCAAAAATCTATAGAGCAGTGGTTTACAAGTTCATTCCCCTCTCACATCCAATCATTGCCAGGGTATCCCTGCCTGGTTAGCCTATCTATCTTTCCATGGTTCACATGATGATCTACATCTACAAACATCAAGCTAGAGCTAGGCTTCTTTGAATCAATGAGAAATTATAGTGAAGATGTTTCTTGTATGCTTGGACACCATTATCCCCATATTCTGAACTCTACGCTACGAGAAATCCTGGATTTTATCTATCATTCATGGCCATCGAAAGTGGAAAGTCATCAACCCGTGGACACCTTTTCATGACTATGCATACCATTCCCTCAGTGGCTCTGCATATTGATCTCCCTTGGCCCGTCTACAAAAGGCAAGATTTCCTCAGGCTATACCCTTCCCATCTCCGTACGCTTACCGGCCTCAGAGTCCCACACCATATCTCCTGATCTGGGAAACTCTAGAGTTATAGTTTACACCCTCATTCACTCACACTTGTTCAAATCATACCAAAACATCATAACTCAATTGCCCTTCGGGTGATTGTAGCAAAAGTCACCCAATGGTACGAACTCTATGACCATTAAACTAAGACTACTTTGTCCTTACCATACGAAGTTAAACTGCATGGAGTAAAGTTACACCGCAGGCACAAGATAAATCAGCACAGTGAACTCTTTTAATTTTAACAGCAACTAGGGACGAACATCCCCAACATGTCTAGATATTTCCTTACCAAATGACACACTTCATGGCCCAGACAATCGCGGATCCTCATAATCATTCATGGCCATCAGAAGTGGAAAGTCATCGACCCGTGGACAACTTTGCACAACTATACATACCATTCCCTTAGTGGATCTGCATATTGATAGCCCCTGGCCCATCTACCAAAGGCAAGATTTCCTCAGGCGATGCTCTTCCTAGCTGCGTACACTTACTGGCCTCAGAGCCCCCATATCATCTCTCCTGATCCAAGAATCCCCGGAACCACAGTTTACACCATCAACCCCTCTCCATGTCTTAGAAATGCTGAGATATTCAAGCCCAGTTACATTCTAATCAAGAGTGGCCTTTGCAACTACGTCCTTACCGCATGACGCTAAAACTGCATGGAGCATGCCTTTACCGCTTGGCATGAAGCTGCAAAGACCAAGCATTAAACATCCAGGGAAATTTCTCCAACTACAAGAATTTTTACAGATTTAAAAATGCCCCCCCGTCCCTGCAGTATGATGTTAAACTGCACAGTATCTTTAATAATTCTCCCCATCTTTACTTCATGATGTTAAACTGCATGGAAGACGTCCTTACCGCATGATGTTAAACTGAACGGAATTATAAAAGATCTTTATCCTCACCACATGACGTTAAGCTACGTGGTCGAACTCTTCACGAGTTCAATTAGGAATAGAAGCTTCCCTCCTTCCCTCCATACACGGGCTAGACCAGCACAAACCATTGTCTCAGGCCAGCATGAGAATGGATGACTTCACCTATTCCCGAGAAATTTAGCCGAGATGTTTCTCCCATATCTAGGCACCCTCTTCTCATAAATCACAATATTTATGCATAAAGAGCCGAATCCTTGTAAGCCACCCCTGGTGGTCCCAAATCTCAACTTCCCTGAAGTTTCTCGGCTATCGGGAGAATGCAATCATTGACCTAATGACACCTTTTCATCACTATGCATACCATGCCCTCAGTGGCTCTGCATATTGATCACCCCTAGCCCATCTACCAAATGCAAGATTTCCATAGGAAATGCTTCCCTCCATATGCATCTTGGCCTCTGAGCCCCATATCCATCCCGGGATTCGGAAACCCTCTGAGCTGTAGTTTACCAACCTCTCTTACAACCCTGGCTGAATATGGTGGAACGTCTTTGACAAGATTATCAAGAACCCGGAGAAGCCGTTCCATTTTAAGGAATATCCCAGCTGCATGACTTTAAACTGCGTCGATCTCCAACCATCCTTCACGCTAGATAAATGGATATGATAGGGACCCTTCGTCCACACTCCTAAATAATACAGATGTTCCCAAACCCTTTCAGACATCACATACCTTGTCCAAGCCACCCCTGGTGGTTTTCATAACTCTCCAAGCCACCCATGGTGGTTTCCGTAATCCGGACTTCCATGTAGTCCTCAGGCCATCGAAAATGGATAGTCATTTAATTAAGGACACCTTTACACGACTATGCATACCATGACATCAGTGAATTTGCATATTGATCGTCTTTGGCCCATCTAATAAAGGCAAGTCTTCCTTAGGTGATGATTTTCCTACCTCTACACGCCGATGCGGCTCCCATGCCATGTGACATGCCCTGCATGTTGTTCAAATCTAAGCATGTTCCCCCCACGTGCGTCTGAAAGGTATTGAGACATATTTTAATCAACCAAACCTCATTGGGTCCCTCGCCCCACAATATCTGGTCAAATTTATTCGACCTAAAACATCAATAATGATAGTCTTGTCGGTGGGAATTAAACCGCTCACAAAAAGAGGTGCAAAGCCCGTTAGGCCAAAAACCCAAAAAGGGCGACCTAATCAAAATCTGATTCATACCCACTGGGTCCACACCAAATGGGCCCATGAAAAATTAGTGTATTGACATTAAAGAAAAAAAGTTTGTGGGGTTTTTTTATAAAATCCTAGAAATAGTCAAACTATGCTCGCTGGATCCCATGGTCTCGAAAAAAATTAGAGCTTGTTTCTATTTTGTCATTTTCCTGAACTATGATTAATTCTGATTCAGTGAGTTGTTATTTATACTACATTCAATCTAGTAACAATCAAATCTTACAGAAAGGAAATATGGACAACAAATTGTATTCCGTTTGGACAAAAAGGGAGGACGTCTACAAGCCATAGTCTCTCCTTCGTAGCAAAAAAGAGGAAAAATAGAGTGTACAAAAATAGCTCTGGTAATCACAAAAAAGCATGTCTCACTCTCTCCATTAGATCAGAAACTGTGCATTGAAGGTTATTGCAAGTTTTCTCTAGCACGGTCTTATACCTAGCCTCAACATCGGCCACCGAATGAGTATGCCTCACCGTCTCTTGGAGATCATTGATCCATTTCCTGGTAGCTTCATGGTCACCAGTTAAAGATGAAAACTGATCCCTCAACATCGTTGCTCGAGCTTCGCATTCATGCAGCTTTGTAGATAGGGTGGTCTCCTGATCTTCAGATCTCGCCTCTAGTGTGATCAACTGATGTAACATTATCATAGCTTCCTCAAAAGCTCGGGTCCCGTAATGAGAGGCAGCGAGGTGATCAAGTTTGTGTTCACTAGCCGCAACCTCCCCACGGGAAATGACAACCTGGAAAGCGAGAAAATGAAGTTGTCGATAGTCTAATCCACCTAAACCCAAACCTAGGAAGACTTACCAGAGGGCTTTAGTTTGTGTCTCCATCTTAGCTAGAGGAGTTTCAGCAACAATTTCATAGATCTGGGGCCAGGCCCACCTTCGCACTGCTCGGTGGTCCACCATGACACAAGGATCTTTGGTATCTTTTCTAGATAACACAGGAATGAAGTCTGGAAATGAGGTCAGTGCAGACATGTCCGCACTAGAAGATGGTTCCAAGACAGGAGGGCCAGAAGCCTCTAGCCCTAGTTCAAGCTTGGGAGTTGAGCTAGTAAGTCCAGTATTGACCGGTGGAGATTCGGGAATTACATCATAGGGGCCCGAAGTCACGGGGTCATCCTCATTTACATCCAAAAGGGTTGGATCTATCTGAGCTTCTGCTGTTAGTGGGGTGGAAGAGGAAGATTCTCTGAGTCACTTTGACCTGCAATCCATCAATCAGTCCTCCCTCAAAGCCGATGAGGAAGGTGTGGTAGGCACAGTAGCCGCAGTATCCCCTGATTTGGGAAATTACCATACAACCTTCCCTAGGATCCCATCTAGATAATGCTTTATCCACATTATCGCATACTCCAAGGATAGGCTGGAAGCTGCTCCTATGTTAGGAAATGGAATACTTGTGCTAGATCCCTCCTGCATCAACATCAACCACCATTGAAGAAGAATGGACGGATTCATTCCTCGGGCCCGAGGATGAGGAAGGGAAACATGGAGTTTCATGCATTAAAACTGGCGAGAAAAACAATAGGGGGAATACAAATCACACAGAGAAACCCCATCAATCTGCGCGGATAAAAACCCATCCCGCAGTGAAATCATGTAAGAACGATCTTCTAAGTTCCCCCTGTGGTCAGCAACCACGAAGCTGGAAGGAGTGGGGTAGGGAGTGAAAGAAAACTGGGGAAAGTCACTCAGAATCTTGACGACTTCATTAGAGTTGATGGACTTTAGACGAACTCCATCTATATCAAGCAGGGTAGGCCGAAGAGTTGTAAGTGGAATGACTGTGTTATGATGATACTCATTACAACGACAATGATACTCTACCCATCTATATAATAATTGAAATGGCCCACTCAGATGATAGGGTGACCTGCCCTCCTACATGTGGCTCAGTAATTCATAAATATGAGCCAAAGTGGGCACAAACAGATTCACCGGGCGGCCTCCCGCTAGCTCAGGTTCCATCATCAGGGTGCAAGCCCTGATGCCTGGGTTGATATCTCGAGATGGGAATAACCACCTACACAAAAACATGGAGAAAAGACCTGCCAACCTGAGAATAGGTGGAACAATGGGGCACACCTCATAACTTCATGAAAGATAGTCTCCTGCCACCAGAACCGCCCAGTAAGAACCTGGGATAGTTTGTGATTGTTGAGAAGGGTGAGTCCTGGGGCGCTTAACCTTCTACACATGACCAGTTTCCTCCAGAAATAACTCTATCTAGGTACTGTAGGGAATAAGAGAGCAGGCGCTCAAGGTTCGACCCAGTTACCGCTCCACCACAACCAGCAGGTCCCTCGCCAACGAAGGCACCCGTTTGACATCGTCCCATGCGTCAGGAGTCAGCAGAAACTCCTCATACATCTCCCCAATGATCGGAATCCCTCCCAGTTGGTAGATGTCCCATAAACTAATACTAACTTCAACATGGGTGAGGTAGAAAGTGTTAGTGCTCGAACACAAGTGACTGAGCAAGTCAGGAAGGATCGAAGATGGTGGGTAAATAGAAAACTGGGAAGCCCACATTGCGGAGTACAAATTTACCACTTATAGTGACTCAGAAAATTCCCGACAATGATAATGGACCTAGAAGGCCCAGGCCCCGTCATTTAAGAAGATCTCACCAAACCAAAGATCCCACCTGGGGATCCATCCAATGTCAGGATCCAATCAAGAAAGTTTGATTAAGGAGGAGTAACTCTTGAGGACGACCTCTTGGGAGAAGTCCTGAGTGTACCGATCAATTTGAGTCCAAACGGAGCCTCTCAAAATAAAAGTTTCTTTTGGATCAGAATCAGGGATCATCTATCCTGACTGGGCAAGGTTCGCCTGAGTGCACTTTGACGACACTTCCAAACAAGGGGAATGAAGACTTGAGAAGACATGGGGGATAGGGACGTCATCTTCAAGGACAAAAACATAAAGTGGAAGACGATTTGATAATGGATATCCCAGAAGTTCAAGAGATAGCATGTCTTTCAAAACACCATCGTCAGGAATGATGGGTCGGCTAGGGTCATCTATGATATTCTCAGCTCTATGGATCATAGCTAGACGTCTCCCTGGACCAATCGAAAGAGGCTTCAAAGCAGGCCTAATCGATGGTCAAGGAGGAACCATATTTTCCCCCTGCATCATGGAAACTAGGAAAATGTTTAGTCCAGAATAATAAAATCTGGACAAAACACCAAGTATTTGACAAAAGACTCTCTCAAGGAGCCTTCATGAAAAAATCCAAAGGCTATCCTCAAAAGGTAGTTCTCAACAGCTGCATCCCGCAAATAGGCCCTACACGGAAGTAGTCTGCGATACTCTGGCTCGCGGAGTGTCGGCCAGAAAGCCGTGAACCAGGATGCCCACAGAATCTCACTTCCGAATTTAAATGTTTAAGTTTGGAAATTTTAAAATATTTTCAAGGTCTGGAAGGTTTCTGGTTCGCGGACCATCCAAAACCATTTATCAATTTTCTACATAGCCTATCGAGACTAACTTTTTAATTGATTAAAAATTTTTGTTTGCAGCTGGGAGATTGGTCCACGGGTGGAGGTAGGCTCGAATGAGGAACGGTTCTCGGAAACGGAAGCTGGTCTGCAGACGAGGAGTTTCATGAAGGAGCAGGCGCGTAGAGACAAAAAGAGAGCTCCGTTTTCATGAAGAACCCGCTAAAAGACAAGGGTAGGGACCCCATTAATTATAAGCATGATCCCCTACCAGGTATACTCCTCTACCGAAAACTATCCAAGTTTCAGGACCACTCTACATTGGAATAGCCTCCTCTTCGTTCTGATCGGACCCCATTCCGATGAGGGGAATTTGTAGAGTCCTGAAAAATCCGCAAAGGGGAATGAGAATTCTCCTTAATTTGAGAAAGGATTCTACCCAATTTACCTTAAAGAATTGGAAAAAAATATATAGAATACTCAAAATTGGAAAAGGACCAACCGGTCTGTGTACCGGTCCATCATTGATGGTATGTGGCTGGTTCAGCGAGACGCCCCCTCTGCGGACAAACGTCATTCACAAAACGGAGGTGGGAACCCCTCCGCGGGCACGAAGTAGGACAGGTGCCAGGCCGGTCCACCATCGCGAACTGCCCCAGCCGTGAAATGTGCCAACTGGCTCCGACCCCACACACTGTCATTCTCGGAATAGAGGCGGAGCCCTACGTGGCCGCAAAGCACCCCCTGAACCGATTTGGTTCGCAGATGAGGTGAATTCAATTCCCCCCGCGAGTTGCGGATTGAACAAGTCATCCTTAAACTGGGTTTTCGGTCATGGTCCTCCGCAAAAGGTGCCACATGACCACAGATACATCTCTTCCCCCCTCTACAAAAGGACATTAATGGGGAAAAGAAAAGGATCGATCAGATTCGGGTGGAGGAATTCCAGAGGAAGGAGCTTAGTATTTCGCGAATAGCAAAGTTCTAATTCGCGAACCAGAATAGGTATGAAACTAAAAATGAATTAATAAGAAACTAGAAAACACATAACAAATTGGTGAACCACAAACATAAAATAAAAACCGTGAGACATGGCCCCTCCGCGGATGTACTCCCCGCGGACCAGGGAGTTTATGCCCCTTTTTCGATTTGACGCACCACGTAGCACCCTCCTACATGGATGAAGCCCTAACCGGAAAACCCCCAACCGGCATCTCCCCTAGCCACCTCTACTCGCACGGACGCCACCGCGTACCAACCTGGTACGCGGGCCGAACCCAATGCTGCGTACCACCCTGGTACGTGAGATGCCAATCATTCCGTGTACCAACCTGGTACGCGGACGGACTCTCCAGCCACGTAGCACCCTCCTACATGAAGGGCGCCACTCCTCATGCACCCATGTGGCCCGCCAACTCCTTCAGTGTTCCCATTCCCCGAGGTAGATAAAACCCTTCCAACCTGGCCCGATCGTTCGTAATCCCTTCATTGGCCTATTCATCGGCCTCGAGCCAAGGCCTCTACCGAAGCCACCAGACCCGTATGATGAATCCTTCAGGCACATCAGAACACCACTTTGAGTTCACATACCCATGCTAGGTGAGGAAAAAGGGGTTGCCCCGACCCTTGAGCGGATTCCTGAGGCATTCCCGGGTTCAAGTTCCCACAGCAGTGTAGGGTACGAGCCTGGAAGTCCCCTTTCTGCCTCTCCACTTGAAAGGATTGAGGGCCCCCACTTGCATTTCATTTTGATGAGTGCCGGCAGTGAGTGCTTCTCCCATATCCTGGGAGTGGCTGGGCATCACTCCTAGAGTATGCCCCACACCATCCTTTCCGGAATCCAATGGCCCTTCCCCTCTCATCACAGAAGGTTCATTGCTCCACTGCGCAACTCCTACCTTCCTCCAAAATCAGGGAGAAAGAGATTCTAGTGGTCCCAGCCTTATCCTACAATCATCTTCTTCCTCCCCTTCCCTCGGTGGGAAGAATGTGCGAGTCTTGCGAAGTCTGTCGCATTCTCTTGTTTCTTACACCGAGCATGACTCACGTGGGCTTAGAGATTTGTGATGGTCACGGCGTCTGCACAATGGTGGCGGCTAAAAAACTATGTGGGTTTTGATCCCCATATCCTAAGCGGGGTATGTAGGACACCTCTTGAGGTTCAATCCCAATAATAGGAAACTCTCATGTGTAAGCACTAATCTTCCAAGAACTAAGTGGACATCAATTCCTAACCAACCAGGATACATAGGAAACCTCCCTGAGGTGCAAGCCCGATATCTATGTCTGGTACACATCTTTCCCTATCAGACCATGTACTTATACTTCAGAAGGACCATCTTCAGGACAAGTAAATCACTTCCCTTAGGTCTTCCAGGCCTCTTTGGCATAAGTCCCACTCCAACTTTGACCAGCCATCTCTCGCCTGGAGGTCCTTGACACATGACGTTAAACTATATGGATGGGTCCTTGTCGCACGACCTTAAAAGTTGATGTGTCCCGTCAAGTGGCACCGAACTACATGGATTCTGATTCCTCTCTCGAGGATACATAGGAAGCCCATATCACGGGTTCGATCCAAATTCTCAAGTCGTTATCTATCCCCCTGGATGACAATAAACTCTGGAGTGCTCAGTTATGAGGCTTTAAAACAGTGTCGTCTCAATGAGTCCAAACTCCTTAGAGTCATTAATACAATTAGGGATGGTAAAACTTAGGCCTAAATGATTTTGAATCACTGCATTCAACTAACCATTGACAACCAGGGGTAATTAGTGGATACTATGCTTGGAAATAAACCAAATATTCGCGAACATATGAATATGTCTTAAATCTATAAGAGAGTCCCGAAACAAGAAATAATTCCCCCCAAAGGGTGCGATGATCTTGACTTCCCATCCTATCGACTAATGTGATTTCTCAAGCATCGCTGGCCGAATCACCCAGCGAACGCCTGCCTTTGGAAAGCAGATCCACGTATCATTGGATATGGAACCGTTGGGCGTTTCGAAACGAAAACGGTGTACCTGATATGAGTGATTAAGCAGAACCCAACCTTCTCTAATCAACCGTTAGGTAGCACACGTCTTCCCACCATCAGTCAAAACACTCTCAAACAAAAACATTTTTACATTTTTTGAACACATTTGTATCCTTATCATTTTTAAACCCTCATTAACCATTTTCACACATACTGCAACAAAATTTTTTTTACTCCTTGAGATTGTGGATATTTACTATAAGTGAAAAAAGACTAATAAATAGACCATGGTTTATATTTTAAACAATATAATAATAATTTTCCTTAATATATTATATTTATAAATTTTATATCCTTCAATATAATAATATTTTCATAAAATATTAGTAATGTTAATTTTAGAACAATTAATTTACATTGGGTAAAATGAAAATAATAATAATAATATTTAGATACACCCCTAAAATTTTAGTCGAATATATAATTTTTTTACATTTATTATTTCAAATTATAAAACTTTTAATATTTTTAACATCATTCACTATATTTTTCTTTTAATTTAATTATTACTACATAAGCATTGTGTAAGATTTTAAGGTAATTACTTATTCTATAAAAATTTTAAAACAATTACCATGATAAAGTTAAATATCTTATATTTTAAATTAATAATTATAACTAAACATATACTTTGTGTTTCTCATGTTAAAAATTTTATATTTATTAAAAAAAATTGTGTGTAATTTTCAACTCTTCTTTACCTAAAATATTATCAAGGTCATAATAAAATCCAAATTATAAAAGGAAATATAATCTAAAATTTTACGATTAAGGATAAATTTTAATCATTAAATTAAATTATGGAAAGTTTAATGATCATTTTTGAGTCCCTGTCATTTTATTTTACACATTAATTACTAAATTAACCACATAACATTGTAACCCAAATTTTTATGTTTATTATTCATATTAACGAAAAATAAAAGGAACCTATTTATAAAATTTTAAAAAAATTATTTAAAATATAGAATACATTTTTCAAAATTAAAAATATAGTGGTGGACTAATTTAATCTAATATTAAACAAACAAAACTTTATGTAAACCATTTTTTCAGAAAAATGTGTATTTTAAGTATAAAATGTTTTTATAATAAATTCAAGTGAAAAGTTCATTTAAAAAACCATTATTGTATTATTTTAAATAAAAAACATTTAATTAAATTTTAAAATGAATAAAAAATATAATTCTACTTTATAAGGACTTTAAAATAAGATATAATGGCCTTAAAAATTAGTAATTTTTTCTATTGACTAAAACATCAAACTTTTCAAAAAAATTATTAAATTTTAAAATATGATAATTTTGATTTATTGATTTAAAAAATTATATCCATTTTTATAAAATTACATTTTTAAAAGTTATAAAAATTAATTCTAATATTCTCTCACAAAAATAAATAAACACCATTTTGGAAGAAAACATGTTTTTGAAGAATAAACTCCATTTTATAAAATTTAAGTGCTTATTTTATAATTATTAATCAATAAATTTATATTTATTAGTGATTTTTTTATTTAATATTTCTATTATTTCTATTCATGTCCTAAAGTCCAACAGTGAGGTTATAACAGTCATATTTAAAAAATAATATTTTGGTGTTCATTTAAACTCGATGATGTGTATATCTACCAGAGTCTTTCTTTTAAAATACTAGGATATTAAATTAAACCACCTTCAATACATTTCATTCTCAAAATTCTAACTTCTTCTAATTAATAAAAATGTCTTTGTTGAAAAACCACATCATAAAAAGGGTTAATAAACCTTTCTCTTGAAAATAGGAAAATTTAAATATGAAGTCCATCTGTAGTGACACATAACTAGGTTTCAAGATTGGTAATATCTAATGGGAAGTAAAAATATAAATATGGAATAGAATTATACTATCCCTTTATTAATAGACATTTATATAGAATATGACCATGAGGATGTTAAGCTTCACAAAACCAAAAAGCATGATGACTTAAAAGGCTATTTATTTCATAGTAAGAAAAGTTAATAGATAATTTTTTTTTTATTTTAAGATCCATTTTTCGGAGTTGAAGAATTAATTTGCCATCTAGAATAAGATCATAAGGAAATATACTTACTTTACAAGTATAATTTGAACCTTTAATAAATTTCCACTGAAACCTCATCTTTTTCTCATATCGAAGAGTATTTATGAAAAGAGTTTTTCCCTAATGATCTAAAATTAACTATGAATGGATCACATAAGACATGAAAGGATAATAGAATATTCCTCTCAACTTTAGAAAATAATAATAAAATGGTTAAAATAGGATAATATTCTTCCCAAAGTGTATTCTCTTTCATATGAATAAATAAAATATTAATGTCTAAAATTAAACAGTAATACGAAAAGTTTAAAATAAATCGTTCCATAAATAAAAATACTTAAAGTTATTCAAAATATAGAAGACCAAAATTGAAACCCAAAAATAATAAGTATTTGAACACATATTATTCCAAGATAAATTTAACATTTATCACCAAATAATATTAATTACTCATAAAATATATAACCAAAATGTTACATACACATATCATATAATATCAAAGATATAATAATCAGTTCCATAAATTAATTGAATTACCATAAATCCACCTTATTATCATTTATGATTTCAAAATATAAATCTACCTTTATTCATCAAATAAAATCCCATAATTTTTAATTTAACTTATTCATATAAGGTTCCCAATGTACTAAACTTATTTTGAAAAAACATTAATCACTTAATCACCATTTTTTTTTCAATCACATGGCTATCTAAATGAAAAATCATATATTCCAAAAAATCAACAAAATATTTATTTTTCAATTCATTTAAATTGAAAACAATGTCATTATAACTTGGAATTATCATAGGGAAATGGTAGTCATTTCTCCCTTATCTCTCTTTGGTTGTGGGTTCAAACTCATAGCCTTGCCAGATGTGACAGTTTATCACCCAGCCTATGGGTTATTCTCTTTCTAAAACTATATAATTATTATAATATTCCCATTAATATTAAAATATTATATAAACACTAATATTTATAAATAAAATTAAAACATATGTCCATAAAATGTAAATGCATTATTCCTCAAATAATAATTCATCTTAAACTTAAGGGTTTCACATAATTCGACCAAATAAAATTGCTCCTAAAATAACAGTAGCCATCTCAAAAATCTATCACTTAAAACCTCAAAAGGGGTGTTTAAGTCTCTGAACTTGTGGTCAATCTCAAATTTATAATCACATGATGATATCTATAACTCTTCAGATTAACTCACATGAAAACATCATAATCTATGAAGTTATCAAACCCTGCTATGTTACAACTATAACAACCTCATACCTGCACTCTTAGATCTAGTTCAAAAAATATAAAAATTATATTATTGGATTTGATATCAATAAATGTGACCCAATGTTTTCCATCCAAAAAATTCAACATCAAAATAAAATATTGGATAACTTATATAACCAAGGACCTTATAGGTTTAAAGTTTTTGAGAATTAGGACCAAATGTTACATAAACAATAATCAAGACTTTGAGAGTATTTTTTTAACTATACCCATCATTTAATATTCAATATTATGTCTTCAACGTCTGCCACAAATTTCATCACATATGAAACCTTTCTAGAATCAAATAATTTTTCATCATTCTTCATAACATGGGGAAAAGGAAACATAAGAAGGGAGAGATAAAATTATCAGGAAGGGTAATCATAATCATTAACAATTGATTGCCATTAGAGTGAGTTAGATGATAATAAGAGTATAATAAAAAATCATAGTGTATGAGAATAATATAAAGTAAGTCATACCCATAAAAACCTGGATAATAAATCATTAAACATGGAATAAATCTTTAAAAAAGGTGACAGTCATTGGATTCAATAACCATGAGCTATTTTTAGTCAATATCAATCAATATAATCATTAAAAATCCAAATATTTTAACCTAGAAGAAGTAGAAAATAATTTTATTTAGACCTAAACTCACTATCTTACCTTGTGAGAGTAGAAAATTTATATAAAATCTCATTTAAATAATTGATAAATCATATAGGGACTTGGGAAATAATTTTCATATCAATCATATAAATAGGATAATATTCACGATTAATGTTAGAATAACTATCACAATTTCACATAAAATAGACATCATGATTACAATTAGAATAACCAATGCATTATATTCACATAATCTCATAGGTAAACCTAGTCAGTTAGTTCCATCCATTGATCCAATGAATTGGAGATCTACAATGGGATCAACCAGGCTCAATTTATAATGGTACCACCCATAATGATAAATAATAACCAAGAACCATAACATAACCATAACACCTAAAATATCGTTGTTTTCAAAATAGTCCTTTAATTCATAACAAATCATTTCAAGATATTGAAATATCCTTCCCTTATAAAAACCTATTTCAAAGCATAAATTAGTAAGAAAACTAGAGGGAGGTATTTTCATTAAATAAAACATGACTGAAAATTATTTTTTATTAATAAGACCACTTTGAGGAAGGAAGTGGGAAACCAAAAGCTCAACAGACCCAAACAACAACGAACAAAAACAAGAAATCACCTCATCCAAGCAAAAACAGCACCGCTCACTCCAAGGGAGAACCACTCAGCGACCCCATGAAAGCATGGTCCCTCCTGATGGAAAGCCATCCCTCTGATCAGCCACCTCCCAAGTGACCTTACAAAGAAGGAGAAGTGTGCTCTAACCCATCCGAACTGATCTGGCCCGCCAACCTTCCACACACAACAAGAACAACAACTTGAAAACGCATTAGGAAGAGAGAATATAAACAGATTCATTTAAAACAAGTTGAATTACCCCAGAGGCCGTGTCCCTAAATAGCTTCCAAGATAAGTCACAGACCTGCAACAGGGGGTCCCCCCTTATCAAGGCCTCAAAGGCAGTGGTCAATCTATTCCAAACCTGTATGTACTCCATGAGACTGATAAACCCCTTGTTGAAGCCTCCAACCAGGATCGTATCCTGCTTGTCAACCCAAACATATTTCTCTTCATTTATCTCCACCTCAAGGTTCTGGCCCATCATTTTGGCTGCATCCTTTTCCAATGCATTAAGATATAACATCTGTTCCAACACCACATCCTCTGAGCTTAACACCAAGTCTGAGGAGATTCCATGCTGTCCAGGAGAGCTAAGATGACACATGATCTCCCTGTCCAGCGCCTCGACCGTTGGCTTTTTAGTTGACCGGGTCCTCATAGGAGGAGGTAAGGAGGAGTAATCCTTCCTACCCCTCCTCCTCCTCTTCCTCATGTAACTCCTTGACTCGGTTTCGACTTTAGAAAAACTTCTACATATCCCATCAAGTCCTACTTCCCCTCCACCATCAACACCCTCTGAGAGAACATGCCCCCTTATCTGACCTTCCAACCTGAGGCCATCAGTGTTCCTATTATAGTTTTTATCATCCACAACCAGAGAAGAAGATTCAACTCTAGAATCTACCTCACCCAGTTCTGCAAATCTTTTGGTCAAAACAACTGGAATTTGGGATGGAGCTACACTCTCTTGCAGGATGCCAGAACCCGAACCCTCTGGGTCTCCAATGTTTGTATGAGCCTGCACCTCCACCCCATTTCCATTCAGCTGACCAGGGGTGATACCCAAGGCAGGCCCAACCCCATTTCCCCCATCCTTCTCCCTAACACAAGCTTCCCCAATCCCAGACCCATCTTGTATAGCTGGTTGCTCGAAACCCCTGCCCATATACTGAGGCTGAGGATTCTGAACCTCCCAACCCCTACATTCACCTGGAGGCAGAGAGATCCTCACCAAGGCCTCATCCGCATGAATCAGACTCTCCTTCCCCATGCTACTGGCCACCTGGACTACACCTAAGTCTTTCCTGAGGCGATCAGACATAGCCTTCACCTGAGGCTCCGAGTCCCTGGAAGTCTCCTTCAAGATAGAACCGGTAGATCTTGCCCTCCCTGAGCTAGAAGGATCCACCGTCGAATCACTGGACACACAGTGCAACCCCACCCCTGGTTGACAAGGAGACCCTTGCTCCTGATCCCCCCGAAGAGTCTCGACAGACCTCAGGTTGCACACAATAGGTTCAGAACTATGGCCGGAGCCTGACCCATCTCCTTCGACATGCACTGAGACACCCTTATCCACCGTAGAAGAATCAACCACCACAGCCGAAGCCCTTTTGCGGCATTCCCCCAGACGGTGGCCCTGTCTATGGAAGAAAGAGCAAAAAGAAGACCAATATTCATAGAAAACACTTTGTACGTACTTGTATTGCCCCTCGATCACAATCCACACCTTTTCGGGTGGAGGACGGGAGGGCTCTACTTCCACACAGATTCTCACAACAATCGGGTGCACCATTGCATCCGTTTTCCAATCCGCACAGAGGAAGTGACCCAGGGAGTTACCTATTGAGAAGAGGAGTGCTGGATTCTGAAAGGGAAGCAGCAACCCTGGAAGTTTAATCCATATCGCTGAAGAGGAAGAGTCCCGATTCATGTTCAAATCAAACTTCCAGCGATTAAGATGGAACTGTAACCCTCTAAAGGACCTGCTAGCCCGAGACCAGGCCAGTGCCATGTCGTCTTCATCAGCAAGACAAACAAGGATTTGTCACGGCCTGAGAAGACTGAAAACCGTATGACGACCTAAACCCCAATCCTAATTCACATACCTCTCGAAAACCTCAATCGGAGGCCTACAACGGGTGAACTTTGCAACCAAGGATGTGGAAAGAAGCGACGAAGCTTCAGAAAATTCCTTGGATGAGACCGGGACCACATGGTGACCATTACACACTCCAGGCACCTTCGGAACAACCTCAATGTCAGGGAAGAAAGAGCACCTCCTGAGAACAGTATCTCTAGAAGAAGAGACCATCCCCTCCCCCTGATGGGGCGGGGCCGTCGCCGCCGCCATGGAAGTTAGGGCATCCAATCACCCATCACCCGTCACCCGTCGCCCCCCCTTTTGCCAACCGATCGATGATAATAAAACATGAAATCTTATAATGTAAGAGAAAAATAAAATAAAGGTTATAGTGGTGGGAAAATTCATTGCCATTGTATACCTTAAAATAGATTACTCCATTCATAACCCGATCCACCCATATAAAATAAATGGATTCCAAATAAATTTATTTTATAAAATAATAATTAACATAGATAAATAATGAGGATGGTATAATTAAAAAATATACCCTATGGATTAGGAGTAACATCATGGGTTTTTTTCAGTAATGAATGGAAATATTATTAAAATTACATGAAAATAATTCTTGATAAAAAAACTCTCCTAACATTGGAAAGAACTTTTAAAAACTAAAAATTCATAAAATATTTTAAATGACCTTTTATTTAAAAATAAACATTTAAACATATAAATGAATCATAAAAGAAAATAATATTCATGACGACTGTAAAATATGATCTTATTGTAAATGTATAAAATAAACATTCTTTTCAAACATTTTGTAAATGGAGTAAAAAGTAACATATTTGGAAAATGTTAAGAAAATTCAATTTAAAAACTTTTAAAAGAAGGTAAAATATCATAAAAAATAGATTTAAGAAATCATTTACATTTATAGAAAAATATTTTTGAAACCATTTTAGAAAACATGGATATGGAAGTGAAATATTCATGATCTAAAATAAGAAATATGATAACTATCACTTATATACAATTTTTTTTAAGTTTTTTCAATCAATAATGGAATAAATTAAAATTAAAAATGTGAACCAAATTATCAACTATAGGATAATAAAAATATATGTGGTTCAGAAAACTAAGAGCATATAATTTCCCCCAAAGTAACCATAAACATAAATAATCCCAAAAAGAAAGAAGATTTTAACATAAGGATTTTCCACTATTGAAAATTTTCAATCATAATTCCTATGAAATAATTACATCAAATGAAACATTAAATATTGTTAAAATAATGATGTTACTAATATAACATGCCTAAGGGGATTTATATGACCCTCATAAAATAAGAATGCTTCATATCATAAACTTATGTCCTAAGGAGAGATAATTTAACATGAAAATCCTCTTAAAGATCATATCATTGAATTTAAAGTTAACCAATCAATATATAATTTTTAATGTAGAGTACTGATCTAAAATCCAATTTACACATTTCCCTGAGTCAGTTGTCCACTAGGCCTCAAGTGCGCCTCCCCATACACTAGAGGCTGTCAACTAGCTGCAAGGGTCTAAAGGAGGTACAATGGGGAGACTACAACCTTTGAATTAGTAATAAATCCAATGAAATAAATTATAAATTGATGAATATAATGAATTAATAAATATTAAATTCATAAACATGCTACAATATAGATAAATAAAAATATAGCTGGTATGATATACACAGGATAAAAAAAAAACAAAAAAACAAAATACTCTACAGCTATCTCCAATAGCATCATGAGTCTTAACAATGTCACATTCTCTTAAAATATATTCTATCCTAGATGGATAACATAAAGTAAGAATAATATAAGAACCAGATCATGTAAACAAGAGTTTTATTTAGGTACCCTAGTGCAATGACTTCCTGAACAAGTTGTGATAGATAATTAGTAGGCCACCACCAACAACGTCTAATGCAAAATCCATTATATAAATATAAAATTAAGAGTTCATAGGTATATCAAAAGTAATTGAGTTCTATAATAATAACAAATGTAAACAAGTTGGGGTATGGTTTATCAAGGACACATGGATGACCATACTTGCTTTATCTTATGTTGGGATATCATTGAATATATAACCTTGCACACAAACACATAAAAATATATATTTATATAAGAGTGTATTTATTTATATGTACTATATATATAAGTGTGTATATATATTTATATATCATCCAAGTTAGGTCCTAAGGGATAAGTCAAGCATCCTTATATAATCATAAGAGTGTCATACTTTGTAAGGGATGTCATGCCCATAATAACTCAATGAAAAATAAGGAAATCCAATCCATCAGTCTCAAGGGAAAATTAATAATGATAAAAGTTGTTCATATAATAAATGCTTCATAAGAACAATGTTTGAAATTATATATGGAAATCAAGTCTGTTATCCTGCTCATGGATCTGACTGTCATGCTCAACATCCTAATCATGGGGGGAATCAGATGCCATGCCCAATAACCCAAAAAATGTAATATTCCATTCCAAATATCCTTAGCCTAGGGGTGTGAGATTTCATAATCAATGAACCGAACCATGGTCCCTCCGGTCATAATATAATTTAAGGTAATCATGATTTCCCTTCAAGAACTTATCCTGAAGTTCAGTAAAGAGGAAACCAACATCATTCAAGGTGTAGTGGATCCTTTTTAAAATTACCCATTAATTTTTTATACAGACCAAAAGTTCATCCATTACATAATCAATCTCAATTATACAACTTAGGTATTTCATTCATAAGTCACAATAGTGCCATCACATTTGGTAATAACTCTTAAATCCATGGGAAGAGTACATTACATGTGATGAAATTCACTATGCACATCATCAATCAACACACATTTTGATTTTTAAGAAAATGACCCTCAATGAGGGGTTTTATTAGAAAATGATATGATCTAATTAAAAAACTCGTTTGATTCAATTCAATCATATCATTTATAAATAAATAGATAATATCACCCTAATAGGTGGTTTATGAAATCCAATCATTTTGATCAATGTAATTAAATATCACAATAAAAGTGGTGTCTCAACATGAGTAATACAATTAAACATGAAGGAAAAAGTGTGAAAATCACCAAATGGGGTGATTTAGGTCTAGGCTTTCACCTTCTACCATTTAATGGTCTTTAAGGTAGTCAAGTCAGGGAATAAACATTTAATTTAGAGAATTTCATAATTTAGGAGTGAAATATGGAAGATTCAATTGTGAAAAACAATGGAGATATGATATAAACAATGCAAATTTAACGGAAAATCATCTAGGACACCTACCTCATGCTTAGGATAGTCCACACAACCAGCATTGAGAAGTGATTTTAGCTAGAAAGGAATGGAAAAAATTATAAAAATTCCCTAAAAATAGGGTGAATTAACTGACACTAGAATAACACCATTGAGAGAAAGATAAATGGAGAAAGGGGATAAAGGATGAAATTTCTTACTGACACGCATCCAACGAGACTAATATCAAGAGAAATGGTTCTTGGATGAGGAAGAGGCTTTAAAACCTAGGTGAGGAGGAGGGGTAATATCTCACATGGCCCCCCTATTGTTCACAAATGATGAAGAAAAGAGGGAGAATAAAATAAAAAGAGGGGGGGGGGAATAGTCATTTCACCCCTCTTTAATGACCCTCATGGTCAGCCTGTATGATTTCCTAAATTGTGTCCCAACCGTGCATCCTCTTCATCTTAGAAGCCACACCCCACATTTATAGCTCACATGGTTTGAAAAAATGAGTGCTTAAAACATGTGTATCCACTGGATAAGTGCCACTAAGGATTCGAGTTAGATGCATGGTTTGGATAAACCATGCACCGCTCATGCACCGACTCTATAATAAACTATAGACCGTTTACATAGCCATGTACCTTCACACCATAGTTAATTCAAACCCTGATCCACTTGAACAAGCTTCAAAAAATAATATTGTATGATATCATAGTCTAAACAAACATTCCCCTTAAGAAAATGGTATGTATGGTAGAATCTCATAGTTAACCTAACCGTGTGCCAACTAGGTGCCTCACTATACTTCACCCGATATCGGTGCCTTTAGAGACCAATGCTTCCAAAACTCAATTTAAGACCCATGAAATCTATAAGATATAAAAATCATATAAAAATTACTATTAAGTGATCTTATGATTGGAATTACATTCTGATGATCAGTTTTATATATGGTCCATCCACCAAATTAAATGTTGAAAAAATCTTGGAAAATGAACCCAGTCTAAAAACCTAGGATTTTATAGTCTCTCCACCTTATAAATTATCATCCCCAATAAGCCTTGTAAAAATGATAAAAACATTACCAGATATACTAGGGTTGAGAGAATCTAGAGAAGTAGCTGTGTTTCATCTTGAGATGCCCAACACACCTCCAAGAGTCACATGAAGCATACAATGCTTGGACTAGTAAAATTGAGTCAATGATCATGAATAGAACTATAACATCATGATGAAGAATACCCGAGCCCATATAACCTAATATTTGATCACATCATCATCTCTTTGTTAAGTATAATATGGTTCTCCCCACCTAATTCCTTTACTTTTGAATGGACTATTCTGATTCACGACACTTAAACTATAAGAATGAATACCAAAGCATGTTTTTAGCATTATAATAGTGCTACCCATAGTTTTCTAAAACAATAAACCAGAAAAAATCTAAGGAAATATATTCAATTCCTAATTATGATATCAATGGTCATGTTCTATTTGCACAACAAAAATGGTTGCTATGGATTTCATGGAAAATTCCATGTGATCAATACACAACACCTATCACAACCCATGGTGTGCATGAAATGGTTCACAATAACCATATAACTCCTTCATACAAATATATAGTCAATCTACCTCCATATGACTATTCTCAAGAACACTCATCTTAGATGGCCAACACATTTCAAATGATAGATCCCAATGTATTTAAGAATAGGAATCATGATATCGCTTCTAGCACATTAACTAAATCCTGTAATTGACTCCCAGTACATTCAACTACATGAACCATCCCTGGTTCTTTTTATCAAATAGAATGCGGGTTCTAAGATGATCATCCAACGAATGATCTCATATTTTCATGAATCTTCACAAAATAGGCTCATAACCAATAACATATGGTAACATCCACACTATAAGTATTCCTTTAAACAACTCTATAAGCACACACCTGAGGAGTCCATCAACCTAAAAAAAGAGAATTTGGGTTTAATTAGCTCAGCATATGACCAACACTCTCCCAACGTAATCAAAATGCTTTCAAGATAGGGTTAATTATTTCCACTAAATAAGGAGTACACTAATATTTTTTCATTGATCACATGATTCCCCTTTTAGGCTACACACTCGTATTGAAAATAGGATATAATAGCCTTACCCAATACCAGACACCACATCTCTTGACCTTGAGTGTCTAGGTTCAGACTTGGGTAAACCATCTCGTGGTGCCAAAATTTACTATGGAGAAGACCTTATCATACCACTACCTCTAAATGGTACCACACTCAATTGGAGTGTACCAAAAATCCCTTGTAGAACAGGTGTGCACTCCTATAACCCCCGATTCCATACCCGACTCACACTCCCGTGAGTCTTTCATCATCAAGCCCAATCTGAACATGCTACCAAGCATGTCAGTATTCATATGGAATGTTTCCCTTTTATCTCCCCTGAAAAAATGGATCCACAAGTTCCATTAATCACTTAATAACATTCAAACAACTTTTGAATGGTCACATATCATCACAATCCTTCTATATAGAAGGAAATGCTTCTTATGACCTATGGAACACTCCCCACCTTAATAGTTCCATAGTTTTCGCGTTACTGAGAGCATAAAAACATCAGATGAAACATCTTCCATCACCACTGAAACCTAGTTCCTAGATGTGGACAAAACACTTTTAACAAGAGAACCATAAGAAGGGAGGTAAACCAATCACTCATAATAGCCCTTGATTAGATTCACCTTTAGTAGTAAACATGGAACCCATAACAAGTCAAGTCTATATGAATCATAAAAATTAGGTATAAAATCCCAAACAGTCCAGATTAGTTATGACATAGTATATAATCCCTTGGATAACATCATCAAAAATCATTGGGACAACTGAACTTTCGAATTCCCCTTTCAACACTAACAATGATATTACAATTCTCTGGTCCCTCAACTTTGAAGGTGACCCATAAATATAGCCTTAAAGAACCCATGAACCATACTCATGTAGTCTAGAAACATATAGTTTAAGGAATCACATGAAAATGTCACCCAAACAATTTTTCTTTTCAACAAATCACTGTTAAATTGACTGGCACTACACATAACAATACATGCTTCAATGACATAAAAAATACAATGTATCAAGAACTACGAATTATAGGCATGTGATTGCTTATTAAAATAATAGTAAGTTCACAAAACCTACTAAAATAATGGTAATTCTTGAGGAATGTCCAACCTACTAAACTTGATCATTACACGATGCTCACTCCTTTAACAAGGATCAACTTTACAAATAGTCACCCATTTACTCTATGATTAAACTCCGTTACTAGTAGTCCTATTTGTAATGAATGACACCAAATGGTACCACTCATCTGAAAACTAAAAGGATGAATTCACCAATTCTTTGAGATCAGAAGGTGCTACCATAACTAGGCTACATTGATAGATACACAAGGCATATCACCTAAATTATGCCTCTTTAAAAAATATAACTAGGACTTATATCCCAACATCTAGGTCCAATATAAGGACCTAGCCTTAAACATTAAATAATCTTGAATTAAATGAAAAATTCACATTGTGGATCTTTTCAGGTTTTGATTTTTAGAGAATTAGGCCATAACTATTACATTACATCTCAAAAATTACAAGGTAGACACTTCTACTCAGTTTCTATTATATTCATAAAATAAAAACTTTTGAAAAAAAGATTCATGACTAGTCCCATGTTTTAGACAACATGACTTTTCCTTGAACCCATCCTTGACCCTTCATCTTTAGGTCATGTGAAAACCTTTCAAAACATGGGATGAGCATAAAAAGCTCAGTAAGGGTTATCAAACAAAGAAAGAAAACATTAGTTCTTCATTTAATACCTAACATAAGATCTTTAACATACCTCATGAGATCATAAGATTTATGGATAACACATAGAAAACATAAATCATAAAGGTAACTTGTGTCATCCATATCATACTTACATTGTAGCTATCATAGCTATGTAGGGAATTTCATTTGGAATAGCCATCCAAGTATATTCTAGAAATCTCTTAGGAGAAACATTCACTTTTACCTCCATCAAGTTACCCAATGCATTGGAGAGCTATCTCGGGCTCACCCCTAGGTTTATCACTGAACCACCCATATATGTAAACAATGCCCCAAAACCATAACATATTCATAACACATAAAAAAACTTAATGGAAAGATAACATTTGAACATTTCAATCACAATATATCATTTAAATATATTTATAAAAAAATCCATTATAAAAAGCATTTTGAATACCAAAATACGTAAAAGAGTATGTGGTATTTATTTTCCTTTTAAAATCATTACATCTGGCTAAGGAATCTATACATCAAATAATATTTGCGGCGGCGGAAAGGGTTGTTGCCCCCGCTTATGTTAAAAAGAAACATTCCTTTTTGTAGTTTCGTAAAACACTTCGTATAAAAATATTCCCTTTGAATGAAATGAAAAGTCAAAGGGGTTTATACAGCGTATAAAATAAAGTCATGTATTAAAAAAATATGCCTCAATTAAAGGAGATTGAGACAAATCCCTTACCTCGTGTCTGACTTGAACTGTTCGTTCTTTAATCTCCTGAATAATAAACTAGTGTTAATTTATACTTTCTTAAGAACCTTTTTCAAATGTATTATTCCATTTATATCACATATTACCATGTAATAAACATTATGCAATCATTTAAGTTAATAATGGTCATTTTGTCGATATTTGATACTTGAGTAAAAAATGAACTTCTTATATTTAAAAGTTGTCCATGTCGTCAAAATTTCATTATATCAATAATGATATCCATGATTTAGATATCATCTATTTCATATATATCCAATTTATTTATAATAGTATATAAAATTTGGACGTAATAAATGAAATGCACCATTCATGGAGACGGTAAGCCATACGTACGCATAAATGCTACTTTCAATTCTATTTTCTATTTTAATGGGATTAAAACATAATGATAAAGAGTTATATTATAATTCCAGTATAATATCATATATAATATCATTAAATCCATCCTTTATATGTCCCACATATGGCATTAATGAGTCATATCACTTTGAGGGGGTGAAAGTCCGCACTTCCTAAAATGAAATTATCGCATTTACCCATAATGGAAACCATAAAGGTATTCTATAACTGAAAAATACATAAGCATAGAAAAATATAAATATATTATATATCATATATAATTACAGTTCCATCATAATGGACACCATAAGAAACAGTAGAATATAATTGAACAATCATGGTTTCATGAGGCATTAGTTTTCCATCCACAAAAACAATATGTTTTTCCCATTAGATGGAGGTGTGTGAAAGTGTAGTTTGAATCCTTCTCATAAAAACATACTAGTACATTGAGAATACTGGTTATGTTATAAATGAAAAGAATAAAAAGAGTTTAGGGGTTTCAGAAGGAAAATAAAAGAAATGAATTTAAGAGAAACTATTACCTTTAATTTGGGTAACTCCCTTTGGTTTGAACCAAAAGGACTTCTTGAAGTGCTTTCTGCCTATGTTAAGGCATCTAAGTAGAATAGAGGGATCTTGAGAGTTTATTTGGGTGGGGATTTGATGAGCCATGGGTCTTGAGAGGTATGAGTAATGGGTTAGAGGTGAGCGCTTTTTATAACGGAGAGGATGGGCTCTTTAGGAAAGTGTGAAAATATTATTTTATTATATAATGATTTTTGGGTTATAAAGGTACAAAAATTAGTAAAGTCGAAGATAACATGACTCATGGTCGAAATAAAATCATCCAATAATAATTAGACAGGTTTTCGATAATATTTTAATCTTTATAATATTATTTATTTAAATCATTTATTAATGAGGTAAACACTACATCATTATTGTGTCACAAATTTTTTTATTTATTTGATGTCTAAAAATTATAAAAAAATACAATGATGATGGAAATATTTTGATATTTATAAATAATAGTTATAGTTGAAGATATAAATTATATAACCCTATGTAAAAATTAATTTTCTAAAAGATATTAGTTTATATCATTTTTGTCTTTACTTTAAATTAATTAATATAAAGTGTCATTATTACTCTTAAGTGGCTTCATGGGGTCACAAAATAGTCCCAAGGATTCCCAAGGTCGTCCATGACTAATACAATAAGGTTATGACAAGCGTTAAGGTAAGTTTATATTATTATGATATTCTTTTTACCTTAAATTACCATATTTAACTTTAACCGTAGTAAATTCAGGCAACTTACCCTTCTGAACCAACTCTACCTTTTTCCGCAACTCACTATCTTCCTTCTGATCTTTCTTTATTCTTTCTAATAGAGATGATTTCACTAACACCTAAAACAAAACTGAAGAATTTCCTACATCAAAAACTTATATGAAAAAATTCATCAAATAAAAAACAAAAGGATCTCATTCCAAATGTAACATGGTTAATGAAGCATTACTTTTTTGACTCAAAGCATCAACAACTTTATTTGTTTTTCTCGGATGGTAAAGGATCCTGCAATCATAATCCTTGATTAATTCCAACCATATCTTCTATCTGATGTTCAATTCCTTCTGAGTGAATATATAATTCAAACTTTTGTGGTCAATATATATTTATCATCTTACTCCATACAAATGATGACTCCAAATTATTAAATCAAAAACAATATCAGGTAATTCCAAATAATGTGTAGGGTAATTTAACTCAAGAGGTTTCTACTAACGTGAAGAATAAGCAATTACCTGATCATTCTACACAAGGACACATCCAAGTTCATTCAACGATTCATAAATATAAATAACAAACTCACTATTTCTCAAAGGTAGTGCCAAAACTAGAGCAATCACCAATCTTATTTTCAATTACTGAAAACAATCATCACATTCTTTTTTCCAAATGAACGTAACACCTTTTTGAGTTAACTTAGTCAGTGGACTAGATAACCGTGCAAAAGTTTCAACAAACCTCCATTATTAACCTGCCAAACCAAGAAAAATATGGTTCTCGATTATATTTGTGGGTATTGGCCATTCTTCAACAACTTTTGTTTTAGCAGGATCAATAGTTATTCCATTTTTTGATACAACATGACCAAGGAAAGAAATTTTCTGTAACCAAAACTCAAACTTGCTGAATTTCCCAAAAAGTTTATTTTCTTTTATGTTTTTCAAGATAACCCTTAAATGAATTTCATGCTCCTCTATACATTTAGAATAAACCAAAATATCTTCAATGAACAAAACAAAAAACATAACCAAGAACTCACGAGAAATTTTATCCATAAGATCCATGAATACAAAAGGTGCATTGGTTAAACCAAAAGGCATAAATACAAATTCATAGAGGCTATATCTTGTATAAAACATAGTCTTTGTAATGTCTACCTCCTTTGATTTCAACTGCTGGTACCCCGACATCAATTCAATATTCGAGAAATTCCGACCTCCCTGAAGCTGATAAAAAAAATCATCGATATGAGAAAAATGATACTTGTTCTTAACAATGATGTTATTCAATGCTCTAAAATCAATGAAAAGTCTCATTGAACCATCTTTCTTTTTAACAAACAAGACAGGAGCACCCCATGGTGATGTGCTAGGTCGAATGAAACCATTATCTAATAACTCCTGCAATTTCTTCTTTCACTCTAAAAGTTCAATTTGAGCCATTCGATAAGGGGGTTTTGAAATTGGCTTAGCATCAGGAACTAAGTCAATAGTAAATTCAACTTCCTGATTATGTATAATACCAAGAAACTCATCAGGTAAAACATCATGATACTCATTTACCATTGGCACATCATTAATCTGATTAGTTCCTTTATTTTCAAAAATATGTTCAAGGTAACATTCATTTCCATATTTTACTAGTTTCTCAGCTTCCTGATATGTTATCAAAAGTAAGGGTTCATTTTTTTAAACAAACTAAATATCATTCTGAAATGAAACCTATTTAGCTCAACAGTCAATATTAGCATGATAAACAAAAATCTAATCCATACCCAACATAACATCAAACTCTACTAGAGGAAAAACAATAATGTTTAAAGGTAATTTCTTTGCGCACAAAAGGACAGGAAGGTTCTTCTAATTTCTTTTTGTTTCAAAATTTACTCCATGTGTTTTTACCATATGTTCTAGATTCATATCTTGATATGGAATTACCAATTTACTAGAAACCTTCTCAGAAATGAATGAATGTCTAGACCACGAATGTAACACCCCGACCCCTCTAAGCTGGAGCCGGTGCATTACTTGTGATATTGGCATGGTTAGAAGGAATGATAAATTCAGAAAGAATGACTAGTTTAGTATTCTTGAAGAAACTAGATACATAGTTGTTACTCAAATTACATTGGAAATGTTTACAAATACAATACATAACAAAAACTAAAATAATGCATCCATAAGAACTCAATAAATGATCTCCACTTTGTCACCTGCTGAAAGTAAACAAAGAAAGGGGTGAGCTCAAACGCTCAGTAAGGGTTACAAATAGTGGAAGTATGAACACAATAACAAGTGAATCATCGTAAATCTGGAATAATCTATATGTCATCGTGAATAAATGAAACACTAATGCCATTAATAAACTGAGAATGAAACTGCATCCATAGATTTTATCATAGTGAAAACCTCATGGATTATAATAATAACTGATAATGAATAAAGAGAATTATTATTAAATGGAATTCATGTATCTGACACATGAAACCACAATACCATTAAAATAGTTTAGTTCTATGGGTAGAAACCTGTCTGATTTTTGGAAAGAAACTCGAAGGGTTTGTCGCCAAACTGATTAGTCTCATGAGACCTACCGATGCGTCGAGGGGCTATAGCAGGCCCCAACCTCCACTGAATGTAAAACTAATTCTTTATAAATTGATTCAATACAAGATCAATATGACTTTTCAATATCCGTATAGAGTATAGTATACAGAATCATCAATATTTCCATAATTAAAACCACTTTCTAATAAAACACCGTATGTAAAATGGTATACGGTTTAGACAACAAACATATCTATGATATGAGATTATGGATAATTAATATAAATATAATTTCAAATGAAAAGTGATCTCAAATGGTTAGTAGGCACATCACATTAGGATTATTAGATGCACAATACCATGTTAGTCACAACAAAATAGTAGTTGAGACAAATTCTTTTACCACAATGTAATCGGTCAAATCATATGACCAGAAATTAATAACCCTCAAATGAATCATTGAATGAAAAAAATATAAAGAGAACCGTGTTATTATATATCAAATGGAAGTACACATATACCAGACCATGAAATAAGTGGTGAGCAATGAAAATCTCACAGAAATGAAAGTGAGGTGAGAAACCCCTTATAAACATTTCAGCATGGTAACAAGTGTTATTGCGAGGGATTAATGAGAGGTAAAGGGGTATTAAATTATTTATATGTCACAAGGGAAGTATGGGGGAGGGGAAAACGTAACCCATCATTAGGAATTAAAAATAAAAGGGCACAACATTGGGTATATTCTTGAGAAAAAGTGAGAGAGAGGATCCAATACCTTATACTCAAAGCTGTTATTGATTGTTCTTAAAAACCTGAATAATCAAATTTAGCTTCATTAATTAATAAGTACAGAACCTCATCAACATATAATTGATATTTTTTTTGACGTTATTAGGTTCATTAATGGACTTTTTTATTGTTTAAGAGATTAAATTTTATTGTTTTGGTAGCATTTTCTTCTTTGGTTTTCATGATCCGTTTACTTGTATTCTTGAATGGATTTTTGTTTGAAATATGGTTAAACATACAAAATTGTTAATATAAATTCTTAGTGTAATTAAATATATATAAATGATCTTATAATTATTCTGGTTATATGCCATGAAGATGCCTCATTCGATGAGTTAACATAAATTCTTGGATTTGGCTTGGCAGTTTTGTGGACAATAAACTTGTTTTGTATTATTATTCCATATTATGAATGTGTAAAGATTCTAGAACATTAATCAAGATAAAATACATATATTATGACTTGTTTAAACCATTTAAAAGGTTTAATGACTAGTATTGAATATAGTAATGCAAATTGAAAAGCCGTCTTCCTTGAGTGTGATAAATTTACACATCTCAGACGGTGTCTGCATTTATTGTATAAAAGGAGGCGAAAAAGAGAGATTATGATGAAATATTCCATTAGAACAATGAAAATCAAGTACATGTAAGGTACTAGAACTATCGTGGAATTTGGATGAGGGGATGTGAGAAGGTATAACAAAATAATGGAACTTTGTAGAAGAAATTTAAAGAAAAGAGAAGGAAGGTTCACCTCTTGAGTACTCCTCCTTGAGAATCTTCTAAAGGCCTTTGTTTTTGGCATTTTGGTGAGACCAGAAGGTCTTATATGTGGGTAGTGGCCTTGTAAAGAGTATTTTTTATAATTTAGTCAGTTCTTGAAGCTTAAGTGGTGTGGGAGGAAGAGGGGGTGAGGGGTGGTTTATATAGTGGAGGGGAGAGGAGTTTTCTTAATTTTATAATCATTAATTTATTATTTTCTCTCAAGACAACCAATAGTGAGTATTCCATGACCAATAATAGTAATATATGAATGTGAATATGAACCGATTGTGCTTAAATTAGAAGAATATCATCAATGACGAAATAAATTCCTTATTTAGCATTTATTGTAAATTATTGCATTTTACTATTCATAAAAATCTAAGTATTTCAGAAAAATCCCAAAAATTCACCCTAAATTTTTTTCAACATGTAGAATCCAAAAATGAAGTCCATTATTCTAATTTTTTCTTTCTAAATATGATTTATTAAATATTTTATTAAAATAATTATTTAATTGAAAAATATAAACACTTAAAATATTCATCTTCATTTTAAGGTTCCAAAATACATTTATACCTTCAAGGGCATGGATACCATTAATAAGACTAATATTACTATTCATAAGGGTATGTTACTATTCATAAGTGTTGGTTACTTTTCATAAGGGTTGGTTACTATTCAATGAAAATTAAGTTAATTCAATCAGACTCTAAGTATCTTGTTGAACACAAATGTGTATGTCAGATTTTTAAAATTCAAATCGCAGAGTTGGAAAATTTATGTTTAATGGATAGGTTATGGATATCTCCTATAAGAAAACATGTTTTGTTCCTTATAGGCTCAGTGATTCATGAAATATAGGTTATAAATAGAATTTATTTAAGAGAAACATACCATGAAGTGTTTGGTGTTCCACATTATTCCCTCTTTCAGAAATTTCATCCTCGAAATTTTATGTATGAAGCTCACAAAAAAGATGTGAGTGATTCTTTTTCAATACATCCTTAGGTTCCCATGTCTCTTCCTCCATATTCTAGTTTTTTCCAAGAACCAATACTAGATGAGTTGCTCGATTACTCAATACCTGCTCCCTCGTGTCAAGAATCCCAATAGGCTTTTCACAGTATGAAAAATCAGGATCAAGTTCTATTTCTTCATGTGTGAGTACATGTGTTGGGTCTGGCATGTATTTCTTTAATAATGATGTGTGAAACACATCATGAAGTCTGGAGAGATTTGGTGGAATCACTAAACGGTAAACTACAACTCCAATTCTTTCTATAATTTCAAATGGTCCGATGTACCTGGGGCTTAGTTTCCATTTTTACCGAACCTTAAGACACCCTTCCATGGAGATAATTTCAGAAATACAAGATCTCCCATATGGAATTCCAAGTCCTTTCTCTGGTTGTCAGCATAAATCTTTTGTCTACTTTGGGATTCTTTAATATGGGCTTGTATTTTCTTCACCTTTGTCATGGTCTCTTCAATAAGTTATGGGCCCATAAGTTTCCTCTCACCAACTTTGTCCCAACAAGTTGGAGTTCGACATCTCTTTCCATATAATGTTTTATATGGATCTATTTCAATACTAGAATAGAAACTATTGGTGTAGGAAAATTCCACCAAAGGAATGTATTGATACCACATACCTTGTAAGTCAAGAGTTCATGATCTCAACATGTCTTCAAGAGTTTGAATAGTCCTTTCAGACTGTCTATCAGTTTGAGGGTGATAAGCAGTACACATACAAAGCTTAGTATTCAAATTATTCTAGAGAATTTTCCAAAATTTTTATGTAAACTGGGGATCTTCATTGGAGACAATCGATAGAGGTGCACCATGAAGTCTTACAACTTCATTAATATAAATTCTTTCCAGGTGATCAAGTGTTAAATCCTCTCCCATTGGAAGGAAATGTGCAGATTTTGTGAGACTATCAATAATTATCCATATTGCATCATTCCTTCTAGGTATCCTCAGTATTCTGGTGACAAAATCCATCATAATGTTATCCCACTTCCACATAAGAATAGGTAGAGGTTGCATCACTCCATTGGGATATTGTCTCTATGCCTTCACTTATTGACAATCTAGACACCTTGACATGTAGTCTGCAATTTCTCACTTCATATTATCCAACCAAAAATATTCCTTCAGATCTCTATACATCTTGGTGCTATCTGGGTGTATAGAGAAATTTGAGCTATGAGTATAATCTAATAGTTACCTTTTTAGCTCAGGCACTGATGGAACACATAACATTTTCCCAAATTTCTGAACTTTTTCTTCATACACAAATTCAGCCAGTCTCCCATCCTTTGCATTAATTTTCTTGTGCAGATTCTCATCATCATATTGAGAGCTTTTTATCTTTTCTAGTAAAGATGGTTTAACAATCATTTTAAATAAGAGTGATGTTTCCCGTTCCTTGACAATTCCCATTACCATATTCAGTAGATCCATGAATATAGGATCTCTTTCAATCTTCATTTGATTCAGAAGGCCATGATCATTCCTGCTTAATGTATCATCCACCTTATTTTCCTTTCATGGGTGGTAGTGTATTGAACAATCATAATCTTTGAGTAACTCAAGCCATCTTCTTTGCCTCATGTTGAGTTAATTTTGTGTGAAAATATATTTCAAACTCTTGTGGTCTGTATAAATCTCACATCTCTCTATATAGATATAATGAATCCATATTTTCAGAACAACAATTATGGTTGTTAACTAATGATCATGAGTTGGATAATTTTTCTCATGAGTCTTCAACTGTCTTGATTCATAAGAGATAACATTATCATTTTTCATAAGGATGCAACCGGGTCCATTCTTTGATGCATCGCTATATATTACAAATCCATCACTTCTAGATAGAACAGTCAAAATTGGAGCATTGACCAATCTTCTTTTCAATTCATCAAAGCATTATCTACATTATTTTTTCCACACAAACATAACCCCTTTATGTGTGAGCTTGGTTATAGGGTTATCCATTCAAGCTAAATTATGAACGAAATGTCGATAATATCTTGTTAAGCTAATAAAACTACGTACCTAAGATATGTTTGTTGGTGTGGGAAAATCCTGGATAGCCTTTGTCTTCACACGATCAACTAGGATTCCATCCTTAGAGATGATATGGCCTAGAAAAGAAACTGATTGAAGCCAGAATTCTAACTTGCTAAAATTCCCAAATAAATTATTTCTTCTAAGAGTTCTCAGCATAACCCACAAGTGATTCTCATGGTCTTCATAGCTTTTTGAGTATACAAGGATATCGTCGATGAATACCACAAAAAAGTTATCAAGATATTCCTTGAAAACTCTATTCATTAAATCCATGAAAATAGAGGGTGTATTTGTCAGTCTAAAAGGCATCACTATAAACTCGTAATGCCCATACCTGGTCTGAAATGTTGTCTTAAAAATATATTCCTTCCTCATATGCAACTGATGATATCCATATCAAAGGTCAATCTTCAAATTTTTTTGATCTCCATGAAGTTGGTCAAATAAATCATCAATCCAGGGAATAGGATACTTATTCTTTCTTTTAATAGCATTTATTTTCCTATATTCAATGCAAAGCCTCATGGATCCATCTTTATTTTTGAAAAAGAGGACAGGGGATCCACATTAAGAAACACTAGGTCGAATAAATCCATTTTCACTCAAATAATCTAGTTGTTTCTTTAGCTCACTAATTCCACAGTGGCTATTCTATTGGGAGTCTTTGATATAGGTCTTACATTAGGAATTAAATCAATAGAGAACTCAACTTCCCGCTCTAGAGGATGTCCAGGTAAATCCTCTGGAAATAGATCAATGTACTCTTGTAGTATGTTACCATCTTCAATTTGAAGATTTATTTACTCACCCATAGATATTGCTTTATCTTCCTCCCCAAGTATTGAATTTCGTAGATTTACTGGGGGTGGTTCTAGATAAGAATCAGGTGGCGAAGTTTCTGCCCTCAAGACAAGGGATTATACACCATTTTCAAAAATTATGACTTCCTTCTTCTTACAATAAATCTCTGCATCATAATTTTATAGCCAATCCATACCGAGAATTATATCAAATTAAGTCGTTAGTATGATGATATGGTTTGAAAAAAGAGTACGTTTTGGTTTCTAGAGGGGGACTAGTCGACATGCCTTTGTTTCAATGATACACCCCCTGGGAGTTTTGACTGACAACTCCTTTACTAAATCAAATTGGACATATCTAATTTTATTGGAAAAATGGGATGATAAAAATGAATGTGATGATCCAGAATCAAATAAAGTGTTGGCTATGTTTGAGGAAGCAATTAAAGTACATGCCACTACGTCATTAGGAACTTTAAACTTCACAGTTGTAATCGCATAGGCTATCCTTTTCAATCTTGGCCTTTTCTGAGTCAAATTTCCTTGGAGGTTAGAACCCTCATTTTCATAATGTCCCATCTCTCTGCAATTGTGTCATTGAATATCATTGAATTGTTTCTTCCCCTTGCTTTCATCAAATCGATGACTCTTTTCTCCGCAGTTATAGCAGACTCCCAAGCCTTTCAAGAATTTCCCGAGATGATTTTTTCTACAGTTCTCACATAATGGGAATAACTTTTTTCCTTTGCTCTTATTTGGTGCTTCACCTTTCCTTTTTTATTAGAGTACCTCTTCTTATCTTGGTTTCCTTTGAAAAGATTTGATCTAGAAAATTCCCACTCTGTTTTGATGGCACTTGATACAATTTCATAATATAATGAAAATGATTGAGAAGCTTGTGCCCTTTGAAGGATTGTCTTAAGACCTTCCAAGAAAAGATCAATCTTGTCTGCTGAGTCATGTATGTAATATACAACATACATGGCTAGCCTTGTGAATGTAACCTCATACTTTGTGACATTTTCTTCTTCCCTTTGTTTTAAGCTAAGAAATTTCCTCTTCATTTTAGTTCGTTGCTCACGAGGGAAATATTTTTCGAAGAATATTACCTTAAAATTCCTCCATTCCATATCATCTATTTCTCCTTCCTCTGTGGTATTCTGAATCAAGGACCACCATAGATTAGCGTCGCCCTTGAGACAATATACTTCCAGTACTACCTTTTCATTTTTATTGCATCTTAATTCCATAAATATCTTTTCGAGGGACTTGATCCATTTCTCAGCAACCACTGGGTTAGTAGTCCCACTAAAACATGGGGGCTTCTGCCACATGAAATGATCCAACAAAGGTGTGGAATGGTTATTCTTTAAAATTTGAGTAAGTTTTCTGAATATGGTCATGATCTGATCTGCACCAACATTGACTGTGTTGACTTGCTCAGTAGGGAGATCCCTACCTTGTACACGAATTTTGATTCCCCTTCTTCTATTAGACACCATTTATAAATAATGGGATACACTAGATTAATTTATGAATCTCAAATAGAAATTCACTCAAGATAGATTGAAATTCTATGCATAGATAATCTTGTAAACATGGTTTCTCTGAGGAAAAATTTATATTAAACTCCTTCATAATGTATTATAAATAAAATGTGAATTATCCTAAGCATATCCACCATAAGTGTTGCAACCAAGAGTGCAGAAAGGACTGTTGTCGTGTACAAGGATACCTAGGGTTAAGATCGAAACTCCTTTTCTGAGTTTTCACTCCTAGGTACATCTGGGCCAGAGCCACCTCTACCTGCTCATATCCAGACAGGTATGTATTTGCTAGAAAGACTCACATAATCTATACGTTACCAAAATTCTAGTATGTTCTTGTACATTTATACTCAAATAATACATTTGGGCTTTTTTCCCTACTATATATTTCCTACTCTAGTTTCCATGTTTCCTACTAAACTTCCTCTAATACCAACTGTAACACCCCGACCCCTCTATGAAGGAGCCGGTGAATTATTTGTGATGTTGGAATGGTTAGAAGGAATGATAAATACAAAAGGAATGATCAGTTTATTAGTATTAAAGAAACTAGATACATTGATGTTACTCACATTACATTGGAAAAGTTTACAAATACAATAGATAACGAAAGCTAAAAACTGCATCCACAAGAACACAATAAATGATATTCTCTTTGTCACCTGATGAAAGTAAATAATGAAAGGGGTGAGATCAAATGCTCAGTAAGGGTTAAAAATAGTGGTATCATGAACACAATAATATGTGAATCATAGTCAATCTGGCATAATCTATATGGCATGGTGAACAAATGAAACACTAATGCCATTAATAATCTGAGAATGAAACTGCATCCATAGATTTTGTCATAGTGAAAACATCATGGATAAAAATAATAACTGATAATGAATAAAGAGAATTATTATTAATTGGACATCATGTATATGGAACATGAAACAATAATACCGTTAAAGTAGCTTAGTTCTGTGGGTAGAAACTAGTCTGATTTTTGGAAACAAACTCAAGGGGTTTGTCGCCAAACTGATTTGTCTTATGAGACCTACCAATGCATTGAGGGGCTATAGAAGGCCCCAAACACCAATAAATGTCCAAATAATTACTTATACATTGATTCAATACAAGATATATATTCCTTTTCAATATCTGTATAGAGTAGTGTATACAGAATCATTAATATATCCATAATTAAAACAACTTTCAAATAAACACTGTATGTAAAATGGAATACGGTTTAGACCAAAAATATCCATGATATGAGATTATGGAAAATTAATATAAATAAAATTTCAAATGAAAAGTGATCTCAAATGGGTAGTAGTCACACCACATAAGGATTATTATGTGCACAATACAAAGTTAGTCACAACAAAATAGTAGTTGAGACAAAGTCTCTTACCACAATGTAATCGGCCGAATCATATGACCAGAACTTAATAACCCTCAAAAAAATCATTGAATAACATTAATATAAAGAGAACTATGTTATTACATATCAAATGGAAGTACACATATACCACATACAAGAAATAATTGGCGAGCAATGAAAATCTCACAGAAATGAAAGTGAGATGAGAAACCCATTACAAACATTTCAGCATGGTAACGAGTGTTATTAAGAGGGATTAATTAGAGGTAAAGGGGTATTACATTATTTATATGTCACAAAATAAGTATGGGGGATGTGAAAAAACATAACCCATCATTAGGAATTAAAAATAAAAGGGCACAACATAGGGGATATTGTTGAACAAAAGTGAGAGAGAGGATCCTTTACCGTATACACAAAGGTGTTCTTGATTGTTCTTAATGACCTAAATAATCAGATTTAGATTCATTAATTAATAATTATAGAACCTCATCAACATATAATTTATATTTTATGACCTTATTAGGTTCATTAATGTCCCTTTTGATGGTTTAAGAGATTAAATTTTGTTGTTTTGGTAGCATTTTCTTCTTTGGGTTTCATGATCCGCTTACTTGTATTTTTGAATGGAAGTTTGTTTGAAATATGGTTAAACATACAAAATTGTTAACGTACATTAATAGTGACATTAAATATATATATAAATGGTCTTATAATGATTCTTGTTATATACCATGAGGATGACTCATACAATGAGTTAAAATAAATGCTTGGATTTGGTTTTGTGGTTTTGTGCATAATAAACTTGTTTTGTATTATTATTCCATATTATGAACGTGTAAAGATTACATAACATTAATCAAGTTAAATAAATATATTATGACCTGGTTCAACCATTGAAAAGGATTCATGACTAGTATTGAAGATAGTAATTCAAATTGAAAACCCTTCTTCCCTGAGTGTGATAAATTTACACATCTCGGACAGTGTTTGCATTTATTGTATAAAAGGAGGGGAAAAAGAAAGATTATGATGAAATATTCCACTAGAAAAAATGAACATCCAGTACATGTAAAGTACTAGAATTATCATGTAATTTGGATGAGTGGAGGTGAGAAGGGAGAACAAAATAATGGAACTTTGTAGAAGAAATTGAAAGAAAAGAGAAGGAAGTTTCACCTCTTGAGTACTCCTCCATGAGAATCTCATTAAGGCCTTTGGTTTTGGAATCTTGGTGAGACCAGAAGGTCTTGGATGTGGGGAGAGGGCTTGGGATGAGTATTTGGCAGAATTTAGGCAAGTCTGGAAACTTAAGTGGTGTAGGAGGAAGAGGGGGTGAGGGGTGGCTTATATAGTGGTGGGATATGAGTTTTCTTAATTTTATAATCGTTAATTTATTATTTTCTCTCAAGACAACCAATATTGAGTATTCCATGACCAATAAAATTAATATATGCATGTGAAATCGAACTATTTGGGCTTACATCAGAAGAATATCATCAATGACTCAATAAATTCTTTATTTAGCATTTATCGTAAATTATCACATTTTACTATTCATTAAAAATCTAATTATTTCAGAAAAATCCAAAAAGTTCACCCTAACCATTTTTTGATGTGTAGAATCCAAAAATGAAGTCCATTTTTCGAAAATAATTTTTTTATATATGGTTAATGAAATAGGTTATTATAATAATTATTTATTCAGAAAATATTAACACTTAAAATATTCATCTTCGTTTTTAATGTGCTTAAATTCTTTTATACCTTCAATGTCATGGATACCATTCATAAGAGTCATATTAATATTAATAAGGGTAAGTTACTATTCATAAGGGTAGGTTAATATTCATAAAGGTAGGTTACTATTCACCAAAAAATAATTTAATTCTATCAGACTCAAAATATCATCTTGAACACAACCGTGTATGTCAGATTTTTAAAATTCAAATCACAGAGTTGGGAAATTTATGTTTAATGGCTAGGTTATGGATATCTCATATAAGTAACAATGTTTTGTTACATATAGTCTTATTAATTCATGAAATATAGGCTATAACTAGAATGTATTTAAGAGAAACAATCCATGAAGTGTTTAGGGTTCCATAATGAATCAAACAACACATTGACATTATCTGAACAGAAAAATAGTGTACCTGATACTACTTCATTTGATGGCCCAAAATCTACTGAAGTATTTGAAAAGGTCTTCACCACCCCTTTTTGCTTGTAGTCTGGTTGCTTTCCCTCAGTTGAGTTCTTTATTGGACACTCATTTGCATAATGACCCATTTCATTGCACTTAAAATGTTTTACTAATTGTAAATCATATTTTGTCTTACCATTACCTTGATATTTTTCAGTGAAATTATGAGATTTGTGTCCCATTTTACCACATCAGTAACACTTACTTGAATTCAAAATACATTCCCCAACATTATTTTTATCACCATTTTCAAAAACTTTGAACTTATGTTTCTTACTATAAGACTTTTTTGAAGTGTTATTCCCTTCCACCTTCCACCTAGACCTCTTATTCTATTGTTTTTTAAATAACACCTGATCATTGGAAAACTCCATTTTCACCTTCTCTACACACCGGACAAGTTTTTCATAACTTTTGAACTCACGAGATGCTAATTCCATTTGATAGTTTGGATTTAATCCTGAGTTAAAATGGTTGATTTTACTATCAAGATCTCGTATGAAATTTGGAGCATACCTTGCCAGTTGGGTGAATTTTGCTTCATAATCAGCCACTCAGTCATCCTCCTACCACAATTTCTAGGAATTGTTTTTCATCCTATGATGAACCACCTTAGGAAAATATTTATCAAGAAATATACCTTTGAATTCATCTGAATAAAGAGCATAAATATCCTCAATATCCCTGATATTTTTCACCATCTACGACCACTGACCAGCTTCACATTCAAAATGGTAAACAACGAGACTAAACATTTGATATTATGAACACCCAAGGACATAGAAAGTTTTCTCTAGTGCTTTAATCCACCCTTCTTCTAGCAAAGGGTCAAATTATCCTCTGAATGATGGGGGTTTTTGCCTCATGAAATGATCCACTACTGACATGTTCATCTATGGTTGATCTATCATATATATAGCATTTATACCACAACCATTTGTAGCCTGAGTCAATTGTGCCATCACTGCAGCAAAAAGTTCAGTTCCAATTCCGACCATCTCAGGTTGTTGATTTGGAAGATTGTCTTCCTTCTGATGTTAACCCAACATAGCAGCCCTGTTTCCTCTGCAAAAAACCATTCTGAACATAGAAATATCTTAGGTGATGCAACATGGTAATATGTAAATTCTATATCATTTCAATATTAACATAAATTAATTTATGAATATTAATTTAACCATACCATAACTCTTAAATTTATCTAAACCGATTTCTGGTACCAACAATAAGGACCCAACCTTAAACATTATATAATATTGAATTAAATGAATAATCCACATTGAGGATCTTTTTAGGTTTAGAGTTTTAGAGAATTAGGCCGTAACTATTACATTACATCTCAAAAATTTCAATGTAGACACTTCTACTCATTTTCTGGTTTTTATAAAATAAAAAATTTTGAAAAAATGAGTCTTGTCCAGTCCCATGTTTTAGAAATCATGATTTTTCCTTGATCCCATCCTTGAACCTATTCATCTTTAGGTCTTGTGAAAACATTTCAAAACAAGGGATTAGTATAAAAAGCTCAGTAAGGGTTATAAAACAATGGAAGAAAACATTATCTAGTAATTTCATACATAACATAATCTCTCTAACATACCTCATGAAATCATAAGATTTATGAATAAAACATAGAAAACATAAATCATAAAGGTAACTTGTGGCATCCATATTATACTTACATTGTAGCTATCACAGCTACATAGGGAGATACATTTGAAATAACCATCACAGTATATTCCCTAAATCTCTTAGGAGAAACATTTACATTTACCACTGTCACGTTACCCAATGCATTGGAGAGCTATCTTAGGCTCACCCACCCTAGGTTTATCATGGAACCACCAGTATACGTAAACAATGCCCAAGAACCATAACATATTCATAACACATAAAACAAACATAAAGGAAAGATAAAATTTCCATATTTCAATCACAATATAACATTAAAATATTTTGACATAAAAATCCATTATAAAAACCATTTTCAATACCAAAATACCTAAAAGAGTATATGGTATTTATTTTCCATTTAAAAACATTACGACTGGCTAAGGAATCCATAGATCAAATAAAACTCAGGGCGACGTAAAGGGTCGTTGTCACCACTTATGTTAAAAAGAAACATTCAATTTTTTCTTTTAGTAAAATGCTTTGTAGAAAAATATTCCCTTTGAATGAAATGAAAATTAAAAGGGGTTTATACACCATATAAAATAAAGTCGTGTATAAAACAAAATATGCCTTAATAAAAGGAGATTGAGATGATGTCACTTACCTCGTGTCCGACTTGACCCGTTCGTTATTTAATATACTGAATAATATACTAAAGTTAATTTCTACTTTCTTAATAACCTTTTTCAAATTTATTATTCCTTTTATAACACATATTACCATGTTATAAACATTATTTAATCATTTATGTTAATAACGGTCGTTTTGTCGATATTTGATACTTGAGTAAAAAATGAACTTCTTATATTTATAAGTTGCCTATGTGGTAAAAATTTCGTTTTATCTAGAATGATATTAATGATTTAGATATAATATATATCATATATATCCAATGTATTTATAATATTACATAAAATTTGGAGGTAAGAAATGAAATGCACCGTTCATGGAGATACTAAGCCGTACGTATGCATGAATGCTACTTTTATTTCTATTTCTTATTTTAATTGAATTAAAACATAATGATACATAGGTATATTAGAATTCCAGTATAATATCATATATAATATCATTAATTCAATCCTTTATACATCCCACATATGTCATTAATGAGTCATATCACTTCGAGGGGGCGGTCGTCCGCACTTCCTAAAATGAAATTATCACGTTTACCCAGAATAGAAACCATAAAGGTATGCTATAAATGAAAAATAAAAAAGAATAGAATCAATATAAATATAATATATATCATGTATAAATATAGTTCCATCATAATGTCCACCATAAGAGGCGATAAGAGATAATTGAACAATCATTGTTTCTTGAGGCGTTAGTTTTCCATCGACAGAAACAATATGTTCTTTACCCATTAGATAGATGTGTGTGAATGTTTAGTTTGAATAATAATAATAAAAATATAATAGTATGTTGAGGATATTTGTGTTTCTATAAAAGAAAATAATAAAAAGAGTTTAGGGGTTGGAGAAGTAAAATAAAAGAAACAAATATAAGAAAAACTGTTACCTTTAATTTGGGTAACTCTCTTTGGTTTGAACCAAAAGGACTTGTTCAAGTGCCTTCTGACTAAGTTAAGGCTTCTAGGTGGAATAAAGGGATCTTAAGATCTTATTATTATAGGGTTCATATGAGACAATAGGCTTGATAGGTGTAAGGAATGGGATATATGTGAGGGCTTTTTGTAAGGGAGAGGAGGGGCTCTTTAGGAATGTGTGAAAATATTATTTTATTATATAATGATTTTCGGTTTCTAAAGGTCCAAAACTTATTAAAGTCAAAGATAACGGGACTAATGGGAGAAATAAAATCATCCAATAAGAATTTTTCCGGTTTTGGATATTATTTTAATCTTTATAATATTATTTATTTAAATCATTTATTAATGAGGTAAACACTGCATCATTATTGTGTCATAAATAATTTTATGTATTTGATGTCTGAAAATTACAAAAAAAATACCATGATGAAGGAAATATTTTTATATTTCAAAATAATATTTATAGTTTAAAAGATAACTTATATAACCCTATGTAAAAATTAATTTACTTAAAGATATTTGTTTATATCATTTTTGTCTTTACTTTAAATTAATTAATATAAAGTGTCATTATCACTCATAAGTGGCTCCATGAGGTCCCAAAATAGACCCAATGATGCCAATGGTCGGACATGAATCATCCAATAAGGTTATGACAATTTTTAAGATAATTTTGTATTATTATGATATTCTTTTTACCTTGAATTACGCTATTTACCTTTAACCGCGGTAAATAAAAGTCAAAAGTTACTATTCAACAAAAAATGTTTTCATCTTATTGAACCAAATTTTACATAACAATAAAAACCATGTATATAGTATTTTTAAAATTAAATCTACAGAAGTGTTAAAATTTCATTCAAAAGAAAAAGTCAGTTTTTAAATACTACTTAGTGGTTTCACTATTCATCAAAAATTGAAGTTTTTTAGAAAATGACAAAAAATTCATCCTAAGCTATATTTGAAATTCATAATTCAAAAATGATGTCCATTTTACCAAATTAAAAAACATAGAAGTTTAATTAATTAATTTAATCTTAATTTTCATCCTCAAAACAAAAATCATGTTTTTACGAAATATTAACAATTAAAAGATTGACACTTGTTTATGTCCACTTTCAATGTGATATTAATCCCAGTGACCCAAATTGTATTAAATGGTAAGAATATAATATTATTACACTTTAAAACAAATTAAAATAATAATATAACCATATAAATAAATTATTTTAAAAGGAAGTTTTGCATTAAAATACAGTATTTTTCACTATTTATCAAAAAATGAATTTTATCAGAAAAATACCAAAACTTTACTCAAAGTGAATTTTGATGTCACAATTATAAAGAAGAATTTTATTTTCTCAAATAGAACATATAAAAGTGACCAAAACTATATTTAATAAGGGTTCTCCATCAAAATGCGGTAAATCGACCTTTTAAGGAATATTAGAGTATTTATGCTTAAAATTAGATTAATTCACATTTTATGCCTATAAAATTTATTATATAAATTTAAAAACATTTAAGAAACATGTATAATCATATTTTAGTTAGTTATATTCATTCCTTCCAATACAATGGCTAGACATTAAATACAATTTAAAATAATATTATTATATTATTAGTGCGCAATGTAAGATTTCCAAGAAACTCGTTGTTGTGTATTGGGTACAAAATCGAACATAGAAACACCTTTAATGTAAAATTAAAATTTAAGTCTAATAAAAATAATTAAATTGAAAATTTATTATTTCTTTATTTACCTGGGAAGTTACATCCAATGTATCCTTGGAAGAGGTCAACATGGGTCTATGAGAATCATCTATGTTCTTGATCCAAGGAAATATAATAAACTGAACTTTATATAAGGATTTATGTTAAAATACATATACCATGTATACTTTTAAGTAATTTAAATTATAATAGTTTATTAAAGATTTTATGTAGGGGACATATAAAATATATCAAGTACTAGTTTTGAAAGAACTATACTAAGAAATTCAATTTTTTTATATCATAAAACATGTTAGGAAAATATATTATAATTTTCATCTTAGCTATTTATTAAATTAAAGAGTCTTTACAAATAGCTTGGTTAATGAAAATTTCAATTTCCAATCTGAAGAGTAAACGATTATTTAATTTTTAATTATAATTATAATTAACACAAACCTCATAATAATAAATCTCATAGATAGATAAGAATGATTTTATTAATTAAAATGGAAGGTAAAGTAAGTTTCCATCATACATTTATATCTAACACCATATATACAGCTGAAAATACTTTATATAACCATACCATTAACCTAAGAATACCCCAATGGGGGTAAGTACCATGGTATATGAAGGGATAAGAAAAGCTAAAAGGGTCCCACTATCTCAGTCAAGACTTTTAGAACACCCTTAATGGGTTTAGAACATAAGTATATCATATTAAGACAAACCTAATTTTTTTGAGTCCAAATTATCTCTTAATAATCATGTCATAACAAAACTCCTTAAATTTAATTGTTCGTATTAAGAATTTATCCATACAGTTCATCGTGCCAAAAATTTATTTACATGAGCATCTATAATAAAAGAATTTCACTTATTTAACTGATATTATCAAGTAATGGTTTAAATTTTTCAAATATAATTTAACTTTTTTTCAATTTAAGGTCCGAACCTGGTCAACTCATTAACCATTAATTTATAAATCAAGATTCATAGTTTTTTTAATTCACATAATGGTCCAGTTAGATGGATCACCATTTCTTAATTTATAAGGCCCCATACACCTTATAAATTAGAACATAGACCCCCCATTTGATTGATAACATATTAAAATATTTGATTCTAATACATAAAAATTATATAGGAGGTGTTTTTATTACTTGAGTCATTATTTTTTTATTTATAAAGTTCCCATACAATATATAAATTGTAATCTAGAACCAATTTAATCAAAACCCTTAATTTTACAACCCATGAAACCAATGGTTCAAGAATATAACATAAAACAATAGGTTATTTAAAATGAATACCATAATAAATATATGGGGGATAATAATTTTTAGTTTTATGGAAAAATTTTATTTTCCCAATCATATATCATAATTCAAGACAGGGTATGCTTATAATCATGTAAGAATGGTACAAAATCAATCATGCTTAAGTAAATTGAAAAATAATGGAATATAATTAAGCATGTTAAATAAGATAGGATAATAGATGTAACATCCCAAGTAAGTAATGAATAATATATATTTTTATCTATGTCTATTAATGATTAAGATAGTGTTATAGAGGCTTAAAATGAAAATAAATACAATCTTATGCATGGAATACACTAATATTCTTAAAAGATTGTTTTACTGCCTTTTGATGGCAAACTATTTTTGAATCTATATTTTGACAATTTTATAAACTATGTTTGTCAAAATAAACTTATCCTTTATGATTGGGACATCAAAATTTACCTTTTGTGAATTTTTGGTATTTTTCTGACAATGTTCATTTTTTTATGAATAGTGAAAAATACTGCATTTTACATCAAAACTGCTTTTTAATCTAATTTATTAATATGATTAGATTATGTTTTGAATTGGTTTTGAAGTGAAATTAGAATATATTTTTACCATTTTATCCAATGGTGGTCATTGGAATCAATTTCACTTTGAAATTAGACTTAAACTGGTGTCAATCTTTTGATACTTGTTGTTTTGTAAAAACACGCTTTTTGCTCTGGCAGCGGGAATTAATTATTGAATTGATTAATGTGACTTATATGATTTGAATTTTGTAAAATGGACTTCATTTTTGAATTAGGAATATCAAATATATCTTAGAGTAAATTTTTGGTAATTTTCTGAAAAACTTCAATTTTTGATGAATAGTGAAACCACTAAGTGGTAATCAAGCAAACTGATTTTTCAGTTAAATGAAATTTTACCACTAATGTGTATTGAATTTTGAAAATCCGACATACATGGTTGTCATTAAGAAGTAAAAAGTGGTTCAATGAGATTAAAATAATTTTTTGGTGAATAGTAACTTATTAAGTTCTTAATCGCGATTAGTGGTAATTAGTGTAGTTTAAGGTATAAATAATGCTTTAATAATATGAAATGACCTAGACACATGTCCCAACCTTATTGGTTGTGTCATGGCCGACCAAGACAAGCCATGGGTCAACTTGGGGACCCCATGGATCCACTTTTGTTGGGAAATGACATAAATTACTTTTTATTTAATGTTAAAGTGAAAATGACACAAACATGATATGTTTTGCGAAAACAATTTTTAAGTGGGGTTATACAAGTCCAAATTTTGTTTATAAATAGTCATTGGAAAGCTAAAAAGATTTACTACATCATAGTATTTGTTTTATAATTTTTAGACATTAAATAAATTAAATTATTTATGACATAATAATGATGCAGCGATGACATCATTATTTGACGATTTAAATAAAATAGAAAGATAATGTAAAATCTATGATCTACACATGTCCAAAACCAATTGGATGAGTGGATTTAGAACCCTTATCACCTTATCCACTAATTCTATCAATGTGGGACCTTTTGAAACCGAAACACATTTTCAAATAAAGTAATGTTTCTTTACTTTCCAAAAGTGCCCCTCCTCTCCTCTTATAAAAGGCCCCCACCTCTACCTCATTTCACACACTTGTCAAGCCTTTGGCTCGGCCAACCCCTTACCATTTACTCTCTCCACATCCCTCTCCTCATCCTAGAGGATTCCCTTTGGGAAGAATCCTTTCAAAGGAAGCCTTTAGGCTCAAATAAAAAGGAGTTACACTTTTAAAGGTAATTAATTCTCTCATGTTCATTTGTTTTATTTTGCTTCTCCAACCCCCTAAAATCTTTTTATTTACTTATTTTGTAACAACACAAGTATCTTAAATATAAAAGGATGTTTTTATAAGATTTATTTGAGCTACACTCTCACACAACTACCTCAAATGGTTAAAGAACATAAGGTTTCCGTGGATGGCGAAATTCTGCCTCCCGAAACGATGATTGTTCAACACTCATTAAACACCTTCAAAGGTGGCCATTATGATGTCACTATTTTTATATATGATATATAATATGTTTATGTTTTCCTTAAGCTTCTGTTTTTTCATTTTGGGCATACCTTTATGGTTTCCATTATGGGTAAAACACGATATCTTCATTTTAGGAAGCGCGGACTACCGCCCCCTAAAAGTGATTTGATTCGTTAATACCATATGTGGGATGTGTAAAGGATAAAGTTAATGATATTATATATGTTATTATACTGGAATTATAATATACTCTTATATAATTATGATTCCATTCCAGAAAATATGAAATAGAAATGGAAGTAGCGTTCATGCGTACGTACGGCTTACCGTCTCCATGAACGGTGCATTTCATTTCTTACCTCTAAATGTGATGTAATATTATAAATGAATGTATGTACTGGATATACATGACATATATGATATCTACATCATGAATACCATTCTGGATATAATGAACCTTTGACCAAATTAACAACATGTAAGTGTAAGAAGTCTATTTTTGACTTAAGAACCAAATACCGACAAAATGAACATTATTAACTTAAATGATTACATGATGTTCATAACATGGTATAAAAGGAATAATGAACTTGAAAAAGATTCATAAGAAAGTAGAGATTAACTCAAGTTTATTATTCAGGAGATTAAAGAACGGTCGGGTCAAGTCGGATACGAGGTATGGGACTTCGTCTCAATCTCCTTTCATTGAGGCATATTTTATTTTATACACAACTTTATTTTATACAGTGTATAAACCCCTTTGACTTTTACGTTTATTCAAAAGGAATCTTTTTTATACGAAGCGTTTACTAAATGACAAAAGGGAATGTTTTTGGCGTACGTATGCGGCGACAACGACTTCTCCGCCGTCGTGACCGTTATTTGAGTTTCGGCTTCCTCTACAAGCCATACCTTTTTTTAAAGAAAAATAAATACCATGTTTTACTTTTCTTTTATTTTAGTATTGAAAATGGTTTTCATAATGTTTTTATAACAATGTGTTGTATTGATATCTCGTGATTGAAATGTGGAAATGTTATGTTTCCTTTATGCATGTTTTATGTGATATGATTATGTTATGGTTCTTGGGCATTATTATGAAGACGGGTGGTTCCGTGATAAACTAAGGGCGGGTGAGCCCGTTATAGCTCTCCAATGCATTGGGTAACGCGAAGGAGTGAAACGTTAAGGTTTCTCCGAAGAGATTTTAGGGAATATACTGTGATGGGTATTCCAAACGTAACCAAGAGGGTTACTCCCTACGTAAGAATGTTATGAATGCCTCAAGTTACCTTTACGTATTATGATTTCTATGATTTATTCATGATTTTATGAGGTATGTTAAAGTGCCAATGTTTTATGGGTAAAGTATGATTTCATTCTTATGTATATATGAACTCATGTTTCCTTTCCATGTTTTTTTATAACCCATACTGAGTTTTTATGCTCATCCCAAGTTTTTGAAATGTTTTTCACAGGTCAAGGGAAAGGTACATGATAAGATGATAGAGTCAAGGATGTGTCAAGAAATAATCCATGTTTTATTTTAAATGTGTTTCCATTGATGGGAATGAAGAATACTATCTTTATGTAACCACTTTGTTTATATGTGGAATGTAATGCAAGTTTTATGTTCTAATTCTCTAAAACTCTAAACTTGAAAAGATCCTCAATGTGTAATCTTGTAATAACACAAGATTAAGTAAGGTTTAAGGCTGGGGCCTTATAGTTGGTATCAAAGGTCGGTTTAGACAACTTTAGGAGTTAGAATTCTATTAAATGATTATCCAATTTTTTTTTTCTTTTTCGAAATGATATAGCATTTAAAGATTACCATGTTGCTTCATCTAAGACATGTTTGTTCAGAATGGTTTTCCGCAGAGGAAATAGGGAAGCTGTGCTAGGAAGGCATACAGAAGGAAATAACCTTCCAAATCAGCATCCAGAAATGGTCGGAATTGGAACTGAACAGTTTGTTGCAGTAATGGCGCAGTTGAATCAGGCGATAAATGGTGGTGGTATCCATGCACGAGATCAGCCAGATCAACCGCAGAGGAACATGTCAGTGGTGGAACATTTCATGAGGCAACATCCACCATCATTCAGAGGATCATCTGACCCTGTGCAAGCTGAAGGGTGGATTAAAGCACTGGAGAAGATTTTTGATGTCATGGGGTGTTCAGACAATCAAAAGGTTAGTCTTGCTATTTACCGTTTGGAGGGTGAAGCAGATCAGTGGTGGTCCATGGTTAAAAATATCAGGGACGCCGATGAGATTGATGCTCTTGACTGGGATGAATTCAAAGGTATGTTTCTTGAGAAGTATTTTCCTAAGGCTGTTCGACTTAGGATGGAAAAGCAATTCTTGGAATTGAGGCAAGAGGAAGACTCAGTGGCTGCCTATGAAGAAAGGTTCACTCGATTGGCAAGGTATGCTCCAAATTTTATCCGGGACCTTGATAGTAGAATCAATCGTTTTTACTCAGGATTAAAGCCAAAGTATCGAAGGGCATTAGCTTCTCGTGAGTTTAAAAGTTATGAAAAGCTTGTTCGATGTGCTGAGAAGGTGGAAATGGAGTTTGCCGATGACCAAGTGTTCTATAACAACCAGCAGAAGAAGAGACCGAGGTGGCAGGAGAAAGGTAAGAATTCTTCAAAGAAGTCTGATGGTAAGAGAACTAAGTTTCCAGTTTGTGATAAATGTGGAAAAAGGCATGCTGGGGAATGTGTTCTGAATTCTGGGAAGTGCTACCGATGTGGTAAGATGGGACATAAGGCTCGTGATTGCACTGAAAAGGATCAAGGTGAAGGTAAGAACAAATTTGATTTATAGTTAGTGAAATGTTATAAGTGCAATGAGATGGGTCACTATGCAAACGAGTGTCCGACAAGGAGCTTGAGTGATGGGAAGCAGTTAGACTACAAGCAGAAAGGGGTGGTGAAATCCTTTGCAACTACTTCAGCAGATGTCGGGCCATCAAATGAAGTTGTATCAGGTACTTTGTTTGTTTTTTCAGATTATGCCAGTGTGTTGTTTGATTCGGGGTCTACACATTCTTTCATCTCTGAAACCTTTTCTAGTAAAATGGTAATACCATCTCAAGAAATGACTCCTGAACTTTTGGTAAAAACACCTGGGGGAAGTGTCGAGGAAAAAAGAATTTATAAGAATCTTCCTATCCTTATCTGTGGAAAGAACCTACTTGCAAACCTTATTGTTCTACCTCTAGTAGAGTTTGATGTTATCCTGGGTATGGATTGGCTCTCTTTTTACCATGCTAAGATTGACTGTAGAGCTAAAGAAGTTTCTTTTCAGAAAGACTTTCAGTTTGTTTACAAGAATGAACCCTTACTTTTGATAACATATCAAGAGGCCGAGAAACTTGTAAAAGATGGAAATGAATGTTACCTTGCACACGTCGTTGAAAATAAAGGAACTGTTCAGATTAATGATGTGCCAGTGGTAAATGAGTATCCTGATGTTTTTCCTGATGACTTGCCTGGAATAATACCAGATCGGGAAGTTGAGTTTACTGTTGACTTAGTTCCTGATGCTAAGCCAATTTCAAAACCCCCTTATCGAATGGCACAAATTGAACTTTTAGAGTTGAAGGAGCAATTGCAAGATTTATTAGAGAAAGGTTTCATTAGACCTAGCACATCACCTTGGGGTGTTCCTGTTTTATTTGTTAAAAAGAAAGATGGTTCTATGAGACTTTGCATTGATTATAGAGCCTTGAATAATATCACTGTTAAGAACAAATATCCTTTGCCTCATATCGATGATTTGTTTGATCAGCTCCAGGGAGCTCAGTTTTTTTCAAAGATTGACCTGAGATCGGGGTACCATCAGCTGAAGGTAAAGGAGGCAGATATTCCGAAGACCGCGTTCCGTACGAGATATGGCCATTATGAATTTGTAGTAATGCCTTTTGGGCTAACCAATGCACCTGCTGTATTCATGGACTTAATGAATAGAATTTTCCATGAGTTCTTGGATAAGTTTGTGGTGGTTTTCATTGATGATATTTTGGTGTTTTCTAAAAGTAAAGAGGAGCATGAAAAACATTTAAGGGTTATCTTTCAAACCTTAAAAGAAAAGAAATTGTATGGGAAATTCAGCAAGTGTGAGTTTTGGTTGCAACAAATATCTTTCCTTGGTCACATTGTTTCTAAAGATGGAATAACTGTTGATCCTGCAAAAACAAAAGTTGTGGAAGAATGGCCAAGACCCACAAATGTAACCGAGATTCGTAGCTTCCTTGGTTTGGCGGGCTATTACCGAAGGTTTGTTAGAAATTTTTCACGGTTATCTAGTCCAATGACTAAGCTAACTCGGAAGGGTGTTAAGTTTATCTGGACAAAAGAATGTGATGATTGTTTTCAGGAATTGAAAAGAAGATTGGTGAATGCTCCAGTTTTGGCACTACCTTCCAGGAATGGTGAGTTTGTTATATACAGTGATGCTTCATTGAAAGGACTTGGTTGCGTCCTAATGCAGAATGATCAGGTAATTGCTTATGCTTCACGACAGTTGAAAACTCATGAGGTAAATTACCCTACACATGATTTGGAATTAGCTGCTGTTGTTTTTGCTTTAAAAATTTGGAGGCATCATTTGTATGGAGTAAAGTGTGAAATATATACCGATCACAAAAGTTTAAAGTATATATTCACTCAGAAAGAGTTAAACATGAGACAAAAGAGATGGCTGGAATTAATCAAGGATTATGATTGTACAATTCATTACCATCCGGGAAAAGCAAATAAAGTGGCTGATGCTTTGAGTCGAAAAAGTAATGCTTCATTAACAATTTTGTGGTTGGAACGTGATCCTTTGGTTAACGATTTGATGAACTATGGCATAGAAGTTGTTGGTGCAGGAAGTCCTTCTGTTTTGTTTCAGGTATCAGTGAGATCTTCTCTATCAGATAGAATCAAGCAAGCACAGAAGCAAGACAGTGAGTTGCAGAAAAAGGTAGAGCTAGTTCAGAAAAGTAAGTTGCCTGAATTCAACATTGATAGTGATTGCGTTTTGAGATTTGGGAAGAGATTGTGTGTGCATTCTGATTCACAGTTGAAGAGAGAGTTGTTATGTGAAGCTCATAGTTCTCCGTTTTCAGTTCATCCGGGCAGTACTAAGATGTATAGAGATCTGCGGGAGTATTACTGGTGGGATGGAATGAAAAGAGATATTGCTGATTTTACTGTGAAGTGTTTGACTTGTCAGCAGGTTAAAGCAGAGCGGCAGTTACCGAAAGGGATGCTTCAGCCTTTACCAGTGCCAGAGTGGAAATGGGAGAATATATCCATGGACTTTGTTGTTGGATTACCAAAGACATCTCGAGGTAATAATGCAATCTGGGTTATTGTTGATCGCTTGACCAAATCTGCTCATTTCCTTGCTATACGAGATACTTTCTCTCTTGATCAACTTTCCCGTTTGTATCTTAAAGAGATAGTCAGGTTACATGGAGTTCCTCTTTCCATTGTATCTGATCGTGATCCCAGGTTTACTTCCAACTTTTGGAAAGGCCTTCAGAAGTCGTTGGGTACTGAATTAAATTTTAGTACAGCTTTTCATCCTCAATCAGATGGGCAGTCAAAACGAACAATTCAGACATTGGAGGATATTCTACGAGCTTGTTCTATGGATTATCAGGGAAGTTGGGACCAACATCTTTCTTTGGTTGAGTTTTCATATAATAACAGTTTTCATTCCAGTATACAGATGGCACCATTTCAGGCATTATATGGGAAGCGGTGTCGAACTCCAGCTTTCTGGGATGAAGTGGGTGAAAGGAAGTTGATGGGACCAAGATGGGTAGAAGAGATGGCAGAAAAAGTTCAGCTTATTCAGAAACACATGATAACAACTCAGAGCAGGCAGAAGAGTTATGCGGATAACCAGAGGAAGGATCTATCTTTCGAGGTAGGTGATCATGTTTTTCTCAAGGTTTCTCCTTGGAAAAGTGTGATGAGATTTGGTAAGAAAGGAAAGTTGAGTCCAAGGTTCATTGGACCATACGAAATTCTAGAGAGAGTTGGATCAGTTGCATACCGAGTGGCTTTACCTCCTAGTTTATCTCAGGTACACAATGTTTTTCACGTTTCGATGTTGAGAAAGTATATGCCAGATCCATGTCATGTTTTGAGCCCAGAGGTAGTTCAGCTGGAAGAGAACCTATCTTATGAGGAACAACCGGTCCAGATTCTTGACCACATGGATCAAGTGTTACGGAATAAGGTGATTAAGCAGGTAAAAGTTTTGTGGAAAAACCACATGATTGAAGAGGCAACATGGGAATCTGAAAATGCAATGAGGGATAAGTACCCCCATTTATTCGATAAGTAAATAAATTGCGGGGACGCAATTTTCTAAAGGGGGGGAGGATGTAACATCCCAAGTAAGTAATGAATAATATATATTTTTATCTATGTCTATTAATGATTAAGATAGTGTTATAGAGGCTTAAAATGAAAATAAATACAATCTTATGCATGGAATACACTAATATTCTTAAAAGATTGTTTTACTGCCTTTTGATGGAAAACTATTTTTGAATCTATATTTTGACAATTTTATAAACTATGTTTGTCAAAATAAACTTATCCTTTATGATTGGGACATCAAAATTTACCTTTTGTGAATTTTTGGTATTTTTCTGACAATGTTCATTTTTTTATGAATAGTGAAAAATACTGCATTTTACATCAAAACTGCTTTTTAATCTAATTTATTAATATGATTAGATTATGTTTTGAATTGGTTTTGAAGTGAAATTAGAATATATTTTTACCATTTTATCCAATGGTGGTCATTGGAATCAATTTCACTTTGAAATTAGACTTAAACTGGTGTCAATCTTTTGATACTTGTTGTTTTGTAAAAACACGCTTTTTACTCTGGCAGCGGGAATTAATTATTGAATTGATTAATGTGACTTATATGATTTGAATTTTGTAAATGGTTTTCATTTTTGAATTCGGAATATCAAATATAGCTTAGAGTAAATTTTTGGTAATATTCTGAAAAACTTCAATTTTTGATGAATAGTGAAACCACTAAGTGGTAATCAAGCAAACTGATTTTTCAGTTAAATGAAATTTTACCACTAATGTGTATTGAATTTTGAAAATCCGACATACATGGTTGTTATTAAGAAGTAAAATGTGGTTCAATGAGATTAAAATAATTTTTTGGTGAATAGTAACTTATTAAGTTCTTAATCGCGATTAGTGGTAATTAGTGTAGTTTAAGGTATAAATAATGCTTTAATAATATGAAATGACCTAGACACATGTCCCAACCTTATTGGTTGTGTCATGGCCGACCAAGACAAGCCATGGGTCATCTTGGGGACCCCATTGATCCACTTTTGTTGGGAAATGACATAAATTACTTTTTATTTAATGTTAAAGTGAAAATGACACAAACATGATATGTTTTGCGAAAACACTTTTTAAGTGGGGTTATACAAGTCCAAATTTTGTTTATAAATAGTCATTGGAAAGATAAAAAGATTTCCTACATCATAGTATTTGTTTTATAATTTTTAGACATTAAATAAATTAAATTATTTATGACATAATAATGATGCAGCGATGACATCATTATTTGACGATTTAAATAAAATAGAAAGATAATGTAAAATCTATGATCTACACATGTCCAAAACCAATTGGATGAGTGGATTTCGAACCCTTATCACCTTATCCACGAATTATATCAATGTGGGACCGTTTGAAACCGAAACACATTTTCAAATAAAGTAATGTTTCTTTACTTTCCAAAAGTGCCCCTCCTCTCCTCTTATAAAAGGCCCCCACCTCTACCTCATTTCACACACGTGTCAAGACTTTGGCTCGGCCAACCCCTTCCCATTTACTCTCTCCACATCCCTCTCCTCATCCTAGAGGATTCCCTTTGGGCAGAATCCTTTCAAAGGAAGCCTTTAGGCTCAAATAAAAAGGAGTTACACTTTTAAAGGTAATTAATTCTCTCATGTTCATTTGTTTTATTTTGCTTCTCCAACCCCCTAAACTCTTTTTATTTACTTATTTTGTAACAAAACCAGTATCTTCAATATAAAAGGATGTTTTTATAAGATTTATTTGAGCTACACTCTCACACAACTACATCAAATGGTTAAAGAACATAAGGTTTCCGTGGATGGCAAAATTCTGCCTCCCGAAACGATGATTGTTCAACACTCATTAAACACCTTCAAAGGTGGCCATTATGATGTCACTATTTTTATATATGATATATAATATGTTTATGTTTTCCTTAAGCTTCTGTTTTTTCATTTTGGGCATAACTTTATGGTTTCCATTATGGGTAAAACACGATATCTTCATTTTAGGAAGCGCGGACTACCGCCCCCTAAAAGTGATTTGATTCGTTAATACCATATGTGGGATGTGTAAAGGATAAAGTTAATGATATTATATATGTTATTATACTGGAATTATAATATACTCTTATATCATTATGATTCCATTCCAGAAAATATGAAATAGAAATGGAAGTAGCGTTCATGCGTACGTACGGCTTACCGTCTCCATGAACGGTGCATTTCATTTCTTACCTCTAAATGTGATGTAATATTATAAATGAATGTATGTACTGGATATACATGACATATATGATATCTACATCATGAATACCATTCTGGATATAATGAACCTCTGACCAAATTAACAACATGTAATTGTAAGAAGTCTATTTTTGACTTAAGAACCAAATACTGACAAAATGAACATTATTAACTTAAATGATTACATGATGTTCATAACATGGTATAAAAGGAATAATGAACTTGAAAAAGATTCATAAGCAAGTAGAGATTAACTCAAGTTTATTATTCAGGAGATTAAAGAACGGTCGGGTCAAGTCGGATACGAGGTATGGGACTTCGTCTCAATCTCCTTTCATTGAGGCATATTTTATTTTATACACAACTTTCTTTTATACGGTGTATAAACCCCTTTGACTTTTACGTTTATTCAAAAGGAATCTTTTTTATACGAAGCGTTTACTAAATGACAAAAGGGAATGTTTTTGTCGTACGTATGCGGCGACAACGACTTCTCCGCCGTCGTGACCGTTATTTGAGTTTCGGCTTCCTCTACAAGCCATACCTTTTTTTTAAAGAAAAATAAATACCATGTTTTACTTTTCTTTTATTTTAGTATTGAAAATGGTTTTCATAATGTTTTTATAACAATGTGTTGTATTGATATCTCGTGATTGAAATGTGGAAATGTTATGTTTCCTTTATGCATGTTTTATGTGATATGATTATGTTATGGTTCTTGGGCATTATTATGAAGACGGGTGGTTCCGTGATAAACTAAGGGCGGGTGAGCCCGTTATAGCTCTCCAATGCATTGGGTAACGCGAAGGAGTGAAACGTTAAGGTTTCTCCGAAGAGATTTTAGGGAATATACTGTGATGGGTATTCCAAACGTAACTAAGAGGGTTACTCCCTACGTAAGAATGTTATGAATGCCTCAAGTTGCCTTTACGTATTATGATTTCTATGATTTATTCATGATTTTATGAGGTATATTAAAGTGCCAATGTTTTATGGGTAAAGTATGATTTCATTATTATGTATATATGAACTCATGTTTCCTTTCTATGTTTTTTTTATAACCCATACTGAGTTTTTATGCTCATCCCAAGTTTTTGAAATGTTTTTCACAGGTCAAGGGAAAGGTACATGATAAGATGATAGAGTCAAGGATGTGTCAAGAAATAATCCATGTTTTATTTTAAATGTGTTTCCATTGATGGGAATGAAGAATACTATCTTTATGTAACCACTTTGTTTATATGTGGAATGTAATGCAAGTTTTATGATCTAATTCTCTAAAACTCTAAACCTGAAAAGACCCTCAATGTGTAATCTTGTAATAACACAAGATTAAGTAAGGTTTAAGGCTGGGGCCTTATAATAGAAGTCACCTAATAGGATATATATGTAATCATGATAAACTATCAGGTAAGGTTGATTTATCACAAGTATCAAGAAGGCCACAATACAACTTACAAGGAATGCTATATTCCTGGAATGTGAATCTCTATGAGCCAATAATGATGCATTAATGAAACACACATATCTGAACATATAATTAAAAGAGGTAAAAATCCATCAAATCAATAAATCATTAACCAATGGTAGTACAAGAGTCACCCAAGTGAAATAATAATCAACTCTAATATTGAACAACAACACAATTCCTTTCCACTTGATCATTCCCTCATGTGTGGGTTGGATGGAACTAGACATAAGCTTCATAGAAAGTGGCGACCTATTTCTACTATCTTTTATACCATACCAAATTTTAATACATAATAAAAAGAAATCCACTGATATAAGTTTTAGAATCATGGTCTAAGAGACACTATAAATGGTGCTAAGTGGCCGAATAGCTTAGGGCACCATTTAATGTGGATTTAGGGTCAGGATGCTACATTTATCAAATGTGAATCCAATTTTTTTTTAAATATATACTAAAATTTTTTTTATATCAATTCACACATAATCATTACATAACAAATCCAATGAAAAAGAGTTATAACCCAATTAAAGGAAATTGAGTTAAGAAACACTGTACCACTTGGTAACTTTCAAGTCAAATTAACTTGGATGAAACAATTTAATTTGAAAAATAATATTACATGATTTATAAATAATTAATGATATAACATGTAAAAATTCCGTATATAAACCATATAAAATAAATCACATTCATAATAATAAAATATTCTTCAAGAAAAGGAAATTGAGAGGAAATCCCTTACCTTGAGTCCCGACTTTCAATATATTCCTTTTAAAACCTATATAATAAACATACATCAAATATTTTAATTCTTAAAAAAAATTTCTAGGATTAATAACTTATCATTAATTTATTTATTTTATTCATTTTAATATCATATTTAAATACTTATATTTTAAATCCAATTTGGGTGTTTTGGGTATGTTTAGTCCATATTTTCAAAATAGATTTGGTATATTGATCATTATAGAAAGGTTTATTATTATATAATATATTAAATAATAATAATTAAATAATTATAATGATTATACTTCAATTTTACTTTTAAATACCACTATTAAATATGGTTATGAAAAATGAACTACAATATAATCATGCAGGTGGTAGGTTGTACATACACATGAGAAAAATCGAAATGTAAAGGTAAAAAATTAAATTATATATTATTTTTTAATAATTTTATACATGTCATTTATATCATATATAAAAATTAATCATATAATTATTACCATCCAAAAGAGGAGGTGATGGAAAAAAATTACATTGGTGCACAGCGTGGTACTTCGCCTTATACACGAATGATAAATTACTTTTCCTTTGAATGAATTTTTGAGATGGATATTGTATATTTAACTAAAATAATAAAATCATATAATATTTAAGATACTAATTTTATAATATCATTAGGGTTTAGGAGGATTTTAAGTAGGTAGAGAAATAAATAAAATGAAAACACTCTTTTAGGAACTATACCTATTCTTCTGACAAACCACAATTGCTTTACACAATAAGACCTATAAAGCTAGTATTATTCCCAAATAAAGGCCTATAGGAAGTAGTGAGGTATATTAATAATATATTTTTGTAGATATTTGTTTAAATTTTTTTTTAAGAGTGAATAAATGAGAAGAAGTGGTGTCCATTTATAAGAGACGAGAGGTGGAATTTTAGAATTTATTAAAAATATAAAATTAATATAAATTAATTATGATGTCAAAATATAGAAAAATTGATATTATTCTAATATCAGATTGTTATTATTTTAAAAATTCTCATTCAATAATTATTTTACATGTTTTGAATATAGTTTCACACCTATCATTTGGTTTTAAACCACATTTATCCCTTTTCACATTAACGTAAGAAAAATTATTTTCTCTCAAGGATGGTCATGATAGTTACTATAAATTGATAAAAAAACATAAAAATATCATGGTTGATATTTTAAAAAAATATTATAACAATATTTTTGAATATATGTTTTTTTATTAATTTTATAACATTTAATAAAATATTATTTTGAGAAAATAACAATAATTTTAATGCTAGAAATATTCATTTACATTGAATTTTATGACATCAAGGAAAAAATTAAAATATAAAAAAATAATTAAATACTTCTATAAAATATTATATTTATATATAAAATTTTTGGTTCAGATTAATTCTTTCAAATTATATTGTATTTTTAGTATAATTTATTTTATTTTTCAATTAATTGAATAATTAATCTGTTAATGTTGTGAAAGAATTTCAGGTAATTATTTATTTTTAAAAATATTTAAAATAAATTATCATGATGAAGATAAATATTTTTTATTTAAAAATAATATTTTTCAAAAAACATATCCTCTATTTATCCTCATGAACAAAATGTTATAGTTATTAAAAATAAAAGTGTGTCATTTTTGACTTTTCTTTACATAAATTATTATAACGGTCATAATCAAATAAAAATGTTAGAAAAATGCCATATAATGGAATATTGTATGATTATGGACCAAATAGAAAAATAAAATAAAATAATGTAAATTATTATTGTCATTTTTGAGTCTTCATCAATTTATTTATAACATTAATTTCTCGATTTAATGTCTACCACAGTAAAAAAAAAATACTATGTTTTCTCTTCAAATTAAGAAAAAAATAAAAGGTACATATTTAAAAAACATGTCTCAGTTATTCCAAATATGGATTAATTTTTTCAAAATTCATAATACATAATTGGAATAATTTAATTTAAAATTAAAATGATAAAACATGTTGAATTTTTTTTTTCATAAAAATGAAAATTTCAAGTATAAAATGTTTTTACACAAAATTAAAGTATAATGTTCATTAAAAAAATAAAAATTTTATTATATTAAACCAAATTTAAATATTTAAATCCTAAATAAATTTTAATTTATAATTTTTTTTATAAATAATTTAAACTAAAAAACATTTCTTTATAAAAATAAGTATTTTTCACTAATCACTAAAAAATCACTTTTTTAAGAAAATTCTAAAAATTTAACCATAAGATAATTTTGATACAATGATTTATAAAATGATATAATTTTTATAAAATACCATTTATAAAATTTAAAATAATTAATTATAACCTTCTTTAACAAAAAATAATTAAAAACCCTTTTTAAAGTATACACATTTTTTAATAATAAACTCGATTTAATAAAAATTGAGTGCTTATTTAATAAGAATTATCCAATAAATCTATATTAATTATGAACTTTATATTTATTTCATAATTAGGTTATTTCTTTTCATACATGTGAATCAAATAACTTGGTTATCGTGGTCATATTTAAACACTAATATTTCACAGTTCGTTTAACCTCGATGTTTCAAATTTTGTACGCTATTGATCATAGTATTTTTTTAAAACAACTAGGTTATTAAATTCTACCCCATTTTAAAAATTATGTATTATTAATTTTAAATTTTTCTCAGTAATCAAAATTCCTTGGTTTAAAAACTATATCATAAAAAATGGTTAATAAAACCTCCTATTTAAAAGAAGAAAAGGTAAATATGAAGGCCATCAGGTTTAACACATAAATAGGTTTCCAAATTAGAAAAAATTAATGGGAAGAAAAAATACAGATAAAGAATAGAAAAATGATCCACATGGATTAATATAGGGCAATAGAGAACATATTCAGGATAAATTTTAGCATCAAAATACCGTATATATGTGATGGTTTAAAAGACCATTTATTTATTAGTATGAAATTTTAAAAGATAAAATTTTTGTTTCAAGAACATTTTCCTAGAGTTGAATAATTCTTTTACCATATAAATTAAAAAATAAAGAAATATAATTACTTTTGATGTATATATACATACTTTCAATGTATACTTTCATCCATTAATCAATTTCCACTATAATCACATCTTTTTATCAAAATGATGAGTTTTCAAGATGAATTATTTTATTCTTAAAGCACTAAAATTAACTTCTAAAAAATCACATAATCTATAAAATGATAAAAATTGGTTCTTCATGTATTTAAATATTAAGAAAAACCATTATAGTTAGAACAAGATAATAAAATTCCCAAAATGAACAAAACTTCATACGAATAAATACAACATTAATCTCAAAAATTAAATAGTAATATACAATGTTCAAAATAAATCATTCAATAAATATTTGTCCTTAAAATTAATTAAAATATTTCTAAACAATCTTGAAGCCCAGAAATCAGAAGAAATTGACCACATATTCTATACTGATAATTTAAATATTTATCTCAAAATAAAATTAGTTACTAATTAATTATATTCCCCAAAATGTATATACACTAATCATATAAATTTACAAGATATGAAAATAATTTCTATAAATAAACTAGATCACCAAAAAAATCCACATTAAGATCATATATTCTTTTTAAAGATAAATCAACCTTTATTTATAAAATAATATCCCATAATATCTTATTTGACTTAATCATACAAGGATACCAAAATATTAATATTATTTTTAAATAACATTAATCCCTTAATCCCCAAATAACTTTTCAATATCATGGTTATCTATAAAATAAAACATATTTTCCTAAAATTTAAATAATATTTATTTTCTAAATCCTTTTTATATAAATAAATTTCATAATAACAAGGACATTACATAGTTTAGTGGTTTGAATTTTTCCTTTATCTCTCTTTAGTTGTGGGTTCAACCCCACAACCTTTTAGGATATGAAAGGTTGTTTCCCAACATGCAAGTTTTCCTTGTTCTAAAGCTATATAATTATTATAATGTTCCCCTTAATAATAAAAGATCATATAAACCATAAAGTTTATAAATAATTAAAAAATATATCCACAAAATGTAAATTCACTCTTGCTAAACAAATACTTCATGTCAAACATAATGGTTACATAAACCTCAACCAAACAAAATAACTCCCAAAATATCATTAGTCACCTTAAAATTGCATCACTTAAAATGTAAAAAGTGGTGTCTAATAGTCTTAATTTATGATCGACCTAAAACTTATATTCCCTTGGTGTTATCTATAATTCTTAAGATAACCATACATAAAAAATCTTAATCTCTAGAGTTATATAAACCCTGATTGGATACTAATTTTAATAGCCACAAACCCAAAAATCTAGATCCAATGACAAAAACAAAAACATCACTTTTTCGGATTTGATACTAATAAATGTGACCAAATCATTTCAATCCAAACCATAAAAAATCAAAAGAAAATATTGGATAACTCATATTACTAAAGAACTTTTAGGTTTTCAGTTTTATAGAATATGGAAAAACACTTACATAAACAACTCTCAAGACTTCATGATAGTATTTTTTTCAGTATACCAAACTTTTCATAATCCTTATTAAGTATTCAATATCTACCAATAACTTCAATCCATATGAAACCATTCCAAACTCAAATCATTTATCATTATTCTTTATAACCTAGGGAAAATGAAACATAATAAGTGTGTGATAAAATTCAATGTAAGGTCAAACATAAGAATCAATAATTAAATATAATTAGTGAGATTAAGTTGAAAAAAGGGAACAATGAAGAAATCATAGTGAATGAGAATAATATATGAGAATTCTAACTATCAATAGATGGATCATCAACCATGAAACATGAAAAAAATATTTAATAAAGGTGATATTCATTAAACTTATTTATCATGAGTCACGTGATGTCAATCATTATCAAAGGAATCATTAGAAACCCATAACCTTTCACCCATATGAAGTATAAAATATGTTATTTATACATAAACTCATTATCTTACCTTGATAAATCATAACATTTCCATAAAATTCCACAAAAAGAATAGAGAAATAATATAGGATCCTCTTGATTCATTTTCATATCACTCATAGAAATTTAATAACCTTCATAATTATCCTTATAAAAATCATCACAATTATAAATAAAATAACCATCATGGTTACACTTGGAATAACCATCACAATATATTACCATATTCTCTTAGGATAAACCTTATAGGTTATTTATATCCCTTTACATAATTAATTGGAGAGATATATTAATATCTCCATCAATCAGTTTATAATAGAATGAACTATCATCATAAACAATTCCAAAGAACCATGACATAATCATTACACATAAAATATTATATTAAAAAAAAATATCACCCATAAGAAAATATTTCCATATCATGAAATATTGTTTAATTTTAAAAGCCCTTTTTCAAATAATAAAATTACCCATAACAAGGGAAGAAGGTTCTTTTTTTAATTAAGTAATGAAATATTATAAAGGATTCCAACCATTAAAAAAATTATGATGGTTGAAAAATTAATTTTCATTGTATATGTTAAAATAGATCATTTCTTTGATAACTTGATTAACCAATGGAAAGGAAACAGGTTATAATAAAATATATTTTGAAGAATAATAATCCATCCATAAAAATAATAAGGATGGTATCAATAAAAAATATAAATATCGTAGCATAAGTAACATCAATGGTCGTTGGTGTTAATTACTGAAAATACCATTAACAAATAATGAAAAAAAATCATGATGGAAATACACTTTTCACTTTCAAAATCACATTTAAAAGATAAAAAATCATACAATATTGGGGAAATAATTTTCATTTAATGAAAACTAGGAAAATTATAAAGGTAATTTCAAATAAAATAGTGGCCATGAAGTCAGAAAAATCTATTCACATAATAAACATTTGAAAGAAATAATCTATTCAAACATATTGTAAAGGGAGTGAAAAGAGACCTTTTGGAAGATGAAAAGAATTTTCCTTTAAAAATATTTCAAATATGGTAAAATATCTTGTAAAATATATTTAGGAAATATTTTAGTTTTAGAAAATAACATTTTTTAAAACATTTTAAAAACATGGATATGGAAGATAAATATTTAAGATATAAAATAAGATACACAATTTGTATCAATTCAATACAACAGTTTTGATGCTTCTTTTTTAATAATAGATTAAATTAAAATTAAAAAATTTAAACCAATTCAATAAATAAATTATAATAATATATATGTAGTTTAATAAAATAAGAGAATATTATTTCCATAAAGGAAACTTGAACATAAATAATCATAAAAATAAAGGAGACTTTAATATAAATCCTTACCCACGTTGGAAAATTTCTAATCATATGCCCCATGAAATAATAACATAAAATAAAACATTAAATATAATTAACATATGTATATTCATGATATAACATGCCAAAGTGGAAGTATATACACCATATAAAAGAAGATAATATCATATCATAAATGTATGTCCCATGGAAAGAGAATTGGAGACGAATAACCCTTAAAAAGATGAAATCATTGAATTGAAAATTAATTAATGGAGATATTGTGCATAATAACTATGAATAAAAAGAGTTTAAATAAATAATAAAAAAATTTAGAGATAAATTCACACATAGTAATGGAATGAAAAATTCAATGAATAAGAGTTATAACCCAATTAAAGGAATATAAGTTAAGAAACCTTATACCACTTAGTAATTTTCTAGTCAAAAAACATTGGATGAAATAATTAAAATTGAAAATAAATTACCATTAAGTTTGAAGGATTCAATATATAAAATATAAAATGGTATTATCAAAACCATATAAAATAAATTAGGTGTATAACAATAAAATAATGAATGAAAATTGAGACAAAATACCTTACCTCAAGTCCATCTTTATACGTTTTCCCACTAAAAACGGTATAATAAAATTATATATTATATATTATTTATTAAGAAAAATTTATAGAATTAATAATTTATCCATAAATAATTTATTCCTTTTATTTTTTTGAAATATTATAAATACATAGTTATATCCTGGTCAGGTGTTTTAGGGATGCCCGATCTATATATTCAAAATAGATTCAGAATGTTGTTCCTGGTCAGTAGAGTCATTATTCCATAATAACTATATTAATAACAATAATAATTAAATAATTATATTTTTTATACATCAATTATAATTTTAAATTTAACCATTATATATAGTTATAATAAATAAACCACATTACAATCATGGATATGAAGGTTATACACATGGATGAGCAGCGTTGACTTTTTCAACGATCATTATGGAAAGAATGTAAGTGTTAAATTATCTTTAAATAATGATAATAATATTAAAAATATAATATAAATCACTTAAATATACTCATATATATCATCCATCTGATCTGGTGATGAAAAATGAATCACATCGTTTCAAGGAGGTGATAGTAAACACATATACACAAATGACATTATCATTTTTCAGTGAAAGGAAAGGTAAAATATTAAATGATATATTATATTTTTTGAATGATAAATATTTCATTAATATAATTTATAAATATTAATTCCATCATTATATTCATTCGTGATAGGTGGTGATAGAAAACAATTACATCAGTCGGTGAGGTGGTAGTCTATCATACACATCAATAATGGATTGTTTTCCCATTTGATGGGAGTCAAAGATGGATATGGGTAATTTAAATAATATAAAAAAATAATAGTATATTTAAGTTACTTTTTTTATTATCTCAAAATTTTTGGAGAATAATTTTAGGAGGTGGAAGAAGAAATAAAACAAAAGTGTTCGGTTAAGAACTATATCTCTTCTTCAAACAACCTCCTTTTCATTACACCTTAATACCTTTAAGGGTGGTATTATACCAAAATTAAGGCCTATAGAACATGAGGTGGGATTTTAGAAATTTATTTTTATATATAAAAGAGAAAAAAGATTATTTATGTATAAATAAATGAGAATAAGTGTTCTCTTTTAAAAGAGAGGGGATGAGCACTTTTAGAATTTCAAAAGTATAAATTAATATAAATTAATTATGATAAAAAATTTGTTGGAAATAGATATTATTAAAATATAAAATTATTATTACTATAAATAATAAAATATAATAAAATTTTGACATGTTAGGATCAAATTTTTACCCCAATCATTTGGTTTTAAACACTAGTTAACTATTTTCACACTTATCACGACAATAAGGTTCTTTACCCTTAGAGGGTCATGATAGTTACTATAAATTTAAAAAGAACCATAAGTGGACCATAGATTATATTATCAAAAATATTTTCTAAATTATCCAAATAATTTTTACAAATATTTGTTTTATAAGAATTTCATATCACGTAATAAAATATTATTTTCAAAAAAAAATCAATAATGTCAATTTTAGAACTATGCATTTAATTTTAATTTTATAACGTCAATACTACAAATTAAAATAAATTTTTTTGTCATGGATATTTAAAATTTTATTTTTGTATATAAAATTCTTAATTCACATTAATTATATCAAATTATACTACAATTAATATTTTTAATATATTGTATTTTATTTTTCATTTAATTGAATAATTATTACATCAATGTTTTGTATCCTTTTAAGGTAATCATTTCTTTTCTAAAAATTAAAAATAAATTACCATGATGATGAAAAATATTTTATATTTAAAATGAATTTTTATAACAAAACATATGTTGTAACTCCCCGAACCCAGAAGCCCAGAGACGATGCATTATTTTAATACATTGACATGATTACAAGGAATAAAATCCTAAAGGACAGAGTAGTTTATTAGTTTTGGAAAACTAGATACATACATTGGTTCAACATTGAAACTTTAAAGGAAAAACAACATAAAAGTTATATTGAGAATATCCACAAATCCAAGTTTATCCATGTAGTTCATTCATAATAAACTTCTTCATGTAATGAGAAAATAAAACATAATAAATGTGTGACATAAATTGGAAAATAAGGGTAAGAAATACTACGAAAGATATCATAACATAAAAATTAGTCATGTTTAATAAAAAAACATATTCCTTTAACTAAAACTTGAACACATTATGGTAGGAAAAAGAGATGAATAAATAATTCCATAATCGTGGGTATTCAACTAGTCTAATAACCACATAAACTATCAATAATATTTTCATATTTATGGAATGCATAATGTGGGACATCATAATCATAATGTCAAGGCCTCGTTTTAAGGCCATAAATAATCATTTTGTCAAGGCCTTGTGCCAAGACTGTAGTTTGTCTAATGAGACCTACCAGTGCATCGAGGGACTATAATAGGACCCACCTGACACTACTATGTCCAATAAATTCTTGATATGAATGGGGATAAAAATAAACAATATATAGATTCATATTGAAACTAACATATGAAATGTAAATAACTTTCCCCAGTTATTAAACATAAACACTAACCATTCAGAGCAATGGGGTGAATGGTTTCAAGAGAGAAAATCCATAATACAACAAATCATTAACCATTAAATAAAACTTGGTGGATAATATCATAGTATATAAACCTGAATAAAGTACAATATTCAATTAAGGATGTTTACATTGATGAAGATACTTTTTAATGAGACCCTTGAAAAATCCATGAGGAAATAATCCTTAAACATTCCAAAGTGTCCCATACCATGTTAAAACATTAAAATCATAATCCCATAGAACATCATGAGAATATGGAGACTATTGATATGATATAAAAAAGGGCAGTACATAAACCACAAGAAATGAATAAGTGGTGAACAAGGCATATATCACATAAACGTTAATGTGAGATGAGAAAAATCATTTTTACTTTGGAAAGAAGATTTATTTTGGTAAAACATTTTTATTTGTCTTGAAATCAGATTGTAAAAATGTACATCGAACATTGAAATTATATTTTATGCATAAATTATTTCCCACTGAAGTGAAATCAGGTAAAAATAGCTTTTAAAGAAGCATTAGAAGTAAAACATTTTCATGCAGTTTTAGGAAAATATTAATGTGATTTAAAAAAAAGGTGTGTTTTATTTCCTTAAACCATAAATTAACTAAGCTAGTTTTTCATGATAAATATTGTACTTTTAAAAAATGATAATTCATTAAAATATGTTACATTGTTCACTTTAAAATAGGTAAGAAATCAAGAATTTCCCTTTTATCGGGAGGAATTTTTGAAAGATTCTTTTAAAACATATAACTCCCCATAAATGAAACCAAGATTGTGGTTAGTACAAATATATAGAACATTAAAACATAATTTATGAGGAATATATAAAAATAAATAATAATATCAGTGACGTGAGTAGAGAATAATGGAAACCCGAATGAAAATGGATGTTCGGGTAGAAAATACTTACAACTTTGTAATTAGTTGAATCAGATGCCCAAGAATTAATAATCATTAAATTATTAATTTAATATTATAAAAATAAATATATTAATGATATTAAACATCAATGGTTAGTATAAATAAACTATGCATATGAAATGAAATTGAATAAGTATTATATAACAAAAATGGAAGTAAGGGGAGGAAACCCCCTTACCTTATGTGTGAATGTGTTCTGCTCTTGATCTTAAGGTCTAGGAATATGAAATTAGACTTATTAATAACATAATTAATAACCTATTGATCATGTATTTTGTTTATCATTATTTTATTAATCACATTATTTCATTATTTATTAGTTAAAAGATTGAATTTCATCATTCCATAGGGTTTGTCCTCTTGATTTTCATAATCGGTTCACTTGTTTTAAGTAATGGAGTTCATGTCGAATGGATGTAAATATAAAAAATTTATTTTAAACATTATTTATAAACCTTAATAGGTTTTAATGGTCATTATATCAATTTGTCACATGGAATGAGGATGAATCATTAGATGAAATATTAATGACATTCACATAGATTATTTTTACTGTATTTTGATTAATAGAAACTAGTTTGGTTACATGATTTAATAACATGTACATATACAGGTTCAGGAATAATAATTAGGTTATAGAACAAATATTTTATTCTGTTTCAACCACCATAATGGTTTCATGACCAGTAATGAAGGATAAATTGAATAATGAAACATCATCTTCCACGAAGGTTGTAAATTGGTACCTCATAGACGATGGTTTCATTTATAAAATAAAAGTGTGAGAGAGAAATAATATTGATGATTATTATTACATTCACATGATATAATTATGTTATATATATTATAATGCATTTATAATGGTCATTTGGACAAAATAGGTGAGTATAGGATAACAATATAAATGAAGATGAAATGAAAATGAAAGAAATAAAATGTGAATTTACCTCTTGAATCCACCTCCTTGAGAATCTCTTTAAGGGATGGGTTTTTGGCATTTTACATAGACCAAGAGATTCATGAAGATGGGGATGGACTAGGAATTTGTATCTGGGTAGAACATTGTGGAGATTTAAGTATTATAGGAGTGAGGAGAAGAGTGAGTGAGGGGGGTTTTATAGTGAAGGAGTGGAGTAAAATTTGAATATTTTATTCATTATTTAATTAATTACATCAAGACAACCAATATTTTAGTTTCATGTGACATCTAATAGTAATATGTTCATGTGAATCTGAACCAAGTTTCCTTAAATCACTCATGATGTCATAAATAGTGTATTTAAATGATTATTTTTATATACGGCATTTTACCATATTTCACTATTCATAAAAAATTCATGTTTTTTAGAAAAATACAAAAAATTCACCCTAACCATTATCCAACGTGTAGATTTAAAAAATGAATCCATTTTTAAAAAAAATTCTAAATATTTTTTATTTAATTTTGTAATAAAATCATAATTTATTTGAGAAAATAACATTAAAACTATAACACTTTTTATAAAACCTTGAGGAATTAAGCAGGGTCCCATAAAATTATCTTATAACCATAAGAAAATAATGTAAAAATTTATGATTAAATTTTATATAAATACACATCCATTTTAAATTATTAAATTAATCGGAAAATTTTAATTTAAATATTTACGCCATTAAAAAATACCAATACTTATACTATGATCATTTTTTCTACTTTTAAGATGTCTAAATTATAACTATTCATTCATGGGTAAAGTTTATATTTTTTTGTACAATTTTCAATTCATTAATATTCATAAGGGTATGTTAATATTCATAAGGGTATGCTATTATTCACCAAAAAATAAGTTTTCCTTATCAGACTCTAAATATCTTACCAAACATAACTGTGTATGTCAGTTTTTCAAAATCTGAATCACAGAGGTGGAAAATTATGTTTAATTGGATAAGTTATAACAAATTGGTGTTTTTTAGAGACTTAGTTTTTCATACATTCTATATTAAATCTATATGTAAATTTTTGGGGTGTTACATTATCCCCTCCTTACCAAAATTTCATACTCAAAATTTGAAATTGAACTTTGAATGTTAATGATTGACACTTGAAAATTACCTTGTGGGAAACCCACAAAAATAATATGGTTAAAATATTCTATTAATAAGAGGAAAGGAAAATACATTGGTTACTAAAGAAAAATTCATTCTAATTGGACAACATGGTCATTAAAAAAATAAAACCATCATGTAGTGGCACTGAAATCTAAAACCCCAATACAATGATTAACTTAAATCATTTCATAATTGGTTAAAAAATTCCAAAATATAATGATTAAACACATTATAATGAAAGTATCTAAATTTCCATGATGAACTTATAATTATCTCTTAATCAACAAGAAGAATCTCTAAAATTAACATTCAAATTTTTTTAATAAATTCATCATGTATCCTCTTCAAATATGGTAATAACATGAATTACCATAAAAACTCATATTAGAAAAACTCATTCTTCCATATTATTTAAGTAAGATACATGTTATTGGATATATTACTTAAATCCAAAAGTGTTGTAAATTCTATCTATGATAGCATAGAACACTTCTCGACAAGTCAATAATTAGTTCCAAGGTAGCCAGTACTTATATGAATTAATCATTTCATTATCATTATCTCTACATCAGATATATATTAAGGGTTGCCTTTCCCTCAGTCATGTTTTTTTCTAAAAAGTTTAAAGTCATACTGAATCATTTTCCCTTTATACCATTCATCATACGACCTCAAATCCTTAATGAAATAGCACTGCAGTATAATCCTTATATATCTCATAAATATTATAACCAGAACATTAATGAAAAAATATTCAAATGACATGATTCTTGACTAGGCGTATTGATTATTCCACTTCATCCGCGATTGCATCAAAACTTGATCATTATCCAAAATAATCATTTGGGGGTGTATTCCTTTGATTCATGGGACATTGATTTTCATAATTTCTCATCTCCTTGAAGTTGAAGCATTTAATATACAAAAATTCTTTCATTGTCTCACAATTACAAGCATGGTGTCATTTTTATCCACACTTGAAGAAAAATCCTTTTCCTCTCAATCATATACTAGGGTTTTTCCTTCCAAAATTATCACATGGGAGAAAATAAATCTTTCCCTTCTTCCCTTTATCCATGTTTTTTTCTTCCATCCTCTTCTTCTTTTGCTTCCCTTCAAATCCATAGGACTCAAATAAGTCTTTACATACATTGTCAACACATGATACTATTTCCTCACATGATGAGGATACTTGGGGGACAATATTCATTTGAAGTGATGGCTTAAGACCATCAGAGATATGATACTTATTAATATTCATATCTCGTGCATTGGGGAAGTTATCATTCATTCTTCTAGGAACCATTTCTAATCAATTACATATTATATATTAGCATATATAATTATGGACACTCTATATCTCAAAACATGGTATAACACAAAATATAAATTTATGCATCATAAATCCTAGAACCATATACTTTGGTTACTTTGGGGGAATAAATAATTCATGATTTTTTGTAATAATATTATTAATTTTCCAAAGCATATCCCACGGGAGTGTCGAACCAAGAGTGCAGCAAGGCCCATTGTCGTGCACCAGTTCCAGTTCGAGTTTTTCTCAAAGTTGTGTTTCGGGGTTTTACCCCTAGATACATCCATGCCAGATCCACCTCTACTTGTTTATATCCAGACAGGGAGGCATTTTTTTATAAACCACATAATCTATTCCTTAGAAAAATTATATTATGTCCTTGTATTGTTATCCCCAAAGTCTATATTAGGGTTTTTTTCACTAGTATACATTTTTTATATATAGTTTCCAAGTTTTCCACTAAACTTCCTTTAATACCAACTGTAAAGAACCAACCCCAGTTTCCCGGACCTGTTGCATTATTTTAAAACATTGGAATATAATGAAGTAATATTCATCCTAATGGAATGAGTAGTTTAGTAGTTTTGGGAAACCAGATACATACATAGGTTCAACATTACAACTTGAAATGGAAAAACAAAATAAAAGTTTTAATGATAATATCCACAACTCTAAGTTTATCCCTGTAGGTCATTCATAATAAACATCTTCATTTCCTGAGAAAATGAAATATAAGAAAGGGGTGATCTCTAATGCTCAGTAAGGGTAAGCAACACAATAGAAGATATGATATCATAAACATTAGGCATGTTGAATAACTAAAAACATATGCCTTTAACAAAATGATGAACACATTATGGATAGAAATAAAGATGAATAAATAATTCCATAATAATCGGTATTCTAATAGAAAAATAACCACATGATCCATCAATACTATTTTCATAATGAGGGAATACATAATGCGGGACATCATTACCATACCGTTAAGGCCTTGTGCCAATATTATAAATAATCATTTTGTCAATGCCTTGTTCCAAGACCATTTTTTATCTGATGAGACCTATCGATGCACCGATGGGCTACAATAGGCCCCACCCAACAATTACTTTGTCCAATTAATTCCTCTTAGTAATGGAAAAAACATAAACAATATATACATTCATATTTATACTAAAATATGAAATTTAAATAACTTTCCCCAATCATTAAACATAAACACTAACCATCTGGAGAAATGTGGTGAATGGTTTCAAAATAGCACATTTTTGACACTCCATTCCATCAAAGAGTATCACAAATATTAAAAAGGGAGTCCATTAGAACTAAAAATGGGGAACATACCTAAAGAAAAGTAAATATTTTCAAAGTAATGAGTTTTTGGCTGCCTTGGTCTCACCAAAACATTGTCGGTGCACAGCCTACTCGCATACCCCCATATGGCGCACAACCCACTTCCGCACCCCCATATGTCACGCAGCCCACTTGCGTGCACCCATAAGTCATGTAGCCAACTTGCGCACCCAAATAATTTTTCCTAGGGTCATGTTTTCTTCCTATAAATAGCCCCTTTGGGCCCTCCTTTGTACGAAAAAAATATCTTGATGCCTAATTGCTACTCATGTCACCCTGGTACTTCGCCTCCGTATTCTGAAACTTTCAAGGTAGTTCTTCAAAACCTTGAGTAGAGGATTTAAGGGAGGTTCATTGGACTTAAGTACTTTTCGTTTTTGAAAACCATAACACTTGCACACCTAAAGTTCCCAACCTCCCCAAGTCAGAAATACTTGCATTCCGCCCATTCCCCTCACATGAACTTAAGTGCCCCACTTCTTGGATCACCTATGAATATAGTTCAAAGCTTGAGAAAGGTCCCACCCAAGTATTACCATACATGTTGTTCATCACCTAAGTGAACATCAGGTCACCCAAGCCTACTTGCACTCCCTTAATTGCACACCCTTACCTACTTGCGCACCCATACTTGCACACCCTTCTCTAATTGAGCACCCCTCCTTGATTCACTTACTTTCTTTACTCTCTTCAGTTTAAAATCCATCAAGACTTCATCAAATCCTTTAATGGAAATGATTATTCTTCCTTGGATCCTTTAGCTAAAAGGTAATCTCTTGAGACCTCCACAAAAACATCATGATTTATCAAACCTTTGTGAAAAGAACATCAGTGTGTATCCTATTTGGGTTTGTATATCCAAAGCCAAAGATTTCCCCTCATTTGTTTCACAATGAGGTCGGGATTAATAGAGTGTTTGTGGGATTTTATATCCATAGTCACATGGCCCTTTCTCCCAAAAATAGTGTTGTAAAGCTCCCAGTTTGGAGGAGGGTTAGGTCCTAGCCTCTACCTTCTCGAAGAGATGGCCCAAAACTTCAGGTCTCTGGTTGGGAATGTATAGTTCACACTTTATTTTCTCCCTTTTGAAAAAAGGATAAGTCTCCCTTCCCCTACCAGGAACAATTTAAGGGAAACCACCTTGGTGTAAGCCCATAGATTTTCTTGAAGGAGGTGGAATAATTACTCCTCCTCTCTTATTGGGTACCAAAGACCAAAGGGGAGATGGGCACATGGACTCTTGTTACCCTTTACTCCTCCCGTTTCACTTTGACACCATAGGAAGCCATACTATTGTAAGCCCCTAACCTTCATTCCTTCTTCCTTATATTTGACCCTTGCCCAATGTAAATAGAATAGAGGGAAGCCTCATCACCTCATCCTCTTCAACGGTCTCCTCAACCTCATTCGCCTTGGACACCATAGGTGCCCCTTCTTCCACCAGCAGAGGAGGAAAAATTTGAAAGTGTGAATGAATTTGTTGAATATTTTACATCCTCTTGTTTCTCATACCAAACATGACTCATGTGGGATTATTGATTTTTCATGGTCACAACATATTCAATATTGATGGAACTATGGGAACTTTGATTCCTGTTCAAACCCAGATACGTAGGAAGCCATTTTAGGGCCTGAGCTCACCGAGAGTAACTTTAAGAACTCTGATTCTTGTTCAAGCCAGGATACGTGGTAAGCCCATTCAGGTCCTGAGCTCACTAGATATCCTCCTAAAGAATCCAACCATAATTCCCTTAATTTGGGCAGCCTCCTTAGGAATAATCCCCAAATCAAACCCCAAATCATCAAGGCATCCTTTTCAGGAAATAAGCACAAACTCATCTCTCTCAAAAGACCATAATCTCTTGTGAGACTTATCGAACTACATGGGATTTCATTCCCATCAAAATGGGATACATAAGACGCCTCCATTAGGTTCAAAACCAACACTTCAAATCAACCCTGTTCTCTTTGGGCCATATTCTCAACAGGGTCTGATCTTAATTGGAAACCCATATCCTTTCTATGTTCCTTGGTCCACTTCATTATAAGTCCCACACTATGTTTTGAATAAGCACCTTCAGCTTAGATGTCAAAACCACATGAAATTAAACTATACAGTTTGGTCCTTATCACATGAAATTAAAAGGTATGATGTGTTCCATTCAGTGGAACCAAACTATAGGGGTTATGATTCCTTTTACAAGGATATGTAGGTACCCATTTTATGAGCATGATCCCAAAATAAAATCAAACCTTCATCTCCCTGGATGAAAATAAATTATAGAGTGCCCCACTGAGTGGATTAAAAACCACTATCATCACAACGATGATTAATAGAATCTCTAAGAAGTATATTATAGGATACCATTGATGGAAAACCCCGAATATATACGGGTATTTCCATTAATGAAGAACCTTGAATTCATACTAACAATTCTAAATTTCACACATGTTAATAAGTGAATGAAAATTCCAAGGGAAACTTATTAAATACTTGGTGAATTAATAAAGATTAATGAAAATATCATAAATTTATGAAGAGAGTCCCAGAGTAGATACAAAATCCCCCTAAAGGGTGTGATGAATCCAATCTCGCATCCTCTCGAACAATGAACATTCTTTAAGTATCGTAAAGTTAAAACTTAAAAAATGCTCACCTTTGGAAAGTAGGTCCCTTTTGGATAAAGAACTATTGGATGTTTCTGGTTCCATAAATAAATCCAATGGAAACCGCCTGGAAATAATTATTCTTAAAACTAAAACACACATTTCAAGGAACTACGAAACAAAAATGGTGAACCTGATGTGAATCCCTAAACAAGTTAATAATGTTTACAACTTGTTAGGCCCCAATCATTTGATAAAGAAAGGACAGAAAAAGGAATAAATCATGCATGTATCTATTTGAAATGAAATTTCTTTAATGTAGGTTGTTGTAGTTTTCAAGTTTTTCTTCTCAAAATTTCCTTCATTCCACAAAATGGATTTCTCCAAGACAACATCTGTGAACTTACTAACCACTGCTCAAGTTGGATCTCCATCCACAAGAATGACGCCATCACCAATCCATCATCTTCAACACTGTCTCTAATGTGATGGTAAAGGAATATCGCCATCACGGTATAATCCCAACATTGGAGGCTGCTAGATAGTCACTATAGGTCAATAAAAATCTTTGATCATCTGGCCAACGACAACCAAAGATAAAAAAGAAGACAGTTCCAACCACTGCCTTTAATCATTTTGTGTCCTTATCCCCAGGATGCAATAATCAATCCCTCCCATACTACAGGGAGGTGGATCAAGAGGTCACTCAAGGACTCAATTCAAGAATGAAGGAGTCCTTCCGGGGGAATCCCACCAGCAATCACCTCTAGAGTCACACAGTAGTAAAACCCCAACATGATGGGGGTGTTTTGTGTTAACATTCATCCCAAGTCTCTCAGACCCGGGCACACATGATGAACTTCCAGGGATAACCTCCGATCAACAGGGAGTAGGTTATCACCTCTGCCTCCTCTGAAGAAGTCCATCAAATTAACTTAATAGAAAACAATGAGAGAGTACATACAACCATAAATCCTAATTTTGATGCTCAGTAGGCTTGTTTGGCTGCAAACCACCAATCCCACCAGATAAATCTAGTGGAGTATAGTCAACAGGCACATACACCTGCTTACAAGTTATCAACCAGTCAGTAGGCTCGTATGAATACATTTAGAGAAGCTCTATGATCTAATGTGGTGGAAATAAGTAAACAGGAACACACACCTATTTACAATCATCGATTTGGTCAGCAGTCTCATATGCCAATATTGAAGGAAGTCTTTCAACCATACATGATGGGAAATATCCAGCAGGCATATTCGCCTACCAATGTTCATCAAGTCTGCCAACAGTCTTGTTTGGTAGCACCAAGAAAAGTTAGTTGGAAAGCTCTGATGAAAAATTTGGGGTAGACCCAACTCTCTTCCCTAAGAAAGAGTACTGCCAATATCCATTGATAGGAAAATGAGGATAGGAGCTGACACATACACCTACTCTAGAAACAAAATGGACGTATATTTCTGTTCCGACTGCTGACATCACCAAACACATTTTATCAATAGTGCAAGGGAAGACGCAAATGCCTATAAATATTCTGGAATCATTCCAGGATATTATAATTACAAATTTAGCATTATCAAGGGAACAGACACATAAATATATCCCCACACATAGGATGACACATTGACATGCCATCCCATAGTAGATACACACCTCTATTCCAGTACAAGAGGTTCATGGAGGCATACTCTCCCATATCATATAGACAACATGATTGGGAACATACACCCTTTGCAATTGAAGGTAATCGGTCCATTCTGGTAACCACTCCAAGGCAGGCACATACACTTTCCTATGATAAACAATTTTCCCAGAAAGTGGCCCCAATCAATTATAAGAGAACATCCAAGAAGAAGTATTTCCAAGAACTGTTGGAATATCATGAGTAAAGCTATTATTTGGATCCTCTTAATGTTGGAGTTCTTGAATCCCTTAAGAAATTTATCTATTGTAGATCAAGATTCTACCCTCTCATTGAAATTTTTTGGGAGTGGTAGTTATAATTATGAATTTCCTTGTTAGAAACCTCATTATGAAGGACTTCTTCATGAAAATTCAGTCAATACAGAGTGATTATCTCCAGATGAGAGCCACAAAAACCCTCCGTGTGGCCAGAAGACCATAGAGCAAGAACATTTATCCTTTGTTTTAATCTATCATGGTGATCCTCTCTATTATGGAACTCACTGCAATAGTATTCTCTATAGTAGTATTTCTCATTGTCAAGACAATTTCGTAATTGACAATTGAGCGATGAGAAATCCATCCGATCTCATTGCACTTACAAACAGAAGGCTAGTCATGCTCGATGCCTTGTTATTTATGGGTGAAAACCTTTCTCAAATAGAAGACATCTTAAGGGAATGTTCATTCTCTAAACCACCCTTTGGTCATTTGTATTCTAATATAGAGCATCCACTTTGGTCAGAACTAGTGGAGAAACCTCTAGTGAAAGGAGATGATGATATGTTAAACATGAGAAAAAAATTGGCCAAAGGAGAAGTACCAATCAGGTTCTGGCTGTTGAAAAATTCTCATTATAACATTCCAGAATTGATTGCAGAAGATTGAATTCCTAATATCTACCTCAATTTAAAAAATAATCATCATCATTTAAAAACCAAAGTATTACTATATGATGAATATCAAAATCATGTGAAGGTAATATAAGGGTTGCAACGCCAAATCTAAGTTGAATCTCTCTCTATTTCCCAACATCCAAAGGTTAAAAAACATCAGAGAACCCTTCAACATGCATGTATCAATGCTCTAAAGAGGATACACCAGTTAATTTCTGATTCCCCATCTAGTGTTCACATTATAGGATGGGGTGCATATGGAGCATTGCATCTCACTGCACTTCAAAATCAGAAAAGTTCGCCAAATGTTGTCTCATGAAATGTTACTTCCCATGGTTGGCCCCAATCGATATATTTTTTATGTAATCCAATGTACACTCAAGAACATTCCTCAACTAGTTCTCATCAGCGTCAGACCAAAAAAAGAAGTTTTTGAGTTACTTTTACATCAAGCATCTGAGAATATTGAGCAGGAATCCCGCTTTGATGATGTCAGGCATCAGAGAATGAAAATGACTAAAATATCAAAGAGATCTTCTGAAACAGGTGATTTAATTGGTTTTTAGATGATACAACTAGCTAAAGTACGAACCAAAATCAACAAAATCAGAAGAGAAGTTGCACAAATTTCAGCCATAGTAGTTCAAGAATCACCCCAGCTTGCAAGGCCGGGGGATTATTTAATTCAACCTTGAAATTCACTCAACAAAGTTCAAAAATTTGAAGAAGAAGAATATGAACAGCCCCAACCTGTAGGGTTGGGGACTTATTTCACATCTACAATCATCTCCTCAAACAAATTCATTTTTCTCCTGATTAGGGAAGAAGCCAGAAGGAGAGAGTACAAATGATGTCTTCGAGGATTCCCTTCGGGTCACTGTCTTCCAAATAGTTCTAAGGAATTCATCATATAAGAGAATGAAGTCTCATAGAAGACAAAAAGGAAGACGATCTCACAAAAACACTGACATAACACCATCAATGCATTATTCGTCAGTAAATGTCATCAACACCACTATAGAAGAACATCCAGAAAATTAGTCAGTTCAGGGGAATCAGAAGATGTAGTTCTTGTCCATAATATGGTACACACTAAGGAAAATGAAGAAGGTGTGCACACCTAAAATTATAGGCTAACCCATAATCTAGGTGTGTATTCAAATAAACAACTCCCCACTCTCTGAAAGAAATATGACATGGGAAAAGGCAAAATTCAGATCACATCTCACTTTTCCACTAGATAAGGGCAATATATTTTTCTTGAAAATAGATTTCCATAAAAAGAAGAGAAAATGATGGAGTTGAAAAGACACAATACATAGTTACTTCAAAACAGAATTTATACTAGAAGTACTCCCCAGGAAGGTCCTCAACCTGTAATTCCTATTGGAGGTCCTCATCAAATAGGATTTTTAGTAAATATAGATGCAGATAATAAATTCCCTCCACTGGGAACACAATCAATGCAGGATCAAATACATCCTGAAAGACCTATTCCCATGGGTTATCCAAGGTAAATATCAGCACCACCATCAATGGTTTTTCTGGTTGTTACAGCAGCTCACGCTCTAGTTGCTATACCTGCAAAGAATCCAACTCATCCAGATATTCCCCAAATGCTTATGAACATAATTGAGGCATTAACCAATTGATTGGAATCTATAGAGGAATGACGTGAACCAATTCATTCGGAAAATAGAGCTTACCCTAAATGGGTGGATGCAATTCCTCCCCCACCAAATTTCCTGAATACCAAATTCCCAATATTTAATGGTTCGGGTGATCCGGAACAACAAATAACACATTTTGTTTCTCATTGTGATCCCATGATGAGAACTTATCAACAATAAGAAGTAGTTAAGCTTAGGTGTTTTGTGCAGTCATTACAAGGACTAGCTTTTGTCTAGTATACAAGTTTACAATCTCAATCAATTACTGGATGAGAAGATCTCCATCAAAAAATACTTCTTCAATTTAGCTCTACAATACCAAATATAATAGTTTTTGATCTTACCAATTTTAAAAAAATGGGGAATGAAAGTGTTTTATATTTCATTACCTGATGGAAAGGATTAACATATTCCTTAAGTCTTGCACTCCCTCAAGAAGATTTGCTGCCAATTTCTGTGGCAAATCTACATGATGAGTTACACACACCATTGATCCATGGGAAATACACAAGAGGGGTTTGATACCTTAATTCAATCAATCAAAAGATAGAAGAATCTATTATAGTAACTAAGGCTAAAACTCGTGTAATTTCATCAGATCCGAGGAGGAGGATAAGAAAGGAAGAAGTTGCTATAGTCACACTCTAGCAGGCACCTCTACCTGCTTCTACTTCAAGAACTTCATCAAACCGAAGGGATCAACCTCCTAAGCACCAGTAGCAATGATTTCCTCATCAAGATGATCAAAGAGATCAGAAGAAGAAATAGTTTGAGGAATTTAAGAATAAAGTTTATTTTTTCATGAATAAACAAGTTTCTGGTTACTTTATCTCAGAATTAGAGAACAATTTGGTTCAATTTCCAAGTCTGAAAAAAATAAAGAATGAGATAAAGATATTACGAATTTTTATCCCTTTCAGCAGATGTTAGGACATCCCATCCAGGATTGTTTTGTTTTCAAGGACCTCTTGAAAAATACAGTAGACTCTGGGAAAGTAATATTTAAAAGTTCATCAGCTCAAGTAGCATGTGTTACTGCTACAGATCCAGAGGAAGAAAGCGAATGTCAAGAGGTCAAATGTAAAAATGTGTAGAAATATGATGATTGGATGATCTGGAAAATGATCAATTGGACTCAGGACATTTTAAAAACATAGTTGAAACAACCGATTTCTTCTTCTCCCAGTCTTACCATAGTAAAACCATCTTCATCAAATGGCCATTCCTCAAAGAATTGAAGTGATTATAAGGACAAAGAGCACTCAGTAGATGATGAGCTCGTGTCAAGGCCAATGTTTCCCTTGACCCTGGCAGATTTTATGCCATATGTTTCAAAATCATGGACACCGCCCCTCCAAATGACACAACCATAATTAACCAGTCAAGAAGAATATTCATCAAATGAATAATTGATCTTTGGTTCTATTAATATTATCTATTTAACAAATCCTTATTCCAATGGTTATTTTGATTGTAACGAGCCATAATTAATTGTACCTAATTAGGGATCTATAGGAAGAGGCCAAGGTCTAGGATATAGTGGATGAAGTGGGAATTATAAAAACCATCATTTTTAATCTACCCCTGGTCAAACCATATATGTGGAATAAACTCATGGAAGAGCCCTTCAGAGGGCTCAACAAGAATAAAGAGTTTCTTACAGGGAAGACAATTTTAGTTCTGACACAATTATTTTGAAAGACCGATTAAAAGTAACATCATCTTCTTCTCATCAAATGAATAGACCCAGTTAGTCTAATTTACCAAATCCAGGAGTATTTTGAGCTTCTGCTCTGACATACATCAGAAGTATCAACATCCAAAGCACCTACAAAACCGCATATCCATGGTAGGAAACATAGACCTTTGGACCAAAAGTATGATGTCTTGTAACAATTGGCCCATGTATTGGCTAAGTTATCAATTTTGGATACTTCTAATCTGTCAAAAGATCATAGAGAAGCATTCATTGAGGATTTTTCAAGTCCTCAAGAGTTTGAAACTGAAGTTTCTGCCGCTGAGGTGTACCGTATAGAGAATGATCCTGCAAAATGCCATGCAGTAATATCTTTTACAGATGAAGATAAAGATGCTGTGGTGCATGGGAATATCCAACCCTTGTATTTTTCTAGCATAGTCAATGATATAGACATCCGATGAGCCTTCATTTATAATGGCTCCAAAGTCAACCTCATTCATTTTTGTACACTTCATCGATTGGGCATGACTAAATCTGACTTATCTCCTTCGACTTTAATGTTGAAAGATTATGATAAGAATGAACAAGAACCTCTGGGAAAGATTACACTCAAAACTCAGTTTGGAGATCTAGTGTCTAATTAAGATTTCATGGTTTTTATTTAGGACACAACCTTCAATATTATTATTGGAAGGCCTTGGCTGCATCATCATGCATCCATACCTTCATCATACCACCAATGTCTTAAGTAATGTTTCAATGGTGAAATTGGGATATTCTATAGTGACAAGGCACCATTCAAAACATGTGAATACTAATACATTGAGGCAGGGTTTTATCACAAAAAAGGAACGCAGTCAATGAAAAAGGAAACAACAAGAGTTAATGCTCCAAATGTACTGAAAAAGATCCCAGTAAATCCATTTATGCATTTGAGTACAGATTATGTGTTACCTATTAATCAAATTGAAAAGGTAAACCCAAATCTGGGAACTCGTCCAATAACTTCTATAATGTCAATTACAACAATTGATCCTGAAAACATGGAAGAAACTATTGATCCACCAAGCAATGATGAAAGCCGAAATTGAGATGTTTTCATTTCATCCACTAAACTAAAACAAGTCTCAACTTCTTCAATCTGAGTAGAAGTTATTATAGAAATTATAGAGAAAGATAAAGATGTTTATTCTCAATCCATCGTTTCCTCTTTATTACCAATGGAAAACCCTTCGTCATCAGTAGGGTAAGATACGGTGGCCTCTTCTTCAGGATGTTCAAATACAAACTCCTACCCTAACTATGGAAGTTTTTCCTCGCTGTCTACTATGAAAGTGGAAACAGAAGAGGTAACACATAGTGAAGAAGAAGATGAAGACTATAGTGACCCAAGCCTTTTACATAAAACATTTCATTATTTTAATCATAATTAATCATCAGAGTACAAGCCAAGGATCATTAAGTCTAGTTTCTTAGAAGACTAGTTACATATAACATAAAACATGGGGAAAAAATTCTATATTTAATATCCAAAAAGAGCTTCTAACTTCCTTTGAACCCTTATATCTACATAGGGTCTCCTGGGGAACACATGAACAAAGGGATGAGCTAAAAATCCCAGTAAGGGAATAAACATAAAGATACATCTCAATAACAAGAGTTAGGAGGCATGACCTAATGATATCCAAAGAATTAAACTCATAAAATCATTTAATATAAGAATGGGATCATATAAACATGGAATCATATAAATGTGTTTGAGTCATAAATCATATCTTTAGTACAGGTCAAGGCTAACCGCCAATCCCATTTCCGATTTTATTACGGGTCAAGGCTAACCGCTAATCCCGTTTTACATCGCATCTCATGAGGCTAAACCTTACCCAATGCATTGGAGCACTATCTGGGTGCACCCATCTCAACATTTTCATGAATTTTTTACCACATAAATATTCTGACCACATATACAATCATACATAATCAACCATAAATAACATAAGGGTACTCATGGAATGAATTGGGTACGACAATCATGACATACTTCATAACCAATGGGCATATCATGAAAGTGTCCATGTAAAGAAAGAATTAGAAAATAAATGGAATTTCATAGGGTAAAATAGGCAGATAACATGGTAAGTGGTGTCAAACATAAGTGACAACATATGTGAAATGTATTTTAGAAACATTAGCATTAAAACATTTTTGTACAGTTTTAAGGAAAAAACTACAGAGATTTTAAAATAGTAAGGAAGAAATTATTTTATAGAAAACCAGAATTGAACAAAAAAAGTCTTTATAATAAAAATACATAATTTAAAAAGATAATGGTGTCTTGAAACAAGAATATAGAGGGCTCTTGAAATTGGGTAAAAGTTTGGGAAGTTCTTTTAAAACGAGTGTTCTTATTGGGAAGTATCAAAGAGAGATTCACTTAAAAGCAAGTATATCCCTGAAAGAGAATAAGAGATGGATCTTGGAACATGATTTTGGAGCATATAAACATAATGTTTAAGTTCTAAAGGAAAATTCAACAAAAATTTGTTAAAGAGAAAGATAGAGAAACCCAAAGGAATAAAGGAGGTTCGGGTAGAATCCATCACGGTTTATTGGTATGGTATCAGGTGTAACTAAGAGGGATTGATGAGAGAGATAAGAGGTTTCTCATCACTTATACAACATTAGGGCAGTATGGAGAAGGTGTATAAACGTGCCCCATCACTTTTTATTACACAAAATGTCATAACATAGAGAACAATCTTGATTAAGAGTAAAAAGGGGAGGATCCCTTACCTTAAATCTGTTGGTGTTCTCCACTTGTTATTATTGACCTGAATAAACAAATTAGGCTTATTAATTAATAAGTACAGAACCTATTATATATTAAATTTATTTATTATAAAATTCTTTAGTTCATTCAAAGCCTTTTTGATTAGTTACAAGGTTCAATTTCATTGTTCAGGCTCATTTGTTTACTTGGTTTTAAAAGATCGGTTAACTTATATTTATGTTTGGATTATATGCAAGATGAAAGTGGTTGTCTAGAATTGAAGTTATATTCTTTATTTCATATCCATGGGATTTCATGGTTTTAATTTTAATTATGTTACTTAGAGTGAAGTCTAATTATTATATATATAACTATAGTGATAACCATTTTTGTTAATCGGTGGATTTGATTACAAAGAATGTGTTTATTTATAACTTAATTATATTTCTACCAAAGGATTAAAGAACCAAAAATAGGAAATATTACCTATATAATAATCTGGTTCAACCATAACATAAATGTTTTCATGACCATAATTAAAGATAATAACAGAAATTGATAAACTGTTGTCCTTGAATGTGCAAAATTAGCACATCTGAAACGGTGCTTTCATTTCATTCAAATAAAAGGGTGGGGAAAGAAGAGATTATAATGAAATATACCACTATCATGAAGAAATTACATTACATGTATGTTACTAGATTTATCATACTATTATGGTGAAGGGAGGTGATGAAATAAATAAAAAAGAAAATAACTTAAAAGAAAAGAAGAAATTGGGAAGAGGAATTAACCTCTCGAGACTTCCTCCTTTGAGAACCTCTTAAAGGAAGATGTTTTGGTATTTTGAGGATTCTGAGAGCTTTTGGACGTGGGGGAGGACCTTGGGGAGATATTTGGGCTCTATAATGGCAAGGCACAAGGCTTGAGTGGAGTGAAGAAAAGGGAGAGTGAAGGGGGGGTTTATAGTGGAGGAGAGGAGGGATTTCATAATATTATAATCATTAGTTTATTATTTCTTCCCTATACAAGGAATAGTAAGTATTCCGTGACCAAGAATAGTAAATGGGTCATGTGAATTAAAACCATGGGTGGTAACATCATCCATGATGCTAGGAATAGTCTATTTAGCTTATAATGTATATATACAGTAAATTACCGTATTTTACTATTAATCAAAATTTCAAGTATTTCAGAAAAATCCAAAAATTTCACCCTGACCATTTTTCGACATGTAGAATCCAAAAATGAATTCCATTTTTCAAAAATAATTTTCTAAATATGATTATTTCAATATTTAATTAAAATCATAATTTATTATCAAAAACCAGTTTTAAAACACTCATTAACTCATTCTAAAATATAGGTATATCATACATCCAACTTGAATATTATTTTCTATAATACCATAGGTGAGTTTACTATTCATTTGGGTATATCACTATTCATAAGGGTATGTTAATATTCATAAGGGTAGGTTAATATTCACCAAAAATTATTTTTGTTTTATTAGACCCCAAAAAACATCTTGAACACAACCGTGTATGTCAAAATTTTCAAAATTGCAAACACAGAAGTGAAAAACTTATGTTTCAAGGTCACTTATCACTTAATAGTTCATTATTTTGTGTTTTCATGTGATTTTATGACATAATTATAATAAGGGAGTTTCCATTGAAAAACTTTGGTCGTTACATTCTTCACCCCTTATGAAATTTTACCCTCAAAATTTCATTTTACATTCTAGGACAAAAATAGATGTGGGTACTTTTCCTTCATTTCTTCCTCCAATTCTCATGTTGCCTCTTTGTACTTATGGTTTATCCATAGTACCTTGACCATATGATTAGTCTTGTTGCGTAGAACTTTTTCTCTACGATCCAAGATCTTCACTGGCTGCTCCTCATAAGAGAGATCATCCTCCAACAGTGCCACCTCTGAAGAGAGTACATGTGAAGGGTATGGTATGTACTTACTTAAAAGGGATACATGAAATACATCATGTACTTTCGATATGGTTGGAGGAAGTTCTAGTCAATAGGCCACAACTCAAACTCGATCAAGGATATCGAAGGGGCCGATGTACCTGGAATTTAACATCCCTTTATTCCCGAATCGCATGACCTTTTTCAATGGAGATATTCAAAGGAATACATTATCTCAAACGTCGAACTCCAAGTCCCTTCGATAGTTGTCAGCATAGCTCTTTTGCCGACTTTGAGCAGATTTGATGTGTTTCTGGATGACTTGAACCTTCTCTGTCATCTCTTAAACAAGATCGGGTCCAAGTACCTTTTTTTCTCCAACTTCATCCCAACAGGTTGGAGTTCTACATCTCTTTCCGGAAAGAGATTCATATGGAGCCATCTGAATACGCGAGTGGAAGATATTGTTGTATGAGAACTCAACCAAGGGGAGATGCTGATCCCATCCACCTTTGAATTCTAGAGAGCAGGATATAAGCATATCTTCAAGCATCTGAATAGTTCTTTCAGACTGGCCATCAGTTTGGGGGTGATAGGCCATGCTGAAATTTAATTTAGTACTCAAATAATGTTAAAGGATCCTCAAAACGTTAGATGTGAACCTTGGATCACAGTCAGAGACAATTGAGAGTGGAAACCTGTGAAATCTCACCACTTCCTTCACATATATCTTTGCAGGTTGTTCAAGTGAGATATCTTCCTGAATAATGATGAAATGAGATGTCTTGGTGAGTTGGTCGACCAAAACCCATATCGCATTATTTCCCTTTCGACATCTTCAGGAGACCCGTGATGAAGTCCATAGTAACATGTTCCTATTTCCACATGGGTATGGGCAATGGATGCATCATACCTTTGGACTTTTATCACTCAGATTTAACTTGATGACACACCAAGCACCTTGATATATATTCTACAATCTCCTTCTTCATGTTATCCCACCAGAAGTGTTCTCAGAGATCACAGTACATTTTGGTACTCCCAGGATGGATAAATAAGGTCAAGCTATGTGCATCATTAAATAGCTCCTTCATTATCTCTGGATCAAATGGTACACATAATCGTGTCCCAAATCTTACAACTCCTTCCACATCAATTTTCAAATCGGAGGATTTCCCATTTTTAATAGCTTCCACCCTTTTCTGAATTTCCACATCCTTTCTTTGAGCATCCATTATTATCTCCAAAAGGGATAGTTGAGCAATCATTTGAGAAAGGATTGATGATGTTCATCCCTTAATGATTCCCATGTCCATCCTTTTAAAATATAAGAAGATCAAATCCTTTTCAATTATCATCATTGATAAAGATGCATGATCCTTTCTACTCAGAGCATCTTCCACCTTTTTTGCCTTACAGGGATGGTAGTGGATTGATCAGTCATAATATTTGATGATCTCTATCCAACTTTGTTGGCGCATTTTAAGCTCTTTCTATGTGAATATATATTTGAGACTCTTGTGGTCAGTATATAACTCACATTTTTTCCCATAGATATAATGCTGTCATATTTTCAACGTAAAGATCACAGCTGCCAACTCCAGATCATGCGTGTGATAGTTTTCCTCATGGATTTTCAGATGCCTTGAGGCATAGGCTGTCAATTTATCATTTTTCATTAGCACACAGCCTAAGCCTTCCTTATAAGCATCACTATACACCACAAAGAGTTCTCCACTTGAAGGGAGTGTGAGTACTGGCGTAGTGATAAGCCTCTTTTTCAACTCCTTGAAACTGTCTACACATTCCTATGTCCAGACAAACTTTAATCCCTTCTGTGTCAGCTTGTCATTGTGTTTGACAATCGTGAAAAGTTCTTCATGAATCGTCGATAATATCCATCTAGACTTAAAAACTTGTGGATCTCCGTTATAGAAGTAGGCCTCGACCACTCTTCAATTGCCTTCCTCTTGGAAGGGTCCACATATATCCCTTTCCTGGTGATAACATTCCCCAAGAATGATACTTCCTCCATCCAGAACTCACATTTACTGTACTTTGAATACAATTTCTCCCTTGGAAATGTCTTTAACATAGTTTCCAAATGCTCCTCATGTTCCTCCTTGCTCTTGGAGTATATCAGAATATCATCAATAAAGACCACCACAAATTTTTCGAGGTAATCTCTAAAGACTCTATTCATTAAATCCATGATAATTTCTGTAGCATTAGTGAGTTCTAAGGGAATCACTATGTACTCATAGTTTCCATACCTAGTTCTAAAGGCAGTCTTGGGAGTATCTTCCTTCCTCACCATTAGTTGGTGATATCCCGGCCGAAGGTCAACCTTAGAGAAATAACTGGACCCACAAAGCTGATCGAACAAGTCATATATTCGTGGAAGGGGATACTTGTTCTTTATAGTGATTTTATTTAGCTCACGATAATCAATGCAGAGGTGCATTGATCCATCCTTATTCTTGATGAAGAGGACAGAAGCACCCCACGGTGAAGCACTCGGGTGTATAAAACCCTTCTCCATATTCTCCTCTAACTACTTCTTCAGCTCTTCTAGCTCTACGGTGGCCATTATGTAAGGTGTTTTTGATATTGGCAGAGACCCAAGGATAAGTTCAATTGAGAACTCAACCTCCTGGTCAGGAGGAAGACCAGACAACTCTTTGAGGAATACATCTGTGTAATCCCTCACGATGGGCATGTCTTCAAGAATGATTCTATCCTTTGTCCCAATCGTTTGAGCTATATATGCTTTCTCACAAGGATGTGGTATCCAAACTTGAGACGAAGACTCTAAAAGAGACTCATCTTATTTCTTACACTTGTAAAGAATCGAAGGATGCTTTGGGATGTGAAAAGTGATCTACCTTTCCCGAAAATTGATGTTATCCTTGTACAAAGAAAGCCAATCCATCCCCTAGATAGCATCGAACTCCAATAAAGGAAGTATGACAAGATTTTATGGGAGGTTCAGTACACAAACATTAACTGGGGAGGAGTTATAAACCATGGATGCAATAATTTCCCCATTCGCTGTTCTCACAGATAAATTTTCCTCCAAACTTTGAGGTTGTGTTTGAATAGTTCTACTAAATTTCATAGATATGAAAGAATGCGTAGAACCAGAATCAAATAGTACGTTCCGTATTCTTGAATGAATAATAAGTGTACCATTCACCACATCATTTTCCAGCTCCACCTCAGTAGTAGTGATAGCATAATCCCTTCCTTGTTGCCTTGGAGGTTGTTGCTGGTTGCCTCCGACAACCCTCAGCTTAGAGAAATTGTTCACATAATGCCCAAGATCCTTGCAGTTGTAACACTGCACTGTAGGCTGAGTGTTGATCTAAATCTTCATTTATTTTTCAAAATTAGTGGGATTTTTCATATTCCTTGGCATTTCTTGGCTACAGGACCAAACTTTTCACATTTGAAGGAATTTTTGGTTCCCTCAAGAAATTCACCAAGATGCTTCTTCCCACAATTTTTTCAAAGGGGGAAGTGAGGCTTATTTCCATAATGGTATTTGTTTGATGAACCACCCATGTTGTTCTCAATTTTCTGCTTCTTGTCACTAGGCCCATGAGACCACTAAGAGTCTCCAATCTCCATTTCAACCTTGAGGGTACAACAAAATATCTCTTCATATCTTTAGAAGTCTCGAATCTCCAACACTTTTCGTAGACTCGGCTTTAGTCCGCTAAAGAAGCGATCCACCTTGCTTTTGGGGTTGAAGACAAAGCCATAAGTGTACCTTGAAAGCCTTGTAAAGTTTTCTTCATATGCCCCAATGGACTCATCTTCCTTCTGCTTGAGTCCAAGGAAATATCTTTCCATCTTGAGACGGATGGTTCTAGGAAAATATTTGTTGAAAAAAATCCTCTTGAGTTCCTCCCATTATATGGAATCAATTTCCTCTTGGGAATTTTTATTCTTGATCAGTGTCCACCACTGATCAGCTTCCCCATCAAAATGATAGACTCCCAGAACAAATTTCTCTTCTTCCGAGCATTGGAGGATACATAAAATATTTTCAATGGAGTTAATTTATTTTTATGTGAGGAGGGGATCAGAAGACCCACTAAATATGGGAGGCCTTTGTTGTATGAAGGATTATATGGCAACATTCTCTTTCTTTAGAGGCGGGGGGCGTTCCACCTGATTCAAGTTATTATTCATAACTCGAGCCAACTGAACAAGTACTGCCATGAAGTTTTGTGCACCCACTTCCATCACACCAGGAATGTCATTAGGGAAATCATCACATTGCCTATCACATTGGTTGTTTGAACGTGTTCTTATATTTCCCGCCATTAACTAAGAAAAAGAACTTATAATTAGAGGTCTTGAATACTTAGCTATTGAGCATAAAAAGAATCTTTGGACATAAAAGTATGAACTTATAAAGAAGAAGTATATCCTGACTTGTGATTCATTAGGTTTATATCTAGGTTATCCCTGATCAATTTCTTAACTAATATTCTTATGTGCTTCTTTTTGTCCCTTAATAACAGTTTGTACTATGATCATGAATCTACCGAAGCATATCCCCCAAGAGTGTCGTAACCAAGAGTGCAGCAAGGCTCGTTATCGTGCACCAGTTCCCTTTCGAGTCTAGATCAAAGTGGTTTTTCAGGTTGTACCCCTAGATACATCTGTTCCCGATCCACCTCTACCGGCTCGTATCTAGAGAGGGATGCATTTTCATGATAAACCACTTACTCTATACTCACTAAAATTTAGGACTGCTTTCTTATACTTAGTATCATCCTTAAGGTTCTCACTAAGGTTCTTTTTTCCTAATATCTATAAATAACTAGACCATCCTCTGATGCCAACTTTAGAGACCCAAGCCTTTTACATAAAATATTTCATGATTTTAAGCATAATTAATCATCAGAGTACAAGCCAAGGATTTTTATGTCTAGTGTATTGGAAGACTAGGTACATATAACATAAAAAAGGGGGATAAAAAACATCTTTATTTAATCTCCATAAAGAGATTCTAACTTCTTTTGAGCCCTTACATCTACATAGGGTACCCTGGGGAACACATGAACAAATGGATGATCTAAAAATCCCAGTTAGGGAATGAACATAAAGATACATCTCAAGCACATGAGTAAGGAGGCATTACATAATGATATATAAAGTATGAAACTCATAAAATCATTTAATATAAGAATGGGATCATATAAACATGGAATCATATATATGTGGGAGAATCATAAATCATATCTTTTGTATGGGTCAAGGCTAACCGCCAATCCTGTTTCCCATTTTAGTACGGGTCAAGGCTAACCACAAATCCTGTTTCACATCGTATCTCATGAGACTTAACCTTACCCAATGAATTGGAGCGCTATCTGGGTACACCCATCTCATCATTTTCATGAATATTCTTTCCACATAAATATTCGTAACACATATACAATCATACATAATCAACCATACACAAACATAAGGGTACCATTGGAAAGAATTGTGTACCACAATCATGACATAATTCATAACCAATGAGAATATCATGAAAGTGTCCATGTAAGGAAAGAATTAGAAAATACATGGAAGTTCATAGGGTAAAATAGGCAGATAACATGGTAAGTGGTGTCAAACATAAGTGACAACATATGATAAATGTATTTTAGAAACATTAGCATTAAATCATTTTTGTGCAGTTTTAAGGAAAATACTATAGAGATTTTAAAATAGTAAAGAAGAAATTATTTTATAGAAAACCAGAATTGAACCAAGAAGGTTTTCATAATAAAAATACACAATTTAAAAATATAATGGTGTCTTAAAACAGAATATAGGGTGATCTTGAAATTGGGTAAAAGTTCGGGAAGTTCCTTTAAAATGAGTGTGCTTATTGGGAAGTATCAAAGAGAGATTCACTTAAAAGCATGTATATCCCAAAAATAGAATGAGATATAGATCTTGGAACATGATTTTGAAGCATATAAAAATAATGTCGATGTTCTAAAAGAAAATACAATAACAGTTTGGTAAAAATAAGGATAGAGCAACCCGAAGGAGTAAAGGGAGTTCGGGTAGAATCCATCATGTTTTACTGGCATGGTATCGGGTGTAACTCAGAGGGATTGATGAGAAAGATAAGGGGTTTCTAATCACTTATAAAACATTAGAGAAGTATGGGGAAGGTGTATAAATGTACCCCATAACTTGGTATTACACAAAAGGCATAGCATAGAGAACAATCTTGATTAAGAGTAAAAAGGTGAGGATCCCTTACCTTAAATCCATTGGGGTTCTCCACTTGTTATTAGCGACCTGAATAAATAAATTAGGATTATTAATTAATAAGTCCATAACCTCTTATATATTAAATTTATTTATTATAAACCTTTTTAGTTCATTCAAATCCTTTTTGACTAGTTACAAGGTTCAATTTCACTGTTCGGGCTCGTATGTTTACTTGGTTTTAAAAGATCGGTTCACTTATATTCAATTTTGAATTATATGAAAGATAAAAGTGGCTGCCCATAATTGAAGTTATATTCTTTATTTCATATCTAGGATATTTCATGGTTTTAATTTTAATTATGTTACTTATATTGAAGTTGAATTATTATATATATAACTATAGTGATAGCCGTTTTTGTTAATCGATGGATTTGATTGCAAAAAATGTGTTTTGATTTATAACTTAATTTTATTTGCACAAAATGATTAAAAAACAAAAAATAGGATATATTACATATATAATAATCTGTTTCAACCATAACACAAATGGTTTTATGACTAGAATTAAATATAATAACAGAAATTGATAAACTGTTGTCTTTTAATGTGCTAAATTAGCACATCTCAAACGGTGCTTTCATTTCTTTCAAATAAAATGGTCAGGAAAGGAGAGAAGATAATGGAATATACCACTAGAATGAAGACATTACATTATATGTATGTTAGTGTATTTTTCATACTTTTATGGTGAAGGGAGGTGAGGAATGATATAAAAAAAGAAAAGAACATAAAAGAAAAGATGAAATTGGGAAGAGGAATTTACTTCTTGAGAATTACTCCTTTGAGAACCTCTTAAGGGGAAAGGTTTTGGTATTTTGTGGAGGCTCAGAGCTTTTGTACGTGGGGGAGAACCTTGGGGAGATATTTGGGCAGAATAATGGCAAGGCACAAGTCTTGAGTGGAGTGAAGAAAAGGGGGAGTGAAGGGGGGTTTTATAGGGGAGGAGAGGAGGGATTTCATAATATTATAATCATTAATTTATTATTTAATCCCCAGATAAGGAATAGTAAGTATTCCATGACCAAAAATAGTAAATGGGTCATGTGAATTCGAACCATGGGTGGTGACATCAGCCATTATGCTAGTAATAGTCTATTTAGCTTATAATGTATATATACGGTAAATTACCGTATTTTACTATTCATTAAAATATCAAGTATTTCAGAAAAATCCCAAAATTTCACCCTGACCATTTTTCGATGTTTAGAATCCAAAAATGAAGTCCATTTTTCAAAAATAGTTTTCTAAATATGATTTTTTTAATATTTAATTAAAATAATAATTTATTATCAAAAACTAGTTTTAAAACAATCATTAACTCATTCTAAAATTTAGGTATATCATACTTCCAACTTGAATATTATTTTTTATACTACCATAGGTGAGGTTAATATTCATTAGGGTATATCACTATTCATAAGGGTATGTTACTATTCATAAGGGTGGGTTACTATTCACCAAAAATTATTTTTGTTTTATTAGACTCCAAAAAACATCTTGAACACAATAGTGTATGTCAGATTTTCAAAATTGCAAACACAGAAGTGACAAACTTATGTTTAAAGGTCACGTATAACTTATTAGTTCATTATGTTGTGTTTTCATGTTATTTTTTGACATAATTATAAGAAGGGAATTTCCATTGAAAAACATTGGGTCATTACAATGATCTTGGGGATGATCCTCTAGCATTTGAGTGAGGTGTCTCTACCACTGTGGATGAGCTCAAAGAAATAAATCTTGGTATAGAAGACGATCCATGGCCCACTCTAATTAGTGAGGATCTATACTCTAAATAGAAAGAGGTGTATACTTCATTTCTAAAGCTACATCGAGATATATTTTCTTGAAATTATACAGAAATACCAGGTCTTAATCTTGATGTAGCCACCCATCATTTGGGTTTTCTAGAAGAACATCGTGTACTCAAGTAGATAGTAAGAAAAACACACCCAACTCATGCCTTTAAAATTGAACCTGATGTTGATAATCTTATAAAGGATAACATTTTCAAGAAAGTTTAGTATCCCAAATGGCTGGACAATATTTCCCCAGTGACAATGAAGAATGGACACATTAGAGTTTGCATTAATTTCAGAGATCTTGACCAGAATTGTCCTAAAGATGATTTTATAGTTTTGATTGTAGAGATGCAATGGATGGAAATGAAGAACTTTACTTTATGGATGACTACTCTGGGTATAATCAAATACATATGGATCTAGAGGATAAATAATCTACAACATTCAATGATCCTCAAGTTCTGTTTTTCTATCAGGTAATGCCCTTTGGCTTAAAAAATACTCGTGCAACAAACAAACATGCCATGCACCATATCTTAAAACCCTTCTTAGGGAAATTTGTTGAATGTTATTTTGAATATTTTGTGGTAAAATTCAGACAATGTTCTAATCACTTGGCTAATTTGGAAACCATATTCCATAAACTTTGGAAAAACAGTTTGAAGATGAACCCCTTGAAATGTAAATTTGGATAACTACAGGAAAGTTTTTTAGCTTCATTGTACGCCATTATGGTATCAGTGTTGATCTGGAGAAAACAAAATCAATCCTTTGTATGTCACCACCTCAAAATTTAAAATAATTAAGAGGACTCCAAGGAAACTTGGCCAATATTCAGCGATTTATCGCCAATTTAGAGGGTATATGTTTACCCTTCACTAGATTAATAAAGAAGGGATTCACCTACCAATGGATCAAAGACTGCCTAGAAGCATTTGATACCTTCAAAAAATATCTCTTTAGTTCACCAATATTAATGCCTCCTATGGAAGGTATACCATTTATTATCTAAAAAAAACTTTAGGGTGATCACTAGGTGCCTTCCTTACCCAAAAGAATGCTGTTGGGAAAGAAAACAACCATTACTATCTCATTCGGACTATGCTTTATGCAGAAACTCGATATTCAAGTATTGAAAAGTGATTCCTAGAATTAATTTTTGAATTTTAGAAATTGAGGCACTACCTTCAACATCATCTAGTCAAATTGGTGTCTCGAAATAATCCACTCAAATTTATCCTTAGTCATCCTATGCTTACAGGGCATCTAGTTTGTTGGGCGGTTATTTTGCAACAGTTTGATATCCAGTTTGTGCCTAAAAAGGAAATAAAAGGCCAAGATCTTGCTGAATTCATTGCTGAGAATCCATATATGGAGGATACATAATTTAATACTGTACTTATTGATGAAGAGTTCATCTCTATTTAGGATAATTCCCAAACATGGGAAAAATATTTTGATGGTGCTTCCAGAAGTTCACGAGGGAAGAGAATGGAAAACCCTAAACTCAAAAAAGTTGGGTTAGGAATTATATTTATTTCCCCGAAAAATGTAGTTTTTCTTTATTCCATAATATTTTTAGAAGGTGGTACCAACAATGAGGTAGAATATCAAGATCTCATTATAGGTTAGGAATTATCCCTTTAGGTGGAAATGGATCATTTAAAGGTGAAAGGTGATTTAGAATTGGTAATCAAACAAATCAATGGGGAATATTATATCCGAAAAGAAGAGTTACTCTTTTTGTGTTATTCTGTTAGAGGCTTAATGTCTGAATTTATCTCAAAGATGACATTGTCTTATGTCCCATGATCATAAAATGATCAAGTTGAGGCACTGGATAATGTAGTTACAACCTTGGTAGATCCAAATCGGGATGAGACAGTAATCCACAATTCACATATTTGTGTGGTCTCACCTTTTGTTCAAACCATAATAGAGTAAATTATTGAAATTATCCCTATTTCTAAACCATATGGCCATACTACAGGATGGAGAACATCCATTATGTAATATCTTCAAAATGGGATACTTCCACTAGATGGGGCTGAAAAAGAACATATCTGATGACGAGAAGCCAATTTCACTCTTTATGATAGTCCTGGCCATCAAAATATCCATTATAAATGAAGCTTTGATGGAATTCTCTTTAGCAGTATTTATGGAGAAGAGACTGCAGCTGTCCTGAAATAAGTACATTCAGGAGTTTGTGGTGCCCAATATTTTGGGCACAGACTCCGTGATGAAATCTAATGTCTTGGATACTTTTGGCCTTTAACAATATAAGTTTGTACAAATTTCACTAAAAAATTTCATCCCTGCCCAGTGCATGCCAACTATATTCATCAACCCATAGAGTTTCTACATATAGATAAATACTCCTAGACATGTGCCACATGGGGAACGGATGTAGTAGGTCCTTATCCTCCATCCACATCTAAGAAGTTCAAGTATATTCTCTCTGCTACAAACTTCTTCTCTAAATGGGATGAGGCAATACCTCTCATGGAAGTTGGAGCCAGAAGCATTGTTAGTTTTTTCAAAACAAATATCATCACAAAATTTGGTGTCCCTCGTACTATTTTGATGGAAAATGACACCATTTTTGTTCTACTAAGGTAAAAAAGTTATATCAGGAACATAATATCAAATCCAACCAATCATCTAGATATCATGCAGTGGCCAATGGACAGATAAAAGCCTTCAATAAGACTCTATAAAATGTACTCAAGAAGAGGGTTGATAAAGATAAAAATCAAGGATTGATAAACTTTTAAATGCTTTATGGGATTATCAGACAACTATCCGTACTGCTACCCAGGAAACTCCTTATTCATTGGTATATAGAACCGAAAAAAGTTTTGTTAATTGAAATGCACTTTCCTTCACTTATATTTGCAATATGTGATCAGTTGTCTACAGATGAGAGGTCTCAGAAATAGTTCAATGAGTTGGAATGATTATACAAGAAAAGATTTCATACTTTCCATCATCATAAATTCTATCAAAATAGAATAACGCAATATTTTAACAAGAAAGTTCACCTCCATTCATTTCTTCAAGGAGAACTTGTATTGGTACTCAGGACTACAATGATATAAGGAATGAAACATACAAAACTTGAGCCAAAGTGGGAAGCACCTTATTCCATACATAAGGTCTATTCCAATAGAGATTATTCCTTAATCTCAATGTATGGAGAGCTTATTACAACTACAACCAATGTGAGATTATTGTAGAAATACATTGTGTAGTTGTGCACATACGTCCTCACTGTAAGACTTTAAATAGCAAAGTACAATGTCTTAAATGGAAGCCTTTAAACTACAAAGTACAAAGTCCTCACTATAAGACTTTAAACTGCACAGTACAATGTTCTCAATGTAACATTTTAAACTACAGAATACAAAATCCTCATTTCAAGACATTAAATTACACAGTACAACACCCTCACTACAAGAATTTAAACTACACAGTACAATGTCCTCACTACAAGACTTTAAACTGCATAGTAAAACGTCCTCACTAAAGACATTAAACTGCACAGTACCATGTCATTTCTGAAAGACTTTAAACTGTACAACCCCCATGTCTTAGTTGCAAGACCTTAAACTGAAAAACAACCATAAGCGTCAGTGCTTCATGACGTTAAAATGCGTAGCATCTTTATCTTTGTTTCATGACGTTAAATTGCATGACATCATTTGGACAACTAAAGTTTTATCTATTTGAAGTTAGAATATTCTACAAGAAAACATCATTAACATCATCTCCTCTTTAGTAGTACATGAGTCCCTCTATTTCCTATGTCTGAGTCAAATCTTAATAGAGACCTTATTTCAAGAACTATATATGGCTTGATTCTCATTTTCTTATGAGATATGTAGAGACACCAAAATCTCCAATTTTGGGCCCATCCATAATCCCAAAATCTTCTTATTTTCTTTTCTCATATTGTATTTGAATCAGATCTATACAGAGTGTTTCCTTAAGATATATGACTTAGTTTTTATACCATTTTATGTCTTAAGATTTAACATTATTTCAGAATGTGTCAAAATCCCACATTCTTCATGTCAAACTTGATTATCACGAGGAATGATTATTTAAAGAACTACATTATAATTGATTCTCATTTATTTGAGATACGCAGAGATGCCTAGATCTCCAATCTTGGGCCGAACAGTGATAATAAAAACCTTTATTTCTTGTATAAAAATCAAATCTTCATAAGGAATGTTTTAAGAAATATGTATGACTTGATTCTTTCCCCAGAAAGACGCATAGTGAAACTGGGTTTTTTATCAATTAATCCAGTTAGAATATTTCTTTATTTTCACATTGGTTCATCATTGTCCTTACTGCACGATGTTAAACTGCCTAGAAATTTAACACCCCATTCTTCACTTGTGTCACCTATATATTAAGAAGAAACCTTTAATACTCCTTGTTTCTCACACCAAGCATAGATTAAGTGGGATTATGAATTGGGTAAAAGGCTTATTTATATAAATAAGGTGTCTTAATTTATTATGGGTTTATTAATGTCTTCACTGCATGAATTAAAACTACACAGTATAATGTTCTCGTTGAATGAAATTAAATATCACATCACACTATTAATTTAAAGAAAAAAAAGAAAGTCTCTATTTTACACATGAGTTAGATCTATGTAAATAAAGTTTAAATCATGGACAATATTTTTTAAAATATTTCTCATATGCATTAGGCATAACCCCCTTCCATATTTTTCATTCTTAATCTTAAATATTTCCATATCCTCATAATCTTTCTTACGGTTTCTGGTGATAGGGTTTCTAATACCTGAGAGATATTTTTCCTGACTATGTAGAACGTTCCATTAGGTGGACTTTTATAAGTTGCCTACATAACAACCCTTTCAGTGAAAAGATGCCACTATTTGGATATGTATCATATGCCCCAATTTTCCTTTCATAAAACAACCCCCATAATAGGTTTTTAAAATAATTGTAACTTTGTTCTTGGTTATAGTATCGTTTTCCCCTTTAATATTGGATGAAAATATACAAGAATCTATATTTTAAAACAGACATTCAAGTATACTTGTCCCATTACCTTTCTAACAATCTAATGGTCTTGAAGACCTTGGTTTACACATTTTACTCACCATGTGTTCAATACAATACGAAATTACGATGAAATTATTTGGACACATATTATATATTGTTTCCATTTTTGGTCCTAGTTGTATGACAAAAAACTACAGACACCATACCTCTTACGTTTGGGTAAAACCTTTGTAAAATTCGTATTCGTCTGATTCTTTGGACATCTTGGGTGGAAATACCATTTTCATATTTAGGTACATTTATCCATAAACAAAACTATGTTCTTCGGAAAATCTAAATCTCCATAACCATTCTTCGTCTTTCAGTAATATAACAACAAACTTTTGAGAGCTCTTTTGTCTTACTATGCAGCATGTTCCCTTAGGTGGCCTTACATAAGTTTCCCACATAATAGGACTTTTAGTAAAAAGATTACATTATTTGGATATGCAGTATATGACCTAGTTGGCCCTACATAATACAACCGCCATAATGGGTTTGTCAACTAATGGTAAATTTGTTCGTAGAAAAGACTTCCTCTAATGCTTTTAGCTCTTTTCCCATATCATTCCTCAGTTCCAGAAATTCCCAAATCATAGTTTACAATTTTTCCTTCTATAACTGAATATGATATTATGTTTCCAAAAAAATTATCATGAAATTGGGAGAGTTTAATATCTTTTTTCAAAGTTAAAGACCTTAAATTAAAGCTACCCAATGTCATCACTGCATGACTTAAAACTGCACAGTATAATTTCTTCACTACATGAATTAAAACTACACAGTGCAATGTCCTCATAGCATGAATTAAAACTCCATAGTACAATATCCTCATTGCATGACATAAAATTTCACAATACCAATGTCCTCACTTCCTGACTTAAAACTGCATAGTACCAATGTCCTTACTGCATGACTTAAAACTACACAATATAATATCATAAATTCCCCTTTTTGATAAATTTTAACAATTACTCATACACCAAATTTTTATTAGAAATGGTTTTCCTATCCATGAAATATGTTGGTTTAAAATATCCTGTTTCATTCTTAAAATTCATTTCCTTACCAAAAACCACCCACTGTGGTCTTGAGTCACCCAAATCATATTTTCCCCTATCTATCAACAGGAAAATGTTAAACTTCAAAGTGCTATTTTTTTGACTATACAACGCACTCCTTTAGGAAAACATGCATAAGTTGCCTATATAAAAGGCCTATCTGTCAAAAGATGTCACTATTTGGCTATGCAATGTATGCCCCAATTTTCCATGCATAACACAGCCCTCATAAGGGGTTTGTCAAATAGTGGTAACTTTGTTACAAGAAAGGGAACCCCTTATGTTGATACACGTTTTAAATTTGGTGACCATAAAAATCATGGATCAAGAGTCCCCTTGGAAATATTTAAAGAAGATTAAATCAATTATTAACCATAGAGTTTTTTTGGGATCTAATTCAAAGCTTATTTTCAAAGCTATTCGACCCTAAATATTAGCCCATTATAGTTCAACATGCATGACTCTGAACTGCCAAACAAAAAAGTCTTGGTACTCATAAGATTCTGAACCTGCAAAGGGAACTATAAACAAATGTCGAGTCCTAGCTCACTAAACATAAATTTTGTACAATTTAGATAATATTGAGCAATAAAAAGTCAAGAGATATAATGTTTTGGGGGTTATCCATATAACCATAGAAAAAAATCAGACTATGATCACTAGACCCAATGGCCTAGGTAAAACAAAAGCATTTAACGAAAGCAAAAACACAAATTATTAAAGAAAAAATAATTTTCATTTATGAAAAAATTTCACAGAGGTGAATCCCCAAATTGGAGTATCTCTCTCAGAAATTAAACAAGTCTTTCTATGTAATTCCTAATTTTTTTGATAGCCTCTTGAGCCCCATCAACTTTTTATTAAAGTTTTTCTATTTGACCATCCTCGCTCTCTTCAACATGATGAAGTGATTCTCTAGAATCTGCAATGGATTTTACACCACCCTTAAGGACATCTCCTAATGAGCTATGTAGCTGGTCAAGATCCCCTATAATGATATATAACTCCTGTTGAAGGAAACATTTCTGAACAATCTTTTCATTAATTGTCTACTTCAGTCCCCTCAACTTTGCATTATTATTAGCCTCAACCTAGGACAGTGCTGTTTGGAACTCTTCAATATTGATTGACAGTTTGGCTTTTGTCATGTCTTGTCGATGATTTTTCTCTTGCTCCCTCTTCTAGATAATCTATTTCACCACAATATGAATTTCACGGTATTGAAAACCTTCAAATCTTATCATGATAAATAGAGATGAAAGTCGTGGAATTCATGAAGGTAGTTCCTTAAGGGGCATCTCAGTTATTATCTTACAGATGTTTTTCCATGCTTTGTGATGAGCAAGACGAACAACCTTCAGTAGTTCTTAGTCCGATTCAAAATCACTGTCATAAGGGGGTGCATATTCTAGGACTAATTCACTTAAAGAAGTGCTCTATTCCATCCCTTCTTGAATAATGGTTGCTCCACCTTCCAACGTTGTTTGGGATGATGCACAAGCTTCACCTCTAGACCTAGTCATTGAAGTTGATATCCCTATATGGTAAATCAAGAATTATGGTAATGATTAGATTCAAGAGATACAAAAAGTGAATAAAATCACAATATCAGTATCCCTAACCTAATAGTAGGTTTGAAGCTTGTGAATAATCACCTCCAATGTTCTTAGTTTCTACAATTTTGTTTGATGTCTCTGGATGAGGAGTGCTATCTTTAATATGCTCAGTATTTTCAGAGTGAATCTTAGGAAGACCTTTTATCTCAAGATCCACCTAATCCAATGTCTCTGCAATAGTGGGGTGATGTTAATATCAACACTTCCTTCAAGTACCATTGCGACAATAGTTTCTTTAGATGGAATTGTATATTTCAATCAACCATGGTTAGTAGGTTAATCATAAAAATATTAACAGGACAAATAATGAGAACTCATGTATCGTTGATTCTATACAAGTAACTCCAAAATCTTTTAAAGTATTTGATATATTAACATGTTTTAATAGTTCTTCAAAATAAAAGACAAGGTTCATCATTTCATCCCATGACATCTCATATCCAAGGTTAGTCTCACCCATGGGAGCACTTGGCGTGTTTTCTTTACAACCTTCCTTTGGAACACTATAATCCCAAATAGCTTCTTCAACAATAATTGCGGGGTCAACGCCAGTTTTTTCTAGATTATATTGTTCATGTGATGAACCTAAAAGTATCACAAAATGGAAGTAAGATATTATAAATTTTTATGCCTTATAAGGTATTATTGATTTACCAGAACCTTTCTCTCCTCTGATAGTAGGAATTAAAGAAGTGTTGGGAACATATGTTGGTTCCATTGGCTTTAATGCCTCTTCAAGAACCACTGGATTTGCAGAAATTTGTGTCTTCTTAGAAGTACCTTCTATATCTCCTTGAATCTTATCAGTAGTTTATTTAAATTACTAAACAGAATAATCCCTTATAATCTTAAAAAGTTTAAACACTTTTTCTTGAATAATGACTAAAATTCATGATTATCAGGGAGACATACCACTGCTAAGAAAGAACTTAACCATGTCCTACTTTATTCAATGATTTTTCTTCTTCTCCTTTTTGGGAGGGATTTCATCATCATCTATAAATAAAGGTATAAGATATTCTAGTACCATCTATATTTCCTCTTCCAAGTTATGTTGGCCAGTAGATATTTCTCCCGATTCACGGGGTGACCCAATAGATCCATGAGTAGTGCCTCCTAGGCTATATTGTGGTGAAGGAACTTTAGTTGTTTTTCCTTTACCCAACTGTATGTTAAGATTATATTTATCTTAAGTAACAATGTTTTGACTAAATTCCATGATGAAAAATGGATGAGAATGTGATAGAAAGGAAACTCACATCCTCAGGATCTACAATGTCACGCCACTGTTCATTTAATGAAGGATTGATCTCTTCGGTGGTACCATGATCTATCATTTCTTTTACCCTATTTGTGGTAGGAATTGATTCATCATCGGAATATAATATCATTTCTAGCTATCGAATACAGGTCCTTACCTCATTGGGATTATCCTTAAAAAGGATGTAAGAAGAAGCCCGCAAATCCCCTACTCCTGGAATATGAAGTCCTTCATACAAAGTCATCCACATGGTTTGATCATCAAAATAATGATTCTTCCATGTTCGAACAACCTCTGATTGTATATATTCTGAGTAAATGTATGATGGTTTTGAAGAGGATCCAACAAACTTTGAGTTGAGTTTCTTCCCATCACCCACAATCATGGATGAAGGATTTGAAAATGGAACTCACCGCTCTTCAGGATGATGGTGACCAGATCACATTGATACGAATTTGGTAGGGATTGATGAAGTGGAACTCTTAATACTGATAGGAGGGATATATATGGAATAACGTCTCTGGTGAATTTGGAGTATCATCACCTCCACCATCTGATTCTTTCGAGCTGGCCCTTGATGATGATGAATTACCTTCCAAACGATGGGGTTCCTTCCTACTACTTCTCTTTATCCCCACTCAAGGGATGACATGATTTAATAACCATTTAGGGTAAGATGAAACCCATTTTTTCAGCATACCAGATGGTCAATCTACTTACTGTGTCAGCAACGGGTAAATTAAATATTGCCCCAGTCTTCTCTACAGATGTCAACAACCATAGTTGTTGGGAAACCATTGGGTTTTTCTCTAATCTGACATTCATGGGAGGGGATACAATATTCTATTTTAGATATTTTAATTGACATGCAAATCTATAAGGAGCATAGGCCTCAAATATGATTTCTTCATCGATTCTGGTGGCCAACACACCATCCCTGCTAGCTAGCATATATGCCCTCAATTTTAAACTAGTAGTACCATCTTCAATGAATCAACCTGTAGGTGGATTCCCATATGGGAAGAAATGGAATTCTATATACAAGCTCAATCTAGCCTTGATGTCATAAGCATTCAAAGACAAGGGTGAAATACCAGAAAAGGCATAAAAAGATGGTCAGAAAGAAATTCCAGAAACCTGTACTCCAATTTGAACCATATAGGTTCTAAAGTGAGCAGTAATCTATCCCCACAACACATGGAATGGTCCCGATATTCTAAATGGAGACTTCCATTTGTAAATATGCAGCAAAATCCAATGACTATTGGCCAAAATAAGAGTATCTAACCCTACCATCCTTTTATCCGCCAGCTTAGCTATAATAACCATGGTTCCCAGCCGCATGCCTCCTTTGGAGTCTCAGACTAGTAATAAATACACACTGAACCACATGGGAAAGAAACCTGCCAGACACATCTTTACCGGAATTTTTGGGTTAATTTTATATCCCTATTTATCAAATTCTCCTTTATCCAATGTTGTCCAAAAGGTGTCATGAGTGCCTCTCTTCTCTTCCCTTGGACAAATAGTCGGACGAGTGTAAGTGGGACACTTTTACTTCTTATTTATTAAAAATATTTCCATCCATTCCTTCGGATGAATATCCCTCCTGGTGTGAGTTCTCACGGTGATTTAATTCTTGAGTTTGTTAAATATTTTCATCAACTCACGAACCAAATATAGTGTCTTCTCCGAGTTCTTCTATTTCACCTAGGGAGGAATAAACTCTTCATACATGTCTCTAAGGACTAGAGTTCTAGAAATAATTTAAACATCCCACAAGCGGATACCTGCCTCTCTATGTGTTAAATGGAAGGAATTAGTCCTTGGGCTCCATTGACTTAATAATTCTAGCATGAAATCATTATTCTTGTACATGTAGGTTTTTCTAATCCAGACAGTTTCATAAATCCCAATGACTCTCAAATCATCTGCTTAATCTGCACATGTCTTTTGCAACTAGTATTCACACATCCATGCGGGTTTTACACCTCCTCCTTTGTGGAACTCCCAAATGTTCTTCCAACCCTTGGACTGATCAGTCTGACAATCTCTAAAGATGGATGAATAGTAGTGTGGCTATATATCGGGTGTGTGTGCCTCAAAATCTAGAGCACACAGACAATGATGCATAATATGATATTTCTATACTGTCCCAACATTAGAAAATGAGCCTCTAATAGAAACATTGGCTGATGAGAAGTTGGTATAATCCTGAAACCATGAATGTGGGATATAGTTCTTTGGATCTGGAATGTTAGCATCCAACAAATGGATACAACTATACAACGACATATAGGTGCTCGAGGAAAGTTGAAGTGGTACTTCTTCAATTTTTTTCTATGTATGGAAGGGTGGTTTCAAAATCAACAAAATAGTCATGACCAATGACATTCATCATGTCATCAATCCTCTTGTTGGCGATCTCATCAGTAGTTTCAATTATTTTGGGAGCCATTGAAGTTGCAAAAATATAGAGATAAAATTTTAAAAGTAAGTTTATTTTTGGAGTTTTACAAAAAAAAATGGAAAAGGCATTAATGTGCGGAAGTTTAAAATTTGGCACGCATGTATATGTAAGTGTGCAAGTATGGAACCCAACTTATAGCGTGCCACAAAAAAAACAAACATAAGAAGCATGGTGAAATAGAAGCTCCTGAATAAAAGATGGCTTGCCCGCCGATAGATGGAAATTCGGAAATTGAGAGACTTTTCGCGGAAGTGAAGCTGTTATATATAAGCTATTCATGTCACCCTATGCACCAAAAATGTTACACGTTGCAAAATTTCATGCCCAAGTCTACTTGAGTGCCAATACTTGCACGCCCCAGTGCTCTTTTCTTTCTCCGTCATTACATTATCGTAGTATAGGATCCTCTTTTAATTTCTCGGATCTAATTCGGGGGGGGGGGGATTTTTTGACACTCTATTCCACCAAATAGTCTAAAAAATATGACAAAGGGAATCTATTATAATGAAAAAGGTGGAAAATACATAACTAAAAGTCAATATTTTCAAATCCATGAGTTTTTGGCCGCCTTATTCTATCCAAAACATTGTCGGCACACAACCTACTTGTGGGACCCCATTTGGCGTGCAAGCTAATTGCGTGCCCCCATATGTATCCCAACCTACTTGTGCGCCACCATATGTTGCATAGCCTACTTGAGTGCCCAACTAATTTCACCCAGGGTCCTATTTTTTCCTATAAATAGACCCTTGGGGCCCTCATTTGTATGGACAAATTTCCATGAAGCCCAACTGCTGCTTTGGTCGGCCTAATACTTCTCCCCAGTCTTCTGAGACATTCAAGGTAGTTCTTCAACACCTTGAGTGGAGGATTTAAGGTTGGATCATTGGAAATAAGTCTTTTTAGTTTTTGAAAACCATAAAACTTCTGCACCTAAAGAGCCCAACCTCCCCATGTTATAAATACTTGCGCACTGCCCATTCCTCTCATAGGAACTTGAGCACCCCACTTCTTGTATCACCAGTGAAAACTCTTGAAGTTTTGAGACAGATCTAGCCCAAGTATTACCATATAGGTTTTTATTTTCCTATGTGAACATCAGGTCGCCCAAGCCTACTCGCACACCCTTACTTGCATGCCCTTACCAACTTGTGCTCCCATACTTGCGCGCCCTTCTCTACTTTGGATCCCCTCCTTGATTCAATTACTTTATTTACTCTCTTCAGTCTACAAGCCATAAAAACATAATCAAATAATTCATGGAAAGGATTATCCTTTCTTGGATCCATTATTTGAAATTGATTCTGTTGAGACCTCCACCAAAACATCCTGACTTATCGAACCTTTGAGAAAGGAACCCCAGTGTGTCTCCTATTTGGGTTTGTATATCCATAGTCAGAGGTTCCCACATTTGTTTCACAATGGGGTTAGGATTCAGGGAGTATTTTTGGGTGTGTATATCCATAGTCACATGGACCTTTCTCCTAGAAACAATGTTGGGAATCTCCCAATTTGGAGAAGGGTTGGGTCCCAGCCTCTCCCTTCTTGAAGAGATAGCTCGGAACCTCAGGTATCTCGTAGGGAAGGAACAATTCACACTTGTTTTTCTCCATTTTGAAAAAGGATAAGTCTCCCTTACCCTACTAGAATCAATTTAAGGGAAACAATCTTGGCATAATCCCCTAGATTTACTTGTAGGAGGTGGCATCATTGACCTTCCTCTCTTCTTTAGTGCCAAAGACCAAAGGGGATATGGGAATAGGGACTCTTGTTACCCTTTCCTTCTCCTGTTGTGCTTTTCACCATGGGCATCCATCCTAGTGTAAGCCCCTAACCTTCATCCCTTCCTCTATACATTAGACCCTTGTCCAATGTAAATAGAAAATAGGGAAGGATTATCACCTCGGCCTCTTCCAAGGTCGCCTCAACCGTGTTCGCCTTGGACACCATAGGTGTACCTTCTTCCACCAGCAGAGCATGATAAATTGGAAAGTGTGAATTCCCTTTTTAAATGTTTGAAATCCTCTTGTTTCTCACACAAAGAATGAATCACATGGTCTAAGAGATATTTCATGGTCACAACATTTTCACAATTGAATGTACTATGATAAATCTGATTCCTGTTCAAACAAGGATACATAGGAATCCATTTCAAGGCCTGAGCTCACTAGAAGGAACTACGAGAACTCTAATTCCTATTCAAACTAGGATGTGTAGGAAGCCCTTTTAAGGCTCGAGCTCACTGGATATCCTCCTCAAGAATCCAACCCTAATTCCCTAAATCTGGACATCCTCCTTAGGAATAATCCCCAAATTAAGCCCGAAATCATCAAGGCATCCTTTTTAGGAAATAAGCCCAAACTCATATCCCTGAAATAACCATACTCTCCTATGAGACTTATAGAACTACATGGTATTTTATTACCACCCATATGGGATATGTAGTAAGCCTCCATGAGGTTCAAACACAACACTTCAAATCAACCCTGTTCTCCTTGGGCCATATTCCCAACAGGGTCTAATCCTACTTGGAAACCCATATCCTTTCCAAGTTCCTTAGGCCGCTTTAGTATAAGTCCCAAATTATGTTTTGACTAAGAACCTTCTGCTTAGATGTCTATACCACATTACATTAAACTATAAAGATAGGTCCTTATCACATGACCATAAAAGGTATGATGTGTCCCATTCAATGTAACTGAACTACGGGGGTTCTAATTCCTTTTACAAGGATATGTAGGTAGCCCATTTTATGGGAACAATCCCAAAATCAAATCAACCCTTCGTCTCCCTGGATGGAAATAAATTCTATAGTTCTCCATTGAGTGGATTTAAAATCATTATCCTCACAATGAAGAGTAATGGAATATCTAAGCAGTATATTAGAGGATACCATTGATGGAAAACCTCGAATACATATAAGCATTTATATTAATGAAGAACCCTGAATTCATAATGATTATTCTAAATTTTACACATGTAAATAAGTGATTGGAAATTCCAAGATAAAATTATGTAATACTTTGTGAATTAATATGGATTCATGAAAATTTCTTAAATTTACAACGATTGTCCCAGAGTTGACAATAATTCCCCCCAAAAGGGAGTGATGAGTCTAACCTCCCATCCTCTCGACCAATGAAAGTTATTAAGTATCATAAATTACAAACATAAAAAATAACTACCTTTGTAAACCAGGTCCCCTTTATCTAAATAACTATTGTAAGTTTCTAGTTCCATAAATAAATCCAATGGAAACCTCCTGGAAACAATGATTCTTAAAACTAGAACACATGTTTCAAGGAACTACAAAACACACATCCATAGTCAAACTAATCATAAACCACTAAATAAAACATGTTGGATGACATAATAAGATATATAACTCAATCATGTAGAATTTTCAACGATGGATGTTGACATGGATCAAGATACGTTTAAATGAGACCATTGAAAAATTGCTGAGGAAATAATCCTTAAACATTCCAAAATGTCCCATACCACCTTGAAACATTCAAATCATAATCCCTTATAATATCATAGAAATAAGGATAATATTTACATGATATACCAAAGGTTATTATATACACCACAATCAAGTAATATGTGATGAATAAGGAATATACCTCATAAAAGTTAAAGTGAGATGAGAAAAATCATTTTTACTTTGGAAAAAAGAGTTCTTTTTGGAAAATCATTTTTTTGTCATGAAATAATATTTTAATCATGTAAAGCTGAGATAATAATATGGAATAAAGTTTAAATTATATTTGAAGCATAAATTATTTCCCAATAAAGTGAAATCATGTAAAAAGAGCTTTTAAATAAGCTTTAGAAGTAAAACATTTTAGTGCCCTTTTAAGAAAAGTTTAAAGATATTTTAAAATAGAAAGACATATTTTCTTTAATAAAACCATAAATGAACTAAGATAGGATTTCATGATAAAATTTTTGCTTCTATAAAAATTATAATTACTTAATATAGATTACATAGTGCACTTGAAAATAAGTAAGAATTTTGGAAGTTCCCTTTTATCGATATTTTTTTGAAAGATCCTTTTAATACATATAACTCCAAAAAAATGAAATTAGAATTCGGGTTGGTACACATATATTGAACATTAAAACTTCATTTATGAGGATTACATACAAATAAATAATAATATCATTTATGTGAGTAGAGAATAAGGGAAATCTGAATGAAAATGGAGGTTTGGGTAGAAAATACTTACAACTTTGTAATCAATTGAATCATATGCCCAAAAATTAATAATCATTAAATAATACATTAAATATCATGAAAATAAATAAATTCATGATATTAAACATCAATGGTATGTATACAATAAATATACACAAGAAATGGTATTGAATAATAATTATGTCACAAAAATGTAAGTGAGGGGAGGAAACCCCCTTACCTTAAGTCTGAATGTGTTCTACTCTTGAATATAAGGTCTTGGAATATGAAATTAGACCTATTAATAACATAATTCAGAAAATATTAAACACTTATTTAGTCTATAATTATTTTTATTATGCACATTATGTCCTTATTTATTAGTTATAAGATTGAATTTTTCATTTCGTAGTGTATGATTTCTTGATTTTCTTAATCGGTTCACTTGTTTTTAAGTAATGGAGTTCATGTGGAATGGATGTAAATCTCTAGAATTTAATTTACACATTATTTATGAACATAAATAGTAGTTAATTATAATTTATATAATTTGTTTACATGGAATGAGGATGAATCAGTATATGAAATATTAATGTCAATCACTTAGATTATTTTTACGGTATTTTGATTATTAGGAACTAGTTTGGTCATATGATTTAATAACATATATATATACTAGTTCCTGAATATTAAGTAGTTTATAGTAATAATATTTTATACTATTTCAACCATAAAAATGGTTTAATGAATAGTAATGAAGAATAATTTGAAGAATGAAACATAATCATCCATGAAGTTTGTAAATTGGAACCTCACAGACGATGATATCGTTTATACAATAAAAGGGAGAGGGAGTAAGAATATTGATGAAGAATCTTCCATTAACATGATATAATTCTTGTATATAGATGATACTATATTTATCATGGTAATTTGGGCAGAATAGGCTAGGCTAGGATACTAATAAAAAGGAATTTGAAACGAAAATGAGAGAAGTAAAATGTGAATTTACCTCTTGAATCCACCTCCTTGAGAATATATTTAAGGGAAGGGGTTATATTATATAGGAAAGAAAAAGATATTCTTGGACGTGTTTAGTGACTAGATAAGAGTATTTGAGTATAACATCGAGTAGATTCAAGTCTTATAGGAGTGAGGAGAAGGGGGATTGAGGGGGGGGGGGGTGTTATTGTGGTGGAGAGGAGTAAATTTTGAATATTCAATTCATTATTTTGTTAATTCCTTCAAGGAAACCAATATTGTTGTTTCATGAGAGCCATTATAGTAAAAAGTTCAAGTGATTTCTAACCAAGTGGACTTAAATAACTCATGACGTCGTAAATAGTGTATTTAAATGATAACTTGTATATACTATATTTTACTATCTTTCACTATTCATAAAAAATTTATGTTTTTTAGAAAAATAAAAAAATTAACCCTAACCATTATTTTATTTTTATAATTCTAAAATGAAATCAATTTTTTGAAAATAATTTTTTAAATATATTTAATTTAATTTTTAAATAAAATCATAAGTTATTCTAAAAAAACAACTTTAAAACTATAACTCGTTTTATAACACCTTGAGAAATTAATCAGGGTCACATAAATTTATCTTATAACCATAAGAAAATAAAGTAAAAATTTTTGATTAAATTTTATAAAAAAACATTTCCATTTTAAATTTTAAAATTAATCAGAAAATAGTAATTTAAATATTTTTGTCATTCAAAAATTCCAATACTTATATTAAGATTGTTTTTTCACTTTTAAGATGTCTAAATTGTATTTATTCCGTATTGGGTGAAGTTTCTATTTTTTATGTACAATTTAATATTCATTATTATTCATAAGGGTATGTAACTATTCACTAAAAAATAATTTTTCTTATCAAACTCTAAATATCTTACCAAACACAACCGTGTATGATAGTTTTTTAAAATTCAAACTATAGAGGTGGAAAAGTAATGATTACCTCACTAGGTTATAAAAAAGTAGTGCTTTTTAGAGACTAAATGATTCATTCATTCTATATTAAATATATTTAGAAATTTTTGGGTGTTACATATCCTCTATTTAAACATTTTTCAAAAATTTATAGTTTTTAAAATAAGAGTGTGACATTGTTTTACTTTTCTTGACATAAAATATTATAAAGGTCATAATCACATATAATTGACCAAAAAATTATATATAACACTATATTGTTTCATTATAGATTAAGTGGAATGATAAAATAAAAATAATGGTTTTTTATTTTCCATTTTTGATTCCTCATCATTTAATTATTAACATTAATTACCTGATTTACCCTTTACTATGGTAACAAACATTACTAATTTTACTAATTCTATTAACAAAAAATAAAAGAGGCCTATTCACAAAATTTGGATCCAAGGATTATAAATATTAAATAAATTTTAAAAAATTTATAACACCTCATTTTCATTATTTAATTTTAAATTAAACTTTTAAAACATGAAAAAAATCTGTTTTTCTGAAAAATATAATTTTTTTGTCTATAAAATGTTTTATACTAAATTCAAGCATAAATTTAATTTTTTTAAAAGTATATTTAGATTATTTTAAATCCAAATGAACCAAGTAATGTTCAAAACTAATCCAAAATATAATTTTAATTTTTAAATAATTTAAATGAAAACAAAGTTTTCATAAAATATTTTATTATTCAATATTCAATAAAAAATCAAACATTTCAGAAAATTCTCAAAATTTAAACATAATATAATTTTGATATGAAAATTTAAAAATTTATATAAATTTAATAAAATATCATTTCTAATTTTCATAAAAAAATAATTATATTATTCTCTAAAAAATAACAATTAAATCTGTTTGTGAAGAAAATGTGTTTTTGAAGAAATAAATGGATTTAATAAAAATTTAGTTCTTATTTCCTAAAAAATAATAAATAAATTTATATTTAGTAGGAAATTTATATATATTTAATAATTTGGTTATTTTTATTTCTACCTGCTAATCTAATGACTATGTTATAATAGTGATATTTAAATAATAATATTTCAGGGTTTGTTTAAGATCGATGTTGTGTATATTTCAAACTACGAACCACAGTAATCCCCTTAAAATATCTTCAAATTACAAGGATTTTCAGATAAGGTGTTCAATAAATCCCCAGTCAGCATTCCAAGTATTGATAAAGGGTTAAAGAAACTCAATAAACACTTTCCTAGATAATTCACAAGGAATATCTATGCCAAAACCAAATCCACTTATTTTTATCTGAACATTAATAGTTTTATTAGAGTATTATATTCAATTTACATTACAAAATTAAGAAAGGATTTGTAATTTTTTTTATTTAATGTAGTTAAATTTTTAATCTATTTTTAAAATCATGCTTAAAAAATATAAACTTCTCTAGCCTACCGGGATATTAAGAGATAATAATCACAAGCTAATCATACCCACATAAACTTTTATGAAGTAAAAAAATCAATAGTAATTATTTTTGTGAATATATTTAAATTTTGATGATTTTTTTAAAACATATTCAAGAATGATATAATTTTTTTGAAAGTGATCTTGTAAAAAATTTAGTCTTATGTCAATGTTCTTAGTATGAGAGTGTTAGATATGATTTTTAGAAATAGTGACCACACTAGTGTTTATATATGTGAATGGAAAAATAATATTCTAGTAAAGTGTACATGATTGTATATTTTATCCGTAAAAATTGGGTTTAATAACTCCCATGAAATATATAATCTTCTTTGACTATAGAAATATCAATAAAGTTTTTCTTCTTGCTCCTCCAGGTGATGTGTTATTTTTATAATAGTTGATAAGTTACACTAACATTTTTCTTGTCTAGTTAGAATCTTCCAAAGTCACTATTGGGAAAAAATAATGTTAATTATTATTTTCCTTAAGATTAAATAATACATGTATTTTTGTTCCATTCAAATAACAGAATTTTTTTTAAGATATTTTAAATGTGATTTATTTGGATTAGATTAAAATTGAGGGAAAAGGCATACACTAAAAATGATGTCCATATAGGTCAAAAAAAGGTAAATTAGTGTTCCAATCATACATTTAAAAAACAAGTACTAACCGATTTACAAGCTTCATCCAACTTTATATTATATTTTAATGTCATGGGCATTAATACTTCATTATAATGATCCATTACAAACTTTTTTAGATGGTATTTAATGTATTTACATTACTTTAAAAATGTTCCATAATAATTTTGGAAAATTTGAAAACCAAAGAAAAATTTATTTTCTAAAATATAACTCATTTCAGTCTCGTTATTCATTAACTCAAAAAATTATTTATAAAGCATTTCTTTAGTTGAGATGAAAATAACATCATCTATAAAAATTTGATTGATTATTAAATAAGATAAAAAGGTTTTGTGGAAAATGGTGGAATTATATTTCTAAATTTGGAACTCATATTATAAAATTAATTAAGATAAACTCTTATACCAAGATTTAGGGGCTTGTATTGAACAATTTAGAGCCTTTTTTAACTTGAAAAATTAATTTTAAAATTTATGATTTTCAAAATTGGATGGTTATTCCACATAAATATTTTCATAAAAAAACCATTTAAAAATGAAATTTTGACATCCATTTAAGAAAATTTAAAATTAAAACAATCAGTGAATGTCAACTAGATCATAATGTATTAGAGTTTACAAATATGTGAATTTTTTTTTATAATAATTAATTCCAATTTCATGATTATATAATTTAGTAACAAGATGTGCCTCGTTACAGAGAAAATTTCCTTGTTTATAAGGGTTTTTTTCAAAAAAACCACTTTCTTCCAATAATAGGATGATTATTAAGATGTTCTGTGAGAGTCCAAACACTGATCTTTTGAATATTATTCAACTCCTCTTACATAGAAGTATTCAAACTTCATCATTAAAAATATCTTCAATGGAATGAGGATGAGGGTGGTAGAGAAAATCTTCATGTTCAAGCTCATTTAATACTAACATTATAGTATGAGTCCTGAATTATAATTCTCCAATAAAATTATCAAGAGGATAGATTTTGGATTGATTCCAAGACTCAGTTAAAAAAGATGAGCATGATTCGATAACATCTTTAATTATTTTATAAGATTGAGGTTGAGGAAGAGTCAAACTAGGTCGGCAAAAATCCTCATCACTCTTCAAATGCGATTTCTGAATATTCTCAATCAATTTGATTTGTATTAAATCTTATGGGATACTTACCCTTTTATTGAAATCTCTAAAGGATTTACATGAGTTATAATACCCAATAAAAATTTCCTCATCATGTTTCAATTGAAACTTTCATAAATTATCATTGTTATTAAAGATAAATAATTTATGGATGAATAATCTAAATAATCAATTTTTTTAATGATTCATTTCTAGAGTACATAATGGGATTTTTTTAATATGGGTCTTATAAGGACAAAAATAGTGATAAAGTATATGGTATCGAATACCTCATCCAAGTATCTCGAGGAATGGAAAAATCATTTAGGGGGGTTCTAAAAATTTCTTGGAGGGTCCTATTTCATCTCTCAGTAACCCCATTTTGTTGAGGTGTTATAGGAGAAGAAATGGGGTGATGATAACCTTTATAATCACAAACATCATCAAATAATTTTCTATCAAATTCTCCACCATCATATCTTCTCCGGGAAAAGAGTTTTTATCATTTTCATTTTCAAATTTTCTTGAAAAGTTGATTAACACATTACATGCCTCCTCAATACAATGTCATGACCCATCCCAATGTGACCCATTATTTTAATCCCCAAGCATGACTCAAATAGGTTAGGTGATAACAATTAGAACTGAGAAAGAATATCACTAACATGGGAGGCCTTTTTGAAAATTACAACTACACACACCCACATCCCCATGACCATACGATGATGAAATGTAAAATAATGGATAAACCATGCATGAATACATCTAAAACCCATAACCAGAGTACAAAAAATTGGAACTAGAAATTAAACAGGGACAAATACAAGCCCACAAAAAGAGTTGGAAAACAAGTCCAACTTGAAAGTATTTATGGGTATTGATATCAAGATAACTATATAAACACACCTCGGTCCATCCGGTTCACTAAGAACTACTTGGTCTTGGTACCTCTAGGACCCATCAAAAGGTCGATCATCTGCATAAGGCACGACATGTGTGATAAAATCCCATGGAGTAGTGATTATAACAATACCCATTAATAATTTATACACAATGGTTCCACATAAAACCTATCTTCGAGAACACACTCCATGAGTCTGCTGACACTGATGATGTCCATCTAAGAGATCGTGCCTATCAGGTCTTATCATAGGAAGTAAATAGTTTACGTATGAAGTGATACGATACATAGATTATTATCACACCTAAGGCCATGGGGTAAAACAATAACTCAATCCAGAATAACTTACGATGTATAGAATCGACCCCAACATAGTTTTGGTCATGACGATACCAAGAACTCCACCTAGGGGAAGATGATGACAGAGGATTACACTCCGGCCTCACAAAAGGATTCCAAAAACTCTATCCCTAGAGTCCCACTTAAGGGATCACTATAATATGTATAGGACATGATTCCATATCAAACCTTAGGGAAATGGATATTTGGAACACACGGTAACGAAACTCATCCAAGATGAAGAGGATAAGGGCTCTAAGCTTTCTTGAAGAGAGTAGACAGCGTGTACTGGAAGTACACAGTGTGTACCTTTTGGCACTAGGTAAAACCCATATATCATGACCTCTTCCCATGTCTGTGTCAAAATACACAGCATGTATGAGGCTATGTACTTTTGACCCTGTCCCAGTACATGGCTCGGCCAGTGTAAACCTGATTTGGTAGTGTGTTGGTCTAATTACACATCCTGTTTGTGGTTGGGTACTTATGGCCATGATTGTGTACCCTATAAGGTACACAATGATATTTATAGGTTGAGTCACATGCTATGTCATAGGGGTCCCATGTCGTGTGATATTTATCTTCACACAGAAACCCTAGCTACTGCATCAGGGACCCACATGACATGTGTTTCTGAAATAAAATCCAAGTATATCTATATTTTCTAGAATCACCAAGTTCTTCCTACATAGTTTATTCTACCCCACCTATCCCCAAATCTATTTTGAATCATGATGTAAGGTGATTATGTACTCTTCTTGATCCATTCTATCACCTATCATTGGAATTCATTCATCAAGTTTGGGTAAGAATCAATTATGATTTATCCACATCATCATAGAATGAACAAATCAAACCTATAATTCCCCATTTTTATCTAAATTTCTTGCTACTACCATTGTCACATGATCCCCACATCATATTAAGACTAGAACTGCAATATCAAAACATTGTGCCAAACATTGGGTGCTCAATAGGTGATTCCTCGGTATTTCATCGAACCATGGTCCAAAATATATGCCCACAATGAATATATGAATAACAATGGGAGAAATCCAAGGATCCATGAAAAAGGGAAATGAACCTCATATTTGTTCTGTTGGACTTGATCTGGTGTCATTATAATGGGGAATGATGAACCATAACATCATAAATAATTAATCCCATAAATCCTTGAAAATAAAACCATTATTCAATATGACCAGTCTATGAATCCATCCATTGGTCAATTGATTCAAGTTCATCATAAGAATTAATAATTTAGAAGAAATCAAAAAAAAATCTACCTTTATTTTGATCGATCTATAATGAATAATGAAGTCACGTCATTGTCATTGGTGAGATCCTAATATTCCATTGCACACCAGTCATCGATCTTTGATCTCGTTTTTTCTCATAAACAGAACCTCCTCCAACAATCCTGTGGAATCTATAAATTTGAAGGGTTTTACAGATAACCCTAAAAATTTACTGTGTAACATATTTATATATAAAATTAATTAGGTCACTACTTCATTTTCAAATAAATGAAATAAATTTATTTATTTTATTAATTTTACGCTGAGGATGATTTTTTCACAAATTCTCTACATAGAAAAAGGATATGTCAAAACTATGGTAAAACCATCATTTTTAACTCTACATTTCCCTTTGATTTATAAGAAATTCCTCGATTCAAGAGTTATATAAGTTTTCTCGGAAAACTATTTTCACCTGATATAAATATATTTAATATATTTCAAAAATTTAGTTTAGTCACACAAAACCTTGGAATCACATACCATATCTGAACCTACTCTAAAAACACTGCAAATAATATATAAAAATAATACATGAAAAATATGATTCATTACATTCTACCCATATTGATCCTTTATCTCCCAAAAATCTAAAAACAAAAGGATAAACAAAGATTTGTGGGTTCTAAGCATGCATTTTATTCCATGCTCCCAGGTGATCTAATGAAGATTCTTGTACATTCATAGGACACACACTAAAGGAATATCAATCATATGAAGGATCCTCTCATTTCAATCCTCTACCTCTACTGGGTACTCAAAAAATGTTTCTCCATCCTCGATGTCTGGCTCACCCCATTTGACAAAGTGAGATGGATCATGCACATACCTTATCATCTACAATATGTGGAAGAACTAGGGTACCCATTCTAACTACAAAATTAGAGATATGTTGTATAACACATCTTCAACTCTATGAAATATCTGAAAAGGGCCAATTAATATCAAATATATCTTTCCACCCAATCCAAATCTCCATAATACACATCAAGGAGAAACCTTATAGAACACATAGTCTCCCTCCCCAAGCTCCAATGGCCTCCAATGTATATCGTCATAGGACTTATGATATAACTATGAAGTCCTCATCTACTCTTGGATGATATATACCTCCTCATTAGTGTCTCATACCAACTCTAGGTCTATAGGTTCTAACTCTCTTGGGTTGGTCCAACATAGTTGTGACCTAAAGGGTGGCCCATATATGACATCAAATGGTGCCATAACCATGGTGAAATGGTATCAAATGTTGTACCCAAACTCCAATTATGGTAGTTAATCCTCTAAAATATGGAAAAAGTAAAACTTAAATTCTTAAAAAATTTCCTCTAGAACCTGAATTTTCTATTTAGTTTGGACATTTGTCTGGGGGAAGCTATGATCAAACACAACTAATTCACAAAACCCTCCTACAATCCCAGCCAAAACTGAGATAGGAAGAGATCATCATAGTAAGAAATGTCCATTTAAGGAACTATATGGATTCATACTATCTATTACACATATAGATGTCATAGGATTTCTATTGAACTCTTCTCTTGGATAGATATGATGTGGGTTGACTTAGTGAGTCTGTCTATGATCACCATGATGCCATTTTGTACCCTAGAAGTAAGTCATAAGATCATCATAAAGTTCATGGATATCACATCCCACATAAACCTTGGAAGCTCAGGGGGTTGAGCTAAAACCACTGAAACCTGGTGCTTAACCATCACTTACTACAAATGAAGGCATCAAGAGATAAACTATGAAACTCCATTCTTCATCTTTGTCTACCAAAACTAATGTCTTAGGTTTTGGTGTACCTTTTACACACCTGAATGTACCTCCAATGGGGGTGTATAAAAATATCTCATAACTTCTACCCCCAATATCACAAGTACCATCATTAATCTTCTGAAAAGAATAAAAATCCTCTTCACCTTCAAAAAATCCTTCAAGAGCATGTTAAGTGGAAATGTGAGTATATTGGATCTTATAGTCGGTATCCCCATGCTTTGCCTCCATGACTCATTGTAAAATTTGAGTGGTAAAAACCATCACCTGGAGGTAAGTTACTCTATCCCTATCAATAAATAATAACTGCAATGAGGCCATAACTCCAAAAAATGACTCAAAAACTATGAATAAGATCCCCCACTAAGGGAATCTACTACATTGTTCCCCTTTATAGGATTATAAACAATTTAAAATTCATAATCATGGATGAACACTACCCATTTCCTCTATCACAAGCTAATATCCTTATAAGAGATTATATACTTGAAACTATTATTGTCATAATATATGATAAAAAAACCACAATCAGGTGGTGTCATAGCATATTTAGTGTGAAGAATACCACTGATAACACAAGATTGTGGGCCACGTAGTAATACTCATGTGGTCTCAACTGACATGAAAAATAGGAAATTACCATGCTTCTATACATCAAAACAAAACCAAGACCAATTCCTGATGAAAAAAATAACACTATGTTTTTGACACCCTCCTATGACAATATCTATATGGGTGCCATCCTCAAACTCTACCTCAACTCTTGAAAAAACTATTGGATCCTCTCTAACCACACAAAAGTTTTCCCTTTTTGGGTAAATGATGTCATCATGGATGGTATCGTAGAGAATTAAAGTATGAATATCCAGTAGTTTCATTCAAACCCAAGGAATCTCCGTACATCCATCACACACTTTGGTTGATCCCAAGATAACACTTCCTTGACATTCACTGGGTCTATAGCCACATAATTAGCTGAGTTAACATGTTCTAGAAAGGGGATATCCAGAATCCAAAAAATTGAAATTTGAGATATTCCCAAATATATGGTGCTCTCATAGTATGTCCAGAACTATCCCCCTGTGTCTCTCATGATTCTCATTAGATGTTGAGTATAATAGTATATCATTGATGAAGACCACTATGAACCAACATAAGAATGGATGAAAGATCCAGTTCTTGAGTTTCATGAACACCACATGGGGTTTTTTCATGCCAAAGGGAATAAACAAGTACTCTTAGTGACCATAGTTACATCATAATGTCGTATTCAGTATTTCCTCATCCGATAATCAAAACTAGTGATAACCTGATCTGAGGACAACCTTTAATAACCATCATGGCCCTATCAACCAATAAACGAGGGTATCAACCCTTCATAGTGGATACTTGTTCTTCACAACCACTAGTTTCATATGCTGATAGTCCACACATAACCTAAATATCTCATTTCCCTTAATGGATAATAGCACTGGGGCTACTTAAGGGAAAACACTAGGCCTCCCAAGGCCCTTTCTATATAATTCATCTAAATTCACTCTCATCTCACATAGCTCTATAGGATCCATAAGATATGCTCAAATATATATTAGGGTCATCCCACAGTGTATATGAATGTTGAAGTCTATCTATTAGTGGGGAGGTAAGGCTGGAACATCCCCAAAGATGGAGTATCTATACACTACCACCACTAAAAGGAACTAAAAACTCATTACATCCATTAGAACATGGGGAAATCTATCCAAATGATGAGTAATCAGCTGTAACCTCCTATTTTTTAGTCCATACCACACAACTTAAGATTCCTTCTCTCTCAAAAAGGAATACATGATCACATCATTGTAAATAAACCAAACTCTATACCCGAAATATTTTATCTGAGCATGAACAATAGAAAACCAGCCTATACCTAAGATGATGTTGTAAGGAATCATCATTTCTAAAAAGATATCACAATAAAAACTCTCACCTATCAAAGTTAGGTCAAATTGGCAGAAGAAGTATGTGATGGCTAAGTCACCTCTTATAGGGGTCATTAAGAAAAAGGGTCGAGCTAAGGGCTCAACCAGAATCTCTACATCTCATGCTAGATAAGTGGAAACAAAGGAATGAATAGAACCTATTTCTACCATTACCACCTATAAGGTACAAAATAAATAGATGGAACCTCAAATAATCCTAGGTGACTTTGGGTCATAATCCTTGACCACCCACATCTTTCCCCACCCTTAACCTTCATATCCCTTAGCCTAGAGTGGACCACATGGGGTGGTGGTGGTAACAAGTCAAAGAATCTACCACCACAAGTTACTTTCCCACCTCCTCTACCCAATACTCTACCCTGAGGTCCTATATACTCCTACCGTTGCCTCTATCTAGGAAACCCATCCACTATCTCCCTATCATTCATACATCGGGTTAGGAAATCTTATGCATGATGTCCCCTACTATCATAAGAGAAACACTGACTCTCCTTGGATTGACTCAACCCATCCTATGAGCCCTAAACCACAAAATCATTTTCCCAAGACCTTCTCCTAAAACATCTCACACAACCAGGTCTCTAATATTGATGTTAACTCCCTGCTACCAGAGTCTCTACTCCTATGTACCCACAGCCGACAACCACCATCTACATCTTATCAGCTAGAAAACTCTCATTATCTAATGATATATCTATCACCCTATAATAAGAATGAATGTGCATAGGTATAATACTTGTTTATAAGTAACCCCATATTCCTTTCTCTAAGGTACATGATTGAAATGATGGATCATGAACCATATCCATAATGTACTTGGAGTGGTTGGTGAACCCCAATGAATACTCATCCAATTTCATACTTCAATTCTAAAGTTGTAGAGGATCCTGGATGTGTACATTCATCAGAAATGCTGGATAGAACTCATATTTTGAAAGGATCTCAAACTATAACCATGCTAGAGTCTCCTCGTCATATGACTAAGTCACTAAACACCACCATCATCCTAAAAATCAATAGATAAGGCTCATTCCAAGGACCACCATATTATCTTCTAGTGTATTGAAAATATAAAAAAATTACATCACCACCTCAAAACAATACTAATCTATATATTATTCAGGCTTGACTCATAACCTTTGGTGTTTGTATCGTTGAGACTCAGGTTGTATGCTTAGTTTGTGCACCACATCTGCTGGTACCATAGGTACTATCTTCAACTTGAAAAGTGGTGGTATAGCTGGGGCACCACATGGAGGTAAGACCTTAGTTTCAGGTCCATGTATTGATGCATCATCACTAAGAGGATCATCCTCTTGATCTGGATGTTCAATAATATATGGAATACATGCTAGAGGAATCATGAAATAAACAAGATGTATCATGGTCAATGAGTAGATCTAGAGAGCTGACTCCATAAGGGCATAGAAATCACAACCCATTCCCATATAATTCATGTACCATTGTTTTCTCTATATCTAATGTCCACATGTACTGATTTAAAAATTAGGTGATCATAGTCTTGGTGTATGGATACGTCATACACCATATAAAAACTGGAGTCCTTGTCCTAAAATCCGAACTCGAAACACTTAAACACTTTTTTCCCAAACTGATCACACAGACTCTAGTCCAAAGGTAGTACCAGCTACTCTAATACCACTCTATCACAAACCCTCACAAGGGGGCCTATCTAGAGACTACCAAATCTAACCTCTAATAGGTCAGCGGCTGGGGACTAGCACTGAGTAGGAATATCACTAACATGGGAGGCCTTATTATAAAGTACATGTACACACCCACACATCTCCGAGTCCATAAAATGATAAAATGTAAAATAATAGATAATCCATGAATACATATATCTATAACCAAAAACTATAGTATGACAAAAAGAATTGAGAAGTGAATATGGACAACTATAAGCCCACCATAATGAGTGTAAAAACAAGTGAATCTTGAATTTATACATCTGGACTACTATTAAGATAAATATTGGAAAGACCTCAGTTTGTTCACCTAACTAAGAACTGCCTAGTCCTAGTACCTCAAGGAATACTCCAAAAGGTTAATCATTTGTATAAGACACAAAAAATGTTGGAAAAGGCCATATAGGGATGAGTATAAAAATACTAATTAGGACACCCCATAATCACTAATCATACAAGAACAAGAATCATCTCTACATTGGTATATATCTAAGCACATATAATAAGAATATAAAGATATAATCAACAAAGATAAATAGTATCAAGGTAAAGTCACAATCTTAATTCCAAACTAAGAATACATACTTGAAGGTTCCACATAGAACTCATCCTTGATAACACACTCCATGAGTTATGTTACACACTTGAAATTCGTGTGAGAAATTTTGCTCATCAATTCTTCTCATAGGAAATATACACTGGAATATCGAAGAGATATGATAAACATATAAGGATTAAAACCAATTACATGAGGTGTACAAAAAATTCAATATGAAATAACCTATAAGGTAGAGGATCAACACCCGCATAGTGTTGGTCATGATAAAAACAAGAACTCCGCATATGGAAATTTGATGATAGTGGATGCAAATACATACCTCATAGTACAAAATCTAAAATCTCTATACAAGGATTCCACTGAAGGGATCACTATCATATGTGTTGGATAAAATTACATACTAAAACTTAGGTAAATGGATATGGGGAACAAACACTAAAAATACTCATTCAATTTGATGAGGAAAAGGGATCTAAGCATTATTTAAGAGAGTACAAGGTGTGTAATAGTAGTAAATGACATGTCCCTTTGGCACTGGGTCATTCTAGTGTACCACTACCTGTTCCGTTGTTGGTGTCAAAGTACTTGACTTGTATAAGCCCATGTACTTCTAAAAATTTCCATGTACATAGATCATCCCATGTACACCTAGTCTGGTCATGTTCATATTGATGTATAAGGTGTGTTCATGGATGTGTATTTTTAGCGATGTCCACATACTATCCAAGGTATTCGATGAAATTTCTAGGTCGAGTAACACTCATTTAGATATTTAAATTCACATGAAAACCATAGATTCCACAAAATGGTACCACATGATGTGTGTTCCCGAAATACACTCCTTGTATATTGGGTTTTTTAGAAAACTTTGGGTTCTTCCTTAGTGTTGTTGTCCACTCCACCAGTCCCAAAATCCTCTGTTAATCATGCTAGGAAGAAAAAATCTACTTCGAATGAGCCTCACCAATCTTAAACTCTTGAATCTGGTTATCTAACTCACATGAGAATAGATTATTGTTCATAATTATTGTTTCCAAATGTACTAATCAAACCCATAGGTGTCCAATTCAGTTATATATTTTCACTGTTATCATCACCTTTTGATCCCCATTTCATATCATGTCTAGATATAATATATCGAGATGTTGTTCTGAGAATCAAGAGTATAATGGTTTATTGCTCGGTATTTGGTTAAATTAAGGGCCAAAAGTGTTTCCCATGATGAATAGATGAAGAATGATGTGAGAAGTCCAAGGAAACAAGCAAAAGAGGAACAAACTGTGGATTTTTTAGTTGTCCTCAATTTATTGTCATTAAAATTATGAACATTAAACTATAACATCATAATTGTTTCCCTAATAAATCCCAACAAAAATACCCATCCCATAATATGACTTATATAAAAATATATAAATTAGTTGATTGATTCGAATTTGTCATAGCAATTAATAACATGGAGAAAATACAAACAAAAAAACAACCTACCTCGATTTTAATTGATCGCTGATGAAGAATGATGTTGCATCATTTTCATTGGTGATATTCTCAGATTCCATTGTACACCAATCATTGATCATTGATCTTATTATCCTTTATTTATAGAACCTCCTCAAATGTCTCAAATATAAACTCTTGATTTGTAGGGTTTTACGACTAACTATGAAAATTTTCCATAAGAATGTTTATATATTAAAAAATATGAGTCACAATGTCATTTCAGAATAAATTAATTTAATTAATGTATTATATTCATTTTACACCCATGATGATTTTATCACAACCACCCCACACTGATAAATATTATTCTATTCCTGAGGTAAAAAATATGTTTTAACTAAATATTTCCCTCATATCTCTAATATGCACCTCCCAATTGATATTTATTCCATTATTTTCGTATAATTACATGTATATGATATTAATATATTTAATCTATTTGAAAAATTTATTCCAGGATCACTAAGCCCCAGAATCACATGCCTTATTAGCTCATGGTCTTGAAAATATTCCATATATTATAAAAAAAATACATGGAAAAAGGTCAAGACAAAATAGATATAAGGAATCATAAGAGGAATTTTTTTTAGTTTTAATGAAAGTCTTATGTTTCTTTAAAAGTTTTAAAGGTTGACAATATAAGTTATATCTAAAAGAAAATTTTGGTAAATTTCATACCAGTTGGTTAACATTGATTTTGACTAGAGAATGAACACTAGAATGAATTAGGAATCTATGAAAAAGAAAAAGATCATTATCCTGTTCTCTTAAAAATTTCACATTTTGAATTTATAGAGATTTTATGTCTATTATATAATCATTTTTAAAAAAATGTAGTACATAAAATATTTCGTCTAGAATTGAGAAACATTGAATTTTTTTTTAATTTTTTTCTAAAAATCTATAACATTATTGAATAATAATTAATAATTTATGTTTTAAACCATTTTCAAATAATACATCTTTAATAAGAGTAGATCTAGATAAACCAATTCTTCTTATACTGAATTTTTTATTTTGGAACCTTCTATATTAGTGACATTTCCTCCAAAAATATTTTCTAGGTGGTTCAATTTGGAAGGATCACCAAACATATATCATGACAAACCACTAACCATATAACATGTATCTTATCTATTTTTTAATTTTATCTGAAAAATAATAAGAAAATATAGATTTTGGTACCCATATCTTGGGACCACTTGAGATAGGTAACAATGATTTTGGAATCCATACTTGTTTGGAAAAAGTTTTTCCATTTGAAATATGGGAAGAAAGATGAATACTATTAGGTATACCATATCTATCATTTTTATTATGTCATTGATAAAACAAATGACCAAATTTCATACAATAATTAAAATATTTATTATGGGAAATTCCTTTCACAAAACTATACCTTAATGAAATACTGTAATAACTGGATATTTTTGATAAACCAATATCATGAATTTTTCTAAATTTTTTTTGTGAACCAAAAAAAACTTATTTATATTTTATTCCCATTTGGTGAAATATCATAGATAATTTTTATGATAATTAATTTAAAATTACATACATTTACCATTTATTTGATCTTTAAATTGTAAATATAAATTTATATATTCTTTTAAAATTTTATATTTTTCAGAAATAAATAGTTTATCGTTATTCTAAAGATAATATAACATTGAAATAGGATCAAAAAATCCTTTTGGAATCTAATTTTTATTATTGATATTATCATTATAAGTGAAATAATAGTTAAAAGAAGTTGAAGAGTAAAAATAAGAATGGGATGAGGAAAGATATGTTTTCCAAAATACTCAAGTCCGTCATTGAAATGTTTCATTAGACACATGGGACATTCAACACATGAATCATATATTTAAATCAAGTTCTCACCAGAACTCCATGTTAAGACCATTAAATCATTATTACTTTTTTTCTAGTCTTTTTACTTTTTCTTGTTCAAGGGACATTTTGGTTTGATGAGTCCCATATTTTTAAAAAATGTTACCTTAAATATATTATCTAGTTTCTTGAAGTGTCAAGGGGATCTATTATTTTAATTGAACTTTTCAGAAAAAATGGTAAATTTGAAAATATTTTAGTCACCATTGGATGAGTCATCATTATTTTCATAAATGAAATCTTCATTATAATATCTTCAACTTCTTTAGCCTATTTTTCAGATTCTCTCTTCATGGTTATCACATATTTCATTAGAGAACCTATGAGTTTCTCGACCAATATGTTTTTAATACAATTAGCTTCTTTGATCATGGTGACATTTGGATCCCAAATTCATGGTAAATTCAAATGGATTTTATTGACTACAGTTTATATAGAACGATAATTAGAACAATATTTTTTTCCATTAAAATTTTCATAAAATCTAGTCAACATGGTAGTTATGGATTCATTTGGATTCTTAGAGAAACTCTTAAAATATCACCTAAAAATGAAAAGCCATATATCATTAAAATTATTTTTACCTTCATGCATAACTTCTAATAACTTACATATTTAATGTATAGTTTTACATAAAATGACTATATAAAACTCATTATCATATAAACCAAAATTCACGGAATTAATATATTTACCACCTAATTCAATAACATAAATATCAGAAGGGTTCCATTAATCTTCTTTTTTAGTTGAAGTATTGTATTCATGAACAAAAATCTTATAAATAGGATAATTGATAGATCTAAGAAAAATTTTCAGGAAAGTATTAAAATAACCACAATTACATCCATAATAGAATAGAACATTACCCATTGATTATCCTTCAAGATCTGCATGAGTATTTGGAAAATACATTTTAAAAATTCATATTTATTTGAGAAAAATGGTTAATGATTTTGAAAATAAAAACCATGATCCAATTTGAAAATAATGCAATTAAAAAATTTAAAACACCTTTTATATGAAATTCAGGTTAGGGATATGGGATAAAATGGAAAGAGGGGGGGGGGGATTTTCCTTAAAAAAAATTAATGTAAAAAAACTCCAATATATAAAATCTTATAAATAAATTAATGAAATAATTAAAATCACAAAAATATGATAATATCTAATAATAAAATAATAAGAATAAATATGATTTATGAATGTAAATAGGATATCAAATTTGGTATGGAAATTTGAAAATAGTACAAAAGGGTACCCCTATGTCTACCACCTTAATATTTTGAGAATTTAATTTATTTGATCCTTTGATTTAATGGTATCCATGTTACCAAAACCATCCCTTTATTTTCTAGGTTTTATTAAGAAACTAGATAAAACCACACTAGCTCTTTAACAATGAAGCTAGAAACCTCAAAAGAATTATCCCATTTCTTTTGAAAGGATAAAATACATGTCAACCATATTCATTTACATTAGTAGTGGTAATCAGCAAAAGAGAAGAAATATGAGAAATAAGATATTTTTAGCTTTGTACCAATTTTAGAAAGGAGTTTGACCAATACAATGGGATAATGAAAAAATTAAGAGGGTAAGAAATATATTACAATATCAATACACACTATTTAAAAGAATAAGAGGATTTAAAAAAGAGATAATATTTATATCTTGAAGATATTTAATGATTTTGGGAATAAATAATAAAAAATATATTGTATACGAGTTTTAGTTTACCAATCCTCAAAAGTTCTCTATTTATAGCCTTAAATTCCATCATAACTATTCAAGAATAATTCAGAACATTAATTCATTAACATATACATTTTATAAATCATGAACATAATTATTTATATGCATGTATCAACCTTTTGTAATATATGAATTGACTAAAGAAGACCAAGGTAACTATTAGACAAATTAAAATTTAGAATAAAAATAATAAAATTTCATAATTATCGGAGAGAAGATAAGATTATCAAAAATATTATTATTTGAATTAATTTTTTTGATAAATTCTAACTAATTAGAAAACACTCATTAGGAAGAGTAAAAAAAGTCTGTAATAATAATTCAATGGTATCAAATAAATCATTCGATTAAAAATATAAATAATAAACATTCCATTTTTGTAATATTTGATCATATAAAGCCTTAAATATAATGCATTAAAACTTCAAAACAAGTTTTAATATATTATTTTAGTTTTAATATGATTTTTAGAATTATAAAAAAAAAAACTAAAAATAATATAACATGTTTATTTGGAGTTTCATGCTGCAAAAACATTCGAGAATGAAGAAAAAATTAAATTGGCATAACCAAAGTGTTTAAGGCAATGTAAAAATAATTCATAGAGAATATATAACATTAATATGAATTTATGGAACCATTATAAAAAGTTAAACAATTATTTTATGCATGAAGAAAATCATAATATTAAGAAAAATATAAAACTAAGGAAAGAAAAGATTTCCATATTCTCAAATATATATAAAGGTTCTATTCATGCATGTGTAAAGGTAATATAAAACATGGTTTAGGGTAAAATATATTTTGTAAAGGTTGTGTGAGGGTAAATGTAGAACGTAAGGGTACTTGTGAAGTGTAAGGGTACTTTCATGCTTTGTATAAGGGTACTACATAACATTTCATAAGAGTAATAAGAAAAATATAAGCACATCATATGGATAGATGATATTTTCAAAAATGTAAAGAGAATAAATTATGCACTATGTAAAATTTAAAATAAGGTATATAAAGGTAACAAATAATCTATGTATGGGAATCATGAAAATATTAAAACATGTATAAGGGTATATGTATGGTTATGTAAGGGTAAAGCAGAAAGCCTAAAACTTGCACAAGGGTAGAAGAGTACTTTCATAATAGTAAAAATAAATAGTTTAGAAAAATATTTTATCAAAATAATGGATTAAAAATTATTATATATAATAATAATAATAATAATAATAAATGGTGGAATAATTAAAAAACAATAATATTAAACAAAATTATTAAAATAGATAAAAACAATAGTTTTTGTAATGATTAAAATACTAAAAATAAATACTTTAATTTTTTTATCATCATTAAAATAAAATATTTTTGAGAATAAAAACACTCTTCTCATCTTGATAATGGGTGATTTTTTTGGATTTAAAGAATCATGAGGGGGAAATTTTCTTTTTTCTATGTCTGTAATAATGGCTGATTAATTTAACAGAGTTCTCTTTTCAATGATAGTTTTTACTTGGTTTTTGAATTCTTGTGTCATACTTTTAAATTTTTTCTATATTCTCTGTGCATCACCATAGTGTGTCGATGGATAAATTTTTGTTTAATGATTTTTCAATTTACATTGATTCATTAATGACCATTTTACGAGTTTAAGTAATTATATTTAAATATTTTTTGGGCCACCTAATTAAAAAATTAAATAAATTTCTTAAGTAGAATAAAATATGATTTTATTAGTTAGATATTGAATACCAATAATTATTCATTTATAATATTCGATTATGACAATAAGGTGTATAATAATTTATTCTTCTCACTTTATAACTTAATGATCCTTGACTTATTAAGCATAGCACACCTTCGCAATTTTTTTCCTTTAAAGTAGTTTTCAATTCATTTTTTCAATCATCATAAATACTCTAATTAGTTTTCCTAAACATATTCTCTCTGGGTTCGACCTTAAAATATCCATTTTCAATGCACTGGTTGTTAGTACTTCTAAAAAGTATGATAAAAACATAAAAAAATGATACCTTGTAGGAATTAACAATTTCATGCAGTCAGTTACATAGATAAAAGCCCTCAAACATCCATGGGAATCCAAAAATGGCCTTAGAACACTACCTAGCTTTCATCCATACCATGTGGTGTGACTAGGGGCCACCACATGGACAATGGCACCCTTCATTAGCTTCTTTTCACATATTTTCATTGGTTTTTGAACTGGTAAAATAAAGAGTCTATTTCAAGAATATATATAAATATAAATAAATATATATATATATATATCTTAGATTGGTGAGGTCTCTTTAACAATTCAAGATCATTTATGATGTGTTTTTTAAATATTTATCCGTAAACCAACATCAGGTAGAATTCAACATACCATGGTGACTTTGGGGACACTATATTATTTACTTTTTATTATGAATGATAAGAAATGACCCTTAAGGTAAAATTAAAAACCACATAATGATAAATTATATATATAAGGTTCCGGGGATATAGATCTCATGAGAATTTTTTTTGGAATGTATTCATTTAGAGAGGGGAGTTTTATGATACTTGTTGATCAATTTTGATATTATATGAATTCATATATGCCTATACATAAATTGGGTATAATTTTGGCATGAAACCGTAGAAATTATGAATGAGAATTTTTTATTTACTCTCTATACACACTAGATATTATAACTAGTTTATCCCATAAAGGTGGTAAACAATTTCTCTTATCTTCCATACTCATAAGTGTTTCATAGGGTTGAGAGAGAGTGTGACTATTTCTTTGAGTAATCTTAATGTTATAATTATATAGGTTAATAAATTTTAGTGACCATTAGGTAGAGAGAAGTGTGATATTATAATGGTACCCCTTTAGTAAAGACATTATCAATGAATATTAGTTTTCCTATATATTTTTGGTTGTATAATTCATAGAAGATCGAGGCGTGAGTCCAACACTATAGGTATGAGTTACAATGATTTTTTATAATTTTTAAATCAATGAGTTATGATTTTATATTTTTTATGATGAGGGTATGAAAATATACTTTGGTACACTATTTGATTCACACATCTATGGTATCAGTAATCCATTGAACAATTCATGTTCAATCAATGAAGTGTTTTTCCTCCAGTATAAATAGAAATTTAATGAAATATTCTTTAGGTGATGTTTTCTTGATGAAATATAATATTAAATATATATAATTGACCCTATTATATAGTAAGTGGTTATCTTGACTTATATTAAGTAGTTGATATATTAAATAGCTTGTGTGTATAGGTTATACTTTATTTGTTACACTTGGGGAGCTGTTGAGATTTGGGGTGTTTTCTTTTCCTTGTAGATGGATTTTTATTACCCCTCATTATTTAGGGTGAGTAGAAATGTGAGGTAATTAAATATATGATTTGGATATATTCCATAGTTTCTAATTATAATTAGGTAAGAGAATTATAAATTTTTTCTCTCTCCTTTTCGAGATTTGGTTATGATGAAATAGAGACATGAAGCCCTAAAATCACGTTATCATTTTATTCCTTATCCATTTTTATACATAGATTAGGCTAGGTGGTTATTTATTTTTCATTTTTTATTTATTTCATCCTATTGGGGTTTTTAATACACACCCCTTAATGGGTATAAGTGACCTTATATGTTTATGTTGTTATATATGATATGCAGAATTGAGGAGATCTTAGAGAATGATGAGTAGATAGATATTTTTCATAGATGCGGTTAATGCTAGTTACATTAGACTTTGTTAGATGTTTTAATTACAAGGATATTTCCCCTATTCAATTATTATTTTCTTGTACATGATCCCTTTATGTATGTTGTTTACTTTATATAGAGATTTATTATACGAAATTCATGAATGGTTGGTGTTATTTGTATACATGATATTGGCAGTTCTATGAAATAATATGTTTGTAATTTTGTGTTTTTATTAGCCTTTAGAGATATGTATATTTTATTAGGTATTGATTACAAAAATACCTCCCACTAAGATATGTACTATTGACACTAGTCACTTTCCCCTAACCTATTGGAGGTGGGTTTTGGGTTAGACACCAAACATATCTACCAGCTCAAGTGAGTCCCTAGTGGGTCAGATCAAATTTGAATGTTTGATGTTTTCTTGAGGTGTGGTAGATATATTCTATAAATAACATGAGAATTTTATCTACTCATTGTAATGTGAGTTTTTTCCTTGTTGATTATTTATTGATATTATAGTAAACCTTTTCCAATATATTATTATTACCCTATAACCAATATCAGAAAAATGAGTCAACTTTCCAGGAGGATTTGATAGGGTAATGTGATCATGTACTCTCATATTAATCTATAATCATTAAGGTTATTGTCTCCTATACATTTTATAGGGGTTTATAATTCCATAGTCAACATATCATTAAGAGGGATAGATTCTACAATATATTGGATATGGTTATGTAATCCTTCATTAACTTGGGTTTGGGTTATCCATCAATATATTTAGGTACTCCCCAAATGATCTCAAGTTAAGGTCCTCTATAAGTGAAGTAGGTACTCCCTCAATGACTCGGGTATAAGTCCTTGATCAGTGGATTTCGTTAATCCCTCAACAGATACTTATTTCCTTAGTGATTCATAGGTCTTCAACCATTTCCCGTTGATTAGTTAAATCTTATATGGTATATAACAATTATGTTTTATCCTAAGGATAAGGGGGAGTTCCTAAGAATTCCATTATTCATATTAGGGTAACCTATTTGGATCTATAATTTGGGAAGTGATAATTTTGGTAAGATTATTCTAAGAAGGGGATCCTTGTCTATATGATATTTATTGGATGTTTTCTTTTAATTATGAATGATGCATCCTTCTTCAATGTGCTTATTTCATGATTTGAAGGCAACTGAAAAGCAATGATTATTGTAGATATTATCTTATAGTGATATGAATATATTTTATTTCAATTTTTTATACTCTTATCCTACTATTTATCCCCTGAGAAATTTGAGTATAATATTTTGTTGATTTATTGTTTTAAAATGATTATTTATCATCATGAAAGTTAAATAGTTTTGTCTAAAATAATTCTAGAATCCATTTTAGAACTATTTTTGCTTTATTATCATGAATATTAAATTTCTTAACTTGATTATTTTTGGGAATACAACCTTTAATGTAGGGGTTGACTTAGTTTCTATTATAGGTGGAGTGACAAGATTCTATATTATTTCCAATACAAGTTCTCTTATTAGAAGAAGAGGATAGATGATGATATTCTGTTTTGATTTATATGAGGTTATATAAAAAATTTAACTAAGGACATCTAAGAGGATTATGGGTTGATTTTAACATATAAATTAATGAGTTTTCAACCATCTCCATTATATAAAACTATATCTATATTAGGAGATAATATTGTGAGGGAGATTCCCAAAGATATACTATGAAGTAAAATTAAAAATTACCAAAGTTTGGGGTGAGATTTTTTGCTAATTTCATTAACTAATTAATAAAATATGGAGTGTATATTTAATAAATGGGATGTTCATGAGGAATATGATCCTATAGGTTGTGTTCAAAACCACTACTGTAAAATAGGTGTTATCCCATGTCCAAGAGTTGAAAAATTATGATTCTATGGTAGTAGCACTCACTTTTTTATGGAATCATGGCTCCCTAACAATATATTTATTACTTTTAGTAAAGTTTTATTTGAATTATATGATTAATTTTGAAAATAGTTAGTATTTTACATTAAAGATAAACAATTAAATGTAATGAAATTCTTGGAAAACATATGTGAAACTAACCTAGGTAATAGTTATAAATGTGTTATCTTTGAAGAGATTGGGATAAAGGTGAAATGAGAGATTTATTTCATCCTCAAGAAATATAATACCTTGATTCTATTTAAATCATTATGGAGTGTTACCATTGAAAAAATTGATGACATGATTCAAATTTTTTTTTGTATTTATCTTAGAATCATTTGAGATTCTTATTAAATATGAAGAGCATAATACTCTTACAAAAAATAAATTTGTTAGAAAAAAATTTCAAGGGTAATTATTATATTTCATTATTTTGCATACTGTTACAAATATGAAAAACTTATGGATGGTAAAGTTATTGGGTGAAGATCCCTTGGTAAGATTTATGAAATGATAGATTATGCATGAGATTAGGAATTTACTTGAAATGAGATAAATCTTTTTAGAGATCTAATGAATAAATGTACCAAAAATGAAATAATGAATAAAAGGGGTAGGAAGAGGGTGTGTCTAATGAGTTATATATATATATATATATTTTGTCAAGTTACATAGATTTATAATCATACTAAATAGATTGAGAATATGTAAGAAGGAATTATTTACTACCTAAATTTGATTTAGGAGAATTCTATTTTATTCATGGTATTTATTTTAACATTGGGGATGAAAAGTGTAAATGTCAGGGGGATATAATGACATAAAGATCTATTTGAGAATGACTTATATTCCCTTTATTTTTATATAATCATTTCACTTTGATTATTCCAAATAAAGTCTTCAATTTTTTATAATGTTTTACTGTTTGGTTGATCTTAAATAAAAATTTTGTAATTTTGTTTAATTTTTTAGTCCCATGTATATTTATGTGTTAAATTATAAATTTGAAATATTAAATGACCTTGAAATATTTTTCCATAGGATCCTTTGATCTTAGAGTAGGGTGTTTACCTATGGGTGGGATTTTTATAAAATTTCAATGTGGTTTAATTTTGAAAAGTTGTATAATTTTTATTTATTGAATTAAAATAAAAAATAATGATAATAGAGGAAAATATAAGAATTAATTTAAATTATATCATAGAATGAAATTTTATTAGTTTATTATTTATTTGGGCATGAAGTTTCATTTAATGTCAATGTTATTTCATGATGGGATCCTAGACCCACTTGAGTCCATTTTTTTGATTTGTTCCTAAATTGGTGGACTTCATCTAATTAAATGGGTTTAATAATTTTTATTTTAAAAATAATCCTAATATGAATTTATGAGGTAGATGAATGGGGGGGATTTTGGTCCCCCCAAAGTATGACCCTGATATAAAATTCACAGTCCTAATCTTTATGCTTATATAAATTTTTGTTATCATATAATAGTTTTTTAATCTTGAAATCAAATAATTCTTCTATTAGTTTTGAATTTTAAAATTTTTATACTAATATAAAGACAAGAATACCTAAATTAATTAAGGTTCAAGGGTTTCCGAACCATTATCAACCACTATTCCCCAATATGGTACCCCACAACTAGTGAAAAAATTTAGAGGCATGACCTTTTGGTGAACACTAGTTTATGGATGAGCAAATAATTACCCCTTCCATAAAGAAACCCTCCCACTCTTTCTTACCACTATCTCCACCTATCTCCATATTTTACCCATATTCATGCAGAATAGGACCAAAGGAAGCTATCAATGACCTTCATAGTGGTCAATGATGGTTAAGGGTGGATATAGAAGGAAACATGGCTTGGAAAAAGGTAGTGTCGAACTACAATTGTATGGATCTCAAGTAAAAATGGTTGGAGACAAAAATTTGCAGAACAGTGTCTTGGGTTTTGCAGATGATGATTAATTAGGAGATGGGAACTCTATTTATTGGATCATTATGGGTGGGGCAGTCCCCTTCTCTTTGTTAGAAAGGTGGATATAAGGGTGATAATGGGATCTTCCTGCTAGAGTCCCATATTAATGACCTAGTGATATGAACTTGTCTAGGTGGATTAGGTTAGCTTATTAGGATAGGTACATAAGAGAGGTTCCTATCCTTGGGTTTTGGTGGGTTTAGATGAGTTGGTTGGGTCCCTCTACCTTATGTGACACCATGGGTGACCAAATATAATGTGATGGTCTATAAATATGTGGGATATTTTTCATGGGATGACCATTATAAGTGTCCTAGCCAACCAATCATGTAGGATGCATGATGTATGTTGCTATTGACTATACTGGACTTTGGTGGAAGGTTTCATGAGTGGTTATGGAATTTACCTTCATTCCAATCATGCCATATAGTGTACCAAAGGGACACAATGCGGCCTGAGATTCCCTTGAAAGATTTTCAAATATTTTTTTACTAATGTCAAAGTTGGGAAAATAAATTAGTGATTTCAAGATATTTTCCATGTATATCACACTAAAGAGGATCTCATACCCATTAAAATAATCTATAAGGTTTTTGTTTCATATTAAACCCCTATCCAATATCATGTCTATTTAAAGGATCAAGGTGACCATGAGGGAAACAATTTTTTCCTTTTAGTTAGGATACTATATAAATGAACCTTGGTGGTTTTTTGAAACTTTTATATTTATCAATTGTTTGAAAAAAGTGTTAAGGATTTTAAATCTTAAAGGAATATTTTCCATGCTGTCCTCATAGATAGAAGGATGTTGGAGGAAATTTATACATCAAATTAGAGATTATATGAATTCATTTCTTACAATATATTCCCTTGGTCGAGTTCATGTGTGATACCACTAGAGGAAATATAGGGTATTGATCATGTACTTCCTATATTGAATCCATATTGAGAATTGAAAGGGGATAAGTGGATTATATCATTTTTAATGTTTATGGGAATATTTTAAGAGTAAGATAGAATGAGTGTATTCCAAGGATTATTCATGGTATTATCCTTTAAGCAATGTCCTGATTTTAGTGACCATGTGGAAAAATTGGAGTGATATTAGGGTTAGGTACTCACTTGGTCAAGTTATCATTGATGGGTTCTGGGTTACCTGTATATTGTCGGTGTTTTAACTCCATAGATGATAATGGAATGTGTCCTCACTGTTAGGAATGGGTTTCTAGATATCACACAATCATTATAATATCTAAACAACATGATTTGGTTATATATATAATGGAGTAGGGATCCCCCCATGAGATGGGGTGCAGTTCCTCTATCTGTGAGATTGATTGTCCCTCAACCAATTAATATTCCTAAGAAGATTTTTGGGTCCTTAAATAAAATACCATTCGAGGAAATATTTTTTAGTTATAATGCTCGAATTTTATAATTTTATAATTCCAAATCACTAGCCCTATTTTTCAATAAGTGTGGACCATGATAAGGATGGTGTAGATTATAGATTAGTGAGCTTATGTGCATGGGTTTTATTTTATCCATTACCTTAGGGGAAATGTTGAAATTTTGGGTTGTATATTTTTTGGTTAATTATAATTTTTATTACCTTTCATTATTTATAGTGATTAAAAATGCGTATTTATTCCATTAAGGACTTAGGTATAGTCCTAGGGTTCTAATTATGATAAGAAAAGTAGATCATATTATTTTTCTATTTAATTTGGGAACATCAGTTGTGGTTCAATTGAGAAGTAAATTTATAACCTCACATTATCTTTTACCAACTAATCCTTTTTCATACAAGGTTTGAGATGGGTGTTTGTTAAATATTCCTTTATTTTTAGTGAATCCTACTGGAATTTTAATACCCACCATTGTATAGGAACCCATCCCACCCCATGTCCATGTATATATAGATGATGTGCTGTAAAGAAGTGATAATTGAGGCTGAGAATTAAGTATATCTCATTAGAACGACCCACAAGAGACTCTATTAAACGTTTTAATGATAATGAGGTTTTTACACATTTTTTGATGGCTTTATTGTCCTTAGACCCTTTATTTACCATGTTTTATTACTTTTGTAAATCTATTACATGTTATTCAAGGATGTTTAGTGATAATGTTATTCATAATTTTCTTTACTATTAGTTATTCCATCTTGTTCTATACATGTTGTTTAGATGTTTTTTTGGAACTTTAAGATATGTATGTTTTTAAGGGTATTTATTTGAAAATGACTCCCATTGAGATATAACTTTTTAGTGGTAGTCTCTTACCTCTAGCCGATTGGAGGTGGGATTTGGGTGGATAATCCTCTCTCTCCCCTCCTAGGTGGGGCCTCAATGAGTCAAGACATGTCAACTAAAGTAGTATAGACAATAAAAGTACATTAAATAATATTATATTATATGTAACAATTTGTGAAACCGTATATAAACTTCCTTAAATAAAAATATCATATATTCACTATTATATTTTTGATAAAATTTTATACCAAAATAAATCTTTATTAAAAAATATGAATGTATAACCCATTTAGTATATATTCAATTAAAAATGGTTACAAATTAATAATTCACTACTACATGTAAATATAAGTATTTATCAACAAAAAATTGTCACTTGTGCTATAAATAACACTAAAAAGATCCCTATTTGATACACACATATATATTTATACATGTTAGGGTCAGTATTCTCATTGTCTATGAATAATTATAATTTACTTCCTCAAACCTATACCACATCCACATATCCCTTAGTAACTATGATACCAATTTTAAATTTATTCAACCAAAAATTTTAGAAAACAAAAAACTCACCCAAAGTGCCTTATCTAAGAGGTTCCTATCTGAATCACATTTTATAATATGTCAATGTGTGGTGGATAACACATAGGTTTTATTCAAATAATGACTCTGTGATAAATATGTATATTTTTGGAACACAACACTTTTCATAGGGGGTGTATGGATCAATAAAATTCTTTCATACTTAGTTTTTTCCAAAAAATTAATTGGAATACTTCAAAAATATCATATACATCATTTTAAATCTTACCACATAACGAAATGTAAATCATACAAATCAAACCCACAATATACATTTTTAAATCTCGATAAGAAAATAATATATATGACATGTGATATGCTCACTAATATCATACATGATCCATTTAAAATCAAATTTTATTCCTATAATATTTAGGGTAAAATAATTTTATACTCCTACAATAATTGTTTTAACGATAAAAGTTTTATTAAAAATTATATAGAAACCCATCAATTCATAATATAAATAGTAATCATCAAAATTACACCATTATTATTTGAGATGCAATGAAATATAAAGATGATCATCACTTTATTATTTGAGATAAATTAATGTTATTATTATATATTTATAAGAATAAAAAGGGACATATGTTGAGTTATCTTGAATTTAGAAACTCATTATATCATAAAAAATCTATACAATTTCTTTCTTTGTTAATTTTAAATACAACACTTTTCACCCCCTATTATTTTATATCTCAGTATTTATCTATTGAACTAAATCTATATCTATAGTCATGTTGTTGATTGAAACCATAAATTTAATAAAAATAAACCATAAATAATTCCATTATACTTGTATTTTTATATTTATATATATATAAAAAAACTAATTAATTTCACTTACCTTTAAGTAAAAACTTTAAAAAATAACGAGCCACTGATTTTTTCTATAGATATTTTTGACATCCAACAACATAAAATTAGTCATATTTGATCCATTAAAACAAAATTATTGATATGTGGTGACAATATAGTCAATCCATTGGATATTATTTCACAACATATCACCCATTGATTCAAAATAGATATGATAATACATGGTTTTCAATTCAATGTTGATACCAACACCTTAGATAAATGATTCATCATAATCCCATCATTAGTGTAGTTTTATTATAAAATTGAATCACAGTGAAAATTATATTCAATTACATTAACAATCCTAAAAAAGTTCCATAAAAATCCATAGTTAATTAAATTTTACTACACCATTATTGAAATGTTAACTATATAGTTAATTTTGGGTTACTTCAGAATTGTTGAAAGAAAAAAATAACTTAAAAATGAATAATCAAAATTAGTCAGCATAAATTTGTTAACATACACTCTAATTTTAAACAACTAAAACATAATTAGTCACATTGAGACATAAAAAATAATTTTAATAATTTTGAAATCAAATAAAAAACCCACTAAAACTTGGGATCAATAATAACATCTTTTATGTTTATTATATCTGAAGGGAAAATAATTGATAATGAACACATTATTAAAGACTACTAGAATAAATTTCCACCTATCAAGGAAAATAATATAATTAAATATAATAAAAATGTCTAATAATATTCTTTAAGCATCTAATTAGCTTTCATTGAATACAAATTTAATGGAGAATTCTCTAGAAATTACCCTGAAAGACACACCCCTTACGACCAATATGAAAACTTCACCATTGAAAGGTAGTATTTCCTATCAATATTCGAACCACAAATAAAATTCAATTTTTCATTGAATGAAACAATATTAAATCCACCATAACATTTAAAGGGTGAAATTTAAGCCCCCTTGGTTTTTGGGGAAGTAAATTGTAATAAACCTGACATGGATACCCTCTCAAACTTGTACGCGAATATAATTTTCACATACCCGAGGGGTATTCTCGATCCCCAGGAAGTGGAGACTAGCACCCAAAAAATAAACAAAAACTAGATAGAATGATTTCACCCTTCCTGAAGCAACAACATGGAACATATATATATATATATATATATAATAGAAAGGAATAGTGGAAGATATAAATATATTCCTTAATAGATATGGAACAGTGGAAGAGACAAAACTAAAAAAGTTAGAATAAAATATCCAAGTGACATGTCCAACTATATAGTACTACAAAACCAAATAGATACTCCAAAATCTTCCTATGATAACTTGGTAAACGTCCCACCATCTCACTACTAGCTACAGAAAATCCAAATGATAGAAAACCTCACCACCTCACTATGATGCCTTTCCTTTCCCTACATCAAAAGACATAACCAAGTTTATTTACAACCGTGGGGGTTCTAATGGTGAGAGTTAACTAGCTCAGTAGGGTATCACCCAAGTTTTACATATCAAGTCAGTAAACAATAATCTAAACACACTCAACATTAATGAAATCAAGGCATCATAACAGTTTAACAATATTAATATCAAAAGCATGAAAAAATAATTTAATCTCTTATTTTTTCACATTTATAAATGAAGCCAATAAATTAGTTTCAAATTTATTGATAAAAATATATCACAGCCAATATATCATTTCAAAACAAAGCATGGATCACATGGAATATCAAATATTTGTTAGTACAACAAAATTGTAAATTCCCAAAGAATAATAACATGTATCATCATGTGAGGGATCACACTAGGTTAGGATAGTTAATAAAATAATATATAACATAGACAATCATATACACATCAATCCACTAGACATATGCATCATGTCTAAATAGAATAGGAACACCCCATAATGTGAACCCCCAAACAGGTCCAACACATCCCGAGAATAAAAGGCCTAGAGAGATGATGATTAACCTATGATGAAATCCAAAAATAGTGGAAATTACCTATTAATTTACTTTCCACATATGCACCCACAACTTACAAAGTTTTCTATTTTACACACCATTACATCAAAACACATTATCATTTCATTATTGGAAAAATATTTCACAAAAAAAATCATATTGCTTTGAAAAACCCTTTTCATTTACCAAAACTAGGGGAGAGCTATATTTTATAAAAATCAAGTTCCAAACACACAAAAACAATATTCATATCATTCCATTTCCTTTATAAAACAATTTATTGAAAATAGGAATAATGAATTTCACAAACATGAGTTAGAGACAAAACCACCTACCTAAAAATTCAGGGTCACACAAACCCACAATGGGATCCACCAATAAGGAAGGAAAAAACAACAGTTATTATTTCCCTATAACAAATCCATATTATTATAATTTATCGAATTCAACAAAAGTGTCCTCATAGAAGAGGAAACACAAAATTTCGCAGGAACACACACCTTCCACACAAAAACCAGCACATATTGATCCCTGAAATAATATCTTACAATATATTTATAATGAAACAAGATGAATTATCACCAAGGATAAAAAATACAATAGAACCACATAATGACACTAATTCAATCAAATTCAATGAAGAATAAGAAATTATTTCTTACCTAAGGAGATGCAACACAACTTCCCTAATGATCTAATATTGAATGAACAAATTATGATAGAATAGAGGCTCCCAAAATCACTGTATAAGGGATATAGGTTGAGATCAAGGAGGTATATGGAAGAATGAATGAAAAATCAGTCAATTCATCACCCAAAAATATAACCTCCCAATAGTTACATAACTTGTAACCCCTTTAGACATTGTGTAATAAACTGGTATCATGTATGCCAAAAACACCCTATTCCTTTTTATTAAAACTCTATTTTTAACATTATATACCATGTAAATGTGAAACAGTGTACACACCATTCATGATGTGTACAAAGTTCACAACATATATCCATAGACCAATTACACCACATGAAACCCCTTAACATGATGTATAATCAACCATCACAGAGGTCAAAATCCATATAATTACAAAAAAGAACCCAAACCAACTTGGGGGGTTATCTGTACTTGAAGAGAACCCCAAAAACCAATTAACAAATTTATGCCCATAATCCATTAATTTATGCAAACATACATACCTGAAAATTAGGTCATTTTTTCTCATAAAATGTTTTCCATCCTTGGGAGTCCCACAATGAACCTAATTAAAGAGGAAAACTAGAAAAGAGAATAGAAACACCTAATTTGGGTAACATGATGTTAAAAACTCCCCACCATAAGACTTTTCATCCCTCGGAAGTCATGTGGAATAATAAAATTTGGTAAAGAGGTGATACCACTAATCCCTAATTAACGAGTCACACTCCAATGTATCATGAGAATATGATTTGTGCCTCTATAACAATATGAACAATGAAATAGACTTACCTACAAAGTCTATCAATTGAGAGACAAGGATCTTAACTCCCAATTCAATAACTGAAACATGTGAATATAACACAATCTCCTCTAAATTGAAAATATGTGAGGGGTCATGATGGTATTTTTTGAGGATTGATATATGGGAAAAATCATGAATACCTATCAGCTGAGAAAAAAAGGAAAACATATAATCAACATACTAAAGTCTCTAAATAAACTCAAAAAATTCAATATATCTCAGATCCAATATACCGTATTCTCTAATATGATTTTGAAAAAGTAGAGGATAAACATTAAAGAAAGCTTGGTCACCTATGGAAATCTAAAAAGGATGATTCCATTGACCCACACAAGACTTCTTCTAACTCTTTACTACAGACAAACAATGATGTATATCTTGAACCCTAACAAACATCTCCAAAACCAAACTCAGTCCCATAATATTTACCCACCTCTTCCCAAAAAATAGGCGATCTTCATGGGTGACTAAAAAATGACTAAAAAAGATCAATTTTGATCGAGGAATTACAAATATTGTTATAAGAAAACTCAACTTGTCCCAGATGGATATATCAAGTTCTACCAAAATCCAAGACACATGAATGGAGTATATCCTTAAAATTTGGAATAACATGCTCCATATGACCATCTTCATATGGATGATATGTTGTACTTAGTCTGATATGAGTTCCCATCTCCTCATTGAGACTCTTCCAAAACCATTATGTAATCCTAGGATCCCTATATTAAATAATGAAATAAGGAACCCAATGTAAACTCGAAATCTCATACATATAAAGCTTACCCAGATCATTAACCATAGCATCATCCCGGGTCCAAATGAAATGATTTAACTTTGTAAATCGATCAATCACCAACTAGATGAAATTTATCTCTTAGAGAGTCCATGGTAATCCAAAAGAAATCTCTGGATATATTTTACCACATCAAAACTAGCACCAAATGGGGATAGAGAAAACCATAAGGTTTTAAATGTTATACCTTAATCTATTGGAAGGTATAATAGCGAGACACATAATTAGAAATGTCATGTTTCATAACCTGTGACCAGAATTTCTATCTCATGTCATAATACATTTTTATAGTACCCAGACAAATAGACCATGAAGAATTGTAACAATAAAAACAACTGATCTCCTCATATATGTTGGGATGGAAAACCAATCCCCAAAACTAAGAATACCATCTAAAGTGAGAGACCAACCAGAAATAGTCTCCCCACTATATATGATTTATAATTTTTTTAAACTCGACATCCTATAGTTGAATATATAGAATATATTTAAGAAGATATGTCAATACATAAACACATGTCATACCTGAACCTAAAACATCCTCCTGAGAATATAGATGAAACTAAGAAAAAATCCTCATAAGGTTCCACTCTTCATTCAATTGAAAATATTATGCAATGAAACATTCCTATAATGAGAATTTGCAACCAAATTCTCTATTCACATGGTGAAATTAATATCAAAGTCCAATGTATGAAGGTATTCTTCCCACTACCCTTATCTAAGACCTAATTAATTATAAGAAAATTTATAATGCAAAATCTTATGGCCAGAAAATACTGTGAAATTTTCCCCTAAAATATAACGTTTCCAACACTTAAGAGCACGTATAATTATGGTAAGATCTAAATCATGAGTGGGGTATTTATTATCTTGTAGTTTAAGATGAAGAGAGTTTTAAGCTACCACATGATCATCCTATAAGAGAACACAACCCAAACCGAAATCATTAGAATCAATGAAAACAAAATACCCATTACCATGATTTGGTATGAATAGAACAATATCCAATGTCAGAATTCTTTTCATCAGATTAAAAGAATCCTCACACTTAGCATCCCATGTTAATTTCACACCATTCTTGTTATGAGAAATCAATGTCAATACTAACCTAGAGAAATACATGGGGAATCATCGATAGTATCCAACAAGAACAAGGAGAAACCAACTCTCAATGGCATTCCATGGTTCTTCCCATTACAAAAAATATGTTACCTTATCAGGATCAACTGATAAGCCACAATAAATAATCACAAGCCCTAAAAATTTCACTTCTTGAAACTTTTAGTATCATTTCTAATGATTTCCATAAAAATGATGAATCCTCAGGATTTCCACACCAAAAATTAGATGGTTCTCATGCTCATGCTTGGATTCTGAATAAACCAAAATAACATTTATGAACACTACCAAAAAAGTGATGAGACACCCATGGAATATCTGATTCATAAAATCCTTAAAAACTACTGGAGAATTATTTGGACCAAATGGAATTAAAATATATTCATAATTTCTATACATGGTTATGAAATATTTTAATAGTATATCAAACTCTCAAAATCTGAGATGATGATAACCCAACCAAAGATCAATCATAGAAAACTAATTTTCTTCCATTAATTAATCAAAAAACAAGTCTACATGAGGTAAAAGATAATTATTTTTAAGCATTATATTGTTCACCATCTTATAATGTATAAAAAATAAAGAGAAACATCTAACTTCTTTGAAAATAGCACATGGTCTACCCATGCCAAAACAATTGGTTGAACAAAGCACATTGAAATTAGGTTTTCTATCTAAACCTTGAGTTCTTTCAGCATCCCTAGAGCCATATGATAAGAAGGTATCAAAACAATCTACATAATTGGAACCAGGTCAACTATATAATCTACCTCCTTATCTGTATGAGTTCAAATAAATGTCTAGGAAACCAATAGGAGAATCCTAAACAACAATGAAAAGATCAAAAAAACAAAACAAACATCATCAGGAAAAAAATCTATAATAGACAAAAAAACTAAGATATGGGTGGGAAGTTTATGAAAGACCAAACCTTGGAACCCACTATCCTCAAAACAACCACAAGATCCCATCAGTCGTAATGAAAAAGACACCCCAAGATAACTATAAAACTCACCATAATGAGAAATAAGGAAATCCATCTTGATGGTGACATCAAACCGATCTAGAATGAGAAAAAGAAAATCCTAGACTAACTCCGCATCAGCTATCGATTGTGAAAAATAAGTAAATTGAAACCTATGGTCTTTTATCATCCCAATAGATTTATCTAATTCTATAAAAATGGACATAGTTTTTGTTGGAAGGTTTTATATATATATAAAAAAGGCCAGATATAAATTATTTGAAAGTTCTAATATTAAATAAAGATATCAAAACTAAAGATGCAATAAATATGGTACCTCTCACTAATGATAGAACCACATCTACCTCCACTATAAAATCATCCACCAAATGAAGCCACTTAACTCTTTAGGTATGTGGCTAGATCCCTGAATTCTTTGATGTATCTGGTTGTCCCATAACAACCATTGGAGTAGATGATCCATGAACATATCGAGGTGTAGGAATAGCTTTAAAAAATGATGTAAGCGACCATAACATCCAAAAATGTTAAAAATGTTAGTTGGTTATGGACCAAAATCCATGTTTTTCTAACCTCTCCACACCGATAGAAAGTTATATATACACTACTAGCTACAACTGGAGGTACTAAAAAGTTCTACTACCAAGGACCACCTCCACTACTCCTATGATGATCCTAACACTTCCTGTAATTCCATAGAATTCCATGGAATTTTCCACTAGGTGGAAGAGAAAATGAATAATATTCAACATTATGTTCTACACTCATTTCTTTAATTATATCATTGTCCACTTTTTCTACATACATCAAAAGATTCTACAAAAATAATTTGGATATGATATCTGATTGAAAACCCTATATTTACTTCCTAGCTTATAGATGGTCATTATTCACTACCTATAGTGAAAATAAAACTAGATAAACAAAAGAATTAGTGTACTCCAACACTGAATTCTCTCCATACTATAGAGAGAGTAAATCCAAATACTACATAATCATCAGTAACTCTGGAAAAAAACTGCTTTAAGAAGAGAGTCTTGAAACCATTCTAGTACAGTCCCACAAGATTACCCACCTTAAAAATGGAATCCCACCAATTCATTCTAGGAAAATCATTTATAAAGCCTACACACATTGCCTTGATGTTCTTAGGTGTATATAGAAATTCAAATAACTGATCAATCTTGTCAATTCAGTCCTATACCTTATGAGCTTCATTAGTCCCTTTAAAGGATAGTGTATTATCATGTATGAACTCTCATAATTGATCTCTTTCTCCTATAGTTCCTAAATGTAACATAACAACTTGTTTAATGCTTGGGGTATATTCTAATTGACATCATTAATTGATCACATGATAGCCTTGATAAATTTCATATCCATTAGAAGATTCACTTGAGGAGAATCCATGATGTCATATTTTGGAACTCACAAAAGAAATCTTGGAGGCATACTGCTCCACAAAATAATAGGGGAAAAAATAATAAAATATAACAATATAAATTAAAAATAGAATACCCAAAAGAAATAAAACTATGATTAATATCAAGTACTAAAAATAGGAGACACACGTTCCAACATCCCATGGAAACTCAATTCTCATAACAGCAAGATCTGGAAATGTACTCACCAAAATATACCAATAAAGTTTACAAAATCTTATTTGTAGTCTACCAAACATCCCAAGATATGGAATATTAAAGAAAAACAATATTTTATAACAATTTACAATGAAACTATACCAGATAGCTTCTAAATATAGTACCTGATCATAATTGTCACACGCCAGAGAAGCATCCCCGATCCCCACAGGTTGGAAACTAGAACCTAAAAAACAAAAAAAAGCAACCATAGGGGATGATTTATACCAACAACAAAAAACATGGAACACATATACACAACATAATGAAATAATGGAAGATCAAAATATAGGCTATAAGAAATAAATAACATTATAAGTGGTATAATTGAAAAAGGATGAATACCATATCCAATAGACAGGTCTAATTAAAAAGTACTAAAAACCCTACTCCAATAGCTCAATGTGATAAAGTGGGTAACCTCCCACCATCTTACCACGAACTACCCAAAACCAAGATGATAGAAAAACTTACCACATTTTACAAGAGCCTTATCCCAGTTGGTGGGGATTTGGAAAGTTCATCCATGAGACCTGATATCAAATCTGGGTAGTGACATATTTCTTGGGGTCCTATAGCAGCATTGTAATAGGAACTATAGTAGGTAGTTTTTGGTACTGTACCATATAGAACTATTCATACATTTGGGCTTTCAAGCCACATGTTTGGTCCTCGAATCCTTCAAGGCCTTCAGGCCATCCATGCACTTCATTCCAGTAAGGAGTTTTGTCCACCTCAAGGCCTTCATGCAACCATAATGCCTTGGACCACATCAACACCTTCATGCCCCATTAAACTATGCCTAAATGGACTAGGAATAATCTACAAGAGAAAGTTCTAGATGAGGATTCAGAGAAATCCTTATTCACTAGAGCAGAGCCAATGGATTTGGAAGAATGAGAATGTATGGAAATTGACTTCAGGACCAACCAGTGCATTCCCCAGAAGCCTAGCTAAACAACAATTTGATTGTGGAGAGATAACATCATGATGTAGACACTGGGGAGGAGTAGTTTCATGTAGTTATAGTTTGGATAATTTCCTCCACGACCTTCGGTTCATGTAATGTCACGAAGCATACATTCCATGTAAGGGTTCCCCTTTAACTGTTAGAAGGGGGATTATAAAAAAATGAATAAAAATTGAAGGACTTTGGTACATTCAGACTGAAAAACATAGTACCCTACTGTGGCACCATAAATTTCTTTACATCGAAATACATAACCAGATCTATGCACCATTTAATGGGTATGTAGGCTGTGATCTAATTGGATTAATAAGTTCTCACCTAGGTTTTCATAATCATGTCCTTGAACAATAATACAAGAATGATAATGTTGAACGAAAAAAAGTAGTGTTAAAAGTTTAAAAGTTTTTTATATTAAAATAAATGAAGGATAATTTAATTGACCACTATACACTTTTCAAAATATCATAGATAAACTGGTTTCAATGAAATTATTAACCACATAACAATGCTGATATATCATGTCCAAACAAATCATTCATCACATATCATATCAAATCCATGGGAGTGCAACGAAACAATACAATCCGAAATTAAGAGAATACATTAAATCATGCTAGGGATCACACTAGGTTAGGATAGCTTGAACACACCTAAAATATAAAATCATGTACACATCAAGCCTATATACATATGAATTGAGTCTAGAGAGTATAGGATTACCCCAAAATCAAATCCCCAACAATGGTAAAAAGTCCCAGGAACAACATGCCTAAGGACAAGAGGAATGTCCCATGATCAACCCCCCCCCAATAGTGAATGAGACCTATTACTCTTCCATCAACCTAATTACCCAAGGATTTCCATGTGCCATATTTTCCAAAACATTTCATCGAACAACTTCTCTATTAGATTATTTGAAAAACATTTTATGAAAATATATAAAAATGATTTGAAAAAACCATTTCATTTACCAAAAATACAAAGGGAACCAATATTTTAAAAAAACCAGTTCCACACACACAATACATATTAGTCATATTATGCTATTTAATTTATTAAAAAACTTATTAAAGTTAGGTGAAATGTCGTTCTCCAACATAGGCCAGATACAGAACCACATAACTCAAAACATAGGTCCATACACTCCCACAAAGGGATCCACCAAAAAGAAAGAACACAAAAACACAAACAAATGGGATAGAACAAATCTATAAATCTTAAAATTGATCTAATTCAAAAAAAGGGCTGGTATATAATAGAAAATAACACATACCTGGAGAAGACACACCCTTCGAACCACATCCAAAAACGATCCGACCCTGTAACAAGATCACACCAAAAATCTATAAGAAATCGAGTTATATAATCACCACAGATAGAAAAACCAAAAATGTCATAAAACAACACTACGATGATAGAAGGAAATGAAGAAGAAAAGCTGATATTTTACACATAAAGATTAAACAAAACATACCCAATAATCCAATGTTGAACAAATCAATCTAGATTAAATAGAGGACCCCAAAATCACAGGATAATGGATCTAGTTTAAAATCTAGGATGGATGTAGAATAATGAAAGAAAAATCAGTTTATGTAGAACCATAAAATCCAAAATCTAGATTTTTACATGATGTGTAAACCATTTATATGTCATGTAATCCAAGAGGTTCAAGTATGCTGAAAAAATGGATCTCTTTTTATTAAAACCTGATTTTTTGAAATTGTATATCATGTAACTATTATATAATGTGTACACCAATTATTATATATACACAGTTCATGACTTGTTCTTGAAGTCCATATACACATCTTGTAACCACTTTATATAAAATATAATCATTGAAAACATATTATAAAATTCATATTATTACATAAAAATCCCTAAACACAATCAAGTCATATTTATACTCTTGGAGAACACTACAAAGACACTATCACATTTATACTCAGACCCCATTAATTCAAATAAACATACATCCCCAAACATCAGGTCATTTATCTCAGAAAATGTTCTCTATCCTTGGAAGTCCCAAGACATACCCAATTAAAGAGGAAAACTAGCAATGAAAGGGGGACACCTGGAAGTGGGTATCATTATGTTATATAGATGATCAGTTATTTTTATTTAATTATTTATCACAGGTAATTAAATTAATATGAAAAGGGTTTTAAATCTTTCATATTTATTAACAAATTAGTTATCTTATTCTTTAAGGTTTCAAATGATTTTCAATTGAGCATATTTAATTATTTCATGTATAAATTAATTTCCAATTTAGATTTAGGAAGTATTGTAATGAAGTTAAAAAAGTATTAGGGATATTGATAAAGAATGGATGAGGAAATTAAAATAATAACGAATATTATAGAAATAAAAGTGTATTTAATATATTTAATTTCCATTTTACATTTATTATTTTTTTACATTTTTTATATCAATTTTTTTCATTCCCTTTTTATCCAATGGGTCTTATTTCTTCCCCCATATGAATATTCTTCCCCCTCATTCTACTTGGAAGAATAAAACCCTTCTAATTTTCTTATAAGGTTCACCTAGACTAATAAAAAATAATAGTTTAAGATATTTTATTTACATATAGTATTTCATTATATATTTAAATAATAGTAAAACACCTTATTAGGATCATGTAAGATAGGTTTGGGATAGATATTATTAAATAAATAACAAGAATATCTTACATGATTCTTTGTTGATTTTTTCCATTAAGTGTATTCAATGAAAATCACTAAGCCCCAAAAAATATACTTTTTAATCCCCATAAGATGCACTGACACTTTGTAATCACATATCTAATATGTAGGATTTAAAAAAGTCTACACAATGTGATAACACATTGGCAGGAGAGGAGAAAAAGATTGTGAAAATGTTTCTCTATTAAGATTATTATATCCCAAACCTATTATGATTCCACCTTAGAAAAAAATTTGATTAAAGGTGACCCATAAATCCTAACATAGTTAGATAGAGTTATAAACAAAAACCATAGGTATAAAATCAAAACATCATTGGAATTACCCACATATATGTAAACTAATAACAAAACCCACAATAAACCAAAAAATATTCTTAATATTAGTAAATGACCAAATTGATGAATATATCAATAAAAAATACAAATAATCCATAATTATGGAAAATAAAACTTAAACACATTTATAATCCTACCCTCATGAATATCATATCATACTCAAAGTAACAGCGCCTGAAAATATAGTCAAAAGGGTAATGTATGTCTGAAAACAACTAATAATAATAGGGTATGTATAAAAGAATCTCTCTAAGGATCATAATATAACATTCTCTATATCATGTTCATAATAATAATAAATCTACAGTGAATTAAATAGATTAATATTAACTAGTTAGAAGAAAAAAATCAAGAGACCATTTAAAAAACTAATAATTTCAAACATTTTATCCACCATGAAATCCACATTACTAATAATGACATAGATAAAACCCAAGAAATTGTTCACCACTGAAACTATAAAAACAAAAACATCTTATGCGGTCTATAAAATCACATAAAAGAAATTATACAATAATAAAACTATGAAAATAATTGCAACACTAATGCAAAACATGCCTTTAACAATGCTGGTAATTATCAGTGCTATAACAAAACATGCCTTTAATAGCACATGTAATTATCAGCGCTATAACAAAACACTAATAAATAGAATATTTATTAGTAATTTATTTAGCACTGATAAATTTAACATTTTATCAGTCTGTATTTTTTAGAGGTGATTAAAGAAAACCTTTATCAGTTCATTATTTTTAGCAATAAAAAATGAATTCTTTATCATAATTTTATTTTTATCACTAATAAAGTGTATCCTTTATAATTGATTTATTTTTAGTGTTGATACCTCCAATGTCCCGAAGGCCTTTATTTTTTTTATTGATTTTGATAATCCACCTTTCAAGGGGTGAGGTGGAACCCTTACAAGGCCCGTAGGCATAAGTATTACATGGACCATAGGCCTTAGAGGAATTCATTTCCCGTAGGCTTAAAACATCACATACAACCCAGACTAACTACTTGAAACTGCTCCTCCCCAGCATCTTCATCGTGAAATCAGCTCTCCACCTTTGCATGGCTTTTCGGCTAGGCATTCCAATGCATGCATAGGCTTGTCCTGATGCAAGGTGCCATACCCTCTCGTTCTTACAATCCTTTTTAGCTTCTGCTGTGGTGAAAGCTTCTTGATCATCCTCCTTGTAGAGCTCGTTCCTTATAGGTTTTCGGGTTTTCATCTACTCTTAAGGTGGCCCGAAGGCCTTGAGGTGGCCCAATGGCCTTACTGACCTGAAGGCCTGGGTGGCTCGAAGGCCTTACAGTACTCAGGGACCAAATCGATGGCCCGAAGGCCCAAATGGGGGCATATTCCCGGCTGTTACAGTGCCAAACAGTGCCTACTACAGTTCCCGCTACAGTACCTGCTACAGTACTGCACAGTTCCCGCTATAGTACTTACTATAGTACTGCTACAGTGTTGCTACAGTGCTGCTATAGTACCCCTGGAAATTCAGCCTCCGCCTGGATTTGAACCCTGGTCGCTTGGATGCATTTACGGAGTCCTTACCAACTGGGCTAAGGCTCATGTGCTTGATACATGATATCCTTTATTAGTGCATCAATTTTAGTGCTGACAGAAGGTATACTTTATCAACACTTTGTTTTTAGTGATGATTAATGATTATATAAAAAAAATTAAATGATAAGATAAATGAAAAATAAAAAAGTTTTTTTTTAAAAAAAATATTACAAATTTTAGTAATTAAATAATTGTTGGTAAAAATGAATAAATTGATTATACATTATTAATTATTAATCATTTATTAATTAGATAATTATGGTAATTAGTGTTATTAAATTTTACATATTAAATATATAGATATTTATTAATGTATATAAATATGATTTTTATATTAGAAAATATTTATATGCTTTACAATAAATAGTCAAATGTTTATTAATGTTTAATAATTAAAAAATAATATGAATTAAAAATATTGACTATAATTTCACCGTATCTGACTTATAATTTAATACCGTTTGATTTTTTATTTTAGCATAGATCAAATGTGTGTTATATGGATTTTAAATATACGTAATTAATGAATTTTTATATACAATGTACAAACACCAAATTTTTCCATTTTTTCAATATTTTTAAAGTGTACTTATTCATAATTAATTCGATTTCACTCAATTTAACATAAATGCATGCAATTATAAGGACATATTCATTAATAATGTTAATAATATATTTTTTAAAAAATATATACAAATATAAATATTTATAAATTAAAAATCACTATATTTAAACAATTCTATATTTATATTTATAAATAAATAATTTTTTTTAAAAGTATAGATATAATTATAAATAAATAACTATGTATATTTAAATAATTAATAAAGTTACTTAAAAAATTAATATATTTACTATATTTATATTTATATATATTTATTAAATATATATGCATAATTATATAAATTTATATAATGATATAAATAATATTTTTTAAAATATTTCTATAATTATAAATAAAAAATTATAAAATAATAAAAAATATATTTAAAAAGAAATATATTTAATATATTGTCATTTACATATATTTATTAAGGATTTAATTTTTTTTTACAATTGTCTATTTATATTTATAATTATAAATCCTTTAACATCTATTCAATAATAAGTTCTGATAAAATAATATTTATTAGTACAGATAATACGTGGGTATAGATGATAATTTATGAGCACTCTAATTTTAGAAATGATGAATATGAGTTTTATGATTGATTTTTTAGCATTGATAATGATTGATCTTTATGCTAAAAAAGCACAGATAAATATTCCTTTTTTCAACACTTATGTTATAAGAGCTGATAAAAGGTCTATTTTGTAAAGACCCGTAAAATTAAATGTATTTTTTTTAATTTTATTTGGGATTTTACAAGAAAGCAGTTTCTGACGACACCTGATTCCGAGGCCTGGTGTGCTCGAAATAAATTTCCGAAGTTTAGCTCGGGTACGTTCAGTAAACGAACGAGCAGGTTTTCCTAACTTTTGAACCGGTGCTCAGATTCAAAATCTGAGGGCACCGATGGAACCACAGAGCCGGTAATTGCTTAAGAACACCTTTTCCGGTGTTGCGTTTTCTCGGGTGAAGTTATTAATTAATTGGGTTAACTAAAGAATAAAAATAAAATTTGTGCAACCAATTTTATTTTTATTTAAGGTATCTTAATCCTATGCTTGGAGGTTGGGGTTGGACCCACTAGTTCCTAACTACTCTAGGTAGGATATTAGGGAAGTGGGGGCCCCACGAGCCCCACCCCTTTATTTCCTTTTTACCTCCCACATGCATTTAATATGGTAACTCACCCGCACCCCCTCTTAAATGCCAAGTCAACTCTCACGTTTAATTGGATTATTAAACGCCTCATTAATTGGTCAATGCTCGATAATTAAATCATGATTTTATTTTGAATTTCAAAAAGAATTTGGCATGAGAAATAAAATAAGGCAAAGCCTTATTTTATTATGTTGTTTTGTTGTGCGAGAAGGATTTGAAGAGGAGAGCTCAAGTCTTGGAATCCTCATCTTCCTCCTTGAAGAATGAGAAGAATGCACCGTTGCTGACGAAGAACGCCAGCCTCCGACGAAGGACGACGAAGGATGCCGAATCCTTGGAGATCGAAGATGTGACTCCGTGTACTGCGACACCAACAATTCTATTCTCCGAGACTTCGACGACGCTTATAAAACCTTCTTCTGCAACGATTATTTCCCACGACGAACCTTCGTTCAACGACACCTTGAGGTAGGGGGTTTGGTTTAATTTAATTTATGTGGATTATATCCTCAGCATATGATTAAATTGTTGGAAGTCGTTTGAACCACTACCGCGGTGGGCGTGGACCAACGAACAAGTCCGAACTCACCGATTCTCTATTCTTGATGCGCGGAACGTTGGGCAATGATGAAACGGACCGTTGAGAAATTGGAGGTCGTCGCAGTAATCTATGGGACGCGAGACAACCCCCGGCATAGACGGAATTGAAAACGGACCACCAGAGCAACTCCGGTGGCCCGCAGACTTCACCGGCAGCACCGGCGGCTGGCACCGGCCGGCCGCCCGATGCGGCAGCGTCCCGGCGCGCCGCCAGAAGGGACCGCCGCAGGTGAAACCGTGACAGCAGGCAACCGGTCTCGCGGCCCCGCGGGACCAGGGGGAGATGCGGTGCCCAGCGCCGCATCCGCTGGCCGAAGGGAACGACCCCCCGTGTAGGGTCGTGGCTTCAATCAAGGGGGGGAGCAGCCCCCCCCCCCCACCTTCCACAATGGCACGACCAGCATCGGCTGTGCGGGGCGAGCTCGCACTGGGCCAACCGACCGCCCTGTGCCGGACCGGCCGTACCGTGCCGGGCCGGGCCACACCGGTGGGGACGGGCCACGCCCACCGGGTCGGGCCATGCTCTAATGGGCTGGAACCGGACCTGGTTCGGATCGACCCAGTTCAGGCCGACCCAGGGGGTATCGGGTCGGGTCGGTCCGGGCCCAAAACCACCCTAAAACCGGACAGGTTCGTTTGATTGCCCATATCTTGGGATACGGTCCCCTGACCAACGCGCTATCTATTTAATTGTGATCCTTGGATCGAGACGGTCGTTTCGGTATAATACAGTCAAGGTTTCAAGGAACTTTGCGTATGGCCGGGTTGGTTCGAACCCGAAACCAACCAGGCCCTTGGGTCGGAAACGCTTATAGCTTGAGTTTCAGACATCCGATTGACGTGTCGTCATCTTTGTTGGATTCCTATTAGTGAGACGGACCTTTTGGATTACTCCTCTCGAGGTTTTGATGTAGTAGAAGTATGGTTGGGTTGGTTTTTACTTAAAAACAAATCGGGCCCCTGGAACAAAAATGCCAATAACTCTCAGACCGGGCGTCCGATTGACGCGCCGTCTGTCACGTTGAGTTTCTCTGGTCAAGACTGAACTTTGAGATACATCAACTCCGGAATATGTGTCAGTTGATGTATCGACCCCTTGGCTCGTGGAGTGGACCCTCCCGGAATCGAGCATGCTGTGTGCCGGAACCCTAGAGCTGGATGCGACTGCGATGAAGACTGCACTGAAATCTTATGTGGGTTCGGAAGTGATGAAGACCGTAGTAAAATCTTCCATGGGTTCAACGGAAATGAAGACTGCACTGAAATCTTATGTGGGTTCGGCAATGATGAATACCGTACTGAAATCCTCTGTGGGCTCGACGGCGATGAATACTGCACTGAAATCCTATGTGGGTTCGGCAGTGATGAAGACCGTACTAAAATCATGCGTGGGTTCAACGGCGATGAAGACTGCACTGAAATCCTATGTGGGTTCAGCATCGATGAAGATCGTACTGAAATCCTCCGTGGGTTCGATGGCGATGAAGACTGCACTGAAATCCTCCATGGGTTCGGCAGCGATGAAGACCGTACTGAAATCCTCCGTGGGTTCGATGGCGATGAATCTGTTCTTGCTATCCGACGTGGATCTGGCAGAGTAGCTGGTCTGTATCCTATGTGGGTCCGACAGCTTAGCTGGTTTAGTATCCTAGGTGGGTCCTAACTTAGATGAATCACTGGCTATATCTGATCATCTCTATCACCTTACGAAGAAGTATACCTATGTGAGCTGAGTCTTTACTTTCAATCATTATCTTCGATATGATTGACTTGCTTTCCTATGTGGATTGTGTTGTGCTTTCCTGTGTGGATTTGGTTGTACTATTCTATGGGGACGTGATCAAACATGGGCTCAGATGTTGGAGACGATCGGGAATTAATGACTTAGGTATATGTATGGGTATATACCTAAGTAGTGTTGGTTGTTACTTTGTGATTGTACCTTTCATTTGTGGATTCCGGGAGACCTTCGGGGGTCTTGGGGTCCCTACTAAGTAGCGTATACTCACACCTGCATGGGCTATGCCCGCACTATGTTGTGTTGGATGCAGACGACGGACAACGCTGATCGTGGTTGAGGCTAGAGGAGCAGTCGGTACCTGGAGGTAGACCACTGGGCAGGACTTACACGGAGCAGACGGCTGGACCGAGGAGTTGAGGTGGCTATCTGTACCCATCCTTCAGGTGGGACTTCTAGTGGAGGGCTCGACATTACTGCTTTACTTTCAGTTGTTGTAATTTCTTTCCAGTTGTACTTTACTTTCAGTTTGAGTTTGTATTCTGGCCCATGTACTTTCCGCACTTACTTTTGTACCCAGTTTTACTTAGTGTTTACTTTGAAGGCTTACTCTGTAGTGTTTGTTTACTTTATAAAGGAAATTCCCTCCCTTTTTTTGGGATTTATGCCTTTGGTGATAGTCGCTAGCCCCTGGCCTATGGGAGGCGGGCTTCGGGTAGTCACGACACGAGCCCCGAGGACGGGTCATGAAAAATTGGTATCAGAGCAGTTCGGTTCTACCACGGAAATCTGGACTCTGATCTTTCTTCTATTTGAAGCAATAGTGTTATGGTTATTGAGTGTGGGTATCAGTCCATGGAGTCTAGTGTTGGTGCGGCGGCCGACGTATCCGTACACCAGGATCCTGACTTCTGATTCCCGACTCAATGCACGAAAACATTGATTGCATGTGTGTTTCAAAAGTTTTCTTTGTGATTACTTTGTGTCAGCTCACCAGGTATACTGTTTTGACCATGGAACACCTTTTTCATTTCAAGATGGCTCCATGACGGCAGCCAGCTAGGGTTCCGAGCTTTGTACGAGACGACAACCCACCGAGCGACGAGGCTTCGGTGCAAGGCACTTTGACAGTGGAGGCACCAACGGTACCTCTACCCGCTGAGCCACCGATGCTACCAGACGCAGCCGCTTATAGTGCACGTCACTTTAGTGCGCTGCACGAGTTTTAATGTCAGAGACCGCCCAGGTTCCGTGGGGAGACAGACCCTCAGGCAGCCGAGGATTGGCTGGAGGGGTTGTTTGAGTTTTTAGGTTAGTGGGGACACCAGCTGACCTCATGGTGATCCTCGCAGCGAGCCTCCAGCACGCGACATAAGGTAGATGGTAGAGCTTGATGCTTCAGGTGCACGACGAGGCATCGCTCCTCTGGACAGACTTTGAAAGCCTCTTCTGCTCGGAGTTCGTCCCAGCCACCCTCTGTGCGGTGCGCATCTAAGAGCTTCTACAGCTGCGGCAGGGCAGCATGACGGTCGCCCAGTACTCGACAATATTTACCGATCTCTCGCGATATTCGACGGACATGGTACGAGACCCATTCTTTCTGGGCCGGACCTTCGAGCAGGGACTAAGGCATGAGATCAGAGCATCGATGATCTCCCTCGGCATTCAGACATAGGTAGGAGTACTGGAGCGAGCCCTTCTCATAGAGAGCTTTCTTGGTGAGCCTACGCCAGCAGCGAGACCTACCACAGGACGGCACGTAGCAGAGTCGACTGCAGCTGGCAGTCGATGGATGTCACAGGGGTCCAGGCAGACCGGACCATCAGGCAGATGACCTCAGGACACTGGCTTAGAGGTACTGGGCACAGGGCGTAGAGCTAGCCTTCCGAGGAGCAGGCAGTGGTACGCATACGGCGGGCAGGGCCACATGGCTCATGACTGCCCGTCCTGCCATGTAGAGAAGTAACAGACGGTTGAGCGGCCACCCAGGCAGAGGCAGAGGGTCGACCGTTGCGGTCTGACGAGAGCAGGCAGACGAGGCAGGGGAGCTGGCCGAGCAGCATATGGTGGGTGACGCTTTGAGGCTTTACCACCACCACCACTATGAGGTCTACCCCGACCATAGGGAGCTAGCAGGCAGAGATAGGCTCAGCTTCAGGAAGCAGAGGCCTATTACCACGACCCGCCAGAGATGATTCAAGGTACTATATGTGTCTACTCCACCGTTGCTGTAGTTCTTATAGACACATGAGAAAGTCATTCTTTTATTGCCACTGCCCTTGTTCGGAGCTCGGAGATTACGACGGAGCCGTTGGCTTGATCCTTACGGCTAGAGACTCCTACGGGAGAAGACTCGATGATTACGCACTGGTGCCGGTAGTGTGAGCTTACTCTAGGAGGTGAGAGCTTCGGCTGGGATCTTTTTTTGGTGGCGTCGAGGCCTTACAATGTCATCTTGGGCATGGATTGTGTAACACCCTAGGTAAATAAATAATAGACATTTTCATATTTATCCATATTTGTGAATAAAATATTAATATGACTTTAAAGGGGATGCTATGCTCGATGGCGTACCCAACACGCAACAACGAGTTTCTTGGGAATCTTACGTTGCACTCTAATAATAAAATAATATTATTTTAAATGGTAGTTAACATGTAGCTGTTATAATGGCGGGAATGGATATAAATAACTAAAATATGATTATATATGTTTTTTAATGTTTTTACATTTATCCAATAAAAGCTAAAGGCTTAAAATACGGAAAGAATTAAATTTTAGTTGTATATGCCCTAGTTTTCACTAAAGGTTCACTTATCGCCTTTTAATGGAGAACTGTCATTAAATATAGTTTTGATCACTCTTATACATTCTTTTGTACCATATAAAACTCTTATTAAGAATTGGGACATCAAATTTTACTTTGTGTAATTTTTTTGGCATTTTTCCGATAAAGTTCATTTTTTAATGAATAGTGTAGAATGTTGTGTTTTAATTCAAAACCTCTTTTTAATCTAATTTATTTATATGATTAGATAATATTTTGAATTGGTTTTAAAGTGAAATTAGAAAATATTTTTACCATTAAATCCAATAGTGGTCATTGGAATTAATTTCACTTTGAAATCAGACTTAAACTAGTGTCAATCTTTTGATACTTATTGTTTTATAAAAACACGCTATTTGCTCTGACAGCGGGAATTAATTATTAAATTAATTAATGTGACTTATATGTTTTTAATTTTGTAAAATAGAATTCATTTTTGAATTCGGAATATCAAATATAGCTTAGGGTGAATTTTTGGTAATTTTCTGAAAAACTGCAATTTTTGATGAATAGTGAAACCACTAAGTGATAATCAAGCAAACTGATTTTTTAGTTAAATGAAAGTTTACCACTAATGTGTATTGAATTTTTAAAATCCGACATACATGGTTGTCATTAATATGTAAAACGTGGTTCAATGAGATTAAAATAATTTTTTGGTGAATAGTAACTTATTAAGTTTTTAATCGCGATTAGTGGTAATTAGTGTAGTTTAAGGTAATAATGATATTATAAGAATGTGAAAACACCATGACACTTGTCCTACACCTATTGGGAGAGTCATGGCCGACCAAGACAAGCCATGGGACAACTTGGGGACCCCATGGAGCCACTTTAGTTGGAAAATGACAATAATATATTTTTATTTAATGTTAAAATTAAATTGACACAAAGATGAGTTGTTTTACTAAAACAGTTTTTAAGTGGGGTTAAACAAGTCCAAATTTTGATTATAAATAGTCATTGGAAAGCTAAAAAAAATTTCCTACATCATAGTAATTTTTTTATAATTTTTAGACATTAAATAAAATAAATTATTTATGACATAATAATGATGCAGCGATGACATCATTATTTGACGATTTAAATAAAATGGAAAGATAATGTAAAATCTATGAACTACACATGTCCAAAAATTATTGTATGGGTGGATTTAGAACCTTTATAACCTTATCCACGTATTTTATCAATGTGGGACCTTTTAAAACCGAAACACATTTTCAAATAAAGTAATATTTCTTTACTTTCCAAAAGTGCCCCTCCTCTCCTCTTATAAAAGGCCCCCACCTCTACCTCATTTCACATACTTCTCAAGCCTTTGGCACGGCCAAACCCTAAAAATTTACTCTCTCCACATCCCTCTCCTCATCCTAGAGGATTCCCTTTGGGCAGAATCCTTTTAAAGGAAGCCTTTTGGCTCAAATCAAAAGGAGTTACACTTTTAAAGGTAATTCATTCTCTAATGTTCATTTGTTTTATTTTGCTTCTCCAACCCCATAAAATTTTTTTATTTTTTTATTTTGTAACAACACCAGTATCTTCGATATACTAGGATGTTGTTATAAGATTTATTAGAGCTACACTCTCACACAACTACATCAAATGGTTAAAGAACATACAGTTTCCGTGGATGGCGAAATTCTGCCTCCCGAAACGATGATTGTTCAATACTCATTTAACACCTTCAAAGGTGGCCATTATGATGTCACTATTTTTATATATGATATATAATATGTTTATATTTTACTTATTCTACTGTATTTTTCATTTTTGTCTTACCTTTATGGCTTCCATTATGGGTATACGCGATATCTTCATTTTAGGAAGTGCGGACTACCGCCCCCTCAAAGTGATTTGATTCGTTAAATACCATATGTGGGACGTATAAAGGATGGAACTATGATATTATATATGATATTATACTGGAATTATAATATAACTTTATATCATTATTATTCCATTCTATAAAATATGAAATAGAAATGAAAGTAGCGTTCATGCGTACGTACGGCTTACCGTCTCCATGAATGGTACATTTCACTTCTTACCTCCAAATGATTATGTAATGTTATAAATTCATGCATGTACTGGATATATATGACATACATTATATCTAAATAATGAATACAATTCTGGATATAATAAACATTTGGCCACACGAACAACATGTAATTGTAAGAAGTCCACTTTCGACTTAAGAACCAAATATCGACAAAACAATAATTATTAACTTAATGATTACATAGTGTTTATAATAAGGTAATAAGTGATATAAAAGGAATAATAAGCTTGAAAAAGGTTCTTAATCAAGTAGAAATTAACTCAAGTTTATTATTCAGGAGATTAAAGAACGATCGAGTCAAGTCGGACCCGAGGTAAGGGATCCTACAACTCTCTTTCTTTTAAGTACACTCTTTTATGTCATTTCTTTTAAGCTCATATTTCTTTTGATTGGGATGTTCTTTTATATTACTCCTACTGTAATTTTTATTTTCATGTGATGAGAGAACCTATTCCCTCTCATCAATCCATTTTGGAAGTTTTGAGTGGCGCCGTTAGGCTGCCGAACTTTCGTAAGAGATCTAACCTCTCTATCTTTTTAAGTACTCTCCTTTATGTCACTTCTTTTAAGATCCTCTTTGTAATGTTGGGGGATGTTATTTTATATTACTATTTCTGTACATTTTATTGTAATGTGATGAGATACCCTATTTGATCTCATCAATCCATATTCGGAAGTTTTATGTGGCGCCGTTAGGCTGCCGAGAGTTCGTAAGAGATTTTTCATCTCACTTTTATTCCCGTGAGATTTATGCTACATTTCCCTAAAATTCCATTGAGTGGTGTATGTTCTGCCCATTATTATACTCTTTGTGTAATATACTTTCGTTTATGAGTATTTACATCAACGATCTACTGTCCTTCTTTCCTGGGGTGTATGTTTTGAAAGATACCCAAGTCGGTAAGGGAACCTTTCACCCTCCTCTTTTTTAAAAGACTTCTTTTGTTGGGTCTTTTAATTTACATATTTTTTTGTTGGGATATGTTCTCATATATCCTTATTGATGTAAATTTTATTTCCAAGTGATGAGATACACTTTTTATCTCTCATCAACTCCTTTTGATGTGATGCTGTTAGGCTGTCAAGGGAACTTTTTAACCCAATTTTGATTTCTTTGGGTTCAACATGTGGTCATTGAATATGTAATCCATTGAATATGTGTGAATGAAATTTTATTGTTTTACACTTGATATCCACTTATATTGTGTGTATTTATATTTTTCACACATATTTTTGAGATTGATTTGTCCTTAATTTAAGGATACCTTCTTTATAAGGGATTTCATCACATTTGACATTTCTATTGAGGGTTCATTGTTGTTATGCACCAATTCACTCTTATATGGTGTATATACTGTCCTTTGGAGTATTATATCATGAATCCATTTATTCTCATGATATTATAAAGTTCTGACTAAATGTTATTCCTCAATTATTGTATTTAAGTGTCTCTGATTTTGGTAAAACTCCTTTAACTGAAATATCGTTTTAAATGTTTTAATTATTTGTTCTTATTAATATCCATGTTTTCAAAATGGTTTTAAGGATTTATTTATATGGATATTAATGGTTTAAAATTTTAAAAGCTTCAAGGGGGTATGGGACACTTTGATTCAAAAATCTCATTATTAAATGTTTTAAATGGTTTTGGAAATGGTTTCTTTTTGAATGGATTCATTATTTCAATATACTAAAATGTTATATTGTGATGTGGAAATGTTATGTTTCCTTTATGCATGTTTTATGTGATACGTTATGGTTCTTGGGCATTATTATGAACACAGGTGGTTCCGTGATAAAATGAGGGCGGGTGAGCCCGATATAGCTCTCCAATGCATTGGGTAACGCGAAGGAGTGAAATGTTAAGGTTTCTCCGAAGAGATTTAGGGAATATACTGTGATGGGTATTCCAAACGTAACCAAGAGGGTTACTCCCTACGTAAAAATGTTATGAATGCCTCAAGTTACCTTTATGTCTTATGTTTTCTATGATTTATTCATGGTTTGATGAGGTATGTTAAAGTGCCTTTGTTTTATGGGTAAAGTATGATTTCATTCTTATGTATTTATGAACTCATGTTTCCTTTCCATATTTTTATAACCCTTACTGAGCTTTTTATGCTCATCCCAAGTTTTTGAAATGTTTTTCACAGGTCAAGGGAAAGGTACATGATGTGATGATAGTGTCAATGATGTGTCAAGAAAGAATCCGTGATATATTTTAAATATGTTTCCGGTGATGGGAAGAATGAATATTGTCTTTTATGTAACCACATTGTTTAAATGTGGAATGTAATGCAAGTTTCATGATCTAATTCTCTAAAAATCTAAACCTGAAAAGATCCTCAATGTGTAATCTTGTAATAATTCAAGATTAAGCAAGGATTAAGGCTGGGGCCTTATAGTTGGTATCAGAGGTCGGTTTAGATAACTTTAGAGGTTAAGGTACTCTTTAAGCATAAGTGACATTACCATAATGGTTAGGATTTCAGAAAGAGTCCTAGTTTTCGATAAAGTGAATGAGTAAGTGTATCATAGTGTTTATCTTACTCATTAGTACATGATGGTTTTGTTGATATACTCACACTGACCTTTTTGGTTTTAGTAAATGGTTGGATCTAGCAGGCACCAAAGTAACAATGGATGTGAAGGAGATTGTGATAGTTTTTTGAGCAAGCAACTGAATGATATGGGAGCTGCAATGAGAACTCTTCTGATTATCCTCAACCAACTATCTGGAGTCATGATTGACCACCTAAACCTTGGAGTTTTCTCTAAGGCATCATATATGCAAGAAAAAAATCCCTACGGAAGTACAGGTAATAATCATAAAGGTATGTGTGTTCAAAAACCTATGTGTCAAAGATGTGGAAAGAAACACCTAGGAAAATGTTTCAAAGGGACAGAAATATGCTATAGATGTGGAAATGAAGGTCATAATTCAAGAACCTGCCATGGAAAAATGAAGCATCTAGTTGACTCGAGGAAAGGGAAAGAAGTTATTTCTGAGGGATAAATTGAATATTTTAAATGTGGTGTGCATGGTCATTATGAAAACACATGTTCTATGAAGAAGTTTCCTGAATGGGGTCACCAAGAGCGTACAAATGTTCGTTTACCAATACCTAATGCCATTCCTATTGAGGATGAAGAAACTGAAAATGAACAAGCAAATGTATGTACTATTTCATGACTATTGTTTTCCTATATTGGAATCTTAGGATATGATTCATGATTTTGATTGTAGGAAAGAGGTATTTCGGAATAGGTTGGAAAGGAATGGATAATGGATCATGAAGAATGTTGAATGAGTAAGATGTCAACATATAAGGGCTTCAAGAGTTGTGGTGAAATTCTTAAGAGTATCATGTCTCTTTTGATGATGGGGTTACAATAGAAGACTTTTTATATTATGTGTAACCCTGATGTTTAATATAGGCAAATTTTATCCAAGGAATAGTTATCTTTTCTTTTGTGGACATAGTTATAAAGAACAATTTGGGTTTATATGATCCTTACTTTTGAGGAAATTATGGGTTACTAAATGTTATGATCTAAGTGAAAGGCATGAGATAGAATTGAGGTAAAAATATGTTTTAAATATTTTTGATGATTTTATCTCGTTTTGGGGAATGTTTTGAGAATTATATAGTTTTGAAAAAAGGACAACACGCAGACCGTGTGACAACCCGTCGCGTCGGACAAAGCTGCGGGAATCGAACCCACAACCAAAGTGCGACTGGTATTTATCGCCTACCACGGGACTACGTGAAGTCCCTGGTTAGTTTGACTGATTCATTCTAGTTATATGATTTTATGAATTAAGAGTAAGTTGATTTTGGGTTATTTATAAAAATGATTAACCTATCATGGAGGATATGTGATTAGGTTAATTACTTTTCAATACGAGACTTTAGGAGCAACTAATGTTGTTTGGAGATAAATGTTACGATTTAACTTGGAAGACTATGTGACTAAATCCTTCAAATATTTGGGTTTCAATATTATATTGGTTTACTTTGAAGAATTTTATGGACAAATTGTTTATCGGATGGTCCTCGTTGAACTTTGTGTTTTTTTTGGACAAATTTTGAGATTAAGAATAGATTTTCTTTTTATAAAGGGTTATCCTTTTCTGGATTATCTGATCTTGTAGTAACCTTTTTGGTTTTAGTTTTGGTTATGGTTTGAAGACATGGGAAATGTATAGTTCTTTTTTTAGGTGCTCCTCTAGAAGTTGTTTATAATACTCTTAATGCGAACAAGTCTCCCTAAATACTCGTCTTTTGGAAAAAAAATATGAGTTTGATTAAGGAATCTAGTAAAAGTTGAGAGTCAACATGATAAGTGATTATGTTTCCTTATGAATAAATTCCTCAATAAAAAGTAACTTAAAACAAAAATGTTGTCTATTAACTTTTCCTACTGGGGAACCCAACACCGTTTAACCCATCACAAGTTTGTGATTTTCTCATTGTTAACTTTCTCCTAAACATGTTTTCTATCACTCTCCATCAGAACATGACCCTATGTTTTCTCCTCCATGTCAATGTTTTCCTACATGGAGTCCTAGTATGGGTTAACTCGGGTGACCTCTGTGCTTATCTTTCTTTATTTTAAAGTGATTGTTTTACCGACTCTTATTCCGATGTGGGACTTTCAAGGATGTTTCCAAGCGCAATTTTAAAATTGCGAGGACGCAATTCCCAAAAGGGGGGAAGGATGTAACACCCTAGGTAAATAAATAATAGACATTTTCATATTTATCCATATTTGTGAATAAAATATTAATATGACTTTAAAGGGGATGCTATGCTCGATGGCGTACCCAACACGCAACAACGAGTTTCTTGGGAATCTTACGTTGCACTCTAATAATAAAATAATATTATTTTAAATGGTAGTTAACATGTAGCTGTTATAATGGCAGGAATGGATATAAATAACTAAAATATGATTATATATGTTTTTTAATGTTTTTACATTTATCCAATAAAAGCTAAAGGCTTAAAATACAAAAAGAATTAAATTTTAGGTGTATATGCCCTAGTTTTCACTAAAGGTTCACTTATCGCCTTTTAATGGAGAACTGTCATTAAATATAGTTTTGATCACTCTTATACATTATTTTGGACCAAATAAAACTCTTATTAAGAATTGGGACATCAAATTTTACTTTGTGTAATTTTTTGGTATTTTTTCGATAAAGTTCATTTTTTAATGAATAGTGTAGAATGTTGTGTTTTAATACAAAACCTCTTTTTAATATAATTTATTTATATGATTAGATAATATTTTTAATTGGTTTTAAAGTGAAATTAGAAAATATTTTTACCATTAAATCCAATAGTGGTCATTGGAATTAATTTCACTTTGAAATCAGACTTAAACTAATGTCAATCTTTTGATACTTATTGTTTTATAAAAACACGCTATTTGCTCTGACAGCGGGAATTAATTATTTACTTAATTAATGTGAACTATATGTTTTTAATTTTTTAAAATAGACTTCATTTTTGAATTCGGAATATCAAATATAGCTTAGGGTGAATTTTTGGTAATTTTCTGAAAAACTTCAATTTTTGATGAATAGTGAAACCACTAAGTGATAATCAAGCAAACTGATTTTTTAGTTAAATGAAAGTTTACCACTAATGTGTATTGAATTTTTAAAATCCTACATACATGGTTGTCATTAAGATGTAAAATGTGGTTCAATGAGATTAAAATAATTTTTTGGTGAATAGTAACTTATTAAGTTTTTAATCGCGATTAGTGGTAATTAGTGTAGTTTAAGGTAATAATGATATTATAAGAATGTGAAAACACCATGACACTTGTCCTAAACCTATTGGGAGAGTCATGGCCGACCAATACAAGCCATGGGCAAACTTGGGGACCCCATGGAGCCACTTTAGTTGGAAAATGACAATAATATATTTTTATTTAATGTTAAAATTAAATTGACACAAAGATGAGTTGTTTTACAAAAACAGTTTTTAAGTGGGGTTACACAAGTCCAAATTTTGATTATAAATAGTCATTGGAAAGCTAAGAAAATTTCCTACATCATAGTAATTTGTTTATAATTTTTAGACATTAAATAAAATAAATTATTTATGACATAATAATGATGCAGCGATGACATCATTATTTGAAGATTTAAATAAAATGGAAAGATAATGTAAAATCTATGAACTACACATTTCCAAAAATTATTGGATGGGTGGATTTCAAACCTTTATAACCTTATCCATGAATTGTATCAATGTGGGACCTTTTAAAACCGAAAAACATTTTCAAATAAAGTAATATTTCCTTACTTTCCAAAAGTGCCCCTCCTCTCCTCTTATAAAAGGCCCCCACCTCTACCTCATTTCACATACTTCTCAAGCCTTTGGCTCGGCCAACCCCTGCCCATGTACTCTCTCCACATCCCTCTCCTCATCCTATAGGATTCCCTTTGGGAAGAATCCTTTCAAAGGAAGCCTTTTGGCTCAAATCAAAAGGAGTTACACTTTTAAAGGTAATTCATTCTCTAATGTTCATTTGTTTTATTTTGCTTCTCCAACCCCCTAAACTCTTTTTATTTTCTTATTTTGTAACAAAACCAGTATCTTCAATATACTAGGATGTTGTTATAATATTTATTCAAGCTACACTCTCACACAACTACATCAAATGGTTAAAGAACATACGGTTTCCGTGGATGGCGAAATTCTGCCTCCCGAAACGATGATTGTTCAATACTCATTTAACACCTTCAAAGGTGGCCATTATGATGTCACTATTTTTATATATGATATATAATATGTTTATATTTTACTTATGCTTCTGTATTTTTCATTTTTGTCTTACCTTTATGGCTTCCATTATGGGTATACGCGATATCTTCATTTTAGGAAGTGCGGACTACCGCCCCCTCAAAGTGATTTGATTCGTTAAATACCATATGTGGGACGTATAAAGGATGGAACTATGATATTATATATTATATTATACTGGAATTATAATATACCTTTATATCATTATTATTCCATTCTATAAAATACGAAATAGAAATGAAAGTAGCGTTCATGCGTACGTACGACTTACTGTCTCCATGAACGGTGCATTTCACTTCTTACCTCCAAATGATTATGTAATGTTATAAATTCATGCATGTACTGGATATATATTACATACATTATATCTACATAATGAATAAAATTATGGATATAATAAACATTTGGCCACACGAACAACATGTAATTGTTAGAAGTCCACTTTCGACTTAAGAACCAAATATCGACAAAACAATAATTATTAACTTAATGATTACATAGTGTTTATAATAAGGAAATAAGTGATATAAAAGGAATAATAAGCTTGAAAAAGGTTCTTAATCAAGTATAAATTAACTCAGGTTTATTATTCAGGAGATTAAAGAATGATCGAGTCAAGTCGGACCCGAGGTAAGGGATCCTACAACTCTCTTTCTTTTAAGTACACTCTTTTATGTCATTTCTTTTAAGCTCATATTTCTTATAATTGGGATGTTCTTTTATATTACTCCTACTGTAATTTTTATGTTCATGTGATGAGAGACCCTATTCCCTCTCATCAATCCATTTTGGAAGTTTTGAGTGGCGCCGTTAGGCTGCCGAACTTTCGTAAGAGATCTGACCTCTCTTTCTTTTCAAGTACTCTCCTTTATGTCACTTCTTTTAAGATCCTCTTTGTAATGTTGGGGGATGTTCTTTTATATTCCCCTTTCTGTACATTTTATTGTAATGTGATGAGATACCCTATTTGATCTCATCAATCCATATTCGGAAGTTTTATGTGGCGCCGTTAGGCTGCCGAGAGTTCGTAAGGGATTTTTCATTCACTTTTATTCCCGTGAGATTTATGCTACATTTGCCACAAATTACATTGAGTGGTGTATGTTCTGCCCATTATTATACTCTTTGTGTAATATACTTTCGTTTATGAGTATTTACATCAATGATCTATTGTCCTTCTTTCCTGGGGTGTATGTTTTGAAAGATACACAAGTCGTTAAGGGAACGTTTCACCCTCCTCTTTTTTAAAAGACTTCTTTTGTTGGGTCTTTTAATTTACATATTTTTTTGTTGGGATATGTTCTCATATATCCTTATTGATGTAAATTTTATGTCCAAGTGATGAGATACACTTTTTATCTCTCATCAACTCCTTTTGATGTGATGCCGTTAGGCTGTCAAGGGAACTTTTTAACCCAATTTCAATTTCTTTGGGTTCAACATGTGGTCATTGAATATGTCATCCATTGAATATGTGTGAATGACCTTTTATTGTTTTACACTTGATATCCACTTATATTGGGTGTATTTATATTTTTCACACATATTTTAGAGATTGATTTGTCCTTAATTTAAGGATACCTTCTTTATAAGGGATTTCATCACATTTGACATTACTATTGAGGGTTCATTGTTGTTATGCACCAATTCACTCTTATATGGTGTATATACTGTCCTTTGGAGTATTATATCATGAATCCATTTATTCTCATGATATTATAAAGTTCTGACTAAATGTTATTCCTCACTTATTGTATTCAAGTGTCTCTGATTTTGGTAAAACCCCTTTAACCGAAATATCGTTTTAAATGTTTTAATTATTTGTTCTTATTAATATCCATGTTTTAAAAATGGTTTTAAGGATTTATTTATATGGATATTAATGGTTTAAAATTTTAAAAGCTTCAAGGGGGTATGGGACACTTTGATTCAAAAATCACATTATTAAATGTTTTAAATGGTTTTGGAAATGGTTTCTTTTTGAATGGATTCATTATTTCAATATACTAAAATGTTATATTGTGATGTGGAAATGTTATGTTTCCTTTATGCATGTTTTATGTGATACGTTATGGTTCTTGGGCATTATTATGAAGACGGGTGGTTCCGTGATAAACTGAGGGCGGGTGAGCCCGATATAGCTCTCCAATGCATTGGGTAACGCGAAGGAGTGAAACGTTATGGTTTCTTCGAAGAGATTTAGGGAATATACTGTGATGGGTATTCCAAACGTAACCAAGAGGGTTACTCCCTACGTAAGAATGTTATGAATGCCTCAAGTTACCTTTATGTCTTATGTTTTCTATGATTTATTCATGGTTTGATGAGGTATGTTAAAGTGCCTTTGTTTTATGGGTAAAGTATGATTTCATTCTTATGTATTTATGAACTCATGTTTCCTTTCCATATTTTTATAACCCTTGCTAAGCTTTTTATGCTCATCCCAAGTTTTTGAAATGTTTTTCATAGGTCAAGGGAAAGGTACATGATGTGATGATAGTGTCAAGGATGTGTCAGGAAAGAATCCGTGATATATTTTAAATATGTTTCCGGTGATGGGAAGAATGAACATTGTCTTTTATGTAACCAATTTGTTTAAATGTGGAATGTAATGCAAGTTTCATGATCTAATTCTCTAAAACTCTAAACCTGAAAAGATCCTCAATGTGTAATCTTGTAATAATTCAAGATTAAGTAAGGTTTAAGGATGGGGCCTTATAGATTGGTTATCTACAGTCCATGCTCATATTGACTGTATTAGGCACAAGGTGTGGTGTGTACGCACTGACGGAAGTAGGTTCACCTTCACTGGTGAGAAGGGAGCCTTTGCAGCACAGGATGGACTCACGCAGAGGAGTGGACAACCCATCACTCATCAGTTGGCTAGCCTCATCCTAGGAGCAGTTGATGTGAAGAGTCCTAGTTTTCCTATAGTGGTGGATCAGTATGAGGACGTTTTACCTGAAGACGTTCCAGGAATACCTCCTCATAGAGATGTAGACTTCTATATTGACCTGTACCCCGATACATCCCCGATATCCACTCCAGCATATCGGATGGCTCCCGCTAAGCTTCGAGAGCTACAGATACAGCTAGAGGACTTGCAGAGCAAGGGATTCATCCGACCCAGTGTTTCACCCTGGGTTTCTCCGATATTGTTCGCCAAAATGGAGGACAGGAGCTTATGACTGTGTGTCTATTATCATCGCCTGAACCAGGTGACCGTGAGGAACAAGTATCCACTACCGAGGATTGATGACTTCCTCGACTAGCTCAAGGGAGAACGGTGGTTCTCGAAGATAGTCCTCAGGTCAGGCTATCATCATCTTAGAGTTCGAGATGAGGACATGTAGAAGACGACCTTCAGATGTCGGTATGGACACTATGAGTTCTTGGTTTTGCTTTTCAGCGTAACCAACTATCCATCAGTGTTCATGGGTCTCATGAATAGGATCTTTCAGCCATACCTCGATCGATTTGTCGTGGTCTTCATCGACGACATATTGATATACTCTACCACTGAGGAGGAGCACGCCTGCCACTTGGGGGTTATACTAGACACACTCCTAGAGCACTAGATTTATGAAAATCTCTCAAAGTTTCAGTTATAGTTTCGTGAGGTCCACTTCTTGGGACACTTCATCTCTGAGGCGGGAGTTGCGGTGGATCCTGTGAAGATCGAGGCAGTGCTACCTTGGGAGCCACCCAGGAGTGTGACGAAGGAGTGGAGTTTCTTGGGTCTAGCTGGGTACTACCAGATATTTGTTTCTGACCTCTCCAGTGTTGCGGAACCACTCTTAGCTTTGATGAAGAAGTGAAAACCCTTTTTCTGGTCAGACAGATGTCAGCAGAGCTTCTAGGAGCTAAGACAGAGATTATCCAGCGTGCCTATCTTGAGGCTACCGGAGGAGGGAGTAGGGTACATAGGCCACTACGATGCATCAAGGACCAGACTCAAATGTGTCCTGATGCAAGAGTGGGCTGTGATCGCCTATGTATCATGTTAGTTGAGGCTACATGATCAGAACTACGCTACCCATAACCTGGAGTTAGCAGTAGTGGTCTTCGCTCTGAAGATGTGGAGACACTATCTGATGGGCGAACGATTTACAGTCTACTCTGACCACCAGAGTCTCAGGTACATTTTCTTGCAGAAGGACCTGAACCTGAGACAACGATGATGGATCGAGTTCCTCCAGGACTATGACTTTGAGATAGACTATACTCCTGGAAAGGGGAACATTGTAGCCGATGCTCTCAGCAGGAGGACGTGCATCCATCTACTTAGGGAAGTGACAGAGGTGCTATCCGCTTTACAAATATCCTTCATGGATAGAGATAGATAAGCCTTTCTTTAGTCACTAATAGTCACTCCTCCACTACTGCAGCAGGTCAGAGAGGCACAACGTGGGATGCTGACTGTGAGATGCTGCGTGCGCAGATATCCTCAGGACATGCACCTAATGGATTCTCTGTAGGAGGAGATCACGTCATCCTTTTCAGAGGATGTACCATGGTACCCGTTTCTTTACAGGAGGAGTTGTTGATATAATTTCACACTTCCCCTTTAGCGGTATATCCAGGAGTGGGGAAGATGTACCAAGATCTCAGACGATAGCACTGGTGGTCGGGTATGAAGAAGGCTGTGGCAGGGTTTGTTTTTCGATGACTCACCTGCCAGCAGGTGAAGGCAAAGCACCAGGTACTAGCAGGCTTGGTATAACCCTTTTAGGTCCCGGAGTTGAAGTGGGACAAGATATCTATGGATTTCGTGACTGGACTTCCACACACTTCCAGAGGTCACGACTCCATTTGGGCGATTGTCGACCGACTCACCAAGTCGGCCCACTTTTTACCCATCAGAGAGCAGGGCTCAGTGGAGAGATTGGGATGCCTCTATGTTCATGAGATTGTATGGATTCATGGTGTGCCATAATCTATCATCTCCGATCGAGATGCTCGCTTTACATACCGGATTTGGAAGGGGTTGCAGGAGGAATTCGGGACGCAACTACGTCTGAGCACCGCCTTTCACCCTCAGAAAGATGGTCAGACATAGAAGACTATTCAGACTCTCAAGTACATGCTCCGTGCATGTTTCCTCGACTTGTCATAGTTGGGAAGACCATCTACCCTTGGTGGAGTTCGCATACAACAACAGCTACCACTCCACCATCGGGATGACACCATATGAGGCATTGTATTTTCGACCTTGCAGATCACCTCTGTGCTGGACAGACCCTGGGGAGTCAGCACTTGTGGGACCAGAGATGGTCCAAGCCATGACAGAGAAGGTCCATGTCATCCAAGAGTGGATGAGGATAGCCCAGAGCTGGCAGAAGTCTTATGCTGATAGGAGGCAGAGGCCACTAGAGTTCGAGGATGGCGACCACATTTTCTTGCGGGTCTCACGTCGACCTGGATTACGGAGATTTGGCCGAGGCAGCAAGTTATCTCCGCGGTTCATCGGACCGTTCCAGGTTCTCAGCAGGATAGGCGAGGTGGCTTATCACTTGGCTCTACCACCTCAGTTGCACCAGGTGCATGGCATTTTCCATGTATCTCAGCTGAGGAGATACGTGCATGACCCGACGCATATCATCGACCATAGGGAGTTGGACATTGACGATGGGGCGACTTTTGCGGAGGTCCCGGTGGAGATCGAGGATCAACAGGAGAGGGTTCTACGTGGACGGTCGATACCTCTAGTGCGTATCAGATGGCAACATGGGAACCTCCCAGAGAGCACTTGGGAGTGGGAGGCTCAGATGCGTGCACAGTACCCACATTTGTTCCCCTAGTTTTTGATGTATCTTTACAGGTACGTAAAGCCCTGATGTGGGAGTAATGTAAAGACCCGTAAAATTCAAGGGATTTTTTTTAATTGTCTTTGGGATTTTACAAGAATACAGTTTCTGAAGGCACCTGATTCCGAGGCCCGGTGTGCCCGGAATAAATTTCCAAAGTTTAGCTCGGCTACGTTCAGTAAACGAACGAGCGGGTTTTCCTAACTTTTGAACCGGTGCTCGGAATCAAAATCTGGGGGCACCGATGGAACCGCAACTCCGATAATTTTTTAATAACACCTTTTCCGGGGTTGCGTTTTTCTCAGGTGAGGTTATTAATTAATTGGGTTAACTAAAGAATAAAAATAAAATTTGTGCAACCAATTTTATTTTTATTTAAGGTAGCTTAAACCTATGCTTGGAGGTTGGGATGGGACCGACTAGTTCCTAACTACCCTAGGCAAGATATTAGTTAAGTGGGGCCCACATGAGCCCCACCCATTTATTTCCTTCTTACCTCCCACGTGCATTTAATATGGTAACTCACCCGCACCCCCTCTTAAATGCCAGGTCAACTCTAGCGTTTAATTGGATTATTAAACGCCTCATTAATTGGTCAAAGATCGATAATTAAATCGTGATTTGATTTTGAATTTCAAAAAATAGTTGGCATGAGAAATAAAATAAGGAAAAGCCTTATTTTATTATGTTGTTTCGTTGTGTGAGAAGGATTTGAAGAGGAGAGCTCAAGTCTTGGAATCCTCATCTTCTACCTTGAAGAACGCGAAGAACACACCATCGCCGATGAAGAACACCAGCCTCCGATGAAGGACGACGAAGGACGTCGAATCCTCAGAGATCAACGACGTGACACCGTGTACCGCGACAGCAACAATCCTCTTCTCTGAGACGCCGACGAAGCTTACGGAACCTGCTTCCGCGACGATTATTTCCCGCGACGAACCTTCTTTCGGCGACGCCATGAGGTAGGGGGTTTGGTTTAATTTAATTTATGTGGATTATATCCTTGGAATATGATTAAAGTTTTGGAAGTCATTTGAACTACTAACGCGGTGGGCGCGTACCAACGAATAAGTTCGAACTCACTGATTCTCTGTTCTTGATGCGCGGAACATTGGGTGACGATAAAACGGGACCATTGAGCGATTGGAGGCCGTTGCAGTAATCTATGGGTCCTGAGACGACCCCCGGTGTAGACGAAATTGAAAACGGACCACTGGAGAAAATCCGGTGACCCGCAGACTTCACCGGCGGCCGGCACCGGCCGGCCGCCCGGAGGCGGCAGTGTCCCGACGTGTCGCAAGGAGGGGCCGCCACGGCTGAAGCTGTCATGGCAGGCGACCGGTCCCGCAGCCGCGCGGAACCAAGGGGAGACACGGCGCCCAGCGCCGCATCTGCTGGCCGAAGGGAGCAGACCCCACGTGGGGCCGTGACTTCAATCAAGGGGGGCAGCCCCCCCCCCTTTCTGCAACGGCACGCCCGCCCCGGGCCGGACCGGCCGCACCGGGCCGGGCCACCCATGCCGCTCCCTAATGGGCCGGACCAGGAACCGGTTCGGGTCGACCTGGTTCAGGCTGACCCAGGGGGTTTCGGGCCGGCTCGGTCCGGGCCCCAAACCCCCCTAAAACCGGACAAGTTCGTTAGTTTTCCAATATCATGGGATACGGACCTCCGATCGACACACCGTCAGTTGCGATGCGACCCTTGGATCGAGGCGGTCGTTTCAGTATATTACACTCAAGGTTTTGGAGAACTTTGTGTACGGTCAGGTTGGTTCGAACACGAAACCAACCAGACCCTCGGGGCGGAAACACTTATAACTTGAGCTACGAACGTCCGATTGACGTGCCGTCGACTTTGTTGGATTAATCTGAGTGAGACGGACCTTTTTTATTACTCCAATCAAGGTTTGGATGTAGTTAGATTATGGTCAGGTTGGTTTTGACTTAAATACCAACCGGGCCCCTAGAACGAAAAAGCCAATTACTCTCAGACCGGGCATCCAATTGACGCGCCGTCTGTCACGTCGAGTTCATCTTGTCGAGACGGAACATTGAGATACATCAAATCCGGACTACGTGTCAGTTGATGTATCGAACCCTTGGCTCGTGGAGCAGACCCTCCTAGAATCGAGCATGCTGTGTGCGGGAACCCTAGAGCTAGCTGCGACTACGATGAAGACTGCACTGAAATCCTATGTGGGTTCGACAGTGATGAAGACCGTACTGAAATCATCCGTGGGTTCGATGGAGATGAAGACTGAACTAAAATCCTATGTGGGTTTGGCAGTGATGAAGACCGTACTGAAATCCTCCGTGTGTTCGACGATGATGAAGACTGCACTGAAATCCTATGTGGGTTCGGCAGTGATGAAGACCGTACTGAAATCCTCTGTGGGTTCGACGGCGATGAGACTGCAATGAAATCCTATTTGGGTTCGACAGAGATGAAGACCGAACTAAAAGCCTCTATGGGTTCGACGGTGATGAAGACTGCACTGAAATCCTCCGTGGGTTCGATGGTGATGAAGACCGTACTAAAATCCTCCGTGGGTTTGACGACGATGACTCTGTTCTTGCTATCCTACGTGGGTCTGGCAGAGTAGCTGGTCTGTATCCTATGTGGGTCCGATAGCTTAGCTGGTTTAGTATCCTACGTGGGTCCCAACTTAGATGAATCAGTGACTATATCTGATCATCTCTATCACCTTACGAAGAAGTATACCTGTGTGAGCTGATTCTTGACTTTCAATCATTATCTTCGACATGATTGACTTGCTTTCCAATGTGGATTGTGTTGTGATTTCCTGTGTGGATTGAGTTGTACTATCCTATGTGGAAGTGATCGAACTTGGGCTCGGATGTTGGAGCTGATTGGGAATTGTTGACTATGGTATTTGTATGGTCATATACCTAAGTAGTGTTGGTTGTTACTTCATGATTGTATCTTTCCTCTGTGGATTATCCTTTGTGGATTCTGGGAGACCTTCAGGGGTCTTGGGGTCCCTACTAAGTAGTGTATACTCACCCCTGCACGGGCTATGCCCGCACTACGTTGTGTTGGATGCAAACGATGGACATTGCTGATTGTGGTTGAGGATAGTGGAGCAGTCGGTACCTGGAGGTGGACCACTGGGCGGTACTTACATGAAGTGGATGGCTGGAACGAGGAGATGAGGTGTCTATCTATACCCATCCTTCAGGTGGGACTTCCAGTGGATGGCTCGACGTTGCTGATTTACTTTCAGTTATAGTACTTTCCTTCCAGTTGTACTTTACTTTCAGTTTGGGTTTGTATTTTGGCCCATTTACTTTCCGCACTTACTTTTGTACCCAATTTTACTTAGTGTTTACTTATTCTAGCTTACTTTGTGGTGTTTGTTTACTTTATAAAGGCAATGACTTCCCTTTTTTCGGTATTTACGTCTTTGGTGCTAGTCGTCAGCCCCTGGCCTATGGGCGGCAGGCTTGGGGTAGTCATGACACGAGCCCTGAGGATGGGTCGTGACATATTTATTAGCACTTATATATAAGCACTGATAAAATCACCCCAATCTACTTTAAAAACCCTAACCTTTTGTGAACACGTTGCGATATCAGGATATTTCTGTGGAATCCACCTACTATTAGTGCTCCTCCTTGGTGAATCGAAGCTCTAATCACACAACATGACTGTTGCTGGTGCCTGGTGCTCTAGTTTCATGAAAAAATCTTCCAATATCATGTTTTCGATTACAATTGAGATGTGTGTGGGGTTTCAAATCAATATTTGGAAATTTCTCCACCTGGTGTAGTTGGTTCCATACCTTATCAATTTTATATTATTTAATTTGATCGCTCAGTTAATTTTCACATGCTCTATAGTTTATTTTAGGGGTGAGAACATGTTTTTTAAATTCTTTGACAAGCATTTGTGTTGAAAATAAATTTTCTAAAGAGAAATTGTTATGTTTCTATATAATTATTGTTGTGAAAAAACATTGGAAGTGTTTAAATAATTGATTACGCATTGTGAAATGTGTTTTTGTGGATGATTTAGGTGAACATGGGTTGAAAAAAGATTTTTGATTGGAAATGAATTATTTTGAGTATGTTATTATTGTTTTGGGATTTTTGAGTATGAGTTCTGAAGTGTTTAAATAATAAAGAATTTGTTTTAGAAATGAAATTTGAGATTTAGAAATGGTTTATAAAATGGAGTGAGTGATGTGAAATGGTATTTTAAAGGGTTTGGTGTGCTTTGTGTTGGTTTTTTGGTTTTGTTATAAAAAATGGTTATGTTGTTTGTGTGTGTGTGTTTTAGCGTGGTATTCTGTGGAAGGGTATTATGGGTTGTTTGAATGGTGGAAATCAGTTTTTCAAACGCGCATAAATATGGATAGGTTTGGAAGTAAGTTATTAAAATAAATTGATAGAATTTTTCATGTTTAACATGTTGTATCATTTTATAATTTGAAATTTAAATTATTTTAAATGATGATGGACATGTTTTGAAAATGATTTTGGGTTGTGTACAATTTTTTTTTAAAAAGGGACTTTCTATGGAATTGGTTTTGAATTGCTGTAAAATTTAGTTTTTTAATTAGATGTTTTCTATAAATTAGTTAATAGATTTTTTAAATTATATAAGTGTTACAAATTATGTTCTATGTGGTTATGTGGTGCATTTTATTTTAAGAGTAATATTTTCATGTGAACATGGATGTGTTGATGTAAAGACTTGCAGTACCTATAAGGGTTTTTTTAAAAAATATTTTAAATTAATTATTAGCATATATAATAGGTGTGAGAATTTTTTGTTAATTGATTTGGTGTGCATATGTGTTAAAATGGGTTTTGGTTGTGCATGTAGTGGCACACCATGTGTAATTTGTTTGGAATGACTTATGTTTGTAAATGTGTTGTGTTAGTGACATGTGAATGTGAAAAGTGATTGAGCACAAAAAAAAATGGATTCTTGGGTAATTGGGTAAATTTATTATGCTGTGTTATGGAATCTTAATGTTTGCATAGTAAAATCATTGTTCATAGAATTAATTTATTGTTTCATATTTATGATAAATTAATTTCTTTTTAGTATTACTCACTTAATAATAGTTTTCTTATACATGTGGATTCTTTTGTACTAATTGGGGTTCTCTGTCCAACATTGATTCTTCTTCTACCTTAAAATCTTTTCACCCAAGTAGTGGTGCATTTAACACTTTCTTTCAAGTTACCTCTACTTCCTTTATAGGTAGAGCAACGATGGTACTTCTTCTCAATTGCATAAGTAATCTGTATTTTTACACAGTAATATCATTGTACATATAATTAATGTATTATTTCATATAGATTTTTAATTTATTTATTTTTATTATTACTTGCATATTAATTATTTTCATATATATGTGGATTATTCTTTTTGAGTTAGGGTGATCTTTCCAACTTTCCAGCTTCTTATCCCTTAAAATCTTTTCACCCATACAGTGATGAATTTATCACTTTCTTTCAAGTTAACTCAACTTCTTTTTTAGAAAGAGAAATGACACATCCTATGCTCAATCAATGATGTAATTTGGATGTTTATGAAGTTAAATTATTCTAAATATAATTGATTTATAGTTTCATATTTATGTTTAATTTATTTCAACTTATTATTATTCACATAATCATTGTTTCTTTATATAGGTGGATTCATTTGTTCGAGTTGATGTTGTTTGTTCAAAGATGCTCCCGTAGTGTTGGAGGTTTGACAAATAAATTCAATGTAAATCATAGTAATATTGAAAGTTATGATTTCTTTTGAATGTATGTAATAATATGGATTCAAGTAATTGTATAAAACAATCTTTGAAATGACTATTATATACTGTTTTTATGTTAGTTGTGTTGTAAATTACATTTTATTTAAATTTTGTATTGAGAATTATTTTTGATGATATATTTGGTGTGGTTCTGGTGTTTTTGGTGATTTTAGTTCAATGATGTTCTGTAAAAGCACACTGTAGTGGTGCTGCGGTGTGCAGTTACAATAGAATACAATATGGATTTTGTATCAGTGCTTTCTAAAGAGATGATAAAGGTTACATTTTTAGAACATTTTTTGGTGATGATAAATATAGTGACCCGTTCTTTACATACATTGACATCACATCATAATTGAATTATATTTTTCACAAAATATAAAAAAACCATGAAAGGACCGTATAGGTTTAGTGTCTTTAGAAACTGGGAAACATAAACAACCAGTTCATAAAATATCTACATTGTCTCCTGTTTATTTCATCATAACTAGACTCCTTTTTGGAATATCATACTAAATACCCTTCTTCATGTCATGGGGAAAAGAAACATATTAAAGGGTGAGCTCAAATTCTTAGTAAAGGTAAAAAATGAAATAACAATCATATCATATTCATAAGAACATAACATTTTAAAATCATATCCTGTAAATCAAAGATCACAATATCATTTCAAGGGAAAAATGTGCAATGTAATCTGAATATTTATAACATAAGACATAATTTTTTTTAATACACACATATGAATAGAAAATAATTTCATATTAGTCAAGGATCATTTCCATGACCACCATAGTAGACAAAGTCCGTTACTGAACCGAGTTCTCTCTAGTTTCAATCCCCATATAACTGAACCAGATTGACATATCGTTCCAGCCATATCTATCTCATGACATATAAATCATTACCCAATTCATTTGATGGAGATATAGGTCCCACCCATATCATAATGAAATTATTCTTATGTTTTCCACAAAAATATAAAAACATTCACTATAGCATAACCCATGAAATAAAATAGGTTTCTTAAAGAACAATCCATAATGAAATAATCCATAAATAGATTTCATATAAATAATTTCATAATTTACACAATAAAATGAAAGTAATAATATATTTTTAAACACAAACCTATGTAATCATAGATGTAAAATAATTTTGATAAAATAGTTGAGCTTCATTCCTTTAGAAAATATCCTTTCTTTTCCAAAAATGTTTTCCTTCCTCAAAATATAACACAATTTTAGAAGAAATCAATTTATGTGATAATAACTTTGTACGATTCTAGGAGAAGCCTCAAGAAAAAAATGAATTATGAAATTATAAAAAAAATCATGCCATACAAGTTAAATAAAACATTCTTCTCATAATTTTTTCAGAATAGTCCTAAAAGTAACTCGTATGGTAAACGTAAGAAATATTCTTTTCAAACCATGTTGTAAAAGTCAACATGGGTAAAAAAATACTTTAAACATACACAGAAGAATAGTAAAAATTTTAAGAGAATATTTTTATAAAACATGGAAATGGATGATAAATATACCCTCAGTAATTACTTACCTATAAAAATCTCGAATAGAAATGATATTTTAAAAGTTATCCTTTACCTTAGGTTTGATATTATTTGTATATATCTAAACCCCCTCATCATCGATGTACCTCCTTTAAATTTTCATTTAGGGCACTAGAGTTGGTATTTTATGTAGACCAGAAACTCTTGAATGTAACTAGGAAAGTTGAGATATGAATAGGGTAGGGTTTAGCTGAGCATGAAGGCCCAAAAATTGAGTGAAGTGGAGAGGGAGGGGGAGCCCTTTTATAAGAGAAGAGAGGAGCACTTTAGGAAACTCTCAAAATATTAATTTATTATAAATTCAATTTTGAAAAATAATGGTCCAAAACTTATTTAACAAAAATATAAGATGATTTTAGTTCGAATACCCATAGTCTAATATTTTTTAGACTGGTTTAGAAGATTTTTTATCCTAATATTTTTTAACCCTTATTTTACCCTTTTAAATCATACCATGATATCATGTTATTTACACATTGTGGGTTAATTTAATTACTATATCATGTAAAAAGACCCACAAAAAGTTCTTTATGACATATTAAGACATATATTTGACATTTTTTTGAATATTAACTTTTTAAGAATTTAATATCATTTAATAAACTATATTATGTTTTAAGTTATGAATCGTGTCAATTTTGGATACTATTCATACATGACATTTTAGAAAATTCATTAAACAAGATTCCTTCAAACCTAAGGCATTAAATCAAATATAATATGTCAATATCATCCATAAAATTTGTGCATGACATCAAAATAACCAAATTAAATTTGTTTTAATATTTATAAATTCATTTATTTGAATCTTTCATTAATGAGGTAATCACTACATCATAATTATATCACAAATAAATATATTTATCTAATGTATAAAAATTTAAAATAAAATACCATGATGTATTAAATCTTTTTATAATGTTAATGAAGATTTATATACATAGATACCAGGTATATAACCCTATTTTAAAATCTATTTCGTAAAAGATACGTGTTTAGGTTATAATTATATTTACTTTAAATTAATTCTTATAAAATGCCATTTTCCCATCCATGTGAATCCATGGGGTCCCAAAATAGACCAAAGGACGACCATGGTTATAACTATTTCATCCAATAGGATTAGGTCACATTTTAATGTAGTTTTATATTATTTAATTATTATTTTTTACCCATATTTACTAGATTTACCCTTAAACCCTGGTAAATAAAATAATTACTGAAGTTACTATTCATAATGTCAAAACATAAAAGGTAACTATTAATAAAATTTGAAAATTATGATTCCAAATATAGAATCCATTTTTCCAATTTCAAAATACCGAAGTTAGAGTAATTAATTTAAAATTAATCCCTTTGTTGAAATGAGAATACATATTTTAAAAGTAAAAACATTAAAAAAGATTGAAATGTTTTTACCTATGAATAAAATTTAAAATTAATGATAATGAAATAAATCATATTAAATGGTAAAAATATATTCTATTAATATTTAAAATCATTCAATACTATAATTTTACCACATAAATTATCTTGATTTAAAAAGCTGTTTTAATTAAAAAAATGTATGAAAAGTAAATTTTTATATCCAGATTCAAAATAATGTGTTTATTTTGTCATAAATAAATTACTAATCCATCAAAGTATTAATTTAAAATTTGTTCTCCATTCAATGTTGTAAAATTAACCTTTAAAAAAACAGGGTTTATACAAAAAGGGTTTTATAAATACCCTATGACTAAAATATCCATTGGATTAATAATAAAAATTCTTTTATTAATTTTATAACACATATATTTCATTAATTTATTTACCTAAAGTAATTCACTCAAAAAAAAAAATCGAATTGAATTATTTTTTTGATAAATAATTAATAGCTAATGAATTCATAATGCATTTTCACAAGTTTTTTATACTTATTCCCGCAAACATAACAGATAAGATATAATATTATTTTTATATTAAGTTCACCTTATAGTTCTTTTAAACTCACCATTTCATGAAAAGCAATCTACTAAAGAATAAAAATTATTTAAAGAAAATATTTCATAAAAACATCTGGGTTTTACATTCTACCCCCCTGAAACTAGGTTTTTCTCTCGAAATTCATCATTAAGAAATAAAAAGATGAGGATTAATCTCCCTCATCACATCATAAAGTTCCCATGTAAATTCTTTAAATTTATTTTTCCTCCATAAAAATTTATCCAAGTGAGTGGTACTGTTTCATAGAACGTTTTCACTAGGATCTAGTATCTATATTTGTTGATCTTCAAGAAACGTTCTTGTTCCAATGGTATGAATTTTGAGAAAAGTACATGTAAAGGACTAGGTATGTACTTTATCAGGATAGATACATAGAACACATCATTAACTTTCGATAGATTCAGTGGAAGAGACAATAAGTTAGTTAACTTCCCATTATGATATAGTATTACAAAAGGACTGATATACCTAGGGATCAACTTTCCCTTCTTTCAGAATCTCGTTATTATATTTTAGGGATATATTAGAATGAACACCTTATCACCCACATCAAACTCTAGATATTTTTTTCGGTTGTCAAAATAACTTTTTTTCAACTATGAGTTGCTCTTATGTGTTGTTGAATAGATCTAACCTTTTTTCCCATTTCATCAAAAAGATCAGGTCCTAATAACTTTCTTTCCCTAAATTCATCCTAGCAAGTTAGAGTTTTTCACTTCTTTCAATAGAGGGCTTCATAAGGATCCAACTGAAAACTTTATGGAATGCTATTATTGTAATAAAATTCCACCAATGGTATATGTTGATCCCAACCACCTTTGAAATATATAGAGAAAGATTTCAACATGTCTTCCAGAGTTTGAATTCTCCTCTCAAACTGACCATCTAAGGATGATAAGAATTGCTGAAACATAACTCTTTATCTAGAGCATACTAAATACTTTTCTAGAACATCGAGGTAAACATCAGATCCTGATCATATATAATGGAAAGTTTTACTCTATAAAATCTTACCACTTACATTACATATATCCTTGAAAATTTATCAAGAGAGAAATCCTCTCTAATAGCAATAATGTGTGATAACTTCATAATAAGATCAAATATAACCCATATAAAATTATTTCCTTTGGATGTTTTTAGATGTCCAATAACAAAGTGCATAATGATGTTTTCCCATTTCCATTCTGGTATGGGAAATGGTTGTACCATCCCCTTATACTTCTATTTATCACCCTTAACTTACTGAAAAACCAAGTATCAAGAGACATATTTGATGACATCTCTTTTCATGCCATCCCACTAGAAGTAATCTTTAAGGTCCTCGTAAATCTGTGTTCTTCTAGGGTAAATAGATAATGATGAACGATGGGCCTCATCTAATAGATCCTTTATTAATTCTTGTATGGGAGGAACACAAGCCAAGTTTCTGAACCTTATTATTTCATCATAATAAAGGTGCAATTTAGGTACATCTCTAACCTTCTTTTGTAGACCTACATATTTCTTCTATGTCTCTTTAATCATCCCTTGTATAGTTTTTTGACCATTCATTTGGGAAAGATATGATTTTTTCCATTCCATTAAAATTTCAAGATTCATCCATTTTAAATACATAAATATTGGATTTTTCATGATCCTCATTATGGATAATCTAGCATGGTCCTTTTGACTCAAAGCATCATCCACCTTGTTCACTTTCCCAAGGTGGTAATGTATTGAGAAGTCATAATATTTAATCAAGTCCAACCATCTTCTTTTGCACTTATTCAACTCCTTTTGTGCAAAAATATAATTTAAACATTTATGATCAGTATAAATATCTCTCCTTTCTCTGTTAAGATAATGCCTCCATATTTTTAATGAAAAGATTACTTCAACTAACTCAAAATCATGAGTTGGGTAATATTTAATTTTCAACTGTCATGAGGCATAAGCTATCATCATATCATATTTCACGATAAGACACCCCAACCCCTTTTTGGATGCATCATTATAGATCACAAACCTTTCTCCACTGCAAGAAAGTGTGAGAAAAAGTGCACTGAGAAACCTTCTTTTTAGCTATTTGAAATTCTCTTCACATTCCTCCGTCCCAATGAACTTAAATCTTTTACGAGTAAACGTGTTGAGTGGATTATATAATCATGAAAAATATTTCACAAAACATCGATAATATCCAGCCAAACCATGAAAGATTCCGATCTCGGTTACTGTTGATGGTCTTGACTATCTTTCAATGACCTTTGTTTTTGATAGATCCATATATATCCTTTCTCTTGAGATTATGTGACCCAAAAATGTTATTTTTTGAATTCAAAATTAACACGTGGAAAATTAGGAATAAATATTCTACTTTCTTACGGTCTTAAGAAGAATTTTCAAGTGATCTTTGTGTTATTCCTTTATCTTTGAATAGACAAGAATATCATCTATAATGACTACCAAAAACCGACCAAGATTATCTATAAAGACTCTATTCATTAGATCCATGAAGATAGAAGGAGCATTAGTAAGTTCAAACGGAATCAATATAAATTCATAGTGTCCATACCTAGCATGGTATGATGTCTTTGGTATATCTTCCTTTTTGACCCTTAATTGATGTTATCCTAAATGAATATCAATCTTGGAAAAGTATTGAGCTTCACATATTTGGTCAAATAAGTCATCAATGCACAGGATAGGATATTTGTTCTTGATAGGGATCGTGTTATTTTCTCGATAATCAATGTACAGTCTCATTGATGCATCTTACTTCTTAAAAAATAGAATAGTTTCTCCCTAAGGTGACACACTAGGGTGTATTAATCCCCCATCAAAATTATCTTAGAGTTTGTTCTTCAATTACTGCAACTGAATTGGGGTCATTCTATATGGTGTCCTTAAAATAGGCATAACACCTGGTATGAGTTCTATTGAAATCTCAACTTCACGATTTGGTGGAAGACCTATCAATTCCTCTGTAAAGACATCGTAAAACTATCATACAATGGGAGTATTATTAATCTTGATTTTCTCCCCAAACATTTTAGATAAATAACATTTGTTTATTAGAATCAAGACCCATAATATGGGAGAAATTTATACTGGATGTTTGTATTCATTCTAGCATCGATAGATGATTATAGATTGATCTGGAATATGAAACATGACTTCCATTTTTTGGTAATTGATATGATATCCATACAAAAAAAATCCAATCCATGCCAAGAATCACATCAAAATCAACTATAAGAAGGATAACAAGATTTTCAAGATTCACTTTCCCACAAACTTCAATCGAATAAAAATTATAAACATTTTATGCGATCGTTGTGACATTAAGAGATGTCATAGATAAATCTACATCTAATTATTGAGGTAATATGATTAAACCCTTAGACAATTTTTTAGAAATTAAAGAATTTGTGGATCTAGAATTAAATAAAAGCATTTTATACTTTAGAGTGAATGGAAAGTGTACCTTTCAGAACTACATTGTCATACTTCACGTCATTGAATTTAATTACTTATTATTTTACTTTTTCTTTGGCCTCAAGAGTTATTTTACATTGATCATCATCAATAACCATTGTATTAGGGAATTGATTGGTATAATTCCCCATTTAATTTCACTTGTATCATTGAATTGTAAGAGGTTTATTCATTGTAGAATTTTCTTTGTTCGCATTATTAGACAGCTTTTTTCCATCACTTTGGCATTCAATTGTCTGATAACCTTATTTTACACACTTAAAACATTTACTAGTCCCTTTAAGAAAATTACCTCATTTTCTTTTTCCACACATTTAGCATAAGGGAAAACTCATCTTCTTTTCAGTGTGGTCTTTATATTTTCCTTCGAATTCCATTTTCCCTTTTTATCAAACCCATATGAGTAATGGGTTACTCTAATATCAATCTCAACCTTGAGAGGACATCAAATAATTTCCATATATATATTGAAGTCCCTTGTGGATAATTCCCTTTTAAGACATGACTTTAATCCACTAAAGAATCGATCAATCTTAAACTCAGGTTGGATAATATGAGGAAATTACTTATAGAAAAATAAGTTCTCAAAATAATCCCATTCCATGGACTCAATTTCTTCTATTTGCCTCATATTATTGATAATATTCCACCATTTATTAGCTTCACCTTCCAAATGATATACTGCCAAGATGGCATTATCATGTTCAGAACATTGTAAAACCAAAAATATCTTTTTATTGGTATCGATCTTTTGTTCATCCACTACTGGATCAGAAGACCCACTGAATAATGGTCAACAATACCTTATAAAGTATTAACCAGAATGTTGCTCTCTCTATTGTTCATTTGGAAGTATGATATGATTTATAAATTGATAAAGTTGTATGACCATGGATACAAACATTCTCATTCTATCTCTCAAAGCATTTGGTTTCTCATGGGGACAATCATTTCATTGTCCATCGCATTTAGCCTTAACGTGGCTCCTTTGGGTTAATCCATTGTCTAAAACCAAGAATCATAGTGTGAGTAACACTAATCATAATAGGAAAACCACATAATCCATAATAAAATTTAAATTTAAGACACATTAGGTTTTATCCTATGTTATTCTTGGTCATTTATAAAACACTAGGATTGTATCCTATGTTTATACATATCCATAAGGCTTTCTCATTCTAGTTTCCGAAGGTTAACTATACATTTCCTCTGATACTAACTATAGAGAACCGTTAGTTACATAAATTGAAATCACTTCAGAATTGAAGTATATTTATAATAAAATATAACAAAACCATGAAAGGACCATATAGGTATAGTGTCTCTAGAAACTGGGAAACATAAAAAACTGATTCATAAAACATCTGCATTATCTCTTATTTATTTCATCATTACTAGACTTATTTTTGGCGTATCATACTCAATACCCTTCTTCATGTCCTGGGGAAAAACATATGAAAGGGTGAGCTCAAATTCTATGTAAGGGTAAAAAATTATATAAAAATAATATAATATTCATAAGAACATAACATTAGAAAATATTATCCCTAGTATAAAAGATCACAATATCATGTCATGGGCTAAAAATGTAATTTAATCTTAATAGTCACAACATAAGACATGAATTTTTGTGGAATACACACATATGAATTAAAAATCATTTCTTATTAGTACAATATAATTTCCAAGACTATCATAGTGGAAAAATTCCATTATCGAACCAAGTTCTATCATCGTTCCAACCCCATATCATTGAACCAGATTAACTTGTCATTCAAGCCATGTCTATATCATGAGATATAAACCATTACCCAATGAATTGAAGGGAGATATAGGTCCCACCCATTTAATAATAAAACCATTCATACATGTTCCCCAAAAACATAAAAATATTCACTATAGTATAACCCATGAAATAAAATTGGTTTCTTAAGAATCAGTCCATAATGACATAATCCATAAATGGATTTCATTAAAAATAATTTCATCATTTGAAAAATCAAATCAAAGTAATAATATGGATGGAAACTTAAACTAATGTAATAATATATGGAAAATAATTTTTATAAAATAGTTGAGCTTCATTCGTGAGGAAAATATCCTTTTTTGTTCAATTTTTTTTCCTTCCTCAAAATATCACAAAATTTTAGAATAAATCATTTTCTATGAAAATAACCTTGTAAGATTATATGGGATGATTAAATTAAATAAATAATTATGAAAGAGTAAAAATATATACATTCTATGTATGTTAAAAAATTTCTTCTCATTTTTTTTCTTCTGAAAAGTCTAAAAATTACCTCATATTCTAAATGTAAGAAAGATTCCTTTCAAACCATGTTTTAAAAGTCAAAATGGGTAAAAATGACTTTAAAAATACATATAAGAATAGTAAATATTTTCTGAGAATATTCTTGTAAAACATAGAAATGGATGATAAATATACCCCCATTATGTTCTTACGTATAAAAAATCTCAGATGAAAATGATATTTGCAATGTTATCTCTTACCTTAGGTCCGATATCCTTCGTATGTATCTGAACTTCATTTTCCTTAACTTGTCTCCATTAAATTTTATTTATGGAACTAGAGTTTGTATTTTGAGAATACCATAACCTCCAAAATTTTACAAGGGATATTGAGAAGTAAAAAAGGTAAGGGGTTGGAGGATCTTGATGGGTCAAAAATGGAGGGAAGAGAAGAGGGAGGAGGTTCCCTTTTATAAAAGATAAGAGGGGCACTCCCTGAAACTCTCAAAATATTAATTTATTATAAATTAAATTTCAACTAAAAATGGTCCAAAACTAATTTATTTCAAATACAAGATGATGTTTGTTCGAATACCAATCATCCAATAATTTTTATACAAGTTTATAATTTTTTTATCCTTTTTTTTGGTTTAAACCTTATTTTACCCTATTTAATCTTACCATGATATAATGTTGTTTACAAATTTTGGGTTAATTTAATTACCATATCATGTCAGAAAAGAGAAAAAAATTAATTTTTGACATATTTTTTATTATATTAACCATTTTCATGAATATTATATTTTTAGGAATTTAATATCCTTTAATAAACTATTTTATTTTTTATGTTATGAATTTTGTCAATTTTGGACACTATTCATACATGAATTTTTTAAAAATTCATAACAAACTAATTCCTTGTAAAATAAGAAATTAGCTCAAATAAAATATGTAAATATCATCTATAAAATTTGTGGATAACATCAAAATAAAGAAATTAAATTTGTTTTAATATTTATAAATTCATTTATCTGAATCTTTCATTAATGAGGTAATCACTACATCATAATTGTGTCATAAATAAATACATTTATCCAATGTCTAAAAATTATTAATATAATACCATGATGTATTAAATCATTTTATTTTTCTAATGACTCTTTATATACATGGATATCAGTTATATAACCCTTCATTAAAATTGATTTAGTAGAAGATGTGTGTTCAGGTTATAATTATCTTTACTTTAAATTAATTCTTATAAAATGTCATCTTCACATCTATATGAATCTATGGGGTACCCAAATCAACTGAAGGATTCCCATGGTCAGAAATATATCATCAAATAGTATTAGGACATGTTTTAGGGTAGTTTTATATTATTAAATCCTTAGGTTTTTACCCTTATTTACCAGATTTTTCCGTTAACCATGGTAAATAAAATAATTACTGAAGTTACTATTGATAATGTCCAAAAATAAATGGTACCTATTAAAAAATTTTGAATCTTATGATTCCGAATATGGAATTCATTTTTATAATTTCAAAACCTAGAAGTTGAGGTAATTAATTAATAATTAATCTTGTTGTTGAAATGAGAATACGAGTTTTAAAAGTTAAATCATTGCATAGATTGAAATGATTCTACCTATGAATTCAATGTAAAATTAATTCTAATGACATAAATTATATTAAATGGTAAAAATATATTCTATTTATACTTTAAAATCATTCAATATTATAATTTAATCATATAAATTATCTTGACGAAAATAATAGTTTTTAATTAAAATCTAGCGTATTTTTACTTTTTATCAAAACATTAAAGTTATCTAAAAAATATTTTCAATTTATCCAAAGTAAATTTTTATATCCCTCTTAAAAATAACATGTTTATTTTGTCATAAAGAAATTATTAATGTGTAAAAATCATAATTTAAAATGGGTTCTCTATTCCGAGGTGTAAAATAAGAATTTTAAAAAATAGGTTCTTATACATAAAATAGGGTTTTATTCGTAACCTATGACTAAAATATTCATTGGATGAATATCAAAAAAATTTATTATGTATATAACACATATATTTCATTAATTTATTTACCAAAATCAAATCACTCAAGAAAAAAAATATATAATTGATTTATATTTTTCATAAATAATTAGTAGCCAATGAATTCATTACGCATTTTCATAAGTTAGTTATAATTATTCCCACTAACCTAACATCTAGGATATAATGGAAATTTTATATTAAGGGAATCTCACGGTTCTTTTAAACTCAAGATTGCATGAAAACCAGCTAATTAAGAATAAAAATTATCTAAAGAAACTATTTCAAAAAAACATCTGGGTGTTACAATAAATGTTCTATTTAGCATGGCTTTTTCAATGTAGATAAAAGTCCTGGTCTTCTAACATTGCTCACATCGTCAGTGCTTTTATTGCTCTGATGAAGTCCATTTTTAGTGGTGTTAAAAGCCTATTTTGTAGTAGTGTATCTATGTGGGAATACCACATCATAAATAATATTTTATTACTTTTATCTCATAATCATTATGGAGTACCATATCCATCGATCATGTCAACATTAGGTAATTCAGTACCCTTACAATTTCTACACCATTATTAAAATAAAATATATTAGGAAATATCATATAATATACATTAAAATCATATTAATAATAACATATATCAAATACCACTACTAAAAATTTTATGTATACCAATAGTTTTATAAAACCATTGGTAAAGCTATGGTTTTTGGTTACCACAATAAAAAAATTAGTCAAAAAATTAGTATTGACCACCTATACCAATAGATTGACCTATTGTTTTATCATTGAATTGTTATACATATTTCTTATGAAAATTCCATTTCTAAAAGTTATCAAAGCATGGGTATAGACCATATATACCAAAAGTTTGACCAAAATATTTGTATAGGTCTCTCCCAATGAAATTTAACCCAATAGATCATCTAACAATTGGTATATGCTATAACAATGATTTGAGGGCCTATATCAAGGGTTTAGAACCCTTGGTTTATCCTTTTTTAGAATAGAGTACCCACAATAAGAATAATATTTAGCCATAATTCATAACATAGTAGTGATCACAACACACATCATCATCCACTTTTACATCCTTATTACCCTGAAAATGAACTTAACTATCAATCATTAAACTACACTAACTATATAAAATACCATTGCCTCATTTCAACATAACTCACTTCAACTTTATTATTCATAGAATCATATTACGAAATAGTTTTCACGGTTTAAGACATAAAATATAACATAATGTTCTATGAAATATATAAAAAACCTCTTATGTAATTTCAATAAGTACTTTACTCTATATATTTTTATCGTTATATTATTAACCTATTAATATCATATAATTTATATATGTAACCCATGACACTAAACCATACCTTTATTTTCAAAAATTAATATTTTTCGAATTAAATAATTATTCAATATCAATTTAAATTCAATTTTTCACACATATCCCATTGATTATGTTACCATCTATTAATTTCATATAAACCATAACATTTACCCGTAGCTACATTAACCAAACTATAGGAACTTTCTTAACACATATAAAATAGAAGTTAAAATCCCCAAACTCATCAAAATTTGATACTTTTAATGAATTTTCATTAATTATATACTCAAAATATATAATTTATGATTCATGATAATAACCATGATGTTTCATATGTCCACAAAATGAATTATTGAATGAAATAGATAACATGAAGAGTATATAAAGCCATGACAAGAAATTGATCAAGAATTCCACTTACTATTGATATAAGCAACAATTAATTGGATATTAATAATAAATACATCAATGAATGTTCACCATCCAGCTAAATATATCTAAATTCACCCTATAATCCACCCCAATGTAATAAATATTTTATAAAAGAAAATTTTAATGATTTAAGTGGTCTGTAAAGATTGTTAATTAGACTCCTTAAAAATCATGGCATGTAAACCTTAAAAAATACATTCATTGACTGACAAATTTTTTTTCCAAAAAATATCAAAAATTTTAATTACATTCACATAATCTAAAAATATTTATAAAATTAAACTCCTAAACTTCTAATCTTAAACATGATGTTTTTTGAAATAATCAATGATATATCACAAACCACCTTTGTAAACCAACACATCCAACCATGACATATCTCATTCCTGATGTTGACCAACAATATAATTAATAAACATCATAACTCTCTATAATATGTTTTAAATTAAATATATCATGTTTTATATGCAAATGTATATTAATTACATCAAATCATCATTTCAACCATTATATAGACCAATAAAATTCATAACTAAACAATTTAAAATCCATATGAACCATGATTTTTTTCCTAATACACGTTTCCTATAGAAAAATAAATATCCATATAATTTAATCTAGAAACACATTATTATAATATTCATCTTATATAAATAAGAAGGATATGCGAAATATTAAATATTTTATATTTTTATATCAGATTTAATTTCCTTTAAAAGTAAATTTTTCACATTATTATTTCATATCTAATTATAATTAAACTCACAAAGTAAATAATTATAAAATTTTCTCACCTATATTAAAACAAAATAAAATTATTTTCATCGTAAAAAAAACTAAAACATTAATAATCTTAGGAATCAACCAAAGACCCAAATAGTCAAATTAGATAACTTTAAAATGATTTTAATCCACTAAAATCTTAACCATATCATTTCAACCAGAATATATAGGAATAAAACTGTTAAAATTTATATTTAACCATATTCTTCATGTTGTATGAATAATGTTTAAAATAGTTTAGGATATTAAAATTAATTTTTTTACTTCCAATCCCATGAACATTCCTCTTAACTATAACACTTAGATAAAATATGTAATAATGAAATTATCCATCCAAGAAAGACATTATCCCGACCCACTTTAATTCCCATAGGTCACTCAAACACATTTCATGTATTAGTGAATATAATATCACCCAATCAATCTCATGAGAATCATCCTTAAGTTACCTCTAAATAATGTAAACTGTAAATATATCATAAACTGTATCCAATATATGTGGGTGTGATAACAAATACACCAAATCACCCATTGGGTACAACATATTAAATGGTAAACAACAATAATGAAATCATTATACCACTTTAAAATTTGTGATCTTAATGATAGGGTTAAACCTGATCAAATACATGATCACCAATATCAAATTACAATGGAATACTTTTACTCTCAAAATATGACTTCTAAATACTCTACAAAATCTTAATCCACTCTAAAATTATATATATTTCTTCTATGGAATCCAATACCAAATCTGGCCCCATAAGCACTGTCTCAGCAATATTAATTCAATAAAAGAGTGATCCATAAGGTTATTTGTACAAAAACTCAAATAGTTCCATTAAAATAGATGATTAGTAGATAATATAGAAGGAGATATTCCTAAAACACTTTATATATATAATATACATAATCTTTTATCATATGATGTGATATAAATAGTTCTTGAGTATGAATTTTTCTATTTTGGAGTGTATTGTTTAATATGATATATGGAGATTTTAAGGGACCATTTCCCATGAAAGTTCTAGTGTATGACATTGTATATCTTAATGAATTGTATATATTCTACTCTCTACAATTTCTTAAGTGATCAAACGATGCTTTTTATCAATCATGGAGTCATTCAATATTGGTTTTCATTAATATCCATTTCATAAGATAAAATGAATGGGTATTTGATACATTCATGTAATGGTTTCAGGATGTGGATTAGGAATTTAATCATGTATTACAATGCATGAGTAAATGAGTGAGAACTCAAGGAGTTTCCTTGAGGGATCTAAATAATGAAGCTGTACCCATCTGATGGGTATGTTTATGAATCTTTTAAGTGGTTATATTATATTCATTTATACCCATATATATTTTCTTATTCCTTTTATACACTACAAGGCACTAGAATTCCATTGAGGATGGAATGTTCCCACTCATATGATGAGAGATTAATCCCAAACTATGGATACCATTAGATTTTTGATATAATTTACACTTATTTTATTGACCTTCATCAAGATAATATATATATTTAAAAGTATCAAAATCAATTTAATGAACACAAACCCAATATATCCATTTATAGTTTTTGTGTGGTTTAACTGATCAAGCATTGTTTATGTTGGTTTGGGATTCTATATTTATTCAATTTTGTTTTAATTTTTTTAATAAATTAAAACCCAATAGTGTTATCTGGGCCATACCGTGCCTTTAGATTCTTAAAATCATGCTCTTAATAAACATTTTTAAAATCATATTGCATATCATAATCCATATCCTAAAATAAAATTCATAAATTTCATTTGGAGAGCTAAGTGGTGCCTTATAATATGGGATATCTTATCTATAAACATAATAGAAATCTTTTAAATTTGTATTAGTTGTAGTGTATGACTCTAGAATATTAGATCCTATAACTGTGTTATTCCAGGACTTAAAAATAGAGCATCGTATCACCTTTGTGATATTGTTGCGCATTATAAAGTACGATATTACATTATAGGATATGATAGGGAAATGAGTCATAAAATATTACTGATAGTAAATAAATGGTTTAAGTAATTATTCTTATTAATATTATTCTCTAATTTTCAAAATATAAATAAATACAATTTCTATCATATCAAAAAATTCAAGTTCTATTGTTAAATATGATTGTTAAAGGACACATTTCTTCTTTAAATTCAATTATGAACATAATTATATAATTTATTTTTATAAATTATTATAGAATGTATTTTGGAATATATATTAATTTATATTATGTTTAAAAATTTAGTAATTTTTGATTATTTATAAATAAGTTAAGAAATTTTTATGAGTTTTTAATAAAAATTACTTAATATCAAGTTTAAATATTAAAATACCTGTAACCAAATTATATAAAATGTATTATGACATAAACAGGTGTTATATAAAACCCACAAGGGTATTTTTAAATATTTTATGAATTTAAAAACAAGGCTAAATATAATGTTTTTATATTTAATGATTATAAATTAAAAATAATAATAAATTTCAATTATTAAAATTAAGGGAATTATTTCTTATATTTTCAGGACCATGTCAATGGATATGTAAATGATTTATTTGATTAAGAATTAAATAATATAAATTATATCATATTTAGATTATGTGATGATTTACATAATAGAAATTAAATTCAAAATGTATATAATTAATTTAATTTGTTATATTTAATTTAAAATTCCACATAATAAATAATATAAACGAATTTATCATATAAAATGAAAACAATATTTGTATTCAAAATTATATAATTGACATTATTGATAAATATAATTATAAAATATTTATAATCTTATTTTATTTATGAATTGTTTGAAAATGTTTTTCCTAGGTTTTAATATGGGAATTTTTCATTTATTTAAAACCCATTCATGTATTAACTATTAATTAATGAAATTTGAATATTATGAATGTTTTTATGATTTAGTTTAAATTAATAAAATGTTTCTAGGTACTATCATACATGAATCTATGAAGTTACAAGATAGATATGATAATTGATTTAGTTTCCATCTACCTTGAATTTAGTTTTTAATTCATGTTATTTTTATATATATATTATGTATTAGATTTCTGAGGAATTGGAATCACTATTGAGTAAAGTATTCAAGGGATGATGGACTTTTGTTCCGACTTCCCACTAGACTAGAAGAACATAACTTGTTCGAGATAAGTGGGGGTTAACTATCTGTGGCTCCTCATTTAGTTATTTGGGGATTTCAAATCTGTAATAAATGTAATCCATTATATGAAAATTTCATGTACTTATGTTTTAGATACATTTGGATATGTGTAAATATATTTGGATTCAATTTCTAGGTAAGTAATATAAAATTAAAATTGTTTGAAGAGTTACAAATCAATATGGGTTGAATATATAGATTTGGTGGATGGATTAGTTTGAAAACTAAATCACTAGAAGAATAGATACATGAAGGGAATAACAATGGATAAGATTGACATAATTAAATCCCATTAAGAATAATATATTTTATATTTCTTCAAAAATTGATGTTATTAAGATCTTTAACAACAAACTAGGCAGATATTTTTAAAGTTTGGTGCCCATGGATTTTCTTGTTTAATTTATGTAATGAGGTGACCCTAACCATTTCCTACCTTATTCTATGCATTTTATTTGTGTTATAATTAGTTAGAAAACCCAAATCATTAATAAAATATAAGAATCGTGTTCAATGAATCCATATAATGTATTTGTGTAAATAATTGTGCACACAATTAACAAAGATCCATATATTATAGAGAAACATACTTTTTATATATAAATATTACATTATTTTAGATTAATATTCAATACATAAAATTACGATCTATGTAATAATCACATGGGTTTAGGGTATTTGGAAACTTTTATAAAAAAAACTTATTCATAAAAATATCTACATCATCTCCCATAAAGTTATTTTTAACTAGAATCATTCTTAGACATATCATGAATAAAACATTCCTTCATAACCCAGGGAAATGAAACATAATAAAGAGAGATCTTACATGTTTTGTAAGCTTAAATGAGGGAGATATCAATGATCACTTAACCATAACATGATAATAAGGGTATGGGAAAATGATATTATTATTTGAAAACCATACCCACCAAATAATATATCACAATCAAGATTTATGTCATAAATTTTGATATTTCATAATACATTAATCATAAAATAATAAAAAACGTGATCCATGGTATAATAACATTGACATAATACATATTTTTTTGGCATAAACATAAGCACAGAAAACCATCTCATTAGTCAAGGATCATTTAAAATACTTTCACAGTGGATTGGGTTTATTCCCCATTCCCTCATATCCTTAGTCAAGGTTCACTCCTAAGAATATCATAGTGGAAAAACTATACTTTGATCTTGGTTAAGTTCCCATTATAGTTCTTATTATCTCATTATATATCTATATTTTACCAATTAATTGAAGGGATATATAATTATAGAAACTCAAGTAACATAATCATTATAAATTCATATGCATGCCATAATATCATAAATCATTCATCATATATCATAACATGTGGAAAATAACTGAGTTTTAAAAACATTTAAACATTTCATCATAACATATCCTATGGAAAATAACTGGGTTTCATAAAAATATCATTATCATAATCATAAACCATCCTGAGAAATAATAATGATGATATAATATGATCATATATCAAGTAAATAATAATTATCATCAATAGATGTTATGATAAATGAAAAATCTTTTAAAATCCACATAGAATATTTCTTTAAGAAAAAACTCTTTTCATTTTGAAATCAATTCCTTTAAATCCAAAAATTTCCCAAATATTATGAAAAAAATTTCATTTAAATTAATATTAGAAAAATTTAAAGGAATATTTAAATTATTTATAAATCATGATGGTGGTAAATTCCATTTATGTTGTGTACATTAAAAAAATTTCCATTCACATTTTTGGTAAAAAAGTCAAAATTACCTCATTTAGAAATGGAAAAGGATAATCCATTCAATTTTTTTTTAAAAACATTCAATAATTTGTAAGAATTAATTTAAATAATAATATATTAATATAAAAAATATTCTTGAAAACATTTTAAAAAAATATGGATATGGAAGAAGAAATATTTTCAACCAAAGAGATATATAGTTCAGTTATATTTAAAATTACTCTTTCGATATTTTGTGTTCCTAAATAGTGAAAATTGGAACGGAGAAAAGTAATATCCATAAATAAAAATATAATAATAAAATTAATTTGATTCTTCAGATATAGGTTATAAAATTTCATCATTGAAATCTTAATAATAAACAATCCCGATAAGCAATAAGATTGTAACATAAATTCCTCACCTCATGTTTCAATTTATTTTAAATTGTTATAACAAGTTTATTTTTTTTAAATTTACCATAATTATATATAAGATTCATTTAAATATATTTAATATCATATATTATTCCCTTATAACATTTCAACATCAATTTATTAATAATTCTTTACTAAAATCATTTTTTTCAGGTTTTAAATGTTTTGTTTTTCATGAGAATTTTTGTTTGGTTGTTCTGTTACATGTAGATTGATTATTTTAAAATTATATATAGAATGTTAATTATAAAATAAATATCATGTATAATCATTATATATATATATATTTAGATTCATCCATAAAAGGATGATATAGAAAAACAAATTAAACCATTCATCGAGATCGTAGGCCATACACACACATTAATGATTTTTTTCACTTTTCGTTTGATGGGAAAAAATAAAGGAGAATAAAAATTCAACTTTAGAGAATTGGAATTATATCATTAATATTACATATATTTATTCAGTATATCCTTATTTTCATCAATGTAGATCATAAATGAAAAATGATTCACATCGCTCCGTGGAGGTGGTAGTCCACACTTACGCATGAGCGATGTTATCATATTAAAGTATATGAGAAGGTAAGAAGGTATATATGATATTATAATTATAGAATAATATTTATTTCATAAATATAAAATATAAACATTTAAACATCATAATTGGATCTATGAATGATGTCTATGAAAAATGAATTGCATCACCATTTGAGGTGGTAGTCCACATGTTTTCACGAGTAATGATTTCACATCCAATTTGTTGGAAAAGGGGGAGAATAAATGTGGATCCATAATAATAATAAAATTTAATTATATTTATGATAATAAATTTATTATTTCATGAATAATACTAAATATTTATAGGATTTTCAATAAGTAATAAACTGAATGTGGTCGTGTAGTATGATTACCATTTCTTCGACGATCCTCATTTAGATCCTTTATTAAAAACCACCAGAATATAATATTAAGAAGATTATAATATATAATTGAGGTATATTAAATTTTATAAGTGAATATGGAAGGTTTTTGTTTAGATACATGTCTTAATGTGGTGTAATGAATACAAAGGATGGGTTTCCTTTTATAAGATTTAGAGAGATATTTAAAATATAATAAATTAAAACTCAATAAAAATGCATCAAAATGGATAGATATTTAAATTTGAGATATTTTGAGGTCAAAATATGTCTAGAAAATAGTATTTAGACATTTTTAATTGGAAATATTACCATTATCTCTTGTTTTAACCCCTTAATAACTCATTTTATCATAAAATAAGGTAAGCAATTTTTACTATTTTTACTATTAATTATGACCAAATATTAAGTTGAAAATTTTAAACATCATAAATTTTTATATTTAAAAATATAAAATTCATTATATAAAATTATATTCAATGATAATGAATAATTTAATTTAAACTTAAATCCAAAAATTTTGATAAAAATGGGTTTAAAAAATGTTTTCTTAAGAGCAAAGTGTTTTTATGCCAAAATAGAAAATAAAATTAATTCTAAGAACCATTATTTTATTATTAATAATATAAATTAACTAATATTACATTTAAATATTTTTAAAACATAATGAAAATATTTAAATGGTTTAAATGAAAATGATTCTTTAAAAAATGATAATTTTTCTTATTAATTAAAAATTAAATCTTTTTGAAAAATTCTTAAAATTTAATTCTAAGATAATTTTAAGATGATGATTTTAGAAAAGGAAGTTCATTTACTTATATAAATTTTCTCATAGTTGAAAAAATTAAAAATATTTTTTTCTCACAAAAAATAGTAAAAATAATTTTGAGGAAAAAGTGTATTTTGGAAGCATATAAATACATTACAAAAAATTGAGTACTTATGTATCAATATATTATTTTTATCTAAAACCATTTTACATAATTATAAAACGTGATTATTTCTATTAAATCTACCTATTTATTAGCTATGTTATAATGGTATACTATATTACAGTTCATTTAAAATCAAGTTTGCATGTATCATTTTTTCTCAAAGAAATTTGATTTATTTGAGGAGAAATATATCATACAATCTAAAAGAGTTATATTATACTCCTATAAAAATGGGTTTTCCCCCAAAATTTCATCACATTGATACAAAAAATGATGATATCTCTATTTAAAAACATCCTTAGGTTCCCATATAACTTATTCTAATTTCTGATCCCTTTTAGGAAACTTTATCCATGTGAGTGGACTTTTTTGGTATAAATTTATATTTATGATCCAAGATTTAAATGGGTTGTATGTCATTTGAAATATCATGATCCAGAGTTAAACCCATTGATTTCAGTACAAGTAAAGGATTAGTTGTATACATTCTAAAGAGACATACGTGGGACACATCATGAACTTTATAGATCTTCAATGGAAGTGCTATGAAATATGCTACCTTTCTTACTCATTAAATAATTTATAATATCACAATATAACTAGGGATCATATTTAAGTTATATTTTATTCTCATAATATTATTCAATAGATAAATTTGTATGAATACCTTCTCACCAAATTCAAATTTTATATTTCACTAATGATTGTCAGCATAAATTTTCTATCAAAACGAAACTACATTAATATACTTCTGAGTATCTCTAACCTTCTCTTCCATTTCATTATTTGACCCATGAACCAATAATATTTTTCTCCAAAATCATCCCCAAATTTTGGATTTCTATACTTATTTTAATATAGGTATTCATAAAATGCCACATATATAATCAATTAAAAACTACTATTATAAGAAAACATGACTTAAGTAAGGTTTTCATCCCAACCACCATTAAAATCCATAGAATAAGATCTATAAATCTCCTTAGAGGTTTTAATGGATCTCTTAGAATGGACATTTTTTCACAGATTATAAGAATTACAGAAACATAACTAGTTATTAATAGCTTCCTGAAGGCTCTACAAGAAGATTAAGGTAAAACTATGATGATAATCATATACAATAAAATTTGTCACTGCATATAACCTTACCATTTCTTTAGTGTATATCTTGGAAAGATGATCAAGGGAGAAATTTTAGATGATATGAATTAAGTGTGAGTAATTCTTAAAGAGATCGACTAAAACCTAGAAACAGTATGACCTTTAGATGTTTTGGGGAGTCTAATGAAAAAATACATAGTGATGTTTTCCATTTATATAGTTTTATGAGTAATAGTTGTGACATTAACTAATACATATATCACATACCCATAAATTTTAGATATATGAAGCCCTAAGATGAATACTCTTCTATATCACTCTCCAAGTTATCCCACCAATAATACTCCTTTGGATATATATAAATCATTATTCCTACATGATGATTAGAGAATGATGAGTAGTGAGCTTCAGGAAATAGATCCTTCATCAAATATAGTTTGGATAGGACACATACTCAATTATTAATCCATATCATTCCATCATAAAAAAGTTTAAACTCAGGTACATTTCTTACATTATTTTGTAACTATGTGTCTTCTTTTTTCACCACTTTAATATTCACTTGTATTGATGGTTGGACACTCATTTGAAGAAGATAATATCTATACCCTTCCTTTAATATTTCTAGATCCATCCTTTACAAATCTATAAATATTGTAAATTTAGTGATTCTTATTATAGATAAGTAAGTATTATCCGTTCAACTCAAAACATCCAGCCAAGGTTGTAATGTATTGAGTAGTTAAAATCCTTAATCAACTATAACCACATTTTATGGTGCATATTCATATACATCTCAGTGAATATATACTATAAAATTTTAAAATCGTAATATATGTCACAACTTTCTCCATAAAAATATATTTAATGGATAAATTATAGCACCACTATCTAAATCATGGGTTTGGTGAATTTTTTCATGATCCTGAAATTTTTGTGAGGCATAAGTTATCACTATATCATTCTGAACGAGGAAGAATCCAAACCCATTCTTTGATTCACCACTAAATATCACAGACCCCTATCTATTATTGGGGACAATAAGCATTAGTGAACTGAATAAACTTTTATTTAGTTACTTGAAATTTTCCTCACATTCATCTTTCCAAATTAACATGGATCCCATTAGATTTAACATAGTGAGTGGATTATAAATTCAGGATAAATGATAAATAAATCATTCATAATAACCAACCAAACCAAGAAAACAATGGATCTCAGTCATAATGGATGGTCTGGGGAAATGGTTAATAAATTTGTTCTTTAATGGATTTAATGATATACCCTATGTTGATATTATATGATGAAAAAAATGATTTATTTTATAGAAAAAAATTTACACTTGTTAATATTTTCATAAAAATTATCCTTCTATAGGGTATCTAGTAAAATAATCAAGTGATAATAATGATCTGATTATCTTCTGTAATATATAATAATATCATCTATAATGACCATAAAAAATTGATCAATTTAATATATAAATACTCTATTTATTAAATCCATGATGATTATGGGGTAGTTAATAAGAACAAATGGAATAAATATAAATTCATAGTGCCCATACCTTAAATAGAAGTTTGTCTTAGGTATGTATTATCTTTTTTTAATCAACTAATAATATCCAGATTAAAAACTTATCTTGGAACACATATTTATATCCTTATAATTGATAGAATAAATCATCAATACAATGATGTGGATACTTATTCTTGATTGTGATCATGTTATGTTCCAAATAATCGATGTAGTCTCACATTGGTCCATATTTATTCTTAATGAAAATTATAGGTGAACTCAATAGTGTTTCACATGGTCGAAGGATTCTATTTTCAATCTTATATTAGATTTTATTTTTATATTCCAACAACTCAATAGGGTTTATTCTATAAGGATACTTTCAAATAGGTGTAGTACCATATATTAGTTATATTGAGAAATTACCTTAATTATTGGGATAATGGATTCAAAAATATTCTAAAAAACCTCAAAAACCTCATGTAGAATAGGAATATCTTCAATGTTTAGTTTATCCCCAAAAATATAAGCTCAAGACCCATTTTTAATTGGAATAATTTCCTATATAATGGATGAAATTTATATTGGTGTTTCATATGTATCATCAAATAATTATATTACCATATGTTGGTTCATAATGTTAAACATTACTCCCCTTTCCCCAATAATTTATGGCCGATTTATGTAATGAAATCCAATAAATTCCTTGGATAACATCAAATTACACTAGAGGGATTATAATGAGATGTTCATGAAGAAAATTAAAATTAACTTCAACTAGAGTAAAATCATAGACATTAGATGTGACAATCAATCCATTTTGGGTTTCCCTTTTAATCAAACATATAATCATTGAGGTGGTATTATAATACCCTTTTCCAATTCTTCATATATAAAGGAGTATATAGATCAATGATCAAATAATACATTAGTTACTAAAGAGTGGCTGGTATGTGTACCCTTCACCACTTCATTATCATACCCCACATTGAAAATAGTTATCAAGTGATATTTCCCTTTCTATAGGGGTAATAGGTTCCTCACATAAGTCATTTTTATTTACCTTATGATTTGAGTATTTCATATTATAATTCTCATACTCATTTCATTTAAAACACTGGATTGTGGGTGGAACATTATATGTTACATTATCTCTATCATTATCTAATATCTTCTTCCTTTCACTTTGACATTCGATTAATTGATAACCATAATTTCCACACTTAAAAAAAATTTACCAATCCCTTAATACAATTTCATTCATATTTCCTTCCAAAAATTAATAATACGTAAAATATCATATTTTATGTTTCTATTGTTATAATTTTATTTGAATACCATCATTATTTTCTTATCAAAACAATGGGATTGATGAGTAACTCAAATCTCCATTTCCACCTTGATATCACTTTGAAATATTTTTTAATAGTTACTAAAGTCTCTTATTACTAAATATATTTGGAGATTTGGTTTTATGCCTTTGAATAATCGATTGATATTAATTTTAGGTTGGATGGTTATACCAGAACCCAAAAAAGGATTTTAAAAATTTTCACATAGGTATTAATTGATTCATTTTCCTTGTTCTTTATCTCAAGGAATTTTCTCTCAATTTTTTATAATGAATTAAATGTAATTACTTATCTCAATGTAATATCCTAAAATAATCCCACTAAATTTATTCAATTTATTTATATTTAATCATGTTCTTGATAAGATTAACCTATTGATATTCATCTCATATGAAATGGAAAATATATAAAATAAATCATTAATGTTCTAGAAAATGAAGAATAGAAAATATATTTTCAATTGTACTAATCCATTTCTTGGTAACCGTTGGATCAACAGACCCACAAAAATAGAGTGGATGTTTCTTGATGATGGAATCAATATAATAATTTCACCCTTTTCTGATTTGGGATCTCATCATTTTAATATCTTGAGATTGTTTCAAAAGTACAATAACCAGATTTTTTGTTATACACTAATAATAATTGTTTTCCTATAAGGACAATCATTTAATTCTCCATTACATTAAACATTAACATGGTTTCTATAGGTTCTAACCCTTAACTAAAACTAAAAAACATACTATGAGAAATAATAATTATTGAAAGAATCCAAGTAATTAGGAAAAAATACTATAGGATGTCTAAATCATGACACATTAACTTTCAGTCCATGCACCTTAAGTTTAAATGAGTCCATTCATGGTCATCATTTACTCAAATTTGTTATAAAGGTTTATAATGGAAATGTGAATTAACATACGAATATGCCCTAAGAGTTTCAAAAAAGTGAATAGTATGGGAACACTAACCATGAACCCGAGTGATGGTCAAGATACAATCATCTAACCCTTTTGGGGTCATTACCCACATATGAATCTGTTCCAAAACCATATCCACTTATAGTATCCAGAAAAAATGTTTTTCTAGGATATTCACACTCCTCTACTTACCATAACACTGGACATTACCCTATACATAGTATTATTCTAAGGTTTCTCAATAAGGTTTTCACATCCTAGTCTCCAATGGTAACTAAACCTTGTGATGATACAAACTATAGTGACCCATTAATTCATACATAAATAGTACATCTTATTAGATTAATATTCAATACAAAACATTATGATCTGGGCCAAAATTGTATGGGTTTAGTTTCTTTGAAAACATGGATATATAAAGACATTCATCATAATGAATCCCCCCAATATTCCATTAAGTTCATCAATCCTAGAACTCTTCTTATAAATATCATACTTAAAAAATTTATTTATAACCTGAGGAAAGTAATCATAAGAAAGGGTGAGCTTAACTTATAATTGAGGGAGAATAAGGGATACATCATTGATACCATCATAATAACATGATCTTAAGGGTTTTATAATAGGATATCAATATTTGAAAACCACAAACAATATATCATAGATCATAATCATTAGTAATAGCATAAATATAGGCATTTCAGAAGATATGAATCCTAATGTAATCAAATAACACGAGCCATGAGATTATAAAAATGAAATTATACATAAGTTTTTTTATAAGAATAACCATAGGAAATCATTTACAGAGTCAAGTCCCACTTCCATGACTATCATATTAAATTGAGTTCACGCCCCATTCCACCACATCATTATCCAAGGTTAACTCCCTAGAATATTATAGTGAGCAGAGTCCTTTACTGAACTAGGTTAACTGTACATTCCAGTCCTTAATATATCATGAGATATCAATCACTAAAAAATTAATTGGAGGTAAATTTAATTATTTTCCCACCTATCCCGTAGTCACAATACATTCATATTTTTTTCATAAGATCATAAACATTTTATTATATATCAAAACACATGGAATGGAAACAGGTTTCTTAATATTTTCCACACTTCATCAAAACCTAACCCATGTAAAATTAATGGGTTTCATATAAATCTGAACACCGTGAATAAAAACCTTATAGATAAATAATAATTATGGTATCATTTTTTATTATCCTTATTAAATCATATATTACATTAAAAAATGTTATAAAAAATGAAATATTTGTTTAAAAGTTCATTTGGAGTACTTTGTTTTAGAAAAATAACATTTTTATTTTGAAGTTACATTTTTAAAATCTAAAAAAATATTAATTATTAATGAAAAACTTTTCATTGAAAATAAAATTAGAAAATTGTAAAGTATGATTCAAAACATTTATAATTCATGATTATTGGATTTTTCTTCACTCTATGTATGTCAAATCAAATATTTCTTTTACTTTTTTAGTAAAAGTCAAAAGTACAATGTTTGAGAAATTGTAAGTAAATTAATATTGAACCATTTTGTAAACATTAAAAAATGTAGAAAATTAATTTGAAAATCATTGATTAATATTAATATTCAATGTTGAAATTATTTTTAGAAGGCATGAATATGGAATAAAAAATGATTTTCAATTTAAGAGAGAAATAAATTTCTTTTACCTAAAATAATACTTTCAGTGTCTTAAATTCCAAAAGAGAGGGATATGAATAGAAAAAAATGAAATATTTTAAAATAACTAAATAATAATAAAATTAATGGGATTATTGACATATGTATTATATAATTTTATCATTTAAAACTTAATCATAAACTATCTTGATAAAAAAATGAGATTTTATCCTAAATCACTTACCTCAAGTTCAACTTACTTTGAAAGCTCAAAAACCTCTTGAATAGTAAATTTATATTTATTATAACTCTATATCATAGAAATTAGAATAATTAAAATATCATATATGATTCAATTATATTATTTTAAGACCAATTAATTAATTATTTCTTTTTAAAATCACTATTTTATCTTGTTAGCTATTTTATTTTCCATAGGAATAACAGTTCGGTAGTTTCAGTCCTTTTATTTTGATCATGCTTCCATCATCTGAAATTTTTTAATAATGAAATTAATATAATTTATATCCATTATATATATATATATATTCTTTAATAAAATTTACATATATAAAAATTATATACACTATTAATGGAGATGGTCATCCATACATACACATGAATATTGTTTTCACTTTTCAAAGGATGAAATTAAATAATTTTAATTTATAATTCAAATTTAAAAAATATATTATGTAAAATATATCATATATAATTATTAAATATATATTTATTAATATCTATGTGACGTGTAAATGGAAAACAAATCAAATCGCTTCATGGATGAGGTTGTCCACAAGTACACACTAGCAATGTTATCGTCTTCTAGTGCACGAGAACATAAGAGGGTTGATATTATATTGTAATTGAATAATAATAAATATGTTATAAATATAATATATAAACATTAAACCCATCATAATTACCATATATGAAACATGGTGAAGGAAAATAACTGTTTCTCTATGTGGAGGTGATAGTCCATACGTACACATGAGTGATACATTATCATTTCATTTGATGGAAATGAGGGTGAATAATTTTAGTTCAATAATAATAATAATAAAAAATTTATTTAAATGCTGGACAACCAATTTTGTTATTTTATGATGAATAACATAGATTTATATGAGGTAGAATAAAAAATAAATTGAAAACGTTGCACAGGATGATAACCTCTTCTTTAGTAGTCCTAATTTAAATCATTTTTAAGGACACTTGGCATGGTGTTTTTTAAAGAAAAACACCTAAATTTCACATATATAGATGTTAAAAAGTTTATCTTACAAAGGGGTTTCAATATATATTCCAAAAAGTGGTGTCAGGAAGAAAAGTAGGGGGTATCCTTCTATAAATTAATGGGAAAACACACATGGAATTTCATAAAAGATTAAAATATAATAAATTCAAACTAAATAAAAATGCTTCCAAATTGATAGATATTGGAATATAGGATAACAAGAGGGATAAATATTCCCACTAAATAGTATTTAAATAAGTTAAATTGACATACATACCCTTATCTCTTTTCTTAACCCCTAGTAAAGTTGTTTTATCCTCTAATGCCCCGAAGTCCTTCAATTTTTATTGATTTTGATAAGCCACCTTTCAAGGGGTGAGGTGGAACCCTTATAAGGCTCATAGGTGTAAGTATTACATGGCTCGTAGGCCTTAGTAGAATTCATTGCTCTTAGGCTTCAAAAATTACATAAAACCAAGACTAACTACTAAAACTGCTCCCCTCCTGCATATTCATCTTGAAATCAGCTCTCTACATTTGCATGACTATTTGGCTAGGCTTTCTCGTGCATACATAGGCTTGTCTCAATGGAAGGTGCCATACCCTCTAATTCTTGCAATCTGTTTAGCTTCTGCTATAGTGAAATCTCCTTACATATCCTCCTTTTGAAGCTTGTTCCTTGTAGGTTGTATGGTTTGCCTCTGCACTTAAGGTGACCCAAAGTCCTTGAGGTTGCCCGAAGGCCTTACTGACCTGAAGGCCTGGTAAGATCAAAGGCCTTAAAAGACTCAGGGACCAAATTGGTATCTCGAAGGCTAAAATTGGGGAATATTCATGGCTCCTGCAGTGCCAAACAATGCCTACTACAGTTCCTACTATAGTACTGCTACAGTACCCCCAGAAATTAGGCTATGCCTGGATTTGATCTCGGGTCTCCTGGATGCACTTAAAGAGTCCTCACCAACTCGGTTGAGGCTCATGTGCAAGCTGTTTTAACCTTAAATACAGTACTGGAGTTCAACTATTTTTTACTTTTCATTTTGAAATAACTTAAGTTAACCTTATTTTATATTATTAATTATCACTATTAAAAATTTTATATATATTTTACAATATTCAATTTATATAAGTGAAAAAATTTAATTTAAAAATAAACTCTCATAATTCGATGAAAAGAGGTTTTTTTTTATAAAAAATATTTCATTATTAAAAAATTTTTATACCAAAATCCAACATAAAATTAATTAAAATTATTTTAAAGGGATTTTATATAATATATATGAAATAATTTTACTTTGAAAACATTTTTTAAGAAAACATAATATGTATATTACTAAAATGAAAAGACAATTTTTAATAAAAAACAGTATTTTCACTACTCATTAAAAGAAATTTTTTTCAAATAATCATTAAACTTTTATTCTATGATAACATTGATAAAATAATTTTAAAAATGAATTTAATTTTTTTAATATCATTTTATAAAATGGTAAAAAATTACTTTTATTATTTTCTAACAAAAAATAATAAAACCCATTTTTGAGGATAAAAATATATTTTTGAAGCATATAATTACTTTACTAAAAATTGAGTTCTTAATTATCAATATTTTTATATAAAACCATTATACCAAAATTTTAAAAAATTATTATTCTAATTCATTATACTAATTTAATGTCTAATTTATAATGGTATATAATATTATTGATCTTATAGACCGGGGTTTATGTTCATCACAAGAAATCTATGAAATTATATTTACCTGAAGAGAAATATATCATAAAATCTTGGGGTTTTAAATATAAGATAAGATTGAAAATAGTTTTCTACAATAAATAGTCTTATATTCTTTATGTGATACTCAGTTAAAGTCATGATGAAATAAGGATCATTATCCACTAACGGATATAGTGAATTTTAAAGGGGTCATCATTTTAGTGGGAGTACATTTAATTATTGTCCTTATTAACTGAATGTAAAACATGATATTCTTCTAATAAAATATTATACTCTAGATAAAAATATTCATATAATCAAAATAAATATTCAGATAAATACTTTATAAATGATTAAATTATTTTAACCAAATATTATGAGTGATAAATTTTGAAAAGTTATTAAGCTATATACTTATACGTGTTAGAGAAACCAAATATTGATTAGCCAATTGATGAAGTTGTTTAACAAGATAATATAAATGCTTATAAGAATCATATAATTATTAATTTTAGTTTAAAAATTTATTTTTTACATTGTGACTGATGAAATGTTAGTCTCCATTCAATTAGTAAATACTAAAGGGTGTACTAATGACTTATAAATTCTAAATATTTTCTTGATATCCTATTTTGATTAAATAATTCATCATATTTTTCTAATATAAATACTTTGATAATGTAAATAAGATTACGAAATGTTTACCCAATATTCATAAATTATTGAGAATGGATAAACAATGCATATGATGTCAATTTTCTAGTAAAGTATTCATAGTACAAGTGGAAAACATTTCAAACCCAAAAAAATTATTTATTGATGTAAAAATATTCCTTCAAGTTTCATATTAAGGCTGTTGAATCATAGAGCTATTAGAAACATAGGATTAATGATTCCAATAGAAGAATTTTTCAAGATACATAAAGGGGATTGTGAAATTATATGGAATATATATGTAAAGTATTAATGTTATAGAAATTGATAATTAAATTATGAATGGTATGTGTGTAAAAAATGGGGCCATCTAATAGCATAAAAACCATGAATTAACATTTTCATCAGGTTCTGGATTACCAAGTACCACCAGTTTCCCCATATACATATGGTTCTAATATATGGGGCCCACATATTGCCTGAATGATTCATTAGAATAATGATTATCTCTATAAGTGAACACATGTTCTTTCTAGTGTGCTTTGTCCTCACTCCCACACACCCTAAGAAACTTCGTAGAAGGTCACCCATATTGATCACTACTCCATTCCAAGAAAACATTAATGTGGAGTTCTAATTAGGTATTCTCTTAAAAATAAAGGGGTAACTTATTTATAAGAGTCATATCATTTATTCATTTAACCCTTTATCATTCTGGGGTGTTACCTAGGGCCCAAACATGATCCCAAAAGAGCCATTATACTAATGATTATACCCACCATCCAACACATCTTCGAGGGGGGGGGGGGGTTACATTCACCCCCATTTATAGCACAACATCCTCTTTGTAGACCCCAAAAAAAATCATAGGTAGTGCAACCACACTTAAAGATGAGTTCCTTCTCTGATACCACCGTAACAACATGGTCCCACTGATAGCATAACCCCCCCCCCCCCCCCCCCCCCCCCGCATTAACTTGTTTGTTGTGTCCTGGAAAACCTGGTACCACCAGTTTCCCCACAAACACGAGCACAACTTACCATTAGAATACCCAGGTGCCTGAATGGGTTATCAGACTAAGGATTTCCCCCACCGGACAACACATGTTCTTTCTAATGTACTTTTCCCTCATTCTCACAGACCATGGAAAGCTTCCAAAAAAGTCACCCATCCTAATTACAACTCCAATCTAAGAATGATTAATTATGTAGTTCTAATCAATTAGGCTCTTGGAAAGAAATGTTCACCTTGTTGACATGAACAATATTATTTACTCCTTTAACCCTTTATCATTCTAGGGTGCTACAATGTGATACCGACTTTATATTTTATATGTATTATAAATATACAATTTTTTAGAATAATTGGATAAATTTATAGATCATTTTTTTTCATTCAGTTTTGAAAGAAAATATTTTATGCATCAACGATTTTAATTTAAAAGAGTTTATCAAGATCAGATGGATTTAGGTAAAGTATATGTATAGTTTTATTTTTATATTATATTATATGGTACGTGTTGTTTAGTATCAAAGAGTTTTTATGAACAATATGAGATAATGAATTCAAATAACATGGTTTATGATTCATCAGATTCTATAACATGTATTCAAGAAGACATATAGAAAAAATGTTTATTCTTGACAAAAGTGTTTAATTCAGGCATTTGTTAAAATACGAGGAAAAAAGTTCATCTCACCCATCAATGGTATATTTTAAATAATAAATGATTATTTTTTTATATAAAAGTGATCATAAATATAAATTTCCATATATGATATGAAAATAATTGTTTAATTTTTAAATAGACCTATAAAAGGAAAATATGTTTTATTTCCTAATGAAACATTGTTTTTGAATCTTACAATGATATTTTAAAGAGAGTAAAGTGTATTAAAGGAAAGTAAGAGTATGTTTTCACTAAGATATGATGAAGACAAATAATTGAAATATTATAATAGTAAAAATTCAAAGTGAATTTCACTTTTTATCTTGAAAGAGTTTATGTTATCATTGTTAAGAAAAAAATAAATAGTTACATATTATTACTATAAAAAGTGAATTACAATTTATCCTAAAATGAGTTTAGGGCGTGTTGTTAATTGATAATGTAAACATGTACATTATCTTCCAAAATACTTCATGGGAAAACTTTGTTGGAAAGGGTTAAAAGGATAATTGTGTTAAACATAAAAAGAGTTATAAGCAAGGAATATAAGTTATTAAAATCATAAAATTTGATGTAGTTGATGTAACAAGTTTAGATATGTTCAAGGAGTGGAACATTAGAAATAAGTTTCCTAAATCTCACCATTATTCAAAAATTATTTCATCATATATGATAGTAACTAAAGTGGTTAGTAGGAGGGTTTTATTAGGTGGTCACATAGAAATGTTGAAAAAATTACTTATAGATGCAATGCCTTAACAAAACCCAAAAAAAAATCAGCAAGCATTTGGTTGATTTTAAATTCTATAAAATATTATAAGATGGAAATTAGTTATATAGATTTTTGATAATAATAATTGAAACAGATTAAGAAAATAAAATGTACCATATTAGAGGAATCTCTACTTTATAATTCTTTTATGTTGTCTGTATAAATGTATATTTTCATATAAATTTTTGAATTGTATTTATCATTGACCTATAAAAAACTTAATTTAGTTATCCATAACTGATGTTACATACAGAGTATTATAAGTTAGGAAAAATGAAAAGTTCATTGTATTTAGGATTCTTTTATTGAGAAAAAAGTACTATCATGATGAAAAAATGGGTTTTTTTCATTATATAATCCATGATGTATGCCACATGCAGTGTCATATGCTATGTATTTGTTATAATACAAGTGGATGGATCATATTTTTCATCATCAATACCGTAGTTTAGAGTGATAACTACCATGATATCCTTCATATAAGGAATAATTTATTACTAAGTAATCAAGTTTTTGTTAATTAGGGGTGATTCTTTATGTTATTGATCATGTCATTGGTTGGATACCAACATAGATGGGATTTTTCTCTCATATGTCATGTATAAAATTTGGGTCCTTGATAGAGATAGTCTAAGGCATGTATGTCTATACCTTGATAGGATATATGATATGATAATCAATTTGGACAAGGGAAATGTGATTTTCACATTTATAATGGTCAACTTCATGTAATTTATTTATTCACATGATAAGTATATATTCATAGAGTGAAGAATTTAGGAGTTGGCTATACAAGATCAACATACACCATAAAACCCCAAAACATATAGTTTCAAATTTCTTATTAAATATAAAATAAATTGTCTTATATGCAATATTAGAAAAAATGGAACATTGGCTTATTTATTTAAGGTAGAAAATTACAACTCATAATATTACAAGATAACTAAATTGAGCATAATTAGTAAAATTAAAAAAAAAGAATAATACAATGAGTAAATAAATAAATAATAAAACTAAAATATTCCTTATCTCAATTTTTCTTGATGACCATAACCCAAATAATAACTATAGAAAGAATTCAAAACATTAGGAATTTGATAAACATCTAAAAAAATGAAATAGTAGAATTAATTGAATAATTTTAAAGAAACTTGCGAGGTTATATATTGGAATGTTATTTGGTCGTTGCTTTCATATGACTTTAGGGAATATAATTTTTTTAAACCATTAATGGAAATAATAATAACAAATTATATACGTTAAAATTTAAAATTTATTGAAATGTTCCCATCATAACACTTTCATTGAATTGATGTGTATAAATTAAACTAAATGAATTAAAAAATCAATTTAAAAAAGATATGAAATGGAATAAAGTAGTAAAATATTCCCTTATAGGTATCATTTATTTGACCAGACATTGAGGTAGTACATTACTGTTTATACTAGATCAATCTAAATATTAACTTCATCAAGTACAACATGAAAAAACCATCTATGAGATAAATTCAAGATCATGGAAATCATGATGGAATACATGTTATTTTTATCCCCACCTGTAATATTAATCATTTATTACCTTGCATTTTGGTCTTATATGGAGGAATTGAAGGGTTTTTTTGAGACCAAGAGGTTTTTAAGGATGCATATATAGAAAAATTGAGTGTATTCTAAGTGATGTATTTTATTGTAAATTCACATATATGTTGAAAATTTTGGGATTTCTATATAATCTTCCCAGATGAACCATACCAAAGAGGGAATTAGGATTTGAATAGACTTAGGTGATTAGGAGTAGGATGGATCTAAACATTTATTTGATTGTATTTATTGTTACATTATATAGAGATAACTGGATTTAGATGAAATGAGAGATTCTATAAGACTGATCTTTCCAGATAAAAAAAATAGGCAATGCTTTGCAGTTCGTCAAAGTACCAAGCATCACGATTACTAAAAATTATTATATTTCAAGATAATTATATAGGGATTAGATGAATATGTTTCAGATGGAGAGATGTTTGAATTCTACTATATGAAATTTTACAAAGTCATTGGATAGAGAGTTCTAATTTTTCAAATATTGAGTTTTGAGTCATCAAATAATTTCTATTAGATAAACATATCTGAGTCATTGGATAGATATTTATGAGTTATTAGAAATAGAATTTCAGTCAATGGATAATGGTAATCATATAAAGGATTTTTATTCCTTAGAAAGTGGTTTATCAATGAATTTATCAGACATAAATAAACAAAAATTGTAATCATATGAAGGTTATAGGATAGAAGAGTTCCTAAAATGTGGTATTGGATGAATAATTACGGTGATTTAAAAAGTTTTTAAAAAGGCATACATTGTGAAAATGTTTAGATATAATTTAATGAATTAAAAATCAAAAATGAAATATCATTATTCTAATCTAGATTTAATATAGTTTTAAAATATCATTGATGCTATGATATTTTTAGTTTCCAAAGAAAATTGTTTAGTCTTCTTTGTGTATAGGTTTTATGTTGGTCAAATTAGGAAATATTTTAGTTGGACATTCTTGTTCAAGTGGGAAATTTTAATTTAAAGTTCACATTCCAATATTTGTTTTTCAAAAAATATATTATTGTATAAATGGTAGAAGGTGAACTAAGAAGGTTATTTTCATTTTTATAGTAGTTGAAGAAATGAGTTTTTGACTGAAGAGCTTGAGATATATTTTTTTCAAAGCATTAGAAATAGAAGTATTAGAAGAAGGATAATAGACATTGTGTTGTCAGTCAAAAGTGACCAGAAAATGTGGTATCAGATGAAGGATACCAATTATAGGGATTAATATATATTGGATGCAAGACAAAAGGGTATTATATCAAAAAGGGACCATATAGAGGGTATCAGATAGATAGGTCATTAGATAGGCTGGTTCTAGAGATATAGTATAAAGAAGTTTTTTATTTCTTATATTAAGGAAATTGAAGGGAAATTTGAAAAAATTATAGGAAAAGTGTGAATAATTTAGACATCACAATAATGATTTAATAAAGCATGTTTTTGAGGGTTCATTTTATTATTACATTATTTTTTAATACTATATGTGTGAGGATCATTTAAATGGTTAATGGGTTATAGGTCTATAAATGTGATGGGTATTATCTACATAATGTAAACCATAAATGATTTTTTATAGTGGATGTGTGGCTTTAGATTATTTATAAACTGATCCAAGGAATAGATTCTCATACCATGTAGTAAACCTTGTAAATTATTCTATTCCTATGGATGTTCATATCTGTTGTGTCTTTCAGACATAATTCTCTCTAATTGGTGGTGAAGGTTTTTAGAGTAGAAAACATAAAATTGTAAATATCAGATTCTCTACATCCCTCTATGTGATCATATTGATCACAATTATCCCTTTAAATAGGTATCAGAGGGAGGATACTTCACTTACACTATTTTGTTTGAAGTTTGATGAAAAACAAGGTGTCTATGGAAGTTTAATACTTAATTACTAATAAGGGTATTCCAATCTTCAATAGGAAGTAATAAAATTTCTTTAATGTTTAAATGTAAACGTTTATTTTATGCACTAGATTTAAAGTTCATGAAGATGCTACATATGGTTTCACTCCTCCCACTGAGGGTTCTCCCTTAATAGCTACTGATATGAAGAATCCATAGAATGATGAGTGAAATAGAAATGTTAGACTTTGTTATCTCTCCAAAAGTGACTTTAAAAGAGTTAAATAAATTGGAACAACGAAATACATCAAGGTAAATTATAATAATATTTATGAAGGAAATAATAAATTATTGAATGAAATTTTATAGATTTGTAGATTTGAGTTTGAAGATCCTAAAATGTGATATGATGATTCTATTGGCGAGCTATTTACAAGATTTAATGACACTATAGGAACCATATGATGTTTTAGTGAGATATTATAAGATTTAATTATTTTGGAAAAGATTATAGGTACTATTATAGTTAAATTTGATTCCAATGTACCATTCATTGATGTCAGAGATCTGAAAAAACCTTATTTGGATGTTGTTCATAGGATTTTTATCTCACATAAAGTGAGAAGAGAAAAAATATCAATGAAAAATAAAAGTATTGTTAGGAAATAAAATTCAAGTTTGCTAATAGAGGAAATTATAAGAATGTATTTCATGAAGATGACAGTGACTATAAAAATGAAGATGATGTTGGTAAAAAATTATTGAATTAATGTATTTGTTTTCTATAAATCAAAAAAGATGAATAATGAAGTATAAAGGGACATTAATATTGAAGTTGTTTTGTTATTAAGCCAATATAAAATTTCATAGAAAATTTTCAAAGTCTAAAGAAATATGAATATTGCTACAAGGAAGATTGAAAATCAATAAAATATATAAAGAATAACAAAAAACCACTTCAAAATGAAAGGTTAAGAAGGTATTTTAATATAAAAAGATTTTTTTCTATGTATTTCAATTATGAGGATAGTGAAGTTGATGATTAAAATTCTAGTGATGTTGGTGATGAGGGTTTTCTGTTTGAAAAATAAAATTTTGAAAATTTTACCAGTGAAAATATAAGTTACTTTAAAAAATAATAGAAGGAAACTTATATAGAGTTTAATATTAATAAAAAATTTTAATAATTCATTTCAAATATTTTTATACTAGATAAAGATAACAAGAAGATAAAGAAATAGGATCTATTAACAAGAAGTCAGAAATCATCACAAGATGAAAAATATAGGGTGTTAAAATATGTTGATGATATTAAGAAATTACTTTATGAATAAAAACCCTCAAAACCAATATTCGATAAAATATAGTATTAATGGAGAAATATTTTGACCTTATATAACAGAATTTTGATATATAAGAATATGGAATATCAAACTTCCATAACTAGATTTCAGAAGTTAGTGAATGTTATAATAATTTTAAAACTCATAAGAAATAATAATTATCATTATAATATTATTCAAATAAGGTTGAAATTCTTTAGAAGAATAAGTTTTTTCAATAGGACCATGCATGTAGAAAAAAAAGTGAAGTAAACAGTTATGAAATTTTTGAAGAATAAATGATTTTTGAAAATACTAAAAAAACTAAAGAATTTGTTAATGTTAAAAATAAGTCTAAGATAAATATTAATATTTTAAGAGTCAACCAAAATTTTTGTCCACAAAAAAGAGATAATGTTGATAGTAAGAATTGTAACAGTGCAAGATTTTATAAAAAATATTATTTTTAATTTTATTAATGTCTTGTGTTGTACGCTACACCAAAAGGAGCTTGCACAACACGCATCCTTGACTTGCCTTGCATTACACGCAATCGCGACCTTCCTCGATAGCGTGTGTAATACGCAATACCGAGTTTCACTAAAAAACGATATGCTATTAAAATATTATTAAAACTAGCCAGTATGAATAGTAATAACCACTTTTTAAAACTCTGTAAATCTTATTTTTCAAAATGAACTTCATTTTTGGATTCGGAGTATCGAATTTAGCCTAAGGTGAAATTTTGGTACTTTTCGGATAACTTTCATATTCTGATGAATAGTGAAAATTACTAAATTATAATTAAAAACAACTTTTTTAATCGAAATAATTAATAGTGATAAATTATCAATTTTAGTGGTTTTAAAGTATATTTAGAATATATTTTTACAATTTAATACAATGTTGGTCATTGGATGTAATTTCACATTTAAACCAGACATAATCAAGTGTCAATCTTTTGATAGATATTGTTTCTTAAAAACACGCTATTTGTTTTAACAGCGGGATTTGATTATAAAATTAATTAATGAAAATTCTACGATATGAATTTGGTAAAATAGACTTCATTTTTGAATTCGGAATATGAAATATAGCTTAGGATAAAATTTTGGCATTGTTCTGAAAAACATCAATTTTTGATGAATAGTGAAACTACAAAGTGGTAGTTAAAAAAATTAATTTCTTCATAAATCTTAATTTTACCGCTTCTGTGAATGGAATTTCAAAAATCCGAGAGACACGGTTGATGTCAGTAAGTAAAATGTGGTTCAATGAGATGAAAATAATTTTTGGTGAATAGTAACTTTTTACTTTTTTTACCACGGTTAATAGTAAATAGGGTAACTAAGGGTAAATATGATATTACTATTACCCTAACACATATCCTAATTCTATTGGATAAGTGTAATTCGACCAAAAACAACCTTATGAATATAATATGACCATTTAGGTCCACTTGGATTAGATTATGACATTTAATATTATATTATTTAATGAATAGTTAAAATAGTTAAAATCAATGTTTAATAACTAAAACATTTTTAATATGGGGTTATACATAAGATAAATTCGACTATAAATATTCATTAGAAAGATACAAAGATTTCCTAAATAATGATATTTTATTTATAATTTTTAAACTTTAAATAAATTAATTTATTTATGACACAACGATGATGCAGTAATTACCCTTTTAAGGAAATATTAACATAATTGATGTTATAAATGCTCAAATGAATGTAATTTGAGACTTTTTATGACTTAAACTAATTTTATAGGTTACTATGATATATTAGTGTTGATTTAATCAACTTGTTTCGAACATATAATTCTGTTATGACTTTCACAAAAATCATATATCAAATAGTGTCAAAATTGACACAAAATAGTTTTTAAATCAAATATTATATTATTAATTGTTATTTTATTCCTAAAAATCTAAGGTTCGGCCAAATGACTTAGATAAGGATATATATATTAATAATAAACAATTTGGGGTTCGTTTGGCATGTTATAGTAAGTTTATTAACCATATAGTGAAAGAAAACAAAAAGACATGGTAAAAGTTAAATTATTTAACTTAGAGTTAAATCTAATTGATAAGGTTAAAATAATACCCTAAACTTGTCTAAATCTTATTGGTTGATAGGATTTCGACCCATCCCCACCTTATCTTCGAAATAAGACCCTTTGGAGCCATTATAAACCGATTTTGACTTTAATATAAAATAATATTTTGAGATATTCCTAAGGTGCCCCTCTCCTCCCTTATAAAAGGGCACCTCCTCCCCCTCCTCCTCACACCAATTTTAGCACTCAAGCTCGGAAAACCCCTGCAATTTTCTCCTCTCCACTTCCCTAGAATAATCCTAGAGGTCCTGGTCTTCTTCAAAGACCAATCTTAGTTCCCTAAGTGGAGGATTCAAAGAGGCGTTCCAAAGAAGTGGTAATATCCATTACCGATCTTTTCAATTTCTTTCATCTTCAACTTCTTCTTCTTTAGTTGTTTCATGACAAAGTAATAACATCAGTATTACTTACATACTGATATGTTATTATAAATATGAAACAACCCTAATTCACCTTCTATCCTTCCTACGGAAAATTGAAATCACCGCGCGTGCGTACGTACGGAATACCGTCTCCATGCCGTGGTGTAATCTGTTTTCCACCATCACCTTACAAGGATGGGTATAATGGTGTAATGAGTAAATATATATGATTATTATGAAGTAATATTGATACTGAAATAATATATACAATTCCACGATCATAGGAACGATATCATCACTCGTGCGTACGTACGGAATACCGTCTCCACGATGTTATGCGACTCGTTCTACATGATCTTCATTTCATAATGATTATATAAATGAATTGAATGAATTAATATGGTATATACTACACTAATACCATTCTGGAAATGAATTATCTATAACCTAAAGATAAGAATAAGAATTTATTCGACAAAACACGCATAAGAACAAAAAGTTATAAAGACCCGAGTAACAAGTAACAATGAAATATTACTAACAAGAAGCTAATAATATGACCATATATGATATCATATCAATATGTATGATTCTGGAATAAGTCAATAACATTATTTAAACCATTATACAGGAGCTTCGGACACATACAAAGCTAATCGGACCTAAGGTAAGGGAAATATCACAATCTCATTTTTATCCGAGATTGTTTATTCGTAAGTATTTACTGGGGTGTATTTTATCATCCACATCCATGTTTCATCAATATGTAATATTATTTCCATCCACCTACAATTGTTTAAATCCATTTTTACCCTTTGGTGAGTTTTTAGTAAAAGATATGAAAGGAATATTTTGTCGTTTTTCGTACGAGGTACATTTTGACTTTTTCGACAAAAGTACAAAGAATGTTTTTTTAACTTATACGACATGAATGGATTTTTAAAACATTATTTCCAAGAAGCTTCCTTTACAAGTTTTAAAGTTTATTTTTAATCAACTTCTTTTAGTTTAAAGTTGTATGACATGTTAAGAAAGGAAAAATGTTTTTGAAGTTGAAAGGATATTTTCCTCAAGAATGAAGTTCAAGTATTTTATCGAAATTATTTTCCATCTAAGATAATAAAAGGGTTCTGTTTTTATCCCTATTATTACATGGATTTGATTATGTTGTGATGGAAACATTTTTATGAATTCCTTTATCTTATATGAATTGTTTTATGATGTCATGTTGTTTAAGAATCCCATTTTTATTACATGGGTTATGCTATGATGTATGGTTTATGATTATGTGGCACACATAAGAAAGGATTCATTATAAGATGGGTGGGACCTATATCTCCCTCCAATGCATTGGGTAAAGATTTTATATCTCATGAGATAGACATGGCTGGAACGGAAGGTTATTTCGGTTCAGTGATACAGGACTGAAACGAGGAGTGAACTCGTTTCAGAAAGGGACTTTGTCCACTAAGATAGTCTTGGCAATGAGTCATGACTAACAAGAAATGATTTTCCATGATTATGTGTGCATGCCACAAAGTTTCAAGTTTCATGTTATGATTATGGTGATCTCATTTTCACTTCTATGATTTGTTCCATGTTAAGATATTATGATCTCTTTTGCAGGTTATGATTTTCAAAAAGATATGATATGATTTTTATTTCTTTTGTATACCCTTACTGAGCATTTGAGCTCACCCTTTTATGTTTTCTTTTCCCCAGGATATAAAGAAAGGTTTTAGGTAAAAAAAAAGGAAGATCTTTATGGGAGATTTTGAAGATCTTTCACCACGATTAGAAGATTATATTCCGAGTTTCCAAAGACACTAAACTATTACGATCCTTGTGTGTGTGTTTTTGTTATGTACTAAGTATTCCGCAAAAGTAACGTAATGTCAATGTACGTCAGGATTCGGGTCTCTACAGTTGGTATCAGAGGAAAGGTTTAGTCAACCTTTGGAAACTAGGATGCGAAAACATTAGTGAGATCCCTAGAGATATTTCTAAGGTTTGTCTAGGGATGTCTCTAAGGTTAAGTATACGTATAGGTTATAGTCCTAGAATTGCTCTAACGATCTTAGAATTTAACCTAAGATGTTAGATATTGAGGGTACTACCCCTTTATTATGTTGTTTTCCATAGCATGATTTTTGCATCTCACACTATTATTTTGGGGTTTTAGACGATGGCTGGAACCCGAAGGAACCGTGTTGATCAATGCAATGGACAATGCAATGATTGTCCCCCTGAGCAACCAAATGATATGGGAGCTGGAATGCAAAATCTTGTAGCCATGCTCACACAACTTTCTCAAGCTATGAATCATGCAGGACTTCCAAACGAGCAAAGGAAGGAGCAACATTCTGTTGAATCCTTCATGAGGCAGCGTCCGCCTTCTTTCAGTGGGTCAACTGATCCATTAGTTGCTGAACAATGGATTAGTACTACTGAAAAGATATTTTCAGTTCTTCAATGTTCTGAACATGATAAAGTAATCTTAGCAGTATATCGTTTGGAAGGTGAAGCTGATCAATGGTGGAATCTTATCAAGAATACGAGGCAAAGAGATGAAATTGATTCCATGGAATGGGACGAGTTCAAGAACTTGTTTTTCAGTAATTACTTCCCTCGTATTCTTCGAACGAAGATGGAGAAGGAGTTTCTTGAACTAAAGCAAAAGGATGATGAATCTGTTGGTATATACGAAGCGAATTTTACAAGACTTGCAAGGTATGCATCTGGCATTATCATCCAACCTGAAAGTAAAGTTGATCGATTTTTCAGTGGCTTAAAACCAAGTCTTCGAAGGGCATTAGCTATAAGAGACTTCAGTAGCTATGAAGAAATTGTGCGTTGTGCTATCAAGGTAGAAATGGAAGTTGGTGTTACATATCCATCTCATGGTTTTGACAAGAAACGAAAGATGGAGTTCAAGGAGAAATCTCAGAATAATGGTGAAAAGAAGATGAATGTTTCCTTATGCACAAAGTGTGGAAAGAAGCATGGTGGAGATTGTCTTAAAGGGACTAGAAAATGTTTTAAGTGTGGAAAAGAAGGTCATCGAGCAGCTGAGTGTCGAAGTAATGGAAAAAGGGATTCTAATGAAGTGAATAAAGCAAACGCTGTAGAGAACGCACAACCAACTCTTCAATGCTTCAAGTGCAAGGAGATGGGACATTATGCCAATAAATGCCCTAATCCAAGGGTTAGTGATGATCGACATGAGCAACCGCTTAAGGAAAAGGACAAAGGGAAGTCACATGCGATCACTATTGGCAATGTTGAATATGACAACGATGTGGTGGAATGATTAAGTTTTTATGTAATGAGATTCCAAAATAATGTTGTATCATGGAATATTCGAATATTTATGTATTGGTCTAATGTGGTATTCAAAGTGATTGAGATATTATGCGCATAATGAAGGGAAAACGAGAAAATGAAATGTTTAACAGTATTCATGAGCTCATGATTGATATAAGGACTAAGTGATATCATGGTTTGAGTATATAGAATTTTGAGGATTTTGGTATGTGGAAAGTGTTAACTTTAAACTGCATTTATGTTTTCACTAAGGTATTCAAGAGAATACATGATTAAGGACTTTGAATGTTTGGAATGTGACCAACAAAACATATATTATGATATATGGGGTTTGCCGATGGTGTTAAATCTCTGGTAATCGTTTTCACTATGTTATGAGAATGGACTGCAGTATTATGGATAGGACTAAAGATTGGAATGGATTATGTTGGACATAAGTTAGTATTGTTTAAGGATAGAAGTTTTTTCGATATTATTTATGGGATGTTATAGTAATATAGTTTTAGAAAAAGGACAACCTGCAGGACGGGCGACATCCCATCGCGTCGGACAAGGATGTGGGAATCAAGCCCAAAACCGAAGTGCGACTGGCCTTTATCGCCTACCGCTGGCCTACAGGAAGTCCCTGTTTAGTAGAAACTAGTTTTATTATATTAAGCAATGTGATATATGAAGTATAAGTCCATTTTAGGAACTATATATGATTAAACTCACTATAGATCGACTTATATATATAATTTTTGCTAACCTTTTGTTTGAGACAGATGGAATGACCCGTCATTCTATCACATGATCTGCCAACACTTCACGAATAACAAATTCAACTTCATTTATTTAAGAGATGAAGTGGAAATTGTTCTAGGCACGAACAATAGTGAGATTGTACCAAAATAAAGAAAGTATTTATTCCAATTAAAATTTTCAACTTTAGGGAAATGATCTTGAAAACCAAAAATGATGTCCTAGTGATCTTATACCTGATGAATCGGATGGTACCTTAGATCGTCACAAATTTATGGATTTGTGATTGCTGGCTTTTCCATAGCCATGTTCTCTACCACTCTCCATTAGAACATGATGGTTAGATTTCTCTTCCATATCCATATTTTCACCTATGTGGAAACCCAATGATTAGTTTATTTGGGTAACCGTTACGTTTCATACTTTTGTTTTTAAAAATTGGTTTTGATATTCCTTTTTACGATGTGGGTTTCTATTAAAGAAACTTTCGAATAGTAAACCATTTATAACCCCGACGAATTTCGAGGGCGAAATTCATTTTAAGGGGGGTAGAATGTAACAGCCCAAGATTTTATAAAAAATATTCTTTTTAATTTTATTAATGTCTTGTGTTGTACGCTACACCAAAAGGAGCTTGCACAACACGCATCCTTGACTTGCCTTGCATTACACGCAATCGCGACCTTCCTCGATAGCGTGTGTAATACGCAATACCGAGTTTCACTAAAAAATGATATGCTATTAAAATATTATTAAAACTAGCCGGTATGAATAGTAATAACCACTTTTTAAAACTCTGTAAATCTTATTTTTCAAAATGAACTTCATTTTTGGATTCGGAGTATCGAATTTAGCCTAAGGTGAAATTTTGGTACTTTTCGGATAACTTTCATATTCTGATGAATAGTGAAAATTACTAAATTATAATTAAAAACAACTTTTTTAATCGAAATAATTAATAGTGATAAATTATAAATTTGAGTGGTTTTAAAGTATATTTAGAATATATTTTTACAATTTAATACAATGTTGGTCATTGGATGTAATTTCACATTTAAACCAGACATAATTAAGTGTCAATCTTTTGATAGATATTGTTTCTTAAAAACACGCTACTTGTTTTAACAGCGGGATTTGATTATAAAATTAATTAATAAAAATTCTACGATATGAATTTGGTAAAATAGACTTCATTTTTGAATTCGGAATATGAAATATAGCTTAGGATGAAATTTTGGCATTGTTCTGAAAAACATCAATTTTTGATGAATAGTGAAACTACTAAGTGGTAGCTAAAAAAATTAATTTCTTCATAAATCTTAATTTTACCGCTTCTGTGAATGGAATTTCAAAAATCCGTGAGACACGGTTGATGTCAGTAAGTAAAATGTGGTTCAATGAGATGAAAATAATTTTTGGTGAATAGTAACTTTTTACTTTTTTTACCACGGTTAATAGTAAATAGGGTAACTAAGGGTAAATATGATATTACTATTACCCTAACACATGTCCTAATTCTATTGGATAAGTGTAATTCGACCAAAAACAACCTTATGAATATAATATGACCATTTAGGTCCACTTGGATTAGATTATGACATTTAATATTATATTATTTAATGAATAGTTAAAATAGTTAAAATCAAAGTTTAATAACTAAAACATTTTTAATATGGGGTTATACATAAGATAAATTCGACTATAAATATTCATTAGAAATCTAAAAAGATTTCCTACATAATGATATTTTATTTTTAATTTTTAAACTTTAAATAAAGTAATTTATTTATGACACAACGATGATGCAGTAATTACCCTTTTAAAGAAATATTAACATAATTGATGTTATAAATGCTCAAATGAATGTAATTTGAGACTTTTTATGACTTAAACTAATTTTATAGGTTACTATGATATATTATTGTTGATTTAATAAACTTGTTTCGAACATATAATTCTGTTATGACTTTCACAAAAATCATATATCAAATAGTGTCAAAATTGACACAAAATAGTTTTTAAATCAAATATTATATTATTAATTGTTATTTTATTCCTAAAAATCTAAGGTTCGGACAAATGACTTAGATAAGGATATATATATTAATAATAAACAATTTGGGGTTCGTTTGGCATGTTATAGTAAGTTTATTAACCATATAGTGAAAGAAAACAAAAAGACATGGTAAAAGTTAAATTATTTAACTTAGAGTTAAATCTAATTGATAAGGTTAAAATAATACCCTAAACTTGTCTAAATCTTATTGGTTGATAGGATTTCGACCCATCCCCACCTTATCTTCGAAATAAGACCCTTTGGAGCCATTATAAACCGATTTTGACTTTAATATAAAATAATATTTTGAGATATTCCTAAGGTGCCCCTCTCCTCCCTTATAAAAGGGCACCTCCTCCCCCTCCTCCTCACACCAATTTGAGCACTCAAGCTCGGCCAACCCATGATATTTTCTCCTCTCCACTTCCCTAGAATAATCCTAGAGGTCCTGGTCTTTTTCAAAGACCAATCTTAGTTCCCTAAGTGGAGGATTCAAAGAGGCGTTCCAAAGAAGAGGTAATATCCATTACCGATCTTTTCAATTTCTTTCATCTTCAACTTCTTCTTATTTAGTTGTTTCATGACAAAGTAATAACATCAGTATTACTTACATACTGATATGTTATTATAAATATGAAACAACCCTAATTCACCTTCTATCCATCCTACGGAAAAATGAAATCACCGCGCGTGCGTACGTACGGAATACCGTCTCCACGCCGTGGTGTAATCTATTTTCCACCATCACCTTACAAGGATGGGTATAATGGTGTAATGAGTAACTATATATGATTATTATGAAGTAATATTGATACTGAAATAATATATACAATTCCACGATCATAGGAACGATATCATCACTCGTGCGTACGTACGGAATACCGTCTCCACGATGTGATGCGACTCGTTCTACATGATCTTCATTTCATAATGATTATATAAATGAATTTAATGAATGAATATGGTATATACTACACTAATACCATTATGGAAATGAATTATCTATAACCTAAAGATAAGAATAAGAATTTATTCGACAAAACACGCATAAGAACAAAAAGTTATAAAGACCCGAGTAACAAGTAACAATGAAATATTACTAACAAGAAGCTAATAATATGACCATATATGATATCATATCAATATGTATGATTCTGGAATAAGTCAATAACATTATTTAAACCATTATACAGGAGCTTCGGACACATACAAAGCTAATCGGACCTAAGGTAAGGGAAATATCACAATCTCATTTTTATCCGAGATTGTTTATTCGTAAGTATTTACTGGGGTGTATTTTATCATCCACATCCATGTTTCATCAATATGTAATATTATTTCCATCCACCTACAATTGTTTAAATCCATTTTTACCCTTTGGTGAGTTTTTAGTAAAAGATATGAAAGGAATATTTTGTCGTTTTTCGTACGAGGTACATTTTGACTTTTTCGACAAAAGTACAAAGAATGTTTTTTTTAACTTATACGACATGAATGGATTTTTAAAACATTATTTCCAAGAAGCTTCCTTTACAAGTTTTCAAGTTTATTTTTAATCAACTTCTTTTAGTTTAAAGTTGTATGACATGTTAAGAAAGGAAAAATGTTTTTGAAGTTGAAAGGATATTTTCCTCAAGAATGAAGTTCAAGTATTTTATCGAAATTATTTTCCATCTAAGATAATAAAAGGGTTCTGTTTTTATCCCTATTATTACATGGATTTGATTATGTTGTGATGGAAACATTTTTATGAATTCCTTTATCTTATATGAATTGTTTTATGATGTCATGTTGTTTAAGAATCCCATTTTTATTACATGGGTTATGCTATGATGTATGGTTTATGATTATGTGGAACACATAAGAAAGGATTCATTATAAGATGGGTGGGACCTATATCTCCCTCCAATGCATTGGGTAAAGATTTTATATCTCATGAGATAGACATGGCTGGAACGGAAGGTTATTTCGGTTCAGTGATACAGGACTGAAACGAGGAGTGAACTCGTTTCAGAAAGGGACTTTGTCCACTAAGATAGTCTTGGCAATGAGTCATGACTAACAAGAAATGATTTTCCATGATTATGTGTGCATGCCACAAAGTTTCAAGTTTCATGTTATGATTATGGTGATCTCATTTTCACTTCTATGATTTGTTCCATGTTAAGATATTATGATCTCTTTTACAGGTTATGATTTTCAAAAAGATATGATATGATTTTTATTTCTTTTGTATACCCTTACTGAGCATTTGAGCTCACCCTTTTATGTTTTCTTTTCCCCAGGATATAAAGAAAGGTTTTAGGTAAAAAAAAAGGAAGATCTTTATGGGAGATTTTGAAGATCTTTCACCACGATTAGAAGATTATATTCCGAGTTTCCAAAGACACTAAACTATTACGATCCTTGTGTGTGTGTTTTTGTTATGTACTAAGTATTCTGCAAAAGTAATGTAATGTCAATGTACGTCAAGATACGGGTCTCTACAAGAATGATGATCAAAAAATAGATACACAGTTCATGACATCATAAATGTTATATAGGAAAATATATTTTCTATGGATAATGATAGTATTGTGGTGGATTTGGGCATACAATGAAAACATTATGGTTTATTAATCAAAAATAAAATAAATTTAGGAGTCATTGGAGGTAGTTTTTAAGAGATACATAACCCACTCATAATAAAAAACCTAAAAAATAAAGTGTAAAGGTTGAAATTAGATTTCAACAAAAGAAAACTATTTGTAAAAGATGTGGTGTAAGGAAACCATATTAAACATTACATAATATTGTTTCATTATAATATATTTCACTTTCTTGAATTTACAAATATCTTTTAGGTTTAGAGTTTTAGATAATTGGTTCATAAATCTAACATAACAAAACCATACATTTTAAAGTGCAAAAAACCATTTTTTTATCAATATTTCTCAAAATATAAAAATTTTAAATGGAAAAAAATATAATTTAATTACAATAACACCTAATTTCAACATGAATTCTTGGTTATTCTCAGATATCATTAAACCCACTGAAAAAAATTTAAAATTTGGGAGGAACACAAAAAGAAGAATTACTGACATAATAAAAAAATACATTAGTTCAATGAAAAAAAATTATATCCCATAAAATATTTACCATTAACAAATATTTTTAAACCATATAAAATAAATCAAATAAACATAAAAAACACCCTTTTTCTTGAAGAAAAACATTAAAACTCATAACATGATAATAAAAACCCATTTTAATTGAATCATAGAATTATATTCATAAAATGTGTTAAAAAAACACGATCCCAGTTAAATCCAAAAAAAATAATTTATAATTAACTCTCTAATGCATTCTAATGGAGTTAAAGAACATTAACCAATGAATTGGAGAGCAATAATGGAGATCATCCATTGTATAAGTTGTATTTAGCTCACCCATCCTACAAGATGTATCAAGATCACATATCATATAATATATATCATATCACCAATTATATAAGTTTTATAGGGATACCCATTCATCATATATAAGGATAAGAAACCATATCACAATTTTTTTTCATTAATCTTCTCAATATAAAACAGTTGGAAATTTATTTTGAACCGGAATGCAAAACACTTTTGAATATAAAAATAACCATTCCATTTAAAACCCTATTTTTAATTCTAAAATACCCAAATTAAAGGGAAATATGGAGTTTCTTTAAATAAAATTTGAAATCCTTTAAGGTAATATATACATAAAATAAAGTTTATGGTATTGGTAAAAATTATTGATTTCATAAAGGACAAAGTAAAATACTCATTGCTGTTTTGTAAAAATGTTCAATAAAAAGATTCTATTTTGAAAATATTTGAAAGATATTAAATATTGAAATATAAATTCATTTATTATGAATATATGTACACATAAAAAAATATAAAATTATTTAAATAATATAGATATAGAACAATTTTATTCATAAATTATATCCTTAAAGCATTTAAAATGAGGTTTTATGTTAAAGTGTCCCTTACCTTGAGTCTCACTCATCACATGGGTCCTTTATCTTCCTTAATAATAAATTAGGTAAATTATTTACAATATTAGGATTTTTTTCAGTTTTATTAATCCATTTATTTAATTAATTTTTATTCTATATTCAATTACAAATTCATTTTAGTTCATTTCAAACATTTTGATCATATTTGGATCATATCTTCAAAATGAATTTGGTAGGTTGAATATGGTCAAATATGTAATTATTCCATCATCTCCAAAATAATAATAATTTCATAATTGTAATTTTCATAAATCAAATTTACCTTTAAAACCAACCACTAATAATGGTTATGAAAAATGAATTATGTTACAATCTTTGATGTGGTAGGTCGTATGTAAGCATATGTAACGTTTCCATTTTTCCACGATCATGAAGAATAAAAGGTAAGTATTAATTTAACATAAAATAATAAATATTAATAATAATATATTATATTATCTCTTTAAATACAATTATATATTGTATCCATGTAATGTGGTTATGATAAACAAATCTCATTGCTTTATAGAGGTGGTAATTAACACATACACACAAACACTATTATCATTTTTCAATAGAACAAAAGGTATGAAAATATATGATATGTATTATTTATATCATTAAAATTTTATAATTAATATCCTATATATATATATGTTAAATCATTTATTATATCATGTATTGAGAGGTGTTTATGGAAAATGAAAAACATTGGTTCACAATATGGTAGTCCATCATACACATGAATGACAATTTTTTTCCCATTTGATGTAAGAGTATATAGATAAAGTTTATGCCAATAACATAAAAAACATAAGTATATAGAATATATTGGTGTTATTATTTCATCATGTTTGAATAATATTCTAATTAGGTAGATAAATAAATTAAACTAAAACATTCAGTTAAAAGATATTCATTTTTTCAGACAACCTCCATTGATTTACACCTTAATCTATATAATGTTGGTATTATGCCTGAAAAAAGACATCTAGATTTTGATTATGTATATTAATAAGGGTTTTGAGAATTCCTTGACTAATATATAGTTATCAAAAAGTATGGGGAAGAGATGAGTGTGGGTTCTATTTTATAATTGAGGGAAGAGACAATTTTGGAATTACATAAAGAATTTAATTAATAGGAATTAATTATCACAAGAATGGATCCAAATTGATAAATTGATTTTATAAATGATATAAATTTTATAATATATAATTCCTGAAAATTCAAAAAATTAATTATAATATTTACACATAAAAACAATAAAATCATATTTGAAGAAAACATATTTTTTAAAAATAAAATGACATTACTAAAAATTGAGTGGTTCTTTAACAAGTACTAATAAATAAATTTTTATCTAATTTGACCATTCATATATTTCATTATATCGATAATCTTATTCATAACAACAAATTAAATAGATTGGTTATATCTTTCATATTCAAGTAATAATATTTCAAGGTTCATTTAAAATCAGCGTTGCATATTGTATACAATATCAAACATTGAGTTCTTTTAAAATATTGGAATATTATATTCTCTTTCTTTTCATAAACAGAGTTATAATAATTTTAACTCTAGATCAGTAATCAATGGTTTGAAATTTTAGAATACCTTTTTTTAAATCCAACATCAGAAAAAGATTAAATAAAAATTCCATTTGAAAAGAGGGTAATGGAAACATGAATTACATCTTAAATAAAAAAAATACTAGGATTCAATATAGGAGAAAATTATTAGGAACTGAAAATATTGATATGGAGGAAAATATAATTTCTAAATAAGGATAGAGAGTGAAAGAGATCATTGATCAAAATAAATTTAATGATCCTACCAAAGATAATTACCACACAACTATAAATAAAATAGGTGTGAAAATGACCAACAATTCATAAGAAATGAAGGTAATAGGAAAACATTTTCTCTTCGAGATATTTTTCACAGAGATTGATAATTACATTAGGATATAGACTAAAAACATGAGGAAATATATTTACTTGATATGTAGAGTTTCATCCTTTATTCAATTTCTAGGACAATCTCATCATTCTCTTCAAATGATTAGTATTTAAGATTGAATTTTCATGCACAAGGAACTAAATTCAACTTTTAACAAATCAGATAATCCATAAAAGGATAAAAAGATATTCTTCCTATAGTTATACATTAACAATAAACAAAATGGGTTGAATAAGGTAAATTAATTCCCATAATTAATGAACCTTTATATGAATAAATAATATATTAATCCCCAAAGTATAATAGTAATACCAAATTTTTGAACTATATTATTCCATAAATAAATATCTTTAAAATTATTCAGAATATTTTTGAATAATATTTATAACCAAATATAAGAATGATTTGATCACATATTATTCCAATATCAACATAAAATTTATATCCAAATAACATCAATCACGTCATGAAATATTTAATTTCTATAATGGTGAAAATTCGTCGAATTTTAAATTCCATTTAAGTTTGAGGTATTACACGATGTATAACCCCTATTCACGTTGTATAATGTAAGAGATTAATAACCAATGAAACCCCCATCTTTATGCATTAACAAATGACCTTATAATACATCACTTTGTGAAAATATAATTCACATCATGTACCCATCACACTGTGAACCACGATTCATGGTTTTCTCCCGAAATTAGTTACACATCGAGTAAACTAGTTACATTTCATGTGCTATCCAATCATTTTACAAAAACAACGTGTTTAAAGTTGAAAAAACCAAAAAGTGTAGGACCTTACCATTACAGATTTCCTCCCAATCCAAAAAAACCCTTACCCAAAAAAAAAAGGAAAACCATGACATGGTTTAATACATACCTATCAAAATGGTCATTGGATATTATGAATTCCCTTCCATATGAACTTTATATCCTCAAAAAGCCTATAAAGAAGCTTCCATTACAAAAAGGTGAGGCCACTACTCTCTCATCAGTGCTTCACATTCCCACATCTCATGACTATTAAAACCATGATTCCATAACAAACGGACTAAAGTTATCATCATCCCACAAAGTATCTTTGTCTTAGAATCAACTATCCTGATTGGTCACCCAGTCAAAGATAAATCGGGTTCAATCTCAAGATCACTCCAACTCAATGTGTGAGATGAATGTGAAAGATAATTTCTCAGTTGTGTTACATGGAATATGTTATGTATCGACATCCACTACGGTGGTATTTCTATATGGTAAGAAACACTCTCTACCTGATCAATAACTGCAAAAGGTCCCACAAAATGAGGATAAAGCATTCTTTTCCTTGCAATACATCAACGGCCCAATTGGGGTGAAACTTTCAAGAAAACGTAGTCCCCAATTTCAAAATTGAAAGGTCTATGGTGATGATCACCATAGGACATTACGAATTAGCTAAATCTTAATTGTCGTCTCTTGTACCAAAAATGGTCTACACAAGGAACTGTTAGCAATCTATGACCAAAACAATGGATATTTACAATTTCTGTCATACATGGAATCAAATGGTTCCATTCTGATCATGGGATGATAAATATTGTTATCAGATAACACAAGTCCCAAGTGATCAACCCATGACCCGCCAAAGTAGAGAACACAAGAACGGAGCATATCCTCATGAATCTATATAGCTCTATATGTCTGGACATCCAAATGTGGATGGTTGGCCATGCTCAAATAAACTTAAGATCCAAGTTCCTCCTAATGTTCTCTCAAAAAAATGAGATGTATACCAAGGATCCTTATCATAGACTACAACAGAATAAAGATAATGGAAATGAAAAATCTCTTTCACATAAATATTTTCAAACTCCTCAACTTTGGTTGTATCATGAATGGGTATAATTTGAGCTGACCTGGTCAATATGTTGATCACAACCAATATCACATTATTCTTTCTCAAGGTACCGGGAAACCAAAAAAAAGACTATAGAGATCTAATCACACTTCCATGAAGGGGATGGAAGTGGCTAAAGAAAACATGAGGGTTCTGGTGCTCAGCTTTCACCTATTGGCACATATATCAAGACAAAACAAACTCTATAATGCCTTCTCTCATACCTGGCCACTAGAACTACCACCTCATATCATATACCATCTTATTGGTTCCTAGGTTCACATCCCATGGAGAATTATGACAATCCCATATTAGAGCCTTGCATATTGTTAACAACACAACGTAACAGTTCAGATAACACAAAATGCCCTCCTTGGAGAATGACCAATGGTCCACTGTCTCTCTAGTATAAAAAATGTATAAAATTCTATATAATTCATCATCATGCTCTTGGTCGTGGAGAATTGTCTTGATAAGAGAAGATGTCAATTGAATTCTTGATAAAGAAACTAAAACCCCATTATTCCAAACTCCTATATGCAACCACAAAAAGAGATATATAAAACTCAACTCCACTAATGATTAGTTCACAACATGGGTTGTATGTTTCCTACTCAACACATCTTCAATGAAATTCCCTTTCCTTGATTATAGAGTTATCAAAGTTTAACGACTACAGGTACTCCACCCAACACCTCGGATGAAGGCTTAAATATTTTTATTGAAGAAATAACTAAAGATGTTATGGTATGAAAACATGGTAATCCTTTCCCCATAAAGGCAATGTTTCTAAATCTTAATTACGGGCATCATAGCTGCATGTTCAAGATCATGGGTTGGATAATTCTTCTCATGTGGCCTAAGATGATGAGACCCATAAGAAACTGCTCGGTCTCTTTTCATAAGAATGAAAACCAAGCATGAACTTGATGCATCACAAAAGACTACATAACCCCGCTCGTCCTCTAGAAGAGTGAACACTTGTGCAGTAGTCAAAAGACATTTCATATCAACAAAATAAATCTGACATTTATTATCATAATATAAATTTACCCCCTTTCGAGTCAGAGAAGTCATTAGAGTAGCCACCATCGAGATGTCTTTCATGAAGCTATGACAGTAACTATCTAAGCCCAAGAAGCTATGAATTTCAAAGAAATTTATTGATTTCTCCCAAGTAATAAAATTCTTCACCATTTCTGGATCAAATAATATTTCATGTTTAGACACCACATGTCCAAAGAATTTCACTTCTCAAATCCTGAAATCACGTATTGAGAACTTTTCCTAATGTCGATGATTTCATAGGAGACCCATAAATTTTCATTGATGTTGTAGATGAACCTACATGGATTTAGAGTACATGAGGATTTCATCAACAAAGAGTACCACAATGTTATCTAGACACTCGTGGAAAATCATATTCATCAATTCCATGAAAACTATAGGATCATTTGTGAGAACAAAGGTCATAACAAGGTACACATAATGGCCGTACCTAAACTAAAAGACATTTTTTGAAATGTGAGAATCATTTATCCTTCAATAATGGTAACCAGATCTAAGGTTGATCTTTGAGAACCACTTCCCAACTATCAATTGATCAAATAGATCCATAATCTGTGGCAATGATTACTTATTCTTTACCATAGCTTGATTGGGATTTCTCTAATCAACACATAAGTTAAGAGAACCATTAGCCTTTTTAACAAAGAAAACCGGTGGCACCCATGGTAACACACTCAGGAATATAAATCCTTTTTAACAATGTCATCCAATGTTGACTTTATCTCTTTAAATTCATATGGTTCTATGTAGTAATAAGGATTTAAAATTTGTTGAGTACCAAGTAATAAATTAATAGAAAACGTGACCTCCATCACCAGTGGAAAACCATATAAGTTAGAAGTAAACATGTCAAGAATCTAGATAATAACTGTAGGAATATCCCTACTTACTTAATCCTACTCTAGATCAAAATAAAACACTGATATTATTTTCCCCAACATTGGATAAGGGGGTCTGGCTCTTCTAGGCCTTGGGTCTCATTCTCCTTGGAAGTCAAGAGTCACACCACTGGGTGTTGTACGGTAGATCCATCAAAGATAACAATTGATCAAATATTTATTAGAAATGATACAATCCATACCAAATATGACATCAAGATATATCGTGTCATGAACCAGAAAACCCCAATAAATCCCAACATCTTAAAGAGAGAAGACATAAGAGGGACTACAAAGACCCGACTCTCTCTTCGTACCGAGGGGTGTAGTAATATCCTTTTCACAAGATAGTTTCTCCTTCAGAATATTAAGATGATTAACAATATATGTTGAAATTATTGAGTGATATGCACCATTATCAAATAGAGCAATCACTAATGGTGATGCTATAGTAACAGTATATCTCAAGTTCGCTGAACCCATGTTTCCTTCATTTGGAGTATCTTCCACTGCATAATGAATATTCACTCTATATTCCTAAGGTTGGAACCCTTCCGTAAATGAATAATTTTATTTACCCATAATTTTAGGTGGAAGTGATGATCATGTACCACTATGAGGAGTATATAAGTGATGGAAGAATGTCTAAGTACCCTGAACGACCGAATGAGCTAAATATATTGGGTGCCTTTCTTGAAACCCTCTTAGAATGTCCTAGATTTTCACACTAGTAGAACACCAAAGAAATTCCTCTTGGTTCTATAGGAGGTCTATATTGACCATACTATCAAGAACATCCATGAGAATCATTATGATTTTTTTCCATTGAAGGAAAAAATGCTTCCACTAAGAGAAAATGAAACTCTCAATAACAATGAATTTCAAGCCAGGTCCATCTCAACCATCATCTCCCATTATAGAACATCAACATAAGTTGGCAGCTTCAGTAAGAAAACAAGAGAATAGATATATGATCAACGTAATAACTCAAAGCATTGATCCTTCATCCTTTCATTAGATACACTTTCAAGTGAAAACTACAATAACTAATAAAAAAGATTTGAATACTCTGTCAAAGTTTTATTAGCCTACACAATCAGGAAAAACTTCACAACCTTATCCAAAATAAATGACTCTGGATAGAAATGGTCAATGAAAATAACCACGAAGACTTTCTGCTCTAATCCCTCATGTTTATTTTCTATCGCTGTCTTGTCCCACCATCACCTTCTTGGTCCATTGAGTTCAAATGTGGAATCTTCACCTTGATCACATCTGGTTTCTCTAAGAACTAAAATAGATGTTCTATCTTTCCTAACCATACCTCTGTATGTTGTGGATTAGTGGAGCCTTTGAAAACAGGTGGATTCTGGTGAATAGACTCTTGATAATGATTTTGAAGAACATCCCCCTTGAGGATCCATAGATAGAGCCTGAATGAGGAATAAATGTTGTTCATGTCCTAGAGCTTGGACAATGTGCATGGTCACCTCAACTAGATATGGGTCCACTAAAGGATTCAATCCTTGTGGATCAAAAATATATTCCTCCTAGATCCAATTTATGTGTCATCTTGGAGTAATGATACTACATAACATCAAAAGACAATGGTAAAAACATTAGATTCACACTCAAACTGAGCATCAAGTGAAATTAATCCCAATAGATGGAACAAACAGATTTGGATTCCACTCTATCCAAATCAGAATAGGGAATGGAGTTGAAATAATCCATAATATATCCTTCTCTAACCACCCCTGGTGACTTAAGGTCCATAACGATGAGAGATATCCAGATATTTAATCGAAACTACTTCCTAAGTCCCTAAAGGATTTCAAAAATACATACTTACTTGAAGACAAAATCTCAACAACCACGCATGATTATGATTTGTCATAAACCATCCTAGGTTACATGGTAACCTAATAACGGAGCTAGCCCTGGAATAGCCAGAATGGCATTCCAAATTACCATGGGTCGGCGACTAGCACCTGACACCATACAATGCATAAGTGGGAATGATTTTTCAACAAGACATAGTAGAAGTATGACAAGAAAGTAAATATGCGTATAAAATAAACACCACTAAGAGTAAATTACTAGAATACAATAAGGAATAAAAATCACAATGTACTACAACCCAACATCCAAAAATATAGAAACAAACCTTGAGGTCTCTAAGGACACAACTCACCAAGTCCTGATCTCAAAAATTGGTTCCACCTCTAAGGGATCCCTTCCCTTTTCTTGAACCTAGAAATCAAAAAGTCTGTAAACACCTAAATGAAAAACTAGTGTGTGAGCCTAAGACCAGTATTATACCACCAAATATTCCATAAAATATTCCACATATATATCATCCAAAGAAAATATTTGAATTTTCAAAATAAATTGGTATGGGAATTCAAAAAACATTTAAACAAAACAAAACATACATTTTCAAAATGATGGAAAAGCCTTCTAAAGAACAGGATTTTATAAGAGATGGAATATCTAAAAAAATGGATTAAATAAAAAATTTACATAAAATAGTTTCTCTAAATTTAAAAAAAGAATATAATTTAGTTTTACCACATTTCTCATATATAAATAAACAAGCAAGGAACATGGCTATCTTCCAAAAGGTACGATATTAGTTTTGACTATAGGACCCCATACTCTCTAAGTGATCTCACCAAAATGAGTATACACACATCCCCCAAAAACTGGATAGAGGTAAATCTTCACCCTCCAATTGAGGATGTGGTCCACCACAGGTATGTTTTAGAACATTGTAACAACATAGAGTGAGTCCAAATAAATCACCAACTACCTATGTCTTGCATGAAATCTTACATGATGGGAAATTTATTTTAAGACTCCTTAAAATAAAATTAAATCCCATCCATCCATTTAAAATATGAAATTTCATTTCATTTAAAACAAAAATGGGTTTTACAACATAAAACCACTAGGTTTCTTTCAAAATATTTTATATCCATTTTCACAAGTTTGAAATCCATTCAAAACCAATTCAATATTTTTCAAAATTCACTTACACAATTAAATTAATTAGTTTTGTTGATATTATTTCCATAAAATCCACAATTTAGAGTAAAAAATTTAATTGAAATAATTTCCATAAATCCCAAATTTAAATTCAGCATTTTAGATTAACTAACTTCAATAAAACACCCCCCAATTTAATGGAATTGTGGATTCCCAAATTTTAGTGCCAAAACCATTTCAAATCTCATGATTCAGTGGAATAAGTTTTTAATCTATTTAATTGAAAGAATATTTTAGGAATTAAATTTAAATAAAAAATGGAAATAAATCCATCAATTTTGGAATAAGAAATTTGGATAATCAGGATGGAACCACCTACTTCTTCCTGAAACCCCACACTCTCAATGACACCCATCATTGAGAACGAAGTAATAGAAGATCTCAAAAACTCAACCTTGAAGAAAGATACCACACCACATGGAATAGATCTATCAATCCCAATATTAACCAAGAGTGTAGAAATAATGATATATAAATAATGTTGAAGAACGCTTACACAGATATCACCCACAAAAGCAATGATGGTTGATCGCCAAAGGAATGGATCCAGAAGCGTTGAAAGAATACAATAATAAATGGGAAAGGTTTTAGGTCTAAGGAAGAAGACTTGGAGAGGAGTGAATGAAAAATAACCAAGTGTGCTGCCTCCTTTTATAGGATTCATTCAGGGTGTTACATGGTGCGTAATCCAGATACACACTATGAAAGATTTAACTTCCATAACATGGAAAACATATCAAATTTAAAATTATTATTTAAAGTTGGGGTATTACAGGACGTGTAACCCCTATTCACATTTTTTATTGCATGCTATTAATAACTAATGAAACCCCCATCATTACACATTAAAATACGACCTAAAATACTCAACATCATGTAATGGGCATTGATGACATATACCCATCACACCATGAACCAAACATCAGGGATTGTACCTGATAGTTGTTACATAGTGTGTAACCCCTGTTAAAATGCGTGAAATATCTTGTAATTTTACAGAAATACCCTATTTAAAGTTGAAAAATACAATAAGTGTTGGACTTTACCATTATAGGTATCCTCCCAATCCAAAATCACCCTTACCCAAACAATTGAAAGGAAAACCACGAAATGGTTTTTAATTTACCAGTTATAATGGTAATGGGGTGTTAAATGTCTAATAGGATGAACAAAAAAATATAAAAGTCAAGACCAAAAAGTGTCCATATGATCAACCACCACCAACAAACCTTCATGAACTGAAGGTTGTGATAAAAAGAGAAGAAAACATGATATAACATGCCCATCCTTTAACCTGAATCTTAATGCACAACATCTATATCTTCCCAAATGAAAAAATTTGGGTTTGAGAATAAATCCCAATAGAATACCACCATAGAGTCTATACATGAAATAATATCAATAAATAAATAGTTATATCTTTTAAAAAATTTGTTTTTTAATAATTTTCATAAATCCAATTTCCCTTGTAAATTATTTTCTATTGATTTTCATAAAATACCTTCATATTCACGAAGTAAGAATAAAAAATGTATAAGAAATAAAATAGGAATTCATATCCACACACCATAATTTAGAAATTAAAAAAATATCCAGGAAATAATCTATCATGTGATGTTAGGTGATACAACATCATGTGAATTAAGTATGTGAGAAACTATGGATGAAAAAACAATCATGTGATAAATAAATAAAATAAAAAATTAGTACGTATTGGGCTATAAAATCTATAAATACATACTATAAATAAAAAATTATAATATAGTCATAAGTTGGTACAAACCAATATTGATACTTGTCACAGTATATTGATATCACAAAGTAACCACTTGTAGTGTCATGCTCACTTAGGTTACCCATGTTTATTTCCCAATGCACCCAATGTTATCAATTTTATAACTATAAAATAGAATTTTATAAACTAGGATCAAATTTAAATAATACATTTTCATTTCCACGATAATCCATATTGGAACATGAAAACCCATTTCTGAATAAAAACCACCATTCAAGCATTTAATGAAACACTTCGTGTGAAAAAACCTATTTTTTTAAGAAAAAAATTTGAAAGAATTTATATTTTCCGGAAATCCTTTGAAACCAAAAATAAATTTACTTTGAAGAATAAAAAAAAGAAATTTTATTATAAAAAATTCAATTCATAAAATTAACCTTTGTATAGATACACCAACCTCAAAACAAAGGTAGATTAGACTGCCCTTGAAAATAGAGATCAAAGAAGGATAGATCATACTGTAATGATCATAATTCCCGAAGAAAAAACATCAATAATGAAACTCCCCAAGCTTCCATGGTACACTTCTCTTTGAATAATACAGTAGTGTGTGTTGTACGAAACTTCGAGGTTCTAACACACACCACAACCAATAAAAGTAGCCGTTATGAATAGTAATACCCCTTTTTGAAATTTTATAAATTTTACCTTTCAAAACAGACTTCATTTATGGATTCGGAATATTGAAATTAGCTTAAATTGATTATTCGGTATTTTTCTAAAAACTTTCAATTTTTGATGAATAGTTAAAAACACTCAGTTGTAGTTTAAAACTGAATTATTATTTCAATAATTATTTATTTTATTTAAAATTATTTTATGTCAAAATAGATACATAATACCTATATAAGTTCAGTGTAATTCATCGGAGTCAATTTATAATACTTTAAGATATATAAATTTTTATTGAACTTTTCACAGTCTTTTACCCATCTCCTAAGAGAATTTGAAAATTCACATAAAACTTAATTTTACCACTTCTGTGATTGAAATTTCGAAAATCCAAGAGACACAGGTAATATCAAGGTGTAAAATGTGGTTCAATAAGATAAAAATAATTTTTGGTGAGTAGTAACTTTTTACTTTTATTTAACAAAGTTAAAAGTAAATAGGGCAGCTAAGAGTAAAAATGAATTATTATTACCCTAAAACATGTCCTAATTCTATTGGAAAAGTATAATTAGACCAAAAAAACTGTAGGAATAAAATATGAACCTCTTTTGTCCACTTGTATTAGATTAGGACATTTATTATTATTTAATTCAAAGAAGAGTTAAAAGAGTTAAAATCAATATTTAATAACTAAAACATTTTTAATATAGGGTTATACATAATACAAATTCAATTATAAATATTAATTATAAACATAAAAATATTTCCTACATAATGGTATTTTATTTATAATTTTTATATATTAAATAATTTAATTTATTTATGACACAATGGTGATGCATTAATTGCCTAATTAATGAAATATTAAAATCATTGATATTATAAATATACAAATAAATGTAATTTGAGACTTTTTATGAATTACACTAATTTTATAGGTTAATATAAAGTATTAGGGTTGGTTAGATGATTTTTTTATAAGTAATAATTCTCTTTTGAATTTATCAATAACAAAATATCTAATAGTGTCAAAATTGACATAAAAGAGGTTTTCAAACAAATATTATATTATTAATTGATATTGTATTCCTAAAAATATAAGGTTTATCCAAAAAACTTATATAATGATAGGTGTATCATTAATCAACCACATGGGGTTCTCTTGGAATTATATAGTAAGTTTATTAACCATATAATATAAAAATACAAAGAGACATGGTAAATGTCAAACTATTTAACTAAGAGTTAAATCTAAAAGATAAGGGTAAAATAGTGACCCAAACCTATCAAAAACCTATTTTTTGAGTTTTTTTCGACCCATACCCACATTATCCTTTAAATATCCACTTTTTACCCATTAGAAACCGAAAATTATTTTATTATAAAATAATATTTCTAGCTTTTCCTAAGGTGCCCCTCACCCCTCTTATAAAATGGCACTCCCCCTTCTCTCTAATTAACACCATAAAAGCCTTTTGGATCGGACAAACCCTACCCATATATCCTCTAAACTTATCTCAATTCATCCTAAATGGATTAATTTAGTCAGAAATCCAACTTAAAGATCCCTTTTGATCAAATCAAAAGGAAGAACACGAAGAAGAGGTAATAATTTGACCACCCTCTTTCAAGTTCCTTTCTTCTTCCAGTTCTTTTCTCTTTGCTGTTTCCATTCTAAAATAATAACTATAGTAACTTATATATAATTTGATGTTATAATAAATATGGTACAATCATATTCCTTATTAAATCCATCCTTTGAATGACATGTCACCATACGTGCGTACGTACAACTTACTATCTCCACGTCGTGGTGTAATTTTTATTCAATAAATTATTATTTGGATGGGTATAATAATGATGAGTAATTGATTTAAATGATACATATAACATGATAATTATTCTGTATATATGATATACCATACAATTATATATTATTTTAATCTCAAAATAATGATATTGTCGCTCGTGCGTACGTTCAGAATACCATCTCCACGAACGCGATGAGATTCATTCCCCATCGTATCCATTCAAAACTAATTTTCATTTGTTGATTAAAAATATTTTTTAAAGAATTTATGTCATTATGGATATGAATAATTTACAACCCATCTATAACAATATGACTTTTGTAACGAATCATATAAAAGAAAACGAGTAAGTGAACACCCGAAACGACGATAATACTAGAATATTATTAACAAAGCAATATTAGAAGATCATATATGATATTATATTAATTTATATTATTCTTGAATAATTTAATAACAATTATTTCAACATTATAAATTATTTTAAACTACCCTCAACCAAAGAAAAGTACAAGGTAAGGGTGAAATTCCTGATCTCTTTATTATCTGAGGTTGTTTTTACCTAAGTATCTACTGGGACATCTTTATCATCCACATCCATGTTTCTAAAAAATTTATTTCAAAACATTCTTACTATTTTATAGAATATAATGTAAAGTCAATTATACCCTTTTATGAATTTTATGAGATATTTATAAAATAATCTTTCCGTCATTTTCCAAACAAGGTCCTTTTTAACCTTTTCGACAGAATTAAGGTAAGAATGTTTTTTAACTTATACAGCAGGCATGACTATTTTACACCATTATAAAATCATCAAAGCTTCCCTTACAAGCTTATAAGAATATTTTCAAAGTAAAATTTTTCTTTTATAATTACACGAACTTTAAATGATTTTAAAATATAAATAGTTATTTCTCTAAAAAGGTTTTGATTTCATCAATCTCAACATCCTTTGATGGATTTTAAGCTTATTTGAAGTTGATTTATTATGATACAAAAACATCAATATTGTATTGAAGATTTTGTGATATGTTTGACTATGGATGTATTATTTTTATACCATTCATGGTTTATAGAGAAATTATTGACATTTCATATGCTATTTTTAATACGAATGGTTATGTTATGTTTAAACCTATTCATATGAGGGATGCATTCAACTTAGTAAGTGACTGGTGGAGATCGCTATAGCTCCATGATACATCGGTAGGTCTCATGAGACAAACTAGTGTCCTGGCACAAGGCCTTGACAAAATCTTATTTGTAGTCTTGGCACAAGGCCTTGAATATATGGTTATGATAGTCTAGCATTTTGCATTCCTTCATTATGAAAGTGGTTATTGATATTGCATGTGATTATTTGACTAGTAGAATATCCATGTGAATAAGTAAATGGAATCATTTTATTTTATTTTTTCCATATTATACTGAAGTTCAAGTTTAAAAGGCTTTTGTTTTAGTTATACATTGCCTTAAATGTTTATGCTTATTTATGAAAGTTTCCGCTATATTTTTATCCTTACTGAGAATCTGAGCTCACCCCTTTCTATGATTAATTTTTCTATAATGTGAAGAAGTATTTTATGAATAACCTACAGTGATAGTCTGAGGGGATATGAGAGTGGACTATGGATACTATGTTTTTGTATTTTTTTCCTTTATGATGTAATTTAAGACTTATGAATGTATCTAGTGTTTCCAAGGCTACTAAACTAATCGGTCTTTCAAGACTTGATCTTTTGTGATCCTGCCAATGTTATGTAATAATGCACCGAATCTAGGTAACTGGGGTTGGGGAATTGCAGTTGGTATCAGAGGAAGTTTAGTACAAACCTTGGAAGCTAGATTTAGATAAACTCTGATTAGAGCACATAGACCTAAGTTGGACATTGAATATTAGTATAGAAGAACTTCCTAGAATTTTTTTATTTTTGAGATTTTGTGAGTTTTCCGAGAAATACATCCCTATATGGATACGAGAAGGTAGAGGAGGCTATGGAATAGAAGTACCTAGGGGTAAAATCCGAAAACACGGCTTTGAGATGGACTCGAACAGGAACTGGTGCATGACAATGGGCCTTTCTGTACTCTTGGTTACGAAACTCTCGGGGGATATGCTTAGGATATTTATAATTTTATTTACAAACCGTTATGAAGGGTTTATGAGTATATACTACCTCAAAGAAAACATTTTTATGATTGTGGATTATATCCATATACTGTTCAATTTATTTCAATTGTTTTACAAGTTTGGATTTATGTATTCCGATTCATAAACTAAGCTAGTGTATTACATAGTTTAGAAATGGTGCCTAGTGGAAGGAATGTAAATCGTATTAATGCACGAACTCCATGTAGGTATTTCCCTCCTGCTCAAGATAATTATAGTGTAGTTGGTGATACAACTGGTGCGGATTAGCTTATCACCATACTGAGACAAATCACTCAGGTTATGAATAATAACCTTACCTGAATGGAACAACCTGATCCACAGCATGGAGGATCAAATTTAGATCTCTTAAAGAGGCAAAAACAACCAACATTCAATGGGATTAAAAATCCATTAGTGGCTGAGCAATGGATAAATTTCTTATAGAAAATATTCAATTCCTTGGGGATTTGTGAAAAGGAAAAATTTATCATGGCATTTTACCGCCTCACTGGAGATGGTGATCAATGGTGGTCATTGACTCAAGACACAAAGGAAGATGATGAATTATCAAATATGGAATGGAGGGAGTTTTAAGATATTTTCTTAGAAAAATAATTTCCTCATGACCATCGAGCAGATATGGAAGGGCAATTTCTAAGTCTGAGTCAAAAGGAGGATTAGAATGTTTCAATGTATGAGGCTAACATTAAAAGGTTAGCAAGGCATGCTGTAGGTTATATACATAACCCAAGAAGTAATATTGATCATTTATTTGATGGGTTTAAACCATTTCTCCATCGAGCATTAGTCTCACAATCTTTTGCATCGTACAAAGATATTGTCTCATGTGCTATCAAGGAATAAAAGGAATTTTCTAAGTCTTACGACCTTAAAGCAAAGAAAGAGAAGAAGATATCTATTGATCACTATGGAAATGGAAATAATGGGAGGAAGGGAAAATTTGAATATCCATCCTATAGTAAATGTGGGAAGAAACACCTCGGTAATTGTTTGAGGGGAATGAGAGTCTATTAAAAGTGTGGTGAAAAAGGCCACCAAGCTCGTGATTTCAAGGGGAAGAAAGAAGCTACTGATGTCTAATGATACAATTGCAAGGATATGGGACATTATTCAAATGAATGTCCTAAGCATGAGGGGAGATTAACTCAAAAAATTCCAAGGGATCAAGGCCAAGATTATACTATCACTACTACTGACGTAGAAGCTCCGAAGGACGTGGTGGCAGGTAATTTAATGGTTTCCTCAAGTTTATCAAATGCGTTATTTGATTTTGGATCATCACATTATTTCATATCTTCCTAGTTTGATAATAAAGTTACATTTTTCCAATTTGATTTAATAAGGGAGTTGTCAGTTAAAACTCCTAAGGGAAGTATTATCGTAAGAAAGTTTTGTGAATCTGTTCCCATTAGAGTATATTAATGTTATTTATCTGCTTATCTCACCATTATACCCATGATAGAGTTGGATATAATCCTTGGGATGGATTGGATTTCAAACCATGATGTAAAGATTTATTGTAAGAAGAAGAAGTTTACAATTTTTTATGATGATGATAAGAAACACCTTATCTTTAGAGCAGAATCGTCACCACCTAATTTTTATCCAGGTCCACCCCCAGTAGCTCAACTAAATTCAATTATTGGGGAGGAAGATAATGAAATAACTATGGGTGAGGAATGGAATGTTCAAATAGAATATGTATCTATGGTGGACGAATATGTTTATGTGTTTCCATATGATTTACCTGGACATCCTCCAGAATGAGAAATTGAGTTTTCCATTGATTTAATTCCCGGATTAAGCCCCATATCGAAGACCCCTTATAGAATGGCAACTGTGTAATTAGTGTAACTAAAGAAACAACTAGAGGAATTGAGTAATAAGGGGTTTATTCTCCCTAGTGTTTCTCAATGAGGAGCCCCTGTTGTTTTTGTTATAAAGAAAGATGGATCTATGAGGTTGTGCATCGACTACAAGGAGATCAATGCTATAACAATAAATAGCAAGTATCCCCTACCTTGCATTGATGAATTATTAGACTAATTACATGGAGCACAATACTTTTCAAAAATTTACATTTGATCTGGATACCATCAGTTGTGCATGAAGAAGGAAGACATTCCAAAGACAACATTTCTAACCAGGTACGGGCATTACGAGTTTACAGTAATGCCTTTTGGGCTGACTAATCAACCCTCTATTTTCATAGATCTAATGAACATTGTTTTCAAGTAATATCTTGATTAATTTGTAGTGATATTTATTGATGATATCTTGGTATACTTCTAAAGATGTGAAGATCATGAAAATCACATGTGCATTATCCTAAAGACTCTTCGAAGAAATGAATTATATGGGAAGTATAGAAAGTGTGAATTATGGCTTCAAAATATTTATTTTCTTGGCCATATTGTCTCTAAGGATGGAATATATGTTGATCATTCTAAGACAAGATCAATCCAAGAATGGCCAGCACCAACGAGTATAACCGAGGTACACAGTTTTATTGGTTTAGCTGGTTATTATCAACGTTTTGTCGAGAATTTTGCCCGATTGGCTAACCCATTAACGAAGTTCACACGTAAAGGGGTCAAATTTGTTTGGACAAAAGAGTGTGAAAAATGTTTTGAAGAACTGAATAGAATATTAGTCAATGATCCTATATCGACTCTACCATCGGTGAATGATGGGTTTGTTATTTATAGTGACGATTCAAAGAAATGACTTGGTTGTGTCCTTATGCAGAATGATAGGGTTCTTGCCTAAGCATCACAACAGCTAAAAATTCATGAGAAAACTATCCTACTCATGATATTGAGTTAGTAGCTGTAATCTTTTCTTTGAATATATGGAGACACTATCTATATAGTGAAAAATGTGAGATTTATACTGATCACAAGAGTTCCAAATATATTTTCTCACAGAAAGAACTCAACATGAGGCAAAAAAGATGGATTGAACTACTCAAAGATTATGATTGGACGATACACTACCACCCGGGGAAGGTAAATAAGGTGGAAGATGCTTTGAGTAGAAAGTATGATGGAGTTTTGAACAAGATGAGAGTTGAAAGGGATCCTATTTTTATTGATCTAGTAAAGATGGGCATCAGAATAATTATGGAAGGTGAAACATCAATGTTTTTTCAAATGGTTACCAAACCATATTTACTAGAAAGGATTAAGAGTTATCAGGCCGATGATAATGAGTTTCAAAAGGGGATTAAAGCTGTGAATGATGGGAGATTTAGTGACTTCATGTATGAAGATGGAATTTTGAAATTTGGGAAGAGACTTTGTGTTCCCGATATACCTGATCTAAAAAGGGAATTGTTGGATGATGTTCATAGTTCCAATTTCTCTATTCACCAAAGTAGCACTAAGAGATATAGAGATTTGAAGGAACATTTTTGGTGGGAAAACATGAAGAGGGATATTGATGATTTTGTGCCAATATGTATGGTTTGTAAATAAGAGAAAGCTAGAAGGCAACAACCTGGTGCACTCTTGCAACCTCTTACCAACCATGAGTGGAAATGGGATAATATCACGATGGACTTTGTCATGGGACTTCCAAAGACACCTATGGGTCATTGTTGATTGTCTTATCATGTCAGCACATTTTCTTGCTATATGAGAAGATCTACCACTTGAACGTCTAGAAAAGCTATATATTAATGAAGTTGTGAGACTTCATGGAGTACCCCTATCAATTGATTCTGATCGTGATCCACATTTAACATCAGTATTCTGGAAGAGTCTTCAGAAGGCCTTGGATACTAAACTTCATTTGAGCACTACCTAACACCCCCAAACTGATGGACAATCAGAACAGACTATTCCAACTTTAGAAGACATGTTATGATCTTGATCTATTGACTTTCAGGGTATGTGGGATCAGTATTTACCTCTGGTGGAATTTTCCTATAACAATAGCTTCCATTCAAGTATTCAGATGGCACCATATAAAGTGTTATACAGAAAGAGATGTCGCACACCAACCTGTTGGGATGATGTTGGTGAATGAAAACTCGTAGCCCCAGAACTTGTGGAGGAAACAATGGAAAAGGTGAAGGTTATCCAAACCCACATCAAAGCAGCTCAAAGTAGGCAGATTAGCTATGCCGATAACTGAATAAAGGATTTGGAATTTCAGGTAGGAGATCATGTTTTTTGGAAGGTATCTCCCTGGAAGGGTGTTATACGTTTCAGAAAGAAGGGAAAATTGATTCCTATGTACATCAGACCCTTAAAAATTCTAGAATGAATTGGGGCAGTAGCTTACAGGTTGTAAATACCGCCAAGTCTCTCGAAAGTTCACGATGTGTTCCACGTATCTCTATTGAGAAAATACATCCCTGACCCAATACATGTACTCACTTATGAGGAAGTAGAACTGGAACCCGATCTGTCTTATTACGAAGAGCCAATCAGGATTCTGGATTCCAGAGAATAAGTGCTGAGAAACCGGACGACTCGTCTGGTAAAAGTTATATGGAGAAACCATAAGATGGAAGAGGCAACGTGAGAACCAGAGGAACTTATGATGAATAACCACTCGATTCTTTTTACTCAATAATATTATAGCAATTTTGAGGGCAAAATTATTTGAAAGTGGGGAGAATGTAATACCCCAAGCTTCCACGATATGCTTCTCTTTGAATAATACAATAGCGTGTGTTGTATGCATCTTTGAGGTTCTAACACACACCACAACCAATCAAAGTAGTCGTTATGAATAGTAATACCCACTTTTTGAAATTTTATAAATTTTATCTAGCAAAATGGAATTCATTTTTTGGATTCTGAATTTCGAAATTAGCATAGGGTGATTTTTTGGTATTTTTCTGAAAACTTTCAAGTTCTGATGAATAGTGAAAAACACTGAGTTATAATTTAAAATCGAATTTTTATTTAAATAATTATTTATTTTATTTAAAATTATTTTAGGTCAAAATAGATACATAATACCTATATAAGTTCAATGTAATTCAATGGAGTTAGTTTATAATAAATTTATATATATAACATTTTTTGAACTTTTCACTGTCTTTTACCCATCTCCTAGGAGAATTTGCAAATTCACATAAAACATAATTTTACCGATTCTGTGAGTTGAATTTCAAAATTCCAAGAGAAACGGTTAATATCAAGGAGTAAAATGTGGTTCAATAAGAAAAAAATATTTTTTGGTGAATAGTAACTTTTTACTTTTATTTACTACGGTTAAAAGTAAATATGGTAATTAATGGTAAAAATGATATTATTATTACCCTAAAACATTTCCTAATTATATTGGATAAGTATAATTCGACCAAATACAACCTTAGGAATAAAATATGAACCTCTTTGATCCACTAGTATTAGATTAGGACATTTATTATTATTTAATTCAAAGAAGAGATAAAAGAGTTAAAATCAAAGTTTAATAACTAAAACGTTTTTAATATAGAGTTATACATAAGATAAATTAGATTATAAATATTAATTAGAAAGATAAAAATATTTCCTACATAGTGTTATTTTATTTATAATTTTTATATGTTAAATAATTTAATTTATTTGTTACACAATGGTGATGCAGTAATTACCTAATTAATGAAATATTGAAATAATTGATATTATAAATATCCAAATAAATTTAATTTGAGACTTTTTATGAATTAATCAAATTTTATAGGTTAATATGGCATATTAGTGGTGGTTGGTTGAATTTTATTTGAAGCAATAATGCTTTTATAAATTTAGAAAAAACAAAATACCAAATAGTGTCAAAATTGAAATAAAATAGTTTTTAAAATAAATATTATATTATTAATTTATATTCTATTCCTAAAAATATATGCTTGGACAAAGGAATTATATAATGATAGGTGTATCATTATTTAACCACTTTGAGTTCTATTAGAAGTATATATTACGTTTATTAACCATATAATATAAAAATACAAAGAGACATGGTAAATATCAAACTATTTAACTAAGAATTAAATCTAAACGATAAGAGTAAAATATTGACCTAAACCAATATAAAACCTATTTTTTGAGTGTTTTTATATCCATAACTACCTTAGACTTTAAATAACCCACTTTTGAGGCATTAGAAACCGATAATTATTTAATTATAAAATAATATCTCTAACTTTTCCTAAGGTACCCCTCACCCCTTTTATAATAGGGCACTCCCCCTTATCTCTAATTCACACCTTCAAAGCCATTTGGCTCGGCTAAAACCTACCCAAATATCCTCTAAAAGTACCTCAATTCATCTAAGAGGCCTTATTTTAGTCATAAATAAAACTTAAGGATCCCTTTTGTTCAAATCAAACGGATGAACCCGAAGAAGAGCTAATAATTTCACCACCCTCTTTCAAGTTCCTTTCTTCTTCCACTTCCTTTCTCTTTGTTGTTTCCATTCTAAAAGAATAACTCCAGTATATTATATATACTGTGATGTTTTTATAAATATGGTAAAACCATATTCATTATTCTATTTATCCTTTGAATGACATGTCACCATACGTGCGTACATACGGCTTGCCGTCTCCAAGTCGTGGTGTAATTGTTATTCAATACATTATTATTTAGATGGGTATAATAATGATGTGTAATTGATGTAAATGAAAAATATAACATTATAATGACTCTGTATATATTATATACCAATCATTTATATATTATTTTAATATCAAAATAATGATATTGTCTCTCGTGCGTACATACGGATTACCGTCTCCACTAACGTGATGAGATTCATTCCCCATCATATCCATTCAAGAATAATTTTTATTTTATGATTAAAAATAATGTTGAAGACATGATTTAATTATAGATATTAATAATATAGAGCATATCCCTAATAAACATGGCTTATGTAATAAAACATATAAAAGAAAACGAGTAAGTGAACACCTGAAATGACGATAATACTAAAATATTATTAACAAAACAATATTAGATCATATATGATATCATATTAATGTATATGATTATTTTATAATTTAATTAAAATTATTTCACCATTATAAATGAGGTTAACCTACCCTCATTCATGGAAAATTACAAGGTATTGTTAATTTCACAATATCTTTATTATCTGAGGTTGGTTTACATAGGTATCTACACGGACCGCTTTATCATCCACATCCATGTTTCGTAAAAATGTATTTCAAAACATTCTTACTATTTTATATAAGATAGGGTAAAGTAATTTATACCCTTGTTTGAATTTTTTGAGATGTTTATAAATTAATATTTCCGCCATTTTCCAAACAAGGTCCTTTTTAACCTTTTCGACAGAATCAAGGTAAGAATGTTTTTATAACTTATACAGCAGGTGCAGCTATTTTCCTCCATTATAAAATCATCATATCATACCTTACAATCTTATAAGAATATTTTTCAAGTAAATGTTTTCTTTTATAATTATGCGACCTTTAAATTATTTCAAAATATAAATAGATATTTTTCTAAAAAGGTTTTGATTTCATCTATGTCAACATCCTTTGATGGATTTTAAGCTTATTTGAAGTTGATTTATTATGACACAAAACTTCCATATTGTATTGAAGGTTTTGAGATATGTTTTACTATAGATGTGTTATTTTTATACCATTCATGGTTTATGGATAAAGTGTTGATGTTTCTAATTCTCATTTTAAAATGAATGTTTATGGTATGTTTAAACCTGTTCATATGAGGAATGCATTGGACTTAGTAAGTGACGACTGGAGCCTACTATAGATCCTCGATGCATCTGTAGGTATCATGAGACAAACTAATGTCTTGGAACAAGGACTTGACAAAATATTATTTGTAGTCTTGGCACAAGGCCTTTACTATGTGGTTATTATAGTTTGGTGTTATGCATTACTTCATTATGAAAGTGGTTATTGATATTGCACGTGATTATTAAACTAGTAGAATATCAATGTGAATAAGTAAATGGCATTATTTTACTTTATTTTTTCTATATTATTTTGAAGTTTAAGTTTTGAAGGCTTTTGTTTTAGTTATAAATTGTCTTAAATGTTTATGCTTATTTATAAATGTTTCTGCTATATTTTTATCCTTACTGAGCATATGAGCTCACCCCTTTTTATGTTTTATTTTTCCAGGATGTGAAGAAGTATTTTATGACTGAAATACAAGGATAGTCTGAGGGGATATGAGTGTGGACTATGTAGACTATGTTGTTTTATTTTTTCACTTTATGATGTAATGTAAGACATATAAATGTATCTAATGTTTCCAAGGCTAATACACTAATCGGTCATTCAAGACTTGATATTTTGTGATCATTCCAATGTTATGTAATAATTCACCGACTCTGGGTGACTAGGGTCAGGGCGTTACAAATAATCCTTTATAACCCTTATATCTGAGATACACATACCAATTAGGTTTCATGATATTAGAGGAGAATGAATCTAGCAGAGATCTACAATGAATTTGAGAAATGAAATAAAAAATGCAACATATATCAATATTATAAATCAGGTAAGAAGTAATTACTTCTATAATCAAGGGGAGATACCTTAAAAGTTTTAGGGAAGGATAATGATGAGAGAATATGATATTAGGTGTTGCTTAGAATTAAAACGGACAATGTGAAAAAGGGTAAATTTTCACTCTAAATTGTTCAAAAGAGGGGTTTACATGGTTTCTTGAAAGAGGTTTTATAGTCAAACTAACTATGAATGTTAACTGTGTTCCCCTACTATCCATTTTGGATGGGTTCATGGTCTGGATGTATAAATAGTTTTACAATGTACCAATTGTGTAAAACCATCTCTCCAAAGTGTGCATGGTTTACACTAGAGGCCACCCAATTTCATTAAACCTGATAGAACCAAGAAAAATCCTTTGTACAAGAATAGTTACACAAGAAATAGTTAAACTAATCTTTATCCATAACCATGCACCTGGATTTTCCTGAAGAAACCCTTCTCTTCAGTCTCTGATCTCCTAAACCTTCTCAAACCTGAACATAGAAAAATATAGTCTCAAATGAGGTATACCTATGATATAGAGGATTAAATAACTAGATATTTTAAATCTTCAAATAATTTCAAACTATAAAATAAAGGTTCATGGGAATTTTTAAGTTATGTATCACTCAAAATCAAATTCATCGGATCTACTATCATTAGTATATAAAATTTGAAATCTAGAATTCCTTTTTTTTGATGGATTGAAACACATTTCTAATTTAGTTTCAAAAACATTTTATGTAGTAAACAAGGTTTGATTTAGAAGAGAATGATTTTTTTAAGGATTGAGTATGGGAAAGTTGTAGCAGGAAGAAAATAAACAAAGGGAAATATTTTTAGGATGAATATGTGAATGGTCTATGTTATTTATGCATGTTGGAAGAAAATTAGTTATGGAATAAAAGGCTTAGGAATATATTTAATAAGTATATTAACAATATGGAAAAGAGATAAAGCATTCTTGAAATTATATATATGATAATAAGAAGTGATTGGTACAGTTTGATATTCCAAAAAGGGAAGATTTAAAAAAAATTACATAAAAGGGATGAGATACATACAACTAATCCCCTGAATATTATTCATTTTGATATATGTGTGACCATGAGGAGGAAATCAAAAAATGGTGGTAAATACTTTATTTTAATTATTGATTATTTTACTCACAATACATATATTATTTTTCTAAAACATATATTAATGAATGTCAAAATTATTAATTATTTTAGGATAATAACTAAAAAGGAGTGTGGATTATCAGTGAATAAGATTCGTACTAATAATGTTACAGAATTGAAAAATGATAATACTAATATTTATATTGATAAAACATGGAATTAATCATCAAAATATTTTACCCTACGCACCAAAATAGAATGGTGTTATAGAATTATAGAATATAAGTTTGTTCAAAATTGACAGAAATGTGTTTGTTGAACATGATACCCCTTGATTATTTTGGACTGGTTATTGGGGATGTAGTTGAAATTAGAAATAATTGTTTCTACTATAAAAAATCTAACATGATTTCATATAATATTTATTCAAAATATACCCTATTTTGGAAATACATTTGTGTGTTTGGAAGTTCATTCCTAATTAATGATGAAGGTGTGAATTTTTAGAAGTTTGATCACAGATATATTGATAATATTTTCTTAATATAATCTAAAAATGTTAGAGGATATAAGTGTTATAACTAATAAAATATAATTATTATTGTCCCTATAAATTTAAACGTGTTGGAAAATTATCATATAAAGGTTTCACATTTAATTAAAGACATTAGAGGATGTAAAGATGATACTGTTGGTGTTAATAAGCATGATAAAATTTTTGAAAAAAGTGATTATATAGAATCTTCGTAGGATAAAGAGATTAATTCAACTCTTTAAAGTGATTATGGATAGGTTTTTTCATCTCATCTAGGGACGAAGAAATTAGTGGAGTTCTTAAATATAACTGGGGATCTAGAAAAATAGGTTCAAACTAGAATAACATTGTGGATAGTTTTACATAACATTTTATTTTCATATGATTAGTCAATAGATATCAAATAATCTTTGAAGAATCAAGAATAGATTGATTACATGAATGATGAATTGGATTATATTAAAAAAATGATGCATGGGAACACGTACCCAAACTATAATATAATAATTGGATTGTACAAAATTAGGCGTTCTAGAATAAGTTGAATAAAAGAGGTGAAGTGATAAGAAATAAGGAATGAATGATTTATAAGGGATACATGATGCACACCTATCATAGGGCATGAAAAAAGAAATTTAATTTTCAAATAAAGAAAAAACGTTGACTAAGGATATCTCATGTGAGGAGAATTATAGTTAGTTAAATCAATAATTTATAATTAAACTAATCTAACTGTTTTTGTGAGTTTTTATTATTTATTTGAAACTATGGTATTTGGTTTTTTGTAAAACATGAAAATAATGATATTTAAACTAGAAATATATATATATATATATATGATGATTGAATAAAATTATGGAAGAAATTTCATGGTCTAGGATTGTATGATGCATGTACAATTGTTATTTATTTATTGTTTAAATTCAATTAGATAATTCATTCGATGAAACCTCACTAATTAACTAAGTTACTTTGATTTATTGAGTGTGTAATTTTATTATTCCTTTTTCATACCAAACCACACATCCTCTAATAGTCAAATAGGACAAAATCTTAACCGAGAATGACATTCCTAAGAAACCCAACTTCACTATATGTCGTTTCCTACCTTTAGAAAATCGTAACTCGATTGTATGAAGGGTTTTCCCGGGGAAGGGAGGAATAATAATGAATCAATAAAAAGGAATATATTCGAAAATATTTCCATTATGGATATCCACCACACCCATGTAATATTCCAAAATCCACTACAAATAGATTAAAAACATGTTGTATTTAAAGTGAAATAACAATGAATAATGTGAAACCTCCCCTAGGGCAATGCTTTAGGTTAGTCACCTACCATTGAAAAGTTAAAAGAGATTATTATAGAAAGATGGAAGAAAGATAATAATATTTTGGTTTGAAGATAAATCAGTATGGAAGAAGAAAATTAAAATAATTTAATATAAATATAAATGCATGTTACATGGGAAAAGAAAAATAAAATAAAATAAAATAAAAAACATAAAGTGTGGATATCATCCAAGATATATATTCCATTATATCCACCAATAAACTCTTATTATTAGGCATGTAAGATGCTTTAGGGTTTCATAACAGACCATTTAATTTGTTTCAAGAAATAATGGTCTACAACGGTTGAAATTTTGGTTCCAAAATTATTCCTTTAAAAATTTTCATGTGGTTTCCCCTATTTTTACTAACTAATAAATTATTTTCTTATATAATTTTTTTAAAATATTTTTTTCATTATAACTATAAATTTCATTTTAATATACCATTTTTATAAGAAGTTATAGCCAATTTACCACATGATTTTATTCTATCCGAATGCATCCTAAATTAAACTTCAGTGGTGAGTATCTAATGAATACCATAATGAGGGAATAACTCTGTAAAATTTAATGGGGAAACACTAATATAATTATTATTTCAATTTAAGCTGGAATCACCTCAATTGGAGAAATGTAACAAAATTTATGCTTTATTTCCAGAGATGAGGTCCGCTCTTTTCACCCGAAAGTTTTTTTTCTAATTGAATGATTTGTTTAGGCCTCTAGATGTTTGAATTCACTCTTGGTCTAGAAGAAAAATATGAATCCCATAAATCAATGAATCCTAAAAACACATTTTCTCAAATTAGAATAATATTTTAAATGTTATGTATGAAATATCAACGTGATTAAAATATACTAAAATTCAAGGAGTAAGTAATTTTCACATATTAGCCATAAACACAATATAAATCAAGAAATGACAGATATAAGATTAAATTATTAAACTTTTAGTGTAATAATAATGGAAATACATATAAAGATGATGAAAAAATAATCTCTATTAGTTCCCCCACACATACACCATGCTTCTCATCAAGTATAAAATCTCAACATTGAAAATCATAGGGTACCAAAGCTGTCATTATTCAAATTTTGAGGAAATAAAATTAAAAAATCAATATTAAAAAATAAAATCGTCAAATTTAGCATGAAATTTTAGTTAAATTACTCATTTTCAATGAAATATTAAATTTATGTATTTTACATTTCCCCATTTAAAAATGATGTAACTTCTCCTATAATTCATTAAAGATCCTCAATTTATTATTATTAAACCTGAAAAATCATGATCTACCTCTCTTTTGTATATTTTTCGTCATCACTAATGATATAATTCAAGTATAGTTATTATAATATCATGGGAATATTCTCATTATCCATATTATTTTAAAGAAACAAATTTATCCACTTTTTAAAGAGAAAAGTCAAATAAAATTAGGAGTACATTCATTAAATGTTCAGATGAATTCAATAATTAATGTTGGTAGGAATTGATGTTTGAAAATTAAGTCTCAAGGAAAGGATTTGTCTCTTAAGAATAATTTATGAAATGAAAGATAAATTTTTAATGAAATTATCCCCTTAAAAGTAGAAACTCTTACTTCCCCAAGACTTAATGTAACGTTTTTGATCAAATGAAGTATAAAAAATGATTTGTGCACCCTGTTTTTTTACTATTTCAATCAACCTTTACTTTTTTAATGTTTTTGAAATATTATGTTTATAATAGACCTCACATATACCACCTTACTAGGCACGGTAAAAATTATTGTTCTAGTAATGTTTATTTTTTGTTTTCCAAAATCACAAACAATTATTATTATTTTTTGGTATTATTTTTTTATTTTCATTTTTTTATTGTAGAGGGGAAAAAATTATGTTTTATAAATGAATCAACATCCTTAATTTCCCAAAATAATCTACCATCACTTTTATCTTACAATATCTTCCATCCCTTTCTCCATGACTAGCCTCACCCACACACTTCAATTTTACAATATCATTTAAATACTATGAGGAATGTAGGAATGGATAAAGATGTCCTGAAACATGGATCATTACTATAAACGTCATTCCTGGTATCTATGGGAAACAAATTTATTGATGTATATGCAGAATTTTAAAATAATATGTTTTATATAAATTCTAATCAATCATTTAAATGTGTTTTTTTATATTCATATCTTTGAAAAGTTCAAATACATGTTTTTGTCAGTTTCATTTTCCAAGATAACTCAAGAAATATTATCAAGAAAAATAAGAAGTATATGGTCTAGAAATCCAATCAGGAATAGGAAATATGAAATTTGAAAATCACTCAAGGAATGATTAAAAATTACCAATAAATTCACATGAATTTCAGAAATTCAAATCCTGAAAAAAATTGAAATCTCAATTACAAGAATCAATTAATTTCTTTAAATCAAAAGTCTCCATTTTAATATCCAAGTTTCACTTAAATAATTCACCTCAGAATTTTAATCATTCAATATAATTATATTTGAAATATAAAATAGAGAATCAAATGGTTCCTCAGAAATTTATTTATCCCAAAAAAGTCAAGTCAAGCATAAATTCGAATGTGGTTATGTAATTTTTGTTTAAATCTAAAAGTAGAATATAAAAAAATTGTTAGTAGTTTTAAAAGATAAACATTAAAACTAAACCCCCATTTGACAAAAATCATTGGTTATCCACCTCCATTTTTTGAGTCTATGTTGTGCCATCATGGTCCTACCAAATATAATTACTCTATTAATTGTATGTACCATGTGATTTAATATAAAAAATATAATAGGGAGTGGAATCTATGCTTGACTAATCCAAAAATAATTTATATTTAAATTCCTTGGTGGAATGTAAAGATAAATATTGGTATGATCGCCAAGTAAGAACTAAATTTTTCTCTCAAAAGTGTCAAGTACCTGATGTTATCCATAACTAGTTAGTGGGTGGAGTTTATGGACATGAACAACCACAAGTTATACTTTCCATCATTGATTTTTTCATATTTATTGAGTATAATTCCATTTAAAGTGTACGCCAGATCTTCCCTCTTTAAAATGAGGTACACATATCATATTGGGGGTAGGGTAAAGTATGGAAACTCCTCCTCATTCATTGCTACTTGGGAAACATATTCATCTATGTCCAGATGTTATTTTATATTTGTATAAAAATCATCCCATTTGATGCTGGAAGTTTCTATATTTGGTTCTTCAGGAAGTTCCAATGGGATATCTTCTTATACTCCCTCTCATAAATGCTCAATGGTTCAGGGAACTTTAGGTGTCCATCTAAAGGTGTAATTTTTTTCATCCTCAATCTCCAAGGCATAATATGTGTCAACCAATTTAGAAAATTATAAATAATCGGGATTAATACTAAAAGTAGTTTCAAAAAAATTAAATGAGTTTGAGTTCAATAATTTATCTTCTCCCTAAGATGGTTCGACTTGAATCTATTTTTCGATATAATACTCCTCTTAGAGTTTATCATCACTGGATGGAGTTAGGTTATTAGGCTCCTCCATCCGCTCTTTGAATTCTACTAATTGGGAAGATTCTTATTCCATATCAACAGAGATATGAAATGGGGGTGGATCTTTTTCATTGAATGGTTTTAGGAGATGAATTAGTTACACACATTCATTATAGAAGTTATCTAGTTAATGTTGATCACACACATGTCACTCATTGGGAATTTTTTTTAATCTATATCTCCTTAAAATGGTTAGGGAAATATGATTGAATCTTCAGGTACCTACAAGTTTAACTCATTAGATTCTTCAATTGTAATGGTGAGTGGGGAAATTTCTTCCACAACTAACTTAGGTTCTTGTCCCATCTTATGGTAAGATTAATCCATTAATGCACAAAAACAATTCAAATACAGATTAATCTTTACTCATCTATTCCTTTATGGTTTCCCTAAGGTTATTCATCTGGGATCTATTATATATTTCTTGAGATGCTTCTTCCTATTCTTATTCTTCTTATTATTGTTTTTGTTGTTGAACCTATGAGTAATCTAACCACACATAACAATTTTAATTTTAATACATAATAAAAAGAGGGGTTTTTAAATTTTTTAACAAAGAAAATAATTAAAAATATTTAAAAAATGTGAATTTAGATAAAGTGATCAAAAAAACTATTTAGCTCCCAGAAAATGGCCCCAATTTTGATGAATTCCTACCATTGGGTGTAGAAAAAGTAATTTAATTTCATAATGCAACACATAGGCTGACCAATGTTGTCTAACTTGAGGAGCATCAAAGATGGTTCAATAAAAAATTTCCAATTCACTTAATATAATTTTTTAGCTGTTTTTATTATTTTTTGGAAAATATGGTTTTACGTTTACTGGAAAATGTGAAAATAATGAAATATAGAATCAAATAAGAGGAATGGATTTTCAAGAAACCCCAAACTCTACCTTATGAATTGTTTTCCCAAGAGAAGGGAGGGAAAAATAGTGAATCAAATAAGAGGAATGTATTTTGAAATAATTTCATTGTGGATATCCACCAAACTCATGAAATACTCTCAAATCCACTAAAAATATATTTAAAACATGTTGTATTCAAAACAAAATAACAAAGAACACCTCAAATTCCCTCAGGGCCAATCCAATGGTTAGTAAAATGCCTTTTCAAAGTGAAAAGATATAACAACTAAAAGATGGAAGGGAGAGAATTATATTTTGATTATAAGAGAAATAGGTATGGAAGAAGAAAAATGGTATAATTTAATTAAAATATTAATACGCATTACATGGGAAAAGAAAATAAAAAATAAAAGAAATGAAAACAAAAATAAAAGAAATGAAAAAAAATTAAAAGCATGGATATTGTCTGATATTTCCTCTCCGATTAATATTACCTTCAGTACACCTATATCCTACTATTTATGGAAATAAAATATGATTCAGGGTGTTATAACGAACCATTTAATTTATTATGGGAATAATGGTTGATAATTATTGAAAATACCATTCCAAAAAGTGCCCTTCATATTTTTTCATTTGGTTTACCTTTTTTTGACTGAATCATAAATCATTTTGTTAAATAAATTTTCTTTCGGAGAAATTTTGTGAATTTTACCACCAAATTTAATTTTCATAAACCATATATAGAATCAGTTATATCTAAATTACTCAATGATTTTATTTTGTATGCATGCATCTTTAATTATCCTTCAATGGTGTGATTCCAATGGTAACCCTAATGAATTGATAAATCCTGAAACATTATTGGGGAAATAAGCCTTTGAGACCTATTTATAATAAATCTGTAATCACTTTAATTTAAGGCATAAATCATAATTTATGCCACATTTTTTGGGGTGAGGTCCACTCTGTCTTCCCGAACAATTTTTTAACTTGATTAATTTTTCAATACCTTAGATATTTCAATAATATCTTTGTCCATAAGACAAAGTTTAATCCCATAAATCAAGGAAATCTAATAAAATATAAAAGTTATAAAAATATTCTAAAATTCTAAAATTATGTAATTTTCTAATTTTTTCCCAAAACACCCAGTAAATCCAGCATTGAGGGATATAATATCAAATTATTAAATTTAGAGGGATCAAATAAATTTTATTAAAATAAAAATGAAGAAAATATTATCTCTATAAATACTCAATTGTTGATGGTATTTATTTTTGTGTGACCTTTTCCCCCAAAGCATGACATTGAACTATTAGCATATTTCTTGAATTTTTTTCACAATGGAGATATAAGATATTTTATATGGATTTAAAGAATTATTTTATCAATAAAGTGTTGAAAAAAAAGTTTATATTGGTAAACCATATAGAATATTAATTGGTACATATGAATTTTATGTTTCCAAAATGAAGATATCATTGTATTGTTTGAATGATTCTAAAATATCTTGATATTATATGCTATATGATTATATAAATAGGTATAATATTCGAAAAATAAAGTGATCAGAGTAAACTATATATAAATAAAATCAATATTTTTCCCTTACAATGACTATTTGTAGTGGTGATATCAAATTCATAGCTAACGATGAATAAATGTGTGAAGAGTTTACTCGGGAGATAAGGGAGTTATTTGTAATGTATATATTATGAGAAATAAAATAGTGTCTTTGCATAGAAATATCTCAAAACAAATGTTAGATTTTTCATTTTTCAAGATAAGTACTCTAAGGAACTCATGAATGGATTTGGAATGGAATACTCAAATCCATTTTCACATACATTTAAGAGAACATATGTTGTAAAAATATGAGCATAGAAAGGATGTTGATCCAAAATTATTTAGAAATTTTATTGGATTCCATCTATATCACATATGTTTGAGGATTAATTTAGTGTATGTTGTAACACTTTGTGATAGGTATCAAAGAGAACCAAAAGGGTCCCATCTCATGGATAGAAAAATAATTCTCAAATACTGTAGAGGAACCACTAATTTCATGTTGGAATATGAAAACAGAAGAAATTTTTATATTTATAATTAAATAGATTAATATTGTGATGTTTGGGTTGAGGATATATGATCCGTATCTGGTGGAGTTTTATTTTTAAGATAAGGTTATGGATGTCTAAATTAAAATAAAAAAAGTTAAGTTACACTCAACATAGTAGAATCTGAGTATGTAGCTTCTACTCTAGTTAAACATCATTAATATAGATTAAAATAGAATTTTAATATTTTTTAATTTATGTGGAGCATCCCCTTATCTTGGGGTTTGATAATCAGAGTTCTATCAATCCCCCAAATAACATAGTGCAATATTTAAGATATAATCACATTGACATCAAATATCACTTTAATAATGAACATGTGAAAAGTAATTAAGCAATGTTAGAGTTTTTATCTATGAAGGATAATGTTTCATGTATCTTAACTAATCTATTACTGAATGAAATGTTTTCAAAGATGAGGTTGATTATAGACTCTCAACCTCAAACTATTTTAAAGGCTAATGTATGAGATCATTTCCACATCTATCTTCTTATATTTCTATTACATTGTCAATGTGGGTTAAAAAATGTCATGTAATTATATCTATTAATATAGGATTGAACTATCATGGGAGTACATATATTTTTGATGAGTTTTTAAAATGGGTAAACAATAATGCCTACTAGTGTGAACTATTTTACTACTTTGTTAACATTTAAGAATTAATATGTTATCTATAGATTGAATTTTGATTTGGTTTTGATATGTTGATGTTTGAGTTTAGGAGGAAATATTGAATGATTTTTAATCACTTATTTATAGACAATATGATATTGTTGTCCAATTATTTTTGTTTCCTACACCAATCTCTCTCAAATAGTCTTAGAATTATTGGATATAAATCCACAGTTTTATTTTTATATTTTCAGTGATTTACATTCCATAGATGATAAAAAAACTATATGGAGAAATTTTAGAGACCCAAAGCTATTGAGGTGTGTTTTTATTGAAAAAGGGATTGTGTTCTTGGTGTTTTCTCTTGTTTTACATTCATAAATCACTCGAAAATTCTAGGATTTCAATATAAAGTTTCCGGAAAAATAATACCAAGAAAAAAAAAAGTCAATAAAATTGATGTGATCAGATGTAAAATATAGAATTTGTTTTCCAAATGTATGAATAGTCACATTGGTCATAGATTATCAAAATGAGGTGGCTGGATGGAGTCTATTAGACTGAGATATCTAAAAAACTAAAATCAAATGATGATTTCATGTTACTAAAATTAATAAACATAATTATTACTAAAATTTCTCATATATAATTTTATGGTTATCCTGATCTAATGAATATGTATCAGGAGGATAAATTCTAGAAGTCTATAGGATGAGGCTATCATATAGAGGGTTCTGAGTCATCAATTAGAGAGTTATAATTTTTCAAAAGAATATGTTTGAGTCATTTAATAGTGGCTACAAGATATATGTCTTCAAGAAATTGGGTATAGGTTTCAAAGTTAATTCATTAAAAATTATTTATAAAATATGAATTGTTGGAAGAAATTTATTTGATGGTGTAATCATAAGAAGATTATTAGATAGAGGATTTCATATGAAGTTGTATAAAAAAATATGGAGAGGGTTTATAATGTTTTTGTATGCTTATAAATTATAATTATGAAAATATGAAAATTCAATGACCCAATAATTAATAAATAAATAAATATCATGATTCTAGATTATATTTCATAATGTTTTAAGATATATTTCCCCTTAATATATAATTAAGTTCTAATAAATATTGTTGACACTTTTTTTGTAGTTTTGAAGGTTGTCAAATGAAAAACAATTTCCGTGGGATATTAAAGTTTTAATAGGAACATTGATTTGTAAGGTCATGATCCTACCTTATTTTTATAAGAATCTATAAATATTTGATGGGGAGAAATTTCACCAAGAAGGTTGTTACTACTATGACATTTTTTTAATAAGTGACTTGATGAACGAAGATCTCGATAGATCTTTTTATCTAAGTATGAGATGTGGAGTATCATATGAAAGATACAAAAAAGAGGGGTATCATATTTAAGAGATTAGAATATTGGTATCATATGAAGGATACTAGATATAGGGTATTTGATTAATAGGATAGCAGACAGAGGGTATTAGATGGACATGGTACTAGACAGAGGGTATTAGATAGAGAGGTCATTAGATGGACATGTTCTAAAAAGTTTTTAGATTGAATTTGTTTCAAAAGGTTGTGTAATAAATCTAAGGGAATTAATAAGATAATGAGAACAAGAAATGGTGAATATTTTAAGAAGACCAGTGATAATATGCTAGATTCAATTGTTGAAGGTTAATTTCATTGTTGCAATAAATATTTTTTCATATAATCTGTGCAATGAGGACATGCACTATTGAAGGATTATTTTACTATGGATGGTATATATATTACATACATGTTATAAACCCCGATGGATTGTTTTCTAGTGGACATGTGATCTTGGATTATTTCAAAACCATGAGAAGGACTCTCTATGCATAGTGAGTAGTGAACCTTATAAACTAGTGTTTTATAATTGATGTGTTTTTGTGTTTTGTTTATGTAGATTCAATTCTATTTATCTTTAGGAAAAATTAGTTTTTAAAGTAGAAAAAATAAAATATAAGATCAACGATTTCCCCCTATTAGTGATCACATTAATCATGACATGCTATTTCATCTTATTATATAAAATTTAGGATGATATAAACTTATATTTATTTATATTAGAAATGATATATATTTCTTTATTTTTGTATTTTTATACATTTCATGTCTTTATAAAATGTAATAATAAATATTGACTTTATTAAAATAAGAAATATTTTCGTTACTACCAAAATAAGGATAAAATTAAATTAATTTTAGTTAAGAAATAATCAATTTAATTGAATTAAGAATAAGATATTTCAATGTTAAAAATATAATTTTGTTTAAAGAATTGTTTTATGTGTCACATGTTTTACTAAATAATTAAAATAATTATCGCTAAATAATTATTTTAATCAAATGACATGAAAATATATAATCACTGAATTTAAAGTTATTTTAATAATATTAATTAATAATAAATATTAATAAAATCATTTTTATGATTTAAAAATACATGTCGGTAAAATATATTTTTATACGTTATGTTTTTTATATTAAATTAAATTTAATAAACTTTATAAATTATATCTAAAAAATGTATTTTATATTTTTAATTAGTATATAATAATTAGTTAATAATCTCAATTTTAATTTTAGGAATAAAAATAAATTACCAAGGTAAACATGAGTTACCTCTATAAAGGATAGATCAAGGTAAAATAGATAAAACAAATTGGTAAATGATAAAAATATTAGAAAATATTATATAAAAATGTAGATATTATGGAATTATTGACAAAATATTTCCCTATATCGATTATTTTTATATTTTCTATCCATTTCTAATGAGAAACTACATTTCATAATCATTAAGGAGTAAATATATGGGAAAATTCCACTTAATCTCACTTCTAAAATGACCCCTTCTACCCACCTCAAAGAAAACCTTTATGTTGGTTTCCTATTTAATACATACCCAAATTATCTACATAAAAATCATATATCACACTTTTAAACTACAGACAAAATAACTAGCTTCAAATCCTTCATTTTTGTAAGGCACTTTAAGAGGGGAATTAAGTCTTCATTATAAGTGTTATCTTCTCGTTAATCACTATTCTTTATCTTTTTCATCCACCTCCTCTAAAATATAATTTCCCAAATTAATAATATGTCTTTTAAATAATTAAAATTCTAAAAAATTTATAATATGATTAAATAATAACATGTCCTTATGTATTTAGTTGTTATAATGTGTTGTTTTTGGAGTTGACATTTTCACCAACATGAACAATTTTATAACATTGACATCATAAATGAATATGAAAAATAAAATTACATTAATATTAAGTAATAATTATTAAATAAATATTTTTTAAAAGTTTTATAGTTTTAATACAGAAAACTATATTCACTTATAAATTCAATTATGTTGTTAATTTAATTGTCAATGAAGATGAAATTTTTAAACTCTTTTTATGAACCATCACCAAACATTACATGAATTTACCATAGGAATGAAAAAATATATCAAAATAGATAATATATATTTAATAACATTCTTTATATTTTGATTATATGATCATGGATCTAGGAATATAACCACCACATTAAATCTAACACAGAATAAATGGGATAATTAACACCTAGATATTAATTATAACAAAAAATGAATAATAAAACGAAAATAATAAATTATATATGAATGGTTTAAAGTAGAAACATATAAATATAGTTCTTATATTGAATAATAATAGACCATGATTAGTTATACTTCAGATTAGAGTGCATCTGACCAAACATGAATCCATGGTAATGGTTTCTCATCTCAATTTACCTTAATTTTGACTTATTTCATGTTATACACCTATTTTTATTTATAATGTGAATATACTACATCTATGGAATATTTTATTATTATTATATATTAATTTATGTTATTCTGAGTATCATTTCACGTTATCTATTTCATATTCAATTTTTTTATTAATTACCAAAGTCATTTGGGGTTTTAACTAAAATTATATTTCATTTGGTCATAATATTTGTTGCTAGATTAATTTATTCAAAGAATATTTTATTTTTAAATACAAAAATTTTAAATTTAAATTTTCTATTTTTCACTATTTAAATTACATTTTATTTTCTTAATATTTATCTTTAGTGTTTTTTCCTTTACAACAACATGATATTATTAAGAATGATTTATGTCCTCTGTATGAGATCATTATCTTACATGTCCAAATTATATATTACCAAAAATATTTTATTTTCTTTTCATTAAGTAAAATTATTTATTATCTTATATTATTTAAAAATTTATCCATATCACCTTTCAAAATAAAATTTTATAACTCTTTCGTTGATGTGTATTTTCTCTTGAACTTCATAAATAGCCATCGATGGTATTTATTTTCACTTTCATATATTTTATATCTTATACTCTAGATTTCATATTTTGCATCATTATTTTATTTCAATCATCTAATATTTTTACTTATTTTATTGTTATAAATGTATTCTTAAGCCCATTTTTGTGAAAATGATTTTAATAGTAACATAAATACTTTTTTACAAAACATCTTGAAAGTTATAGGAAAATTATTTTTATGATTATTCTTCCATTTCCACCTCTATATCCAGAATATTGATCTCTTATGGAGTTATTGTTCATTAATCACCCTCTAAATTCCCTTATGAAATACTTTTATTGAATATAATTTTTTAGGAATCAATTGATCTAATTGTTTATTTGATATTATACCATATCATTTAAAAATATTAAGTTACCCATATTCATTCTAAAGGGGTTTCATGATAATACGTATGAGTTATTTTGTATAAAACACATATGTATGGATTATCAATGGGTTACAGGTAAGTGTGATATAGACCTCTAATGCATCAGGTATAGATTTATTCTAATGAGATAATGATATTATGTGTAGACCTGATTGTGTTTATCTACTTTCACTACTCTATACATGGACCTAATTTTGTTTATGTATGTTCAAAAAGTTATGGTTTACCTAATCTAGTGTGTGTTCCATGTACCTCAGTTAATCACCAGGGATCATTATTATTATCACATGCTTCTGTATTACTATGAAATTTTATATGTTATGCTTCCTTGAGAATATTATTGAGATTATTTTTCTATCTATTATGTCTTACTGAAAGCTCTTATTATTATATACACTTTTTAGTTAAGTTTTAATCCATTTTTTATGTTTTCCATAAATGTTATCATATAATATTATATGAATCGTTGAAATGTTTTATCCATACTATGAATTTGATCCGACTCCTTATTATGCTTCTAATTTAACTTGCAAACTATATCCAATAATATGTCTAAGGGAAATTCATGTCTATAGAAGTGTATATGTGATATTTAAGTAATAATATAAAACAAAACATTTACCTTTATAATATATAATGATAATAAAACTTTTTGTTTAGGGGTTTCATTTATTTATGAGATTTAATGATTTATTTTTTGAAATATGTATAATATATCCATGTTATATATAGGGAACAATTTTGGTATTAGATAAGGGTTTAGTTATTTTATGGATTTCTAAGAAGCCTAGGAGAACCCAAATGAATAAACTTAAGTTTAAAAGAGAGTATCATAGGATAAAATCAATGTTTCATTGAGTAATACATCATGAGGTCTTCTTTATTACATGATTATTTACACTGATTCTCTTAAAATACTATTTATTACCCATGTTATACTTTAGTTCTACTAAATGGATGAAACTAGGTGGAAATGAATTAACAGTGGTTAAAATGGACAATGAAATGATTTTCCAAATAAGTAACCTTATATTATTCGGTATGGTGTGAATACCTTCATGGAAATGATATCTTTGACTTTGAGTAATAACATGAACCATGATGAGATCACAAATTCACCAAGGAATGAGGAAAATGCGATTGCATATTTCATTTAAAAATGAACATGAAATACTAGTTTATCTTCTAATCCAAATATTTCTTATAATTTGATAAATATTATAGAATATAAATTTTTTATTATTTAGATATAGATATGTGAGAATGTATGTTGGTTATTTATCTATTGAAATAAAAATTAGAACAATGGTGAACTTTGATAAAGTACATAAGAAAAAAATAAGAAGTTGGGACTAAAAAAAGGGATGATTTTAAGAAAATAATATCCACCAAATATTTACCACAATCTATTCATATTAAAAGAGAGTGATAATTCCATGAGTTAAAGAAAATGGAGAATGAATCTCTTGGGTCATATGAAGAAAACTTCATAGAGAGAACAATGTATGCCAATCATTTTATTATTTTCCCAGAAAGTTATAATAATCATTTCTACTGTTTCCTAAAAAGAAGTCATCAAAAGGTATTATCTTTAATGAACTATGCTATATATGACTAAATTTCTCTATGTGAACATAAGTCTACTTATACCCTCTCTCCTAGGTCTGGTGTTAAAAACAATTTTTAAGAACACCAATATCAAAAAAATGAGATCAACTAATCTATTAATATTTTTATTTTACATAACATTTATTAGTTAATCATTAAATTTAATAAATAGTCACACAATACCAAGAATGGAGAGTGTAACATCCCAGGTAAATGAAGAATAAGACATATTTCATATGTATTAATATTTGTGAATTAAATATTAATTTTACTTTAATGGGGTTTCTATGTTCGATAGCGTACCCGATACGCAACAATGTATTTCTTTGGAATCTTACGCTGCACACTAATAATATAATATTATTATTTTAAATAGTAGTTAACTCCAAGAAGTTGTAGTGAAGTTAATTAAAAAAACTAACTAAAATATGATTATACATGTTTGTTAAATGTATTTACATTATCCAATAAAAAGTGAGAGGCTTAAAATGTGAATGAATCTAACTTTAAGCATAATTTACATTAAAAGGCCGATTTATCACCTTTTAATGGAGAAACCTCTGTAAATATAGTTTTTGTCACTTTAATAACGTATAATTGATCATATAAAATCCTTCTTTGGAATGGGGACATTAAATTTTACTTTGGGTAATTTTTTGGTAATTTTCTGATAAAGTTCATTTCTTAATGATTAGTGAAAAATATTGCATTTTAATTCAAAAATTCCTTTTAATATAATTCATTTATATGGTTAGATTAACTTTTCAGTTGGATTTAAAGTGAACTTAAAATATATTTTTACCATTTAGTCGAATTTTGGTCGTTGGAATTAATTTCACTTTGAAATTGGACATAAACAAGTATCAATCTTTTGATAGTTATAGTTTCTTAAAAACATGCTATTTGTTTTAACAATGATAATTAATTTTTAAATTAATTAATTCCAATTATATGTTTTGAATTTGGAAAAACAGATATCAATTTTGAATTCAGAATATCAAATAATTCTTAGGCTTAATTTTTGGTATTTTTCTGAAAAACATCAATTTTAGATGAATAGTGAAACAACATAGTAGTAGTTAAAAAAATGACTTTTTCATTTAAATGAAATTTTACCACTTCTGTGAATTGAATTTCAAAAATCTTACATACATGGTTGTTATCAAGAAGTAAAATGTGGTTCAATAAAATGAATATAATTTTTGGTGAATAGTAACTTTTGACATTTATTTACCGCGGTGAAATGTAAATAGGGAAATTCAAGGTTAAAAGAATATTATAATGATTCCAAATTACCATAAAACTTGTCCAAAACTTTTTTTTTTTGTTATTTACGACCATGGGAATCTTTGGGTGGATTTTGGAACCCCATTGAGCCACTTGAGAGTGATAATGACAATTTAGATTAATTAACTTAATGTAAAGGAAAATATGATAAAAGAAAATATCTTTTAGTACATTAATTTTTAGAATAGGGTATATAAATTATAATTTTGTCTATAAATATTCATTAGAAATATAAAAATATTTCCTACATGATTGTATTTTTGTTATAATTTTTAGACATCGAATATATTAAATTATTCATGACACAATAATGATGCAGTATTTACTTCATTAAAAAATAATTTAAATAAATATGATTACAATTATTAAAATATTATCCAAAACATGTAAAATTATGATTGGATGATTTTATTTCGACCATGAATCATCTTATTTAGACTATAATGATTTTAGGACTTTTAGAAATCGAATATGACTATATTATAAAATAATATTTTCAAACATTCCTAAAGAGCCCCTCTTCCTCCTTATAAAAGGATTCCATTTCTAACCAATTCCATGCAACCCTCAAGACATTTGGCTCATCCAAACTCTACCCAGTTAATCTCCCTACATCCCTCTACTCCTCCTAGAAGCCTTACATTAGGCATAAGGCACTTCAATAAGTCCTTTGGTTCAAACCAAAGGGAGTTACCCAAATTAAAGGTAACAGTTTATCTTAAATTGCTTTCTTTTATTTTACTTCTACAACCCCTAACCTCTTTTTATTATTTTATTTTTAATAAAAAAATTATCCTCAATATACTAGAATTTATTAAGATAAGTATTCAAAATAAACTTACACTCACCTCCATCTAATTTATGAAGAACATAATGTTTCTGTGGATGGAAAACTAAGGCCTCACAAAACGATGATTGTTCAATTACATATTACCGCCTCTCATGGTGGAAATTATTATGGAACTATATTTATATATGATATATATTATGTTTATAATTTCTTTATACTTATTTACTTCCCATTTATAGCATGCCTTTATGGTTTCCATAGTGGGTAAATACGATAATCTCATTTGTGGAAATGCGGACTACCGCCCCCTCAAAGTGATTTGATTCGTTAATGCCTTATGTGGGATGTATAATGGATGGATTTAATGATATTATATATGATTTTATACTGATATTATAATATACCTATGTATCTCTATGTTTTATTTCAATTAAATTAAGAAATATAAATGAAATTAGAGTTCATGCGTACGTACGGCTTACCGTCTCCATGAACGGTGCATTTCATTTCATACCTGTAAATGTTATGTACTGTTATAAAAACATGTATATACTTTAGAAAATATTTTCCCAACCTCTGATACCAAATGTTGGTCGGAGTGGATACTCAAGAGGGGGGTGAATTGAGTTCCAATTGAAATTTTCTGTTAAAAACAATGTTGATTAAAATCCCCCTATTTCAAAAATAGATTAAACTGTAGTGAATTTATACAGATTATAAAGGTTCAATTAGTTTCTCAAAGATTGATTAGTTCTCAGTTAACTTAATCTTATGATTAAATTAACATTTGAAACTAACTTACTGGTCTATAATAAATATAAACACTTGCGAGTTTAACTATCAAAGTAGCTTTGAAAATAAATTATATTTCAAAGTAATAGCCGCGAAATATGAAATAAATATGTAGTATGGATATAGTATGTAGCTACAAACACAGAGAATTAACCAAGAGGTTCAGTCTCAAGCCGAGACTTAGTCCTCTCAAAAGTTTATATAAAAATGATCCACACCCTGGATCGGGGTTAACAACAGTGAACACATTGTCCAGGTCACAAGACCTCTACCACAGATCTGCGTAGGGAAACAAACAACAGCTTAGAGCTGTCCAGGTCTCACACGACCTCTACCACTATACACAGTGGGAAATGAAGTGTAAAAAGGATTGCTGAGGATTTACAGATCCTCCAGTGAAAGTTCAGGAGTCAGTGTGTGTGTTTAGTGCAACAGATAACACACACTGCTCAAAATGTAAACAAATGTATCACAGAGCAGAGATGTAGAGTTTAGAAATGGCTCTAGTGATTTCAGTGTAGCTCTGGACTCTTTTGTGTTTGGTTAGAATTTATTCTGAGTCCTCTTCTTGTTTTTGATTGAGAAGAGTATCGTATGCTTCAAGTTCAAAGGCAGGGAGATGTAGTCGATGAAGTTCTTCAATGTTCTTTGTGTGCACAGAACTCTTCTTGATTAGGCTTGATTGTACAAGAGGTTCTGTCTTTCTTGGTGCTTCCTCTTCTTTCCTTTTCTCTGTATTCTTCTTGTGTTCTTTCATCCGTCATTTTCTTCAGCAGAGTCTTCTTGTATTTATGTCACGTGCTTCGGAAGACAGAAAAGGTTTCCTTTCCACAAGTACGAGGTACGGTTTCCTGACATCCGACAACCTTTATTAATTAATTTTCAGAGCATTAAAATATACCTAATATGACCGTTGGTTAGATTAAATAATGATAAAGATAAAGAAATTCAAACAGTTGTTTATGTCTGTTGGAGAATCAAATGATCGGTAGGTCATCATCATTTGTGAGTAGTGATCGGTGAGTCAGTTTGATTAGCATCGGTCTGTCATCTGATCGGTGAGTCAATTTGATCAGCATCAGTCTGTCATCTGATCGGTGATTCAATTTGATCAACATCGGTCTGTCATCTGATCGGTGAGTCTGATGGATCGGTGAGTCTGATGGATCGGTGCGTCTGATGGATCGGTGCGTCTGATGGATCGGTGCCTCTGATGGATCGGTGCGTCTGATGGATTGGTGCGTCTGATGGATCGGTGCGTCTGATGGATCGGTGCATCTGATGGATCGGTGCGTCTGATGGATCGGTGCGTCTGATGGATCGGTGCGTCTGATGGATCGGTGCGTCTGATGTTTCGGTGCGTCTGATGGATCGGTGTGTCTGATGTCTGTTGAATCCAGAAGACTTCCAAAATACTTTGTAAGTCAATAAGCATAGAAACAAACATGATAACAGATTCATTAACAGATTGTAATTGAGTTTATGAGAAATCAAACCAGATTAAGCATTAATGGTATGTGATGATTTGTGATTATTAAAACAGCAATTATAGACATGAAATCAACAATCTTCCAGAGAGCTCAACAATCTCCCAGAGGGCTCAACAATATATATGATATCCAAATCATGAATATAATTCTTGTTATAATGAACCTTTGACCACATGGACAACTTGTAAATATAAGGTGTTCATTTTTTACTCAAGTACCAAAAATCGAAAAAATGAACATTATTAAAGTAAATGATTAAATAATGTTTATAATATGGTAATAAGTGATATAAAATGAATAATAAACTTGGAAAAGGTTCTTAATCAAGTTGAAATTAACTTTAGTTTATTATTAGGAGATTAAAGAATGATCGAGTCAAGTAAAACATGAGGTAAGAGACTTCGCCTCAATCTCCTTTCATTGATGCATTTTTAGTTTTATAAACGACTTTATTTTATACGGTGTACAAACCACCGTTGACTTTTCATTTTATTCAAAGGGAATCTTTTTATACGAGGCATTTTACTAAATGACAAAAAGGAATGTTTTTTTAACGTAAGCGGTGACAATGACCTTTCCGCTGCCGTGAGTATTATTTGATATTTGGCTTCCTTAACAAGTCAGAATGTTTCTAAAAGGACGAATATACGCCACATACTCTTTTTACATATTTTGGTATTCAAAATGATATTGATAATGGATTTATTATTTTAATATCTTGAAATTATATTTTGTTATTGCAATGTGAAAATGTTATCTTTTCTTTATGCTTATGCTATGTGTTATGATCATGTTATTGTTCTGGGGAATAATTTATGTATACGGGTGGTTCCATGATAAACCTAGGGTGGGTGAGCCCGAGATAGCTCTCCAATTCATTGGGTAACATGATGGTGGTAAATGTGAATGATTATCCTATGATATTTAGAGAATATACTATAATGGGTATTCCAAAGTAACTCTCTATGTAGCTGTGATAACTACAATGTAAGTATGATATAGATTCCACACGATACATTTATAATTAATGATTTCTATGTGTCTTTCATAAATCTTATGATTTCATGAGGTAAGTAAATTATTTAATGTTTTGAATGTATTTATGAACAAATGTTTTCATTCTTTGTTTTATATCCCTTACTGAGATTTTTTTCTCATCCCAAGTTTTGAAATGTTGTCACTGGACTAAAAGATGAATAGGGTCAAGGATGGGATCAAGGAAAAGTCATGTTGTCTAAAAGAAAGAACTAGACATGACTCTTTTTTTCAAGAGTTTTTATTTTATGAAAAAAATGGAAACTATGTAGATATGTCTACCTTGTAATCTTTTGAGATGTAATAGTTATGTCCAAATTTTCTAAAACTCTAAACCTGAAAAGATCTTCAATGTGAACTATTCATTTAATTCAATATTATATAATGTTTAAGGCACGGTCCTTATAGTTGGTATCAGAGGTCGGTTTAGATAACTTTAGGTGTTAGGTTATTGTTAAAGTAATATCCATAAATTAATTTATGTTAATATTGACATCATATAGCATTTCCAGATTACCATGTTGCTTCACCTAAGATATTTTTGTCTTCAGAATGGTTTTCCGTAGAGGAAACAGGGCAGTTGTGTTGGGACGACATCAGGAGGAAGACAACATTCCAAATCAGTAACCTAGGATGGTCTGAATCGGAACTGAACAATTTGTTATAGTGGTGGAACAATTGCCTCAGGCTATAAATGGTGGTGATATCCATGTACGTGATCAGCCAGATCAACCACAGAGGAACATGTCAGTAGTAGAGCATTTCATAAGGCAACATCCCCCATCATTCATAGGATCATCTGACCCTTTTCTAGCAGAAGGGTGGATTAAAGCACTGGAGAAGAATTTTGATGTCATGGGTTGTTTAGAACATCAAAAGGTTAGTCTTGTTATTTACCGTTTTGAGGTGAAGCTGATCAGTGGTGGTCGATGGTGAAAAATATCCGGGATAGTGAGGAGATTGATGCTCTCAATTTAGATGAATTCAATGGTATGTTTCTTGAGAAATATTTTCCTAAGGAGGTTCATCTTAGATTGGGAAAACAATTCCTAGAAATGATGCAAGAGGATGACTCAGTGGCTTCTTATGAAGAAAAATTCACTCTACTGGAAAGGTATGATCCAAATTTCATATGATATCTTGATAGTAAAATCAACCATTTTTACACAAGATTAAAGCCAAAGTATCGAAGGGATTTAGCTTATCAGGAGTTCAAAAGTTATGACAAACTTGTTCGTTGTGAAGAGAAGGTGGAATTAGAGTTTGCTGATGATCAGGTATTCTATGAAAAACAAAAAAATTAGAGGTTGAGGTGGCAGGTGAAAGGGAAGAACTCTTCAAAAAAGTCTAATGGTAAGAAACTTAAGTTTACAGTTTGTAAAAATTTTGGAAAAAATCATGTCAGGGAATGTCTTTTGAATTCTGGTAAGTGATACCGATGTGGTAAAATGGGACATAAGGCTCGTAATTACACTGAAAAAGATCAGGGTAATGGTAAGACAAAGTCTGATTTACAGTCAGTAAAATGTTTTATGTGCAATGAAATGTGTCATTATGCAAATGAGTGTCCAACAAAGAACTGAACCGAAGGTAAGCTTCCAGACTACAAGCAGAAAGGGGTGGTGAAATCCTTTGAAACTACTTCAGAAGATGTCGGGCCATCAAATGAAGTTGTGTCAGGTACACTGTTTGTTTGTTCAGATTATGCCAATGTGTTGTTTAATTCAGGGTCTATACAGTCTTTCATTTCTGGAAAGTTTTCTAGTAAATTGGGAATTCCATCTCATGATATGAATACTAAACTTACGGTAAAAACACCTAGAGAAATTGTTGAGACCAAAAAAAACATAAGAACATTCTTGTCCTTGTGTGCGGAAAGAATCTACCTACAAACCTTATTGTTTTGCCTCTTGTAGAGTTTGATGTTATATTGGTCATGGATTGGATTTCTGTTTATCATGATAATATTGACTGTAGAGATAAAGAGGGTTCTTTTCAGAATGATTTTTAGTTTGTATACAAAAAATGAACCCTTGCTATTGATAACATATTAGGAAGATGATAAACCAGTAAAATATGGAAATGAATGTTACAATGCACATATTGTTGAAAACAAACGAACCATTCAGATTAATGATGTGCCAGTGGTAAATGAGTACATTGATGTTTTTCCTGATGAGTTTCCTTATATTATACCTGATCGGGAATTTGAATTTGCTGTTGACTTAGTTCTTGATGCTAAGCCAATTTCAAAACCCCCTTATCGAATGGCTCAAATTGAACATTCAGAGTTAAAGATGCAATTTCAGGAGTTATTAGATAAAGGATTTATTTGACCTAGCACATCACCATGGGGTGCTCCTATCTTGTTTGTTAAAAAGAAATATGGTTCAATGAGACTTTGCATTGATTATAGAGCATTGAATTACATCACTGTTAAGAATAAGTATCCTTTGCCTCATATCAATGATTTGTTTGATCAGCTCCAGGGAGCTCAATATTTTTTGAAGATTGACTTGAGGTCGGGGTACCATCAGTTGAAATTAAAGGAAGCAAATGTTCCAAAGATTATGTTTCGTACTAGATATGGCCATTAGGCATTTGTAGTTATGCCTTTTGGGTTAACCAATGCACCTGCTGTATTCATGGATCTTATGAATATAATTTTCTTTGAGTTCTTGGATAAGATTGTGGTTGTGTTCATTGATGATATTTTGTTTTATTCCAAAAGTAAGGCGGAACGTGAAAGTAAATTAAGGGTTGTATTGAAAACCTTAAAAGAAAAGAAACTATTTGGGAAATTCAGCAAGTGTGTGTTTTGGTTACAACAAATTTATTTCCTTGGTCACATTGTTTCAAAAAATGGCATAACTGTTGATCTTTCTAAAACAAAAGTTGTTGAAGAATGGCCAATACCCGCAAATATAACTGATATTAATAGTTTTCTTGGTTTTTCAGGTTATTACCTGTGGTTTGTTGAAATATTTTCACAGTTATCTAGTCCAATTACTAAGTTAACACGAAAAGGTGTTAAGTTCATCTGGACAAAAGAATTTGATGATTGTTTTCTGGATTTGAAAAGAAGATTGGTGAATGCTCCAGTTTTGTCACTGAATTCTAGAAATGGTGAGTTTGTTATCTATAGTGATGCTTTGTTGAAAGGACTTGGTTGTGTCTAAATGCAGAATGATCAGGTAATTGCTTATACTTCACGTTAGTTGAAACTTTACGAGTTAAATTACCCTACACATGATTTAGATTTAGCTACTATTGTTTTTTCTTTAAAAATTTGGAGGCATCATTTGTATGGAGTGAAGTGTGAAATATATACTGATCACAAAAGTTTGAAGTATATATTCACTCAGAAATAATTGAACATGAGACAGAGGATATGGTTAGAATTAATCAAGGATTATGATTGCACTATCCTTTATCATCCATGGAAAGCAAATAAATTGGCTGATGCTTTGACTTGAAAAAGTAATACTTCATTAACCATGTTATGTTTGGAATGAGATCCTTTGGTTTTTGATTTGATGAACTTTGGAATAGAAGTTGTTGTTGCAGGAAATTGTTCTTTTTTGTTTCAGGTGTCAGTGAAATCAACTCTATCAGACAAAATTAAGCAAGTGCAGAAGGAAGACAGTGAGTTGCAGAAAAAGGTTGTGTTGGTTCAGAAGGGTAAGTTTCCTGATTTTAACGTTGATAATGATTGTGTTATGAGATTTGGAAAGAGATTATGTGTGCCTTGTGATTCATAGTTGAAGAATGAGATGTTATGTGAAGCTCATAGTTCTTCATTTTCAGTTTATCCTGGAAGTACTGAGATGCACAGAGATCTTCGGGAGTATTACTGGTGGGATGGAATGAAAAGAGATATTGCTGATTTTAATGTCAAGTGTTTAACTTGTCAGCAGGTTAAAGAAGAGCGACAGTTTCCAAAAAGAATGATTCAGCCTTTACCGGTGCCATAGTGGAAATGGGAAAATATATCCTTGGACTTTGTTGTGGTATTACCAAAGACATATTGAGGTAATAATGCAATATGTGTTATAGTTGACCGATTGACTAAATCTTCTCATTTACTTCCTATTAGGGATACTTTTTCTCTAGATCAACTTGCTCGGTTGTATGTTAAAGAGATAGTCAGGTTGCATGGAGTTACCCTCTCCATTGTATCTGATCGTGATCCCAGGTTCACTTCTATCTTTTGGAAAGGCCTTCAGAATTCATTGGGTACTGAATTAAATTTTAGTACAACTTTTCATCCTCAATCAGATGGGCAGTCAGAATGAATAATTCAGACCTTATAAGATATGTTATGTGCTTGCTCGAGGGATTACCAGGGAAGTTGAGACCACTATCTTTCTTTGGATGAATTTTCTTATAATAACAGCTTTCATGAGAACATCTGAGAGCAGACAGAAAAGTTATGCAGATAACCGGAGGAAGGATCTTTCCTTTGAGGTAGGTGATCATGTCTATCTCAAAGTTTCTCCATGGAAAAGTGTGATGCGTTTTGGTAAGAAGGAAAAAATTAAGTCTTAGGTTCATTGGACCTTATGAAATTCTGGAGAAAGTTTGATCAGTTACATATAGAGTGGATTTACCTCCATGTTTATCCTAGGTACACAACGTTTTTCATGTTTCGATGTTGAGAAAGTATATGCCAGATCCATCTCATGTTTTGGGCCCCAAGGTAGTTCAGTTGGAAGAGAATCTCTCTTATGAAGAACAACCAGTTCTGATTCTTGACCGTAGAGATCAAGTGTTGCGGAATAAGGTGATTCACCAGGTAATGGTTTTGTGGAAAAACCTTATGGTTGAAGAGGCAATGTGGGAATCTGAAAATGCTATGAGCAATAAATACCCCCACTTATTTTGATAAGTGAATAAAAATTGCGATGATCCAATTCCAAAAAGGGGGGAAGGATGTAACATCCCAGGTAAATGAAGAATAATACATATTTCATATTTATTAATATTTGTGAATTAAATATTAATTTTACTTTAAAGGGTTTTCTATGTTCGATAGCGTACCTGATATGTAACAACGGGTTTCTTTGGAATCTTAAGTTGCACACTAATAATATAATAATATTATTTTAAATGGTAGTTAACTCCTATCCATTATAGTGGAGACAATGAAAAAAACTAACTACAATATGATTATAAATTATTTTTAAATGTATTTACATTATCCAATATAATGTTAGAGGCTTAAATTTTGAATGAATATAATTTTAAGCATAATTTACATTTAAAGGCCGATTTACCACCTTTTAATGGAGAAACCTCTTTAAATATAGTTTCGGTCACTTTAACACATTATAATTGACCAAATAAAATCCTTCTTTAGAATGGGGACATTAAATTTTACTTTGGGTATTTTTTTGGTATTTTTATGATAAAGTTTATTTTTAAAGTATAGTGAAAAATATTGAATTTTAATTCAAAAGTGCCTTTTAATGTAATTTATTTATATGGTTATATTATCTTTTTAGTTTGTTTTAGAGTGAAATTAAAATATATTTTTACCATTTAATACAATTTTGGTCATTGGAATTAAATTCACTTTGAAATTTGACATAAACAGGTATCAATCATTTGATAGTTATTGTTTCTTAAAAACACGCTATTTGTTTTAACAACGGGAATTAATTTTAAAATTAATTAATGACACTTCTATGTTTTGAATTGGAAAAATAGACATCAATTTTTAATTCAGAATATCAAATAATTCTTTGGATGAATTTTTGGTATTTTTCTGAAAAATTGCAATTTTAGATGAATAGTGAAACCACTTAGTAGTAGTTAAAAAACTGAATTTTTCATTTAAATGAAATTTTACCACTTCTGTGGATTGAATTTAGAAAATCTGACATACGTGGTTGTTATCAAGAAGTAAAATTTGGTTCAATGAGATGAAAAGAATTTTTGGTGAATAGTAACTTTTGACTGTTATTTACCGCGGTTAAAGGTAAATAGGGTAATTCAAGTTTATAAGAATATTATAATGATTCAAAATTGCCTTAAAAATTATAAAAACCTTATTGGTTGAGTCATTTACAACCATGGGAATCTTTCGGTCGATTTCGGGACCTCATTAAGCCACTTGGGAGTGATAATGACAATTTAGATTAATTAACTTAAAGTAAAGGAAAATATGATAAAAGCAAATATCTTTTAGTAAATTAATTTTTAGAAGGGGTAATATAAATTAAACTTTTTCTTATAAATATTAATTGGAAAGATAAAACGGTTTACTTCATGATAGTATTTTTGTCATAATTTTTAGAAATCGAATAAATTAAATTATTCATGACACAATAATGAAGCAGTATTTACCTCATTAATAAATAATTTAAATAAATAAGATTATAATGATTAAAATATTATCCGAAACATGTACAATTCTGATTGGATGATTTTATTTCGTCCTTTAGTCATCTTATCTTCGACTATAATGATTTTTGGACCTTTAAAAACAGAATATAATTATATTATAAAATAATATTTTTACACTTTCCTAAAGAGCCCCTCCTCCCCCATATAAAAGGAGACCATTTTGAACAAATTCCACACACCTCTCAAGCCATTTGGCTCGTTCAAACTCTTCACAATTAATCTTTCTACATCTCTATCCTCCTCCTTGAAGCCTTACCTTAGGCAGAAGGCACTTTGAGAAGTCCTTTGGTTCAAACCAAAGGGAGTTACCCAAATTAAAGGTAACCGTTTCTCTTAAATTGTTTTCTTTTATTTTACTTGTGCAACCCCTAAACTCTTTTTATTACTTTATTTTGTAATAGAACCAGTATCCTCAATATACTAGGATGTATTTATGAGAAGGATTCTAACTACACTTACACACACCTGCATCTAATGGATGAAGAACATAATGTTTCTGTGCATGGAAAATTGAGGCCTCATGAAACGATGATTGTTCAATTACATCTTACCACCTCTCATGGTGGCCATTATGATGGAACTATATATATATGATATATATTATGTTTATTATTTACTTATTCTTTTTTACTTCCCAATTATATAATTCCTTTATGGTTTCCATAGTTGGTAAATACGATAATCTCATTTGAGGAAGTGCGGACAACCGCCCCCTCAAAGTGATTTGATTCGTTAATGCCTTATGTGGGATGTATAAAGGATGGTGTTAATGATATTATATATGATATTATACTATAATTATAATATACCTATGTATCTTTATGTTTTTCTTCCATTAAAATAAGAAATAGAAATGAAAGTAGCGTTCATACGTACGTACAGCTTACCATCTCCATGAATGGTGCATTTCATTTATTACCTCTAAATGTTATGAACTATTATAAAAACATGTATATACTGGATATATATGATATATATGATATCCAAATAATTAATTTCATTCTGGATATAATGAACCTTGGACCACATGGACAACTTGTAAATATAAGGCGTTCATTTTTTACTCAAGTACCAAATATCTGCAAAATGAACGTTATTAACATAAATGATTGCATGATGTTTATAACATGGTAATAAGTGATATAAAAGGAATAATAAACTTGAAAAAGGTTCTTAATAAAGTAAAAAATAACTTTAGTTTATTATTCAAGAGATTAAAGAACGATCGAGTCAAGTCGGACACAAGGCAAGGGACTACGTTTCAATATCCTTTCATTGAGGAATTTTTAGTTTTATACATGACTTTATTTTATATGGTTTATAAACCCCTTTTAATTTTCATTTTATTCAAAGGGAATATTTTTATACAAAGTGTTTTAATAAATGACAAAAAGGAATGTTTTTTAATGTAAGCGGTGACAATGACATTTCCGCTGCTGCGAGTATTATTTGATCTTTGGCTTCCTTAACAAGCCAAAATGTTTTTGAAAGGAAGAATAAATACCAAATACTCTTTTTATGTATTTTGGTATTGAAAATGATTTTTAGAATGGATTTACTATTTCAATATCTTGAAATGATATTTTGTTATTTCAATGTGGAAATGTTATCTTTCCTTTATGCTTATGTTATTTGTTATGACCATGTTATTGTTCTTGGTAATTATTTATGTATACGAGTGGTTCTGTGATAATCCTAGGGTGGGTGAGCCCGAGATAGCTCTCCAATGCATTGAGTAACATAACGGAGGTAAACTTGAATGTTTCTCGTAAGATATTTAGGGAATATACTGTGATGGGTATTCCAATGTAACTTACTATGTAGCTGTGATAGGTACAATGTAAGTATGATATGGATGCCACAAGTTACCTTTATGATTAATGATTTCTATGTGTATTTCACAAATCTTATGATTTCATGAGGTAAGTAAATGATTTCATGTTTTGTATGTATTTATGAACAAATGTTTTCATTCTTTGTTTTATAACCCTTACTGAGATTTTTTCCTCATCACAAGTTATGAAATGGTTTGACAGGACATAAAGATTTATAGGGTAAATGATGGGATCAAAGAAAAGTCATGCTGTCTAAGACATGGAACTAGATATGACACTTATTTTATCAAGAGTTTTTATTTCGTGAAAAAATGGAAACTGTGTAGATATTTCTACCTTTTAATCTTTTGACATGTAATAGTTATGTTCTAATTCTCTAAAACCATAAACCTGAAAATATCCTCAATGCGAATTATTCGTTTAATTCAATATTATGTAATTTTTAAGGAAGGGTCCTTATAGATAGTTTCTTTGAGGACTAGCAATATTTGCATCTTATTTTACAATAATTTTGAATTTTTTTCTATAATTGAACCCCAATAGACTCTTTTATATATATATCATAAGTTATATTAATATTATTAAATTATATAATATAAACATTAGATTGGGGTGATATCAAATGATTAATAAGGAAAAAACATAGGAACATGTTATTAGGAGTTAGATATAAATCATACGATAAAACATAATCATGGGAGAAATATCTTGTTAAAAATAATATGGAACAATAAGATTTTTCTATAATTTATTATAGCATGACATGTAATATAAAATTAACAAACATGTACCTTGTTATATTCTTGTGATAGAAAAAATTAAACATGGTATAATGGAATTATATGATATGTTCATTGAATCATAAGTATACAAAAATAATATAAATCATGAAATCATTAACATAAGTCAAGGTTCATTACTAAGAAAAGATAATACATATTGCTTAGGCTAACCGTTCATGCACCATAAGTGGTATATAAAGAGATTAAAACATTTCCAAATGAATTGGGGTGTTATCAAGGAACACAATTTACATAATAAAAATCATACATAAGTGTGCCAAGAGGATTCTAATCATGACATCCTAAAAATGAAATGAAGTAAAAATGGGTTTCATATTTTCTTCTAGTGGCACCCCTTAATGAAATGTTCATAAATTCATTAATAATCAAAACATGATAAACTAGGGAAATAAAAATGATATAAAATTATATTAGGTGATCTTATATGTAATTTCCCCTCAATAAAGATGATGAATTATATTATATTTACAATTTATTGAAAATATACATATAATATAGTCAATAATTTTGCTAATAAATTAATGTATAGGTATCTAAGTGAACACCATACAATCAATGAAATGAAACTGGAATTATTCATTGAGGGAATGTATTAGAAGAAAAATCATGTTTATAAATAGTGGAATATTAAGTGATATAAAATTAGTGATGCATAATTTTTATTATTGATTAATCAATAATTGAAATCATGAAATGAATTTTATTTGAAAACATTTCCTAAAACTATTATAAAATGTCAGAATTTTGGAGTGGATTTTCAAAATAATTTTTTAAAGAATGTAAATAGAGTATTTTTTATGATTTTACTTTAATATAAATTATATTATAATGAACATCAAAATAAATAAATATATATTCAAAACAATAGGAGTAGAGGAGAAAAATATGAGCATAAATGAAATTCTGTTTTTATTTTTAAAATACCATTTTTGAAATCCATATGTTTAAAGAGGAAAATAAAAATTTCTTTTAAAAAATGTTAAGGATAAATAAGAGGGTTAAAAGATATAAAACATAGTTTTGTTATTGGAGAACATTGATCATAAGGTAAAATATTGAAATAGGGGACAAAAAGTCAATAGAAAGGATGAGTATTAATCCAAAAAATATTATACATTTTAGGTAGATATAAACTAATGAAGAAGTTTTTAATTTAATTAAATAATTTCCCACAATTAAAAAATTAATTACCATATTGAATTGAGAAATGATTGAATAAGAGAACTTATAAAGTATTAGTCAAGAATGGTAGATTAAGACATAAATTTAAAGAAAATTGATTCAACAAACAGCTTTTGACTTTGTGATATTTCAAATAAAAACCCATAAACATAAAATATGAGATGCATTTATAAATAACATAGATTTCAAGAAAATTATGAAAAAATATAACAAAGGAAAATATTTACATCAAAAAATGGAGAAAGTGGTGGATAAAAATCATATGTCAATGAAGAAACATTGAGAAGGAGAAACCCATGCCTTGGGTCCTAATTCATTATTTGCATGCACATAAATTCATAGATAAAAAAATAAATTTATTAAAATCGTTATTAAGAAAACTTTTCATCTATATTTCATTTTATAAGTTTTATTAATTATCATGCTTTATTCATTTATTAAATACTTCTCGTTTGTGTTAGTTACTTGAGGTGGTTCGATCAATTTCTCTGAAACTTCCACAATATATTGAACATGGTCAAATGTTTTATAAAATATATTCATAATATCCCTAATTATATAGGTGTAGGTATTTATTATTTCATCATCAAAAAAATTATATAGTTTTATATTTTTTCCAAATGTGGACTCAAATTAAAATGGTTTCTCTATATGTTCATTTAATGTGGTTATGATTAATACGACTATTTATTATTAATATCACTTATCAAATTTCCAATATTATATTTATAGAATATGAAAAGTTTTATAAATATCATTTTTATATAAAATAAATATTTCTAAATGCATCTATGATAAGATTTAATGGATGAAAAAAATCATTTTTTCTATAGATATGACAGTCCATAAAGAGAGTGATGTAGAAAATAAAATAATTTATCATTTTATAAACTTAATTATTTTAAAAATATTATATTTTTTATTAAATAACTATTTTTATGTTATGTTTATGTAGGATTTCAAAAATAGTACACAATGTTCATGGAGGTGGTAGTTCACACATACACATGAAGACATATTCATTTTTTTTGAATAGTTTTAAAGGAAGATAGAAAATTGAAATTACATTAGTATAATAACATTTAATGATATTAATAATATGGATTTTATCATAATTTATGGATAGAATAAATTTTATATGGTAGGAGAATAAAATAATTAATAGGGCTTTGTTGGGAATATTACCTCTCCCACTGGATATTATTCCTTAGGTTACACCTTAAGGTTCTATAGTCTAGTATTTTTGAAGTAAAAAAGGGTTCCAATTAATGTATTGAGATTAGAGGAGGTATAAGTGAATATTTTTGGATGAGTTAAATCTTTAGTAAGAGTGGATAAATTTGGAGGTTAATAGTGGTGTTCATAAGTGAGAGGAGTAATTTTTTTATAATAATTTAATAGAGAAGTCATTATTAAATGTTCAAAATATCCAAAAATTAAAATAAATAAATATGGTAAGAGTTATGCTTAATAAAAGTCTCATTAAATGATTTTATGACATTTTTAACAAGTTTTAGGTTACTTTCATTTGGTTAAACCCATTCTAAATTAAATTACGTATATGAGGGTCATTAATTTTTATGTAATTAATTTATTTTAATGCATAAAAATAAGATTTAATTTATTAAATAAAAATTTTAATATAGTTCTGAAAAAAACATTAAATTTTAAAATAAAATATCATTGTTTTAAAAAAAAATATTTTACTTTAAAAGGATATAATGTGTAAAAATCCATTTTTAGATAATGTGTATTTTTAAGAATAAAAATTATGTTTATAATAAAATATTCATTGTCATTGATTTCAATGAAATAAAATTGTTATTTATTAAAAATACAATATTTATAAGGATTAAAAATCAATACAATAAATAATTTTACCATGTGATATCATAATTAATGAACTAGATGGAAAATATTTTTTTTACAAGAAGAAAAGATTACTTATGATTCAAAATATTAAGCATTTGTTTTAAAAATTCAATGTAATAATTTTAAATTAATAATTTTATTCCATAAAAACATTATTCTCACTAAAATTTTGTTATAAAAGTTTTGATTTATTATTTGATCATGATAAAATCAAAAAAGATAAGGTGTTAACAAAAACATTATTTTTCTGTATTCTCAAAAAAATTAAAAAAACAAATTAAATATGATAATATTTTTATTCTAAGTAATTATATGAAGTTAATTTGGTCAAAATAAAATAATTATTTTTTAGAACTTATGTTTTAAATAGAAACCTAAAACATAAAATTAAAACTATTTTTATATGAAAAGAACATTTTCTAATTTTTTAATCTTCTTATTCATATTTCATATCAATTACCAATTATATTGGTGTTAATATATTATTCAGATAAAAAATAGATTTTATAATATATTTAGTTTTATAAAATAAATAAAATAAAAACAAAATTTTAAATACGATAAATTTTATCATAAATTAATATTATTAGTTATTTAGGTGTGTTAATTTAGTTTTATCAATGCATCAATATTAAAAATAAACATTCAGTTTCTTTTAAGTTGAAAATGTGAAATGTATAAAATAAATAAAAATAAATATTACATTGAAAATATCATTTTAATTTATACTTACATAACCATTGATGATCTCCACATAATACATAAGCATAAGATAATCTCTGGTGGTAGTCAATGATGGTGATTCCGCTAGCATTGATCTCAAACTAATTTCAGGACCTTGAACTTCTCTAACATATGATTTCAATCATATTATAATTTTTAATGTATTTTTGGGCTTGGTCTAGTGTAAACACTAGTGAAGATACCTACGTTCAAATCTAGACAAAGGAGATGCATAAAGAAGATTTATAATAATGGATTCCCTTTATTTTATATTTAATTATGTGGTTACTTCAATTTATTCAATATTACAAAATGATTTTTTATAATGATCACATATTTTTTATTTTTTATAAAATGTATATTGGTTCATTTAGTTTGGTGATATATTAATCACAAGCTATCAAACTAATGAGGGTTTAAAGGAAAATAAATAATTTGAAATATATGGCCGTTACATTATTCCCCCTAAAATAAACCTTGTACTCACAATTTAAATTATAAATTACTAAAAAAATTAGTAAAGGATATATAACATTTATACATAACTAAATATATAATTTAAAATGAGGTTCATACCATAATATCTAAGGTTCAACTAGAAAAAACATCTTTTTCCATCATCTTGCTTACCAATTAGTTCATCTTTCATAGAAACATATTTCTTTTTCCCTTTTTTTCCACACAAGAAGAATATTTCAATTATTTTAAGAAATTATTCTGGGTATTTCTCCTATCATTATTACATGTAGAAAATGAATTCTTCTTTCCTTCGTCGTCTTTGTCTCTAAAACTTCCATGATAACTTATCTTTCTCTTATTTGGTATATTTGGAAACTCAGCTAATTTTAAATTATTAATTATAATTTGGTATACCTGGTTTAGAAGAATGATATGATTTATCATTGCATATATTATCCTGACTGATTCCTTGTTAGAATAATCTCTACATTACCCTTGGTATCCATTGTAATATTTGTTCCTTTGGTTTCCAAGCATTACTAAAATCAAATGGGGTTGATGTGATTGATGAATAAATATCATCATAAAGGAATTATCATAAATGTTCATGTGAAAACTCAACAAAGAAATGTATTTCTATTCGAAACTGCAACATTAGCTTTCAATTCAACTTAAATCAATATCAAATCAATATAGGCTTTTTCAGGTTGTGTTTATCATGCTTCATAACCTAATTTTTTGATATAATAATTCCATCAGAAAGGCTCATAAAGTGAATATGATTTTCCAAATAATACCCCCAGGATTATCTTGTTAGGTGTGAAGTATTATGTCTAATCAATATACACCAAGTAAATATGATGTTAATATTCAACTATCATTTTTAGGGAGATTACCCCTAGGTGAAATTTTTCTACTTCCACTTCTATCTTTTATTATCCAAACATGGATTAAATTTCTCAAAAACCAAGAATACTCTACTTTAAAAAAACATTAGGATATTATCTTATCCATACACTTATCTATAGGGTTTTTATTAATGTAATCATATCTTAATCCTTAAAATAAATAAAATAATCATAAAAAATAACTAAACCCTACTATAATACCAATTGAGGAAACCCGAACTCATTCTCTTTATTTTGGTAAGAAAACAATCATTAAACACTATCTTAGGTAAATAAATGATATGAACTAAGATAAAAAATCATTCTTTTACATAACTTTAATATATTAATCATTTTATATCATAAGTAATCACAAAATCCCAATATTGGAAGGATTAGTTACTTTGGGGACTAAGAATGTGAGAGACTTATTTTACAATACTATTAAATATTTCTATATTATTTAGACACACTAGTGTCCCTTATAGAGTTCTCATAATTTATACTCGTTAAAATAATATGGGGAATGGAATTATAATAAATACATGAGATCCAACACTTTGTAATGGAAAAACAAATCAAGAATTTATTTTGTTTTAGATCAAAATCATATGATAAAACATCAACATGGAATAAATATATTATTAAAAAGAATATTGAACAATAATATTTGTACGTAAGATATAATAGCAGAACATGTAATCTAAAATGAACAAATATGCACCATAGCATAAGAGTGTGAGATAATAATGGAAAAATAATATAATGTAATGATATCATAAGTTCATGGAATTAGAAATATTTAAAATCAACATGAATCATCATATCATAATAAAAATTCATGATTCAGAACTAATACAATACAATAGTGGGTGCCTAGGCTAATTGTCCATACAGAGTACATGGTACATTATAAGATGATAACAATCCCCAATGAATTGATGTTTTATATGGGAACACCATTTAAATAATAAAAACCATAAATTTGTTTTCTAAAATATTTCAATAATCATTTAATAAAATCCATGTAAATTAAAATGGGTTTAATATCCTTTTCAACTGGTTACCCATATAAAAACATTTATAAATTCACAGATTAACATAACACGATAACCCATGAAAATCGAAAGGGAATAACATTATATTAGGTAACATTTAAAAAATGCCCTTCATAAAAAATCAATATTTATATGATATTTACATAATATATATACAAGGTACAATGTTTAGTCAATAATTTTCTTAATAAATCCATGTATGGGTATCTAGGTGAACACCCTTCAATCAAATAACTGAAACTTAAGTCCATAATTTGATGAAAAATAATGTTTATAAATATTTTATTATTAAGTAATATAAAAATAGTTATAGAACAATTTTCTAATAAATAGGAATGTAGAAGTGAAATAATGAAAATAGTTTTTATAAAAAACATTTCCAAACATAATATTTAAAAGGCCTGAATTACGAGTGAATTTAAAAAAATCATTTCTTAAGTAGAGGAATAAAATAATTCTTAATATATTGATTTAAAATAAATCCCAATAATAAGTCCTATAAAAAATAAATCTTTAGTCATATAATATGGAGTTCAAGAGAAAAATATGTTTATAAATTTAATTATTATTTTATTATGAAATACCTTTGTTAAAACCAAAATCCTTAAAAAGGATAATAAAACATTTTCTTGAAAAGTATTAAGGAAATATATGGATTTCATGGGATATAAAACACATTTGGGTTTCTAAATAAGAAATGATACCATTGTTAGGAATGGGAAATATTGAAATGGAGGACAAACAATCATTATAAAGTACTTGTATTAATCATAATAATATCATAAAATTTTGAAATAAATCAACAAAAAATATGTTTTTGATTTAAATATGTACTTAACCCAAATAAAAAAATGGGTTTCCATATATTAAGGGTAAAATAAATAATATGGGAATATAAAAAATAATAGTTATGAAAGATATCTCAATACCCAAATAGAAATAAAATCGAGTCAACAAACGAATTATACATTTTTTAAATTTTTAATCAGAAACCCATAACTATATAACACCAGATGGAATTATAAATCCCTTATATTTCAATAAATATTTGATAAAAATAATCATAGATAATATTTACATCACAAAAAATGGATAATGTGGTGTATACATATCATATTTTAGTGAGGAAAAATTCAGATACAGAAACCCTTACGTTAGGACCTAATTCGATCTACTCATGAAGCTAAATTCCCAAATAAATATATTATGTTTATTAAATACTTTATTGAGAAACATTTTCATCAATATTTAACTTTTTAAGTACTATTTTTCATCATGTGTTATTTATTTATTAAATATTTTTAACTTTTGTCTGTTACTTAGTATTGTCTGTTCAATTTCTATGAAACTTCATCAGTTTAATAATTATGGACAAATTTATTTTAAAATTTATTCATAATACATATAATTTTAGTTTTTTATTATTCTATAATAATTTAATTTTATAGATTCATAGGTTTTTTCCAAAATAGAATGAAATTAAGAAACATGCCTCAATAAGATTAATTATGGAAGTAAAATTGACAATGATCATTTATTGTTAATATGACTTATAGAATGTCCAATATTATATTTCTAGAATATTAATATTGTAATAAAATTAATTTTTATTCATTAAATTCATTGTTAAATGTATCCATGTTATGTGCTAATGAGAAAGAAATACTTCGTTCTATGGAGTTAGTAGTTGGGACAAACACACAAAAGATGCTCTGATTTTTCATTGACTTTGAGGGTGGTAGAAAATATAATTATTTATCATTTATGAACAATTATAATTTTATAAATTGTATATTTTTTCATTAATTAAATCATCTAAACTATATATGTAAACAGTTTTTGAAAATTAAAACACACCATTTATGGACGTGGTAGTCTGCATGTATGCCTAAAGACATATTCATTTTTCTCAAATGGATTTATTAGAATGTTGAAAATTAATATTCCACTATTACAATAGAATTTATTTATATTAATAATACTATTTTTTCATAATTACAATTATATAATATATTATGGATGGTAGAAGGGGAAACAATTAAGAGAGCTTAGTTGGGAATATTACTGATCCCTTTGGATGTTCTCGCATGGATAACACACAAAGACTCCTTATCTTAGTGTTTTAGAAAGAAAAAGGATTATAGAAAATTGGGATAGAGTTGAGGAAATACTATGGTATATTTTTGGATGATATAAATCTTTAATGTGAGTGGAGAAATGGGGTGGTTAAGGCTTGTATTTAAAAGTGAGAGGATTGCAATTTTTTGTAATAATATTAAAGTGAAACTCACTATTCAAGGATAAAAAGGATCTAATTGGTAATAATATAGAAGGGTGAGGAGTTCATGAGATAACTATAACCCACTCATTTGAAGAAATGTTTTTGGATTCTTATCTTTTCCTAATCCCTTTTAATCTTAATTTACCTTTACAATGATTACTAATTTTTTCATAAGTAAATTAAATTTAATAAATAAAAAAATATTTTTATTATTATATAATTGTGAAATAATGATTCCATAAATGAATTTTTTTTAAAACAAAATTTATTTATTTAAAATAAATATTTTAATTTTAGAGTACATAACTGGAAAAAATTGTTTTTAGAAAAACTACATTTCTAATTATATAAATTGTGATTATTATAACATTTTCAATGTTTATGATATATAGAAAATTAATTAGTTTCTTGTTTATAAGATCATATTTATATGTATTAAAAAGAAATATAATATATAATTTTACCTAGTGATATCATAATTAATAAAATATACAAAAAAATAGTATTTATTAGAATAAAATGTTAATAAAATTAAAAATGTAAAATATGAGTTTTCTAAATTTCTTAATTATATTTTTAAATTAATAATATTGTTCAAAAAAGAAATTATTTTTTCCTGAATGTTTTTATAAATGTTTTTATCCATTCTTAGATTATGAGAAATTAAAAAATGATATGTTATTAATAACAACATTATTTTTCACAATTCTACTAAAAATCTATTAATTTATGAAAATCAAAAAAATTTACCCTATGAAAATATTTACTTTACTATGATAAAATATTTAGTGAATTTCATAAAATTAAAAATCAAAAAATTTTGAATTTAACTTTGAAATAAAAATAGTTAAATTTAATAAAATCTATTTTTATAGAAAATAACCATTTTAGAATTTTAATTTTTCTTATTCTTATTTCCTTTCAATTAAAATTTACAATTATATTAATATATTATTCATATCACTAATATATATTATAATAAATTTAGTTTAATAATTTATGGAACATAAAAAATTTTTTTTTGATAAAATACATTGTTATCATTATATGATCTTATAAGTTATTTATCATCATTCAGTAAGTTTTATCAGTATATTAATATTAAAAGTTGAAATTTATTTTTCCTTTAAAAGTGACAATATCAAATTCCTACAAAATTTTTTTTTTTACATTGATAATATCATCTTAATTTCTACATTCACAACCTTTCAGGATATCCATGTAAGACATAAGAATACGATATTATCTGGTGCTTGTGGTGGGTGGTGATTCTACTAGCATGGATATAATGCCAATTTACATGATCTTGAACTTCTTTCACATACTATTTCTCTCATACTATAATTGTTATAGTTTTTCATGGGATTGGACTAAGGGGACCGTTAATTAATCTCTCTAATTTCTAAGATCTTAAAAATTATGTTCATAAGAAATACATGTACTATTGTATGTCATTTATTTTATATTTCAATATGTGGTTACTTCTATTTATTCTGACTTAATCAATAAATACATTATAATAGAAAAATTTAATTTTTTAATTAAATGTATCATGATGTTGTTTTAGTTCATTTTTTTATTCATAAAAACCTATCAAACACATCATAATTTATTGGAAAATATATAATTTGAAATCTCATGGTGTTACAACACTTAAAGAAGAGATGTTAATTCGTGACTCTAATTTTTCGATTTGGTGATAAGAAAATAAAAATTTACATTATTAAAAATTGAAATGATAAACCCTATAGAAGAAAGGAAATCACCCACATATATTCAAAAAATATGGGAAGAATCTCTTAGGAATATCTTGAATGGAATGATAAAATGATTCAAATATTGAAGAATCAGACATCGAGCTCCTGATTTGCAAATAGATATGTAGAGGTTAGTCAATACAATAATCAATAAAATGGTCCCACAAATTCACCACCCAAAATTTATATTTTCAAATGAAATGAGTTTAAAAATTATGAAAATAAAATCCATAGGGAATGGTATAATGAGGATAATAGACAATAGAAACCTCAAAGACCAAGGGAATAAGGAAGATATTTTGTAATCAGATTCACTAATGTGGAGCCTGATAATGAAGTGGGGAAAGGAATATTTATTTTCCAATCATGATCTATAAATTTCATATTTTATTCTGGATGATCAGAAAATTTTATATTATGCATGTTTATAAATAATATTGATTTATTGGCACAAAAATTATATATTTTATAATTGTTGTTTACACATAGTGGTAGTATGATTGTATCAAATGTATATAACTCTTCATTAATCATGATTTTCAAGAATGTAATTCCTATAGATCATTTTCTTATTCCCCTGGTAGAATTGCAAGTGAAAATATGAATGAATTAGATCTCCCCACATATAGCTCATATCAATTACCGAGATAAGAAAATATCATATGACATCACAAATCAATACTCGATAAAATATTTATTTAATTAAGATAACGAACTTCCACGGGAAAAAATTCCCTAATATAGATCTTGATACCCAATAATGAGGGATAATTGGATCAGATTACCATGGTGTAAATAAACAAATAATACAAGAGATTTGTATAGGGATATATTTATGTATTTTCAAAAGATCTACTTAGTCTTTGTTAGGAGGTTATGTATGGTTTTAATTCACAAAAATTTCATCCATTGGAATTATGTTTACTGAAAATTTTTAGAAAAGATGATGGATGGAATTGGTGTGGATTCTGGTGATGTGGGATCTCTCTAAGTATTCCATTATGATAGGTTTATGACATGGATAAGAAGGTTTGAAATTTTTGAAAAGTGGAAGGGTCATCAGTTTGGTATCCATATTAAAATACTCTAGTTTAGTGGGATGTGATTTCAAGGGAGGAAGTTTAACTTATTTATTAGGTGAAACATAATATATAATTTCATGGAACGTTAGTGTTAAGGATGAAATGGAGAAACATTTATTCAATGGGAATGGATTACTTATACTTAGTAGTATTTTCTTGTAATCTCTTATAATTCTGGTTATAATAAAAATGTAGTAGTATTGTTTCTCCCATTCAGGTAGGAATCATTTGTCACAACCCGCATTCATCAAGATGAGGGAAGGGACAATAGATTGCTAGACCCTTCATTCTTCAAGTTGAAGGATAGATAATGACCCCTGATACCCACCTCCAATAGGTCCCGGAGTGGATACTAGCACTAAGGGTATAGAATCACACACAAAATCGAATGCATTACACTTTTTATTTAATAGGATCAAGAGATAAGATAGTAAATCCCAAAAAACACAAAAACTGGAAGTAAAAGTAAAGCCAAAACAATATATCCTAATATGAATGTTCCAATAATAAGTGTTACAAAAAATACAAGAAAAATCCAAAGTAAATAAATACTAGAAAATCAGCAACGTCAACAGTCCCAACATATGAACTAGTAGTGTCCGGAACGGTCTTTGAAGTCCACCTGGAAATATGAAAGCAGTTTTATATACGTAGGGTGAGTATACAGGTATACCCATTAGGTAAAACCAAAAGCTATTGTTCACAAGTGGGGAGGCATTCTAATTCCCTGTGAGAAAAGAAGATAACCAAATCGTCTATTAAGGAAACTATCCACCCAAACCTCACCAAGGCACACTCCCCAAATAACGCAAGTCAAGTAAAGTAATAGTAATAACACATCGATGTTTGGGTACCCTACACTACATTACCACTAGTTATTGAAGACATCCTACGCATCATACAACCTCCACCATTTTCACAACAGTACCATTGATGCACTAACAACAACCTTATGGTCCCCCACAACCACGTGTCCTGTCCACAAACACCTGGGCCACCACAACCCCACGTAAACATGCCGATTGAATCATGGGCCAGAACAACTAATTCCATGCCTGAAGACACCTGGGCCTCATCCCGAAGACACTTGGGAAACAACCTGCCCACACACACCTGGGCCTATGTAATGGCCCGAACCCTCCGGGTCCTTTAATTTTCCAAATTCTATGTTTTGGGGTGTCCTGGAAACCATCAGCGAGTCAAGAGGATGTTAGTGTTAGTAGAAACATGTCACTATGGTGTCACCTATCAGTGCCACTAATCAGTCTCACTGACCAGTTCCACCAATTAGTCTCACAGATCAGATTCACTGATCATATTCACAAATCAACTTCATTGATCAACATCACTCTTTAGCTTCAAAGATCAGCTTCATAGATTAGATTCACATATCATTTTCAAAGATCATCTTTACTAATCAGCTCCACTAATCAGTTTTACTGATCATCTTCACTGATTATCTTCACAGATCAGCTTCACTAATCACCATCATCTGATCTGCTTCATGGACCAGCTCCACCAGTTTCAGCCTTTGGTCTCAAAGGCCAGTTTCAACCATCAGTCTCACCGATCGGTTTCACCCATCAGTGTCACTAATCAGTTTAACCGATTGGTGTCACCCATCGGTGTCAACGATCAGTTTCACCATTCGTTTTCATCCATCAGTATCACCCATCGGCCTCACTGATCTTTTTAACCAATCGATCCCACCGATCGGTTTCACCCATCGGTCTCAATGATCATTTTCACTAATCAGCTTCACCTGATCCATTTCAATGACCGGCTTCACCAAATCATGTTCACCACATCAGTTTCACTGATCAGCTTCACCAAATCAGTTTCACTGATCAGCTTCACTGGATCAGCCTCACTCAATCTAGTTCACCTGATCAGCTCCACCGATTGATTTCATCGATTAGTCTCACTAATCGGCCATAGAGGTGTGTGGGGGGTTTCCTTGCCTATTTTTTCCCGTAACTCCACTTTTAAGTCTTTTAACCTTTTTAAGGAGGTTCAAGGCCATTTTTAGTGCCATAAAAAATGTTTTAAATCCCATTGGAGTGGGGTAACCCTCAACAGAACTGTTTTCCTCTCTTTAAAAGAAATACTTTAATGCAGAGATGTTATGGCCACCCATCTGATGAAATTTATTAAATAAAAATTAATTCCATCTTGGAGTGAGAAGTATCGGGAATATTTCAACTATTTGAAGGAAAGGTTGGTTAGTTCTCTAGTGCCCCCATTTCCAGAAGAAGTGGTATTGTATGAGGTGTTTTGTGATGTTTTTAGACATGGGATAGGATGTGTGCAGATGCAGCAGTAGGGAATGATCTCTTATGTGTCTATGCAGTTACATCTTCAGGAGTGTACCTATTCTACCCCTGACCTAGATCTTGCAGCAGTAGTGTTAATGTTGAAGTTGTAACAACATTACCTCATCGAGTAGAACATTGTGGTCTTCACAGATCAAAAGAGTTAAAGGCATATATTTACCAAGAGGGACCTGAACATGTGAAAATGAAAGTGGGTGGAGTTTCTTTAGGGCTAATACTTTGAGATCTATTACATTGAAGGTAAGGGGAACTTTGTGGCTGATTACTTGAGTAGGATGTCACAGAAGGAAGATGTTCAAGAATCTGTGGATGCTTGGAAGGCAATGGTGGTGTTGAATTACCTACACCTAGATGGAAGGGTCGATGTTGGTAGAGGTTTTCTGTTTCAGATGATAGTGCAGTCCTCTCTGTTGCGACAGGTGGATGAGTCTCAATGGTGAGACTTGGAGAGTGAAGTGATGCGTGATCGGGTTAACCAAGGCAATGCCCCGGAAGCGTGGTTAGAGGATGGTCAGAATAAGATGATTTTATGAGAGAAGTTTTTTGTACTAGAGAAGATGTATGGGGTGATTCTCAATGAGTTCCATAACTCACTCGTAGTGTTACATTCTTCAGTTTTCAAGATGTATCAAGGCCTGAAAGAATAGTTTTGGTGGCCCGGGGTGAAACAGGTAATGAAAAAGTTTGTGGCAAGGTTCCTGGTGTGTCAGCAGGTTAAGGCTGAAAATCACGTCCCATGATGTTTTTTACGGCCTTTAGATGTCCCCGAGTAGAAGTGGGATTAAAACTCGATGGATTTTGTCATAGGATTACCTAGGGTTCAAGGAGGCTAGGATGCTATCTGGGTAGTGCTAGACCGGCTGATGAAATCAGCTCACTTCCTCATGATAAAGGAGTTGAGTGTTGTGGATGCATTAACAGAGAGATATGTGGATGAGGTGGTGTGGTTTCATGGAGTTACGAGGTCCATAGTCTCATATAGGAATGCACGGTTTACCTCATGAGTTTGGAAAGGATTTCAGTATTCTTTTTGCACCCAGCTACGTCTTAGCACTGATTTCTACCACCAGACAGATGGGCAGACACTACAAACCATCCAGACATTGGTGGATATGATACGGACATGTGTTTTTGACTTTGGGGAATCATGGTAAGGACATTTGGATTTATTAGAGATTGACTATGATAATATCTATCACTCTACTATTGGCATGACACCGTTTGAATCATTGTATGGGAGGTCATGTTGTTCACCTGTGATTGGACCATGGTTGGGGAGGCAGGTGTTCTGGGCCCAAAGGTAGTGCTGAGCACTAATGAGAAGGTTTATCTTGTGAATGAGAGGATAAAGGCATCCCAGGACTGGAAGAACTTGTATGTCGATCATGGGAGGAGGCCCTTGGAGTTCGAGGTTGAAAACCTTGTGTTCTTGAAGGTTTCCCCTCTATTTGGGGAGCGATGGTTTGACAAGGGAAGAAAGATCTCTCCTAGGTTCATCGAAACTTTTGAAGTGTAGGGGAGATTCGTTGAGGTGGAATATCAGCTGGCCTTTCCACCTCAGTTGGAAAGGATCCATAATGTTTTCCATGTCTCAAAGATTCTTCGATATCTACACCATGATTCCCATGTAATTGACCAGGGAGAGTTGGATATAGGGGACAATGCTATGTTCATAGAGTGACCAGTGCATATCAAGGATGAAAAGGAGAATGTGCTTTATGGATGAATAATACCTTTTGTTCTTATGTTGTGGACGCATGGTGGGCCTGAGGAGAGTACTTGTGAGTGAGAAGCTCAAATGCGGTCCCAGTACCCATAGTGGTTTTGAGTTGTTGTTCCAATCCTACATTGATGTTCTTGGTTTTGTGACCTGCTGTGATGGAATGCTGACATTTTTGGTTTAGGAGAATATTTGTTTCCATACGTTGTGAATGTTTATAAAAAGTCCCGATATGTGGGGAAGGGAGAACTGAATTCCTAATCAAGATGCATAAGCACTGATGCGATTAAACCCACACGGGCGAGTTAGTTCCACACAAAGCGGACAGTATCTTGACATGGAGGAAAGAACTCCATGATCCATGTGTCAGGAAAATCTGATCTGAGGTATTTGTATGGCTATTTGGTGTGCTTTGTCCTCGAGAGGTATTCATTGTGGTTTTTTGGGCTACTACTGTATTCTCGAGGAAGAGAATAATTTGAGAGTTATCTGATGTAATGTCCTGGACCCTCTGGGTCCTTTGCTATATCAAATTCGAAGTGCTGTTGTGTCCTGGATACCATCAGTGAATCACGAGGGTGTGGGTGTTAATGGAAACATTTCACCGTGGTGTCACCTATCAGTGCCACTGATCAGTCTCACTGATCAGTTCCACCCATCAGTCTCAAAGATCAGTTTCACTGATCTACTTCACTGGTAAGCTTTACTGATCAGCTTCACTGATCCGCTTCAGTGATCAACTTCACTTTTCATCTTCATGTGATCAGCTTCACAGATAAGCTCCACCGGTTTCACCCATCGGTCTCCCTAATCAGTGTCTCACTGATCGGACTCCATGATCGGTTTCACCCATCAATCTCACCAATATGTGTCTCACCAATTGATTTCATCCATCGGTCTAACCAATCGATTTTCACCCATCGATCTCACCGATCAATTTCACCCATTTGTCTCACCGATCGGTTTCACCCATCAGTCTCACCGATCAGTTTCACACATCAGCCTCACCAACCGGTTTCACTAACCGGTTTCACCCAATAGTTTCACTGATCCGTTTCATAGGTCGGCTTCACCCGATCCATTTCACTGATCAGTTTCACTGGATCGGCTTCACCAACTGATGAGATTCACCCGATCATGTTCACTGATCAACTTCACTGGATCATCTTCACCAGACCCGCTTCACCCGATCTGCTCCACCGATCAGTTTCACCATTCAGTCTCACCAATTGGCTACATAGGGTTGTTGTGGATTCATTGCCCAAGTTTTCCCGTAATACCACTTTTAAGTCTTTTAACCGATTTAAAGAGCTTCAAGGCCATTTTTACAACCACAAACAATGTTTTAAATCCCACATGAGTGGGGCGACCCTCAAAAGACCTGTTTTCCTCTCTTTAAATGAAATCCTTTAACGTATATCTATTATGGCCACCCATACGATGAGAATTATTAAATAGAAATTAATTCTATCACATGTAACCATCCCACAACATGCTGAGACCATGATCCTCCTTTAAATCCAATCAAAATTTATATCTCATAACTTCATGATCAGACCTTTTTATCACATGGGAATTTCATCATTCTTCAACCTGGCTGGTCTCTTTCCTTTCTTTGGGGAGTTTGGAGTCCCCCTTCCTAAGGATAGTGGTGTGCTTATCTTGGAGCCTTTCCTACTCACTCTTGGAGTCCCCAGAGTTCCACCCTTTCATGTCGTGCATTCCAGTTATGGGCGCGAGGAGAAAAACCATGATATTTGATCATCCAAGTAGGGTTATTCATTTGTCTCTCTTTATTATGTATCATGTAGGATGGTATAATAATATTTCTATTAGAGATGTATGAAACCAAACCTTAACAAAGATAATAAATAGACTTAAAAAATTGAGGGGTGTGTTGGGTGATGCTGGTGTACTCTTTCATCCTTTCTTATATATTTTGGATTGTATGGGATTATGTCCACATAAAATTTTTGTTGTTGGTGGTCCTTCCTTCTGTGCTAATGATTCTTTGTTTTTCTTGTTAATCCTTTGATTGAATGGATATAACAAGGAAAATGGTTAATCATGTAAACTTGGTTGATTAAAAGGATTCTAAATTAAAAAAATTCCTTATTTTATCACCCTGATTAACCAAATAGAATGAAGGAACTTAATGAATAGTGTAGTTAAATCTGAATAAAACATCCCTACTATGTTTTGGTGATATCTTATGTTGATCTTCTTGACTCTTGTGGGGTGACTTGGATGGAGATGAGACCCCGTATTTTGGTGTAGTTTTTGGTTTGTGGAAATAAGACTTGTGGGGCCATATGTTGGGGCATGGTTTGGTTACAGTACTTTGAGGGATCTCATGGATCCCTTTAGTTGTTGTGAGTTTACAAGGGAACCGAGTGTGAATGCTTAATTTGGTTCTTGGTTGGGATTTTCATTCCTTGGCTAGGGGATATGCCTATTAGTTTTCTGGTAGTGAAGAATTATCTAAATGGAATCACTTGAGTATGAAAATAAATAATGGGACCAATTGGGAATTTTTTTCCCAGGAATGAGTTTTTACTTGGTTATGGTTGTGGGGCTTCTTACGAATGAATAATAATAGGGGTGTTTGTTTATGGCCTGGTTTTAGAACCCCTAGGTTTGGATGAGTGATTGTTTACCTATAAGTATAAATTTAGTTTTGTGTTTCTCAATTGCAGCCCACCCAAGATGAGCACTTCGTGCCGAACACCCCCATTTCATGGGGGAGGGTGTCTTCCCAGCACTCTTATTGGGTGTCTGGATATTATCTCCTTTCAGATCCCTCTCCTAAGTAGCCCAAGACACTTCTGGCAGGCTGTGATGTCTTGAGGTCCATTATAGCCCAAGATCATTCTGGCATGGTATGTTTTGGTGGTGGGCCCAGGTGTGTGTAGGAAGGTTGTTTCCCAATTGTCTTTTAGATGAGACCTAGGTGTATTCGGGCATGGAGGTAGTAGATATGTCACAAGTTTCTTCGGGCATGGTTACGTGTGGTTGTGGTGGCCCAAGTGTCGGCGGGGAGGATACATGGTTGTTGTGGCCCATAAGTTTGTTGTTGGGGCGGCAGTGGGACTACAGTGAAAATGGCATGGGTGGTATGATGCGTAGGATTTCATCAATAACCAGTTGGAAAGTAGTGAGGGGTACCCAAACATCAATTTCTTATTACTATTACTTTACTAGACTTTCGTTATTTTGGGGAGTGTGCCTTGGTGAGGTTTGGGTGGATAGTTTCCTTACTAGTTGCTTTGGTTATCTAGTTTTCTCACAAGGCATTAGAATCCCTCTCCACATGTGCATGAGAGCTTTGGGTTATCCCTATTGGGTATACCAATATACTCACCCTGCGTATATAAAACCGTTTTCTGGTTTTCAGGAGGACATTGACGATCGTGTCAGACCCTACTAGTTCGGTGGTTGGGACCATTGACATTGCTTCTTTTTCTTTTCTTTTGGTACTTTCCTTTGGAGTTTTCTTTTTTTAGCACTTATTAATGGAACATTCATATGTTAATGGATTGTTTAGGCTTAATTCATTCTATTTTGCATGTGATTATATCTTATCTTCTGATCCTACAAAATAAAAAGGGTAATTCCTCCCATATTCTGAGGTTTGAACACCCTTGGTACTAGTCTCCAACCTGGAACCTACTGGAGGTGGGACCCGGGGGTCATTATCTCCCTCCCCTCATTATGTTATCTTTAGAGGGAGGGGGTCATGACATCTATTTAATTTATTAATACTATAAGTAGTTAATTGAGAATGATAATTAATATAAACTATATATCCTCTAAATGTAAGAATTTTTTATAGGTTACTAAAACATTCTTGTTGGTAGAGGTTTTATTATTCTTCAATGTTTTTATAATATTCATCACATATGTCGTGAATTGTTTTAGTTTGGACTTTTATGTGGAGAAATATTTCAAAAATAGTATAAATCGAGATATATTTCAAAATCTCCGGTTGTTACATTCTACCCACCTTAAATAAATTTTGTACTTTTAATTTTAATTATCGATTACAATAAATATACTTGAGGAAATTATTAATATTATTTTCAGTTGAGATATAGCTTCTATTGAGACATATTATATACTACGTAAGGCTACATCTTGATACATATATTTTTCATCATTAAATATTTATAAACTTCATGTATTTATATACCCTAATAATATATTCTATGACAAAATGAATTACCAAGACATAATTCCATAGAGAATGAATATATACTTCCCAAAATTAACTCTTTACTTTTCAAACAAATGTTGCCAACCTATAGTTTTAAAATCACAAACAATGAAATATATTACATATTCCCAAAGGTTCAATAAATTGACCAAAATATCATAAACTAATTTTTCATTAAATCAAATATGAAAGCCAAGGATACCAATATTATCTTACATTCTTCTTATAAATCAATCGACACTTTATCTAGTCAATCCACCATTTTATCACTAACATGTACATATTAACCATTAGATTTATCCATCCCAAATCATGTCTTCTATAATAGTTATCTTCAAAATATTGAAATTTCATATAATCATGTCTAATTGTTTTTATAGCATATTATATATATTAAAAAAAATTAAAGTAAAACTATTGAATAAAGATACTTATATATTTTAAATAATACTCATATATTTTTAATACAACAAAATATCATTGATTAATAAAACTATATCGTATTCCATGATACCCTATATAGAACCAATTTAATCATCTTACTACCTTCATTAACTAATCACTTTAATCTTATTCCATATTATTTTATTCTTATAACCAAAAATATGAATCATGTCTTAAAATTTATCAATATAAATATAATCATTATCCCTACCATTATCATTAGAAAAATAATTCATAACTTTTATAAATATACCAAAATATTTAATTTTATTTATTATTTTATTACTCCATTCCCCCTTGTTCCATAGATAAAAAATGCTCAATTTTCATTTGGACAACCCCTTAACGGACTCTTCCATCATTTTTAATATGAAGGAAATCATATTATCTTTATTTTACCGTATTAATCTCCCAAAATTCCATTAAATTTCATCCTTCACTTCATTGGTCCATTTGGATACTCGACTAATTTTATGTTGTTAATAAAAATTCTTTACAGATGGTTTGGAATAATCATATGATTTCTCACTTTATATCTTATCCCAATAGGGTTTTAAATGGTTAAATATTCACATTATACATGATAACTACTATTAAATTGGTTCCCTGAACCTCAAACCATAAATAAAACCAAAAGGGTTTAATGTGAGTGGTGGGTAATTATCATTAGAAAAGAAATATAATAGATTATCTTATAAGGAAATCTACCTTGGAATTTTTTAATCTTCAAAACCATTACATTATTTTTAGTAAAACATAAATCACTCTTTATTTTATTTATGTTTCTTTAGGTTTTGTTCTCTCACACACTATAAACTAATTTGTTAGATAAAAATCCTTCATAATGAATTGAAAATAGAATGATATTGACCATTGAATATCCCCCATGAGTGTCCAACTAGGTGTGTAGTGGGAGATCCTTGTCATGTAATAGGTGATGATAGAGTAAATACCCATTATTCCCCTTTTAGGATTACTAATACTTGGAACAACTATGTCATAGCTGATAATCACTTATAGAATCCATAAATCAATATTATTGATTGGAAAACAACACAATATCCACATTATCAAAATTTCATGATGTTATCATATACTTAGACTTATCTCTTAGAATTACCCATATGGGTTTCACTAAGTTTATCTTATCATAATATCCAAAATAACCAATATAATCCTCAAAAGTAACTAAAACCTTATCGGATACAACTATTGAAACCCAAACCCACACACCCATAGCTATCACTAAAATAACTTTCTTTAGATATTTTCATTGATAAAAAGTGATATGAATATGTTATTATTTTATAAAATTTTCATATAAAATAAATTATATCCTACAAAAAAACACATTATTCCATGAAAATATGTTTTATTTCCATTCAGGATCAAACACACAAGAAAATTATTTTTCTATAATTTTGAAAATTTATCCGTAATTAAGCCACACTAGAATCCCTTCCAATATTCTCATAAATTAATGTTTATTCGTAATATGGGTAAATAAAAATACAACACAAGGGTGATAACCAATGTCTATTTTTGGTAAAAATAAGAGATAATGGTGAATGATCATAAGTGAGTATAGAATGACCCAATCTGTATAATCAATGTATATAAAAAATCATAAGAAAAAAATATCCTAAAACAAGAGTTGTGTCATATAGAATGGAAAAAATATTATATGAATCAATAGAGAAAGGAAAAATTATTCAATGAATATGATCCATGAGATCATAACAGTGTCATAAGAATTATCATAATACTATGGGACAAATATATTCATATGAAATCATTGTGAACAAGTCCATATATGTTTAACATTTAATTTTTTGAAAAAATCTAAGTATGTCAACCCTCATAACATGTGAAAAAAATACTTATTTTTCCATGCATCATTATCTCACGATATATTAATCCTTAACCAATGTCTTAGAATCCAATATAGGACCCCACCTATAATCAAACTTACATATGAATGCTAGTTGAAATAAATAATTCATCTTATCATACTAGAAAAGTCCAAGAAGAAACAAAATTTTCTAACCATTTACTAATAAAAAAATAAATAGTACACAAGAAATGTAGATGGGGGAACATACTCCCCAACGGACTCCCATTCTGATTAAGAGGTACCTTGATAGAATATTTTGAGAATATCATGATTAATCTGTCTTGAAATCTTAGAAGAGGACTTGGTGGACATGGTCCTTGGAAAAGTAGAATAGTCCCCCCTTGGCCTCCTCTTTGGGGGAGAAGATGTGAAACACTTTATGTTAACCATCATCTTCTTTCCCTTCATAATGATGTGATTGAAAGAGACATTACCACCATTTAGGGATTTAGAATAGTTACTATTATTCACATTGTCATCATCAGTCACATCCTTCCACCTATCAGTTATTTTCATAGAGCTATGAACTTACTGAATTTCCTCCTAGAAATTATAATTCTACATATCAGTTTCTTTCTCTTTACTTTTCAGTTCTACACTAGCATATCTGAACATCAAGTCAACAAAAATATACACCCCAATAACTATGATTTAATATTAGTATCCTTCAAGACCAAGCATGGAGGATTCTCCCCAATAACCCGGGAATTACCACCATCCTCCTGTTGCACACCTTTCTTACTCATATCCAAATGTGCGTATATCTCTTCATTACTAGAAGAATTATCCTTGACCAACCCATCTTATTCCCTGGCACCATCACTCTCTAACTATGTGTTTTGGTTGGACAATCCATCATTCACCTCTCTATTGACTTCAGAAATCTAATTTTTTTAAGACAACAATTTTATAAATAAAAAATGAAATAAACCATAGAACTTGCCTGAGCATCCCCGACTGCCTTATTAACCCTCAATTGGCCTAGCAGATCCCATATCAGCCTATGAAAGGCACCAATGACATGTAGTTAAGGTGAAACCATTACCTAATTCTACTTTACTACTTCACCAGACATAGTACCATAAGCCAAAAAACCTTCACCTCCCTCAATTGACTCAATGCAAGACACATTCATCAGCTTTCTACACCCTATAGGAGGGCCTGAGACCCGAGTTTAAAGTTCATCCAAACATGCACCTAAAAACTTACAATCTATGTTCTAGTTTCTTACATTAAGAACACAGATCATATAATTATTCAAACACTAAAGGCTTATTATATCAGAATTCCTGGCCCCCAAAAATAAAGAAGGATTCAATAGGAACCTTAGACACATCGACTTAAACACAAAACCTTTACGAGAATGTATGAAACACTTCCCTAGTCCTACTAAGATTATAGAGATAACACCCTACCATATTTCTTAGAAAACGAACGATTAAAGTGTTTTAAAGGGGAGTGGAAGTTCCAAAAACGTTACCCAAATTTCCACTGTTGATGAGTCTAACTGCATATGAAAATCAATTACCATTTGAAGGTAAGAAAGCCTGAACCATTATAGATCTGAGCAATTCTTGACCAGACAAGAATCATGTCATCTTCAGATTAAAAATGAATCAGGATATGTTTAGAATCAACCACCCCTACCATTTCTCATTCTTCTAAACTCGATGATTCAAAATTCAAATGATCTAAGAGATCCACCAATGGATGATGATGCTTGAAGTGCGTAATCAATGTTAGATTCAGCATGAAGGAAACATCAATGAACTCCAATGTTGAGATCAATAATTTTGGTGGACCAATAAATAATTCATGGAATTTTAGACTTAGAGAAACCTATGAGAAAGAAGGCAAGAAATCTGAATTTGAGAAGGGGATGAATGGCGATGTTCGATCTCTAGTAAGAGGTGGTGGAGCACCCTCCCCTACCCAGGGGGAATGGGATGGTGTGGCCATTACCTCATAGGGCATGGAGATGGTATCAACCCTAAATTATTAATCATATCATAATGAAACCCTAAAAAGAAAATGAGTTTCATACCCTTTTCAAATAGATTCATATATTTAAAAAATTATTAATTTCATCAATGATCATTATATGATATTACAATGTACAATAAATGGGTATCCAAATATATTAAATAACATTCTTGGTAAATACCATTAAATAATGATAATAGAGAATATACTATATAAACAATATAGATATATTGTATATGATGAAGTTAATAATTTAATCAATCAATTGATGTATGGAATCAATGTGAACACCCTTAAATCAATGAAATAGAAAACATGGTTTTCCCAATGGAATGAAATTTGAAGATAAGTTATGCTTATTCATAGTGGATGGTTATGTAACGACTCAAACTTTTGTTAATGAAAATTTTTGTTGATCTAATTAAATGTATTATTATGTAAAATGGTTATATAACATATGAACTTCTGTGGTTTTGGATTTAAAAATACCATTATGAATTGTTACCATTTATAATATAGTCATTGAATAGTGATCAATTGATTAGTATAAATATAGGGCTTTAACAAATCCGATTTACTCAGACAAAGGAAGCAACGACCCTATCCAGTAAAATTGCTCCATTCAAAGCCCATTTTCAGAGCTCGGATAGGAGGTGGCATCACTGGGATTTACTCTTGACCATTCCCAAGTCTAGCTTCAACACGTTAAGCTTGAATGGAACTGCCTATGGGAGAAGTGGATGTGGATAAATATTGCCACTTGAGAGATGTTATATAAGAAACCCCAAGTGTTGGTCACCATAACACACCTTACCCTTAGGTAATATATAGGTGTTATAGGGGTTTATGTGACAAAAACATATCACAATGATTATGTGCATTATATTTTTTTTATATAATAAATAATATACATTCATTTTCTTATTGTTATTTTGAAAATAGTTTTTAAATCACAAATAGTAATTTTAGTTAATATTCAATTTAGAAATATATTTGGATGAATTAATGGATTTTTTAATTAAAAAATATTTTAATAAAATATGATTACTAAATTACTATTTATTAAATATAAATTATTGTATAATTTTTTAGAATGCAGTTTTAATATTAATTAAGGTTTGAAAGTTGTTTTTTGTCAAAGCCCGTGATTTTTTTAGAAATATATATTTTAATTCTAAACGTAAAAATTCATATAGTTAGATAATTCTTTATATAAAATGAATATTATTATTGAATGAGGATGTCAAAATTTTCCAACAGTTAATTTTTCATAAAAAAATCGAGACATTAGAATTTTTGTGTAAAAATTAAATACTATTTTATTATATAATGTGTTTTATGACAACATAATGACCTTATAGTGATGTAATAAAATACTATAAATGGTATTTTTAGGCAATATATGTTTTACCATTAAAATAATTTGTTTTCATGTTTGTTCGATATATTTTATAAAGCTTTAGTGGACCCTCAAAAACATATAAAACATTTTAACGTTTTAAATTGATTTCCTTGAGAGTGTGACTCACCTTCACATAAGAAAGACAAATATTTTAAGATGTTAGGCCATTGGACTTATAAAATAACTTTTCTCCACTCCCCTTTGTCAAAAAACATGGGCAAAAACCATGCGATGGTTTGTGGTTTTGATTTTTTTAAGGTGTGGTGTCCAAAACCTAAATAATAAATAATTCCCTCTCTTTTCCTATATAAACCCACCTAAGCTCCCACATCCTATTCACAAAAAGCCTTTGGTATTAGACCCACCTCTACCCTCTTCTCTCTATAATCCTCACAATGTTCTCCAATATCCTAAGAAGCCTCTCTCGAGCCTCTCCCAAGCCTTTGTGATCACACATCCAAGTATGGGATTTCATCATTTCTCATTTTTGTCCAAATTTCGTTATCTTTTCATACTATTTTTTCCATTTTAAATGTTTGGGTATGAATTTACACTTCCCCATACATCCCTCCATATTTCTTAATGATTATAGAAACCTTTATCTATCATTAATTCCTCTCATATACACCCGTTACTATACCAAAATTCCGTAAGTAATTTCTCTCTTCACATTTACATTCAAAAAAATATTTTTTTATGAATCTAAATTCTATTATATATATTGGGACATGTATATATATGACCCCATACATTACAATTCATTTAAATATGACGACACACCTATTTCTCTATCATAAAACATATTTATTAATTCTTATGTCACACCATTATGCTGCTGAAATTGCACCATGATTTTCCAAGACAAAGTCATTGTGTAGTGAATCCCATGAACATTTCTCTATTATGGGTATTCAACATTATTCAGATTTAATTGTTGATTATATATTTTTATGTATGTATTCCACATCTATTATTCATGGAAGAAATTATGATGTTTAACGAATCAATGTTGTATGATCTATGTGGCACATTTATGCATAAAATGAAATGATTACGAAGGGTGTGCCTTGATAGCGATCCAATGCATTGGGTAAAGATTAGTATCTTGATTTGTCAAATTAAATGAGGTTTGAATCATTCAAATTCATGTTAAACGAGGTTTTACTCATTCTCTAGGTGTACTGAGCCTTGGATAATGCTAATAACTTGTAAAATGTTGATTCCCCATTTCCATGTTATAATAATCATACTACATCATGCCTTTATGTTCATGTTTCTCTTATCCTCTATTTATATTTATATTTCCTAACATGTATTGTATTAATCATGTAATTCCTTATTTACTCCCTTACTGGGATTTATAGATTAGAATTTTCTTATGCATTTCTTCAGGTTATCCCATGCAATGATATGTATGAAGAAATGTGTGTGGTCAGGTAAAAGAAGTTTTCAATAAATATGCTATGTTTTTTGTTCTAATTTGTTTTGTAATTTTCCTAATCAAAAAAGACACTAGACCTATTTATCTTCTATATTGTATCAAGTTAAATTTTTATTTATAAAACTATGTTTATGTGTGATATAAAGAGTAGGTTTGTTATAGTTGGAACTAGAGGATATGATTAGTTATTTTTCAGATTTGGATTAGAAAACCCTAGTGAAAGCCTTAGGAATAATACTTTGTTTAATAAAAACATACCTAAATTTTGTTAGGTAATGAGTATGTGGTTTACCAAGAAAATACATCCCTGTCTAGGTACGAGTGGGTAGAGGCCACTCTAGCACATAGGAATCCAGGGGTAAAACCCACAACACTGCTTTGAGCTATAATTTAACGGGAACTGGTGCAAGGGAATGGGCCTTGCTGCACTCTTGGTTACAACACTCCATGTGGATATTAATTTTTAAATTCATAAGCTTAGTATGAACCCTTATGAAGGTGATAAAAAAATGTCTCTATGAATATATGTTGGATAACATAGATTGAAGCTTATAAATTTATATATTAATGAAATAAAAGTAATTTATAAATCATTTGTTTTTTTGTCTCTGGATTACCCTTTATTTGTTAACCATAACATTCATTTTATTTCAGTCAATGACCGACAATGGGTGGACTCAGGCTAAAAACTAATGCAAATATCATCGTGATAATGGTTCTAATGATATTCCCAATCTAATGGGAGCATGAATCAGGAACTGTTTCTTGATACTCTCTCAATTAACTCAAGTTTTTAATAGAAACATGGGCCAAGAAGAACATTCACCCCCTAAAAAAGAACAATCCGTAATTGAGAGTTTCATGAGACAAAAGTCTCCTACTTTTAACGGATCTTCTAATACATCAATCACAAAATATTGGATCGACTCTATTGAAAATATATTCTCCATCCATCAATGTTACAAACAAGAGAAAGAAATTTTGGCTGCTTCTCGTATGGAGGGTGAAGATGATCAACGATGGAAACTGAACAAAAATATGAAGCCTGATGAGGGGATCGAGGTGTTGTAATGGAAGGATTTTTGGAAAATTTTTTTCGAAAAATATTTTCCTTGTACCCTCTGAATTAATATGGAAATGGAATTCCTTTCCCTCAAAGAAATCGATAAAGAATATATCGGAGTGTATGTGGTGAACTTCACAAGGCTCGCACAATACGCCTATGCCATTGTCGTTACCGCTGAATTCAAGGTTGATCATTTATTTGGTGGGGTAAAACCTAGCATACAGAAAGCCACAACTATCCATGACTTCTAGAGATATGAGTAAATTGTCTGACGTTCCCTTAAGGTCGAACTGGAGATTGTCAAATCTCATGAGTATCATTTGGATAAGAAGCATAAGGTGGAATTTAATTCTGGTAGTCTGATGGTTAAATCGACCGGTACTAATAAAATACAGCACCCCACTTGCTAAAGGTTCAGAAAGAAGTACACCTGAAATTTCATGAAGGGGATGAAGAAATGATTTAGGTGGGGAAAATAATGTAACCTAGCCATTAAATATCAACAAGAAAAACCTGATTCTGTGACAGAGGAATGGAACACTCTATTCGATGCTCAATGCGTTTTTCATTTCTTTAACTACAACGAACCAGGGAACATTGTAAACCAGTACCTTAAGACAAGGGTGTTCAGAGGAAACCAGTAACCTCTTAGGCACCAAGGGTGAGATTTTTCTATCACTACTGTCGAACTGATCCCCGAAAATAATGTGGTGAAAGGTATTCTAGTTATTCCTTCATGAATTGTGAACATACTTTTTGATTCTGGTCATGCACATTCTTTTATATCCCAATAGTTTTGAAGAACAATCCCAACACCACCACAAATCATGGAATTAAAGATGTAGGGGAGTATTGAAAATGGGGGAATCATTACATCCCATAAATATAACTCATCCCCTATAATAATTTGTGGAATGAAATTCTTTAAGAACCTCATCATACTCCCTCAAGTGGAATTGGATGCAATTATTCTCATGGGTTGGATTTGCTTATATAGAGCCAACAGAAATTTCCGTGAGAGGGAAATCACTTTCCAAATGGTGAATCGACCCCTGATTCTATACAAGTGCAAGAAGGATGATGAATATTTTTTAGCTCCATCATCTTAAGAGTGGATATTACTTCTCAATGAGAATGCATATCGTTCAATGATTATTGAGTCCATGGAAGTAACCATCATTGAAGACATGCATATTGTGAGGAAGTTCACTAAAGTGTTTCTCAAGGAATTTCATAATCTTCCTCCTAGAAGAGATGTTAAATTTACGATTGATCTTATACTGGGGGTGATTCCAATATCCAAGACCTCATATAGAATTACTATTGTGGATCATGAGGAGTTGAAGAAATAACTACATGAGAATTTAGATAAAGGGATTATACACCCAAGTGCTTTGTCATGGGGTACACCAGTCCTCTTCATCAAGAACAAGGATGAGTCAATGCGCCATTGCATTAATTATTTCGAGGTTAGGAAAATATAGAAAAAAAAAGGTATCCTCTGCCCTGAATTGATGACTTATTCAATCAGCTACGTGGAGAACAATACTTCTCCAAGTTGGATTTTTGGTCGGGATATTACCAAGTAAGGGTGATGAAGGAGGATATCCCCAAGATTACTTTTCATACATGATATTAGAACTATGAATACATTTTAATATCTTTCCGACTGACTAATTCATGGGAAATATTCATGGACTTGATGAATAGAGTCTTTAGAGATTACCTCAAAAACGTTGTGGTAGTCTTTATAGATGATATTATAATTTACTCTAAAATGAAGGAGAAGTATGAGGAGTATCTAAGAACATTACTAGAGACCTTTTGAAAGGATAAGCTCCATGAAAAGTACCACAAGTGTGAGTTGTGGTTGATGGAGGTTTCATTCTGGGGTCATATCATCACAAGCAATGGGATTTTTGGGGATCCATCCAAGACAACTACAATTTAGGGATGGTTGAGGCTAACCTCAGGGATGAATATCCATATCTTATTGGGTTTAAATAGATTTTATCGCCGAATTATGAGAAATTTCTCATGATTTTCAAACCCTCTTACGATGCTAACGTATAATGGAGTCAGGTTTTCTTGGAGTGAGGAATCTGAAGACAGATTCAAGGAGTTGAAAAGGAGGATTATCACTATGCATGTGCTCATGTTACTGACAAGTGGAGAAATTGATGTGGTATTTAGTGTTGCTTCGAAGAAGGGACTAGGTTTTATGTTGATGAAAATGAAAAAGTAATTGATTATGATTCAAGGAAATTGAATTTTCATGAGAAAAACAATACAAAATATGATATGAAGTTAGATGCAATGATCTTTTATTTAATAGTTTGGAGACATTACCTCTTTGGGTAGAAGTGCGAAATATACACGGATCACAAAATCCTGAAGTATATATTCTCACAGAATGAGTGGAGCATGCACCAGTGAAGATGGTTAGAGCTGATAAAAGACTATGACAACTCAATCCATTACTACCCTAGGAATGAAAAAAAGGTGGAAGATGCTCTAAATATAAAGGTCCCAACGATTCTATCATTGATGATAATCGAAAAGGATCCAATCTTCATATATTTGATGAATATGGACATGAGAATCATAAAAAAGGTAACATCATCAATCATTTCACAAATTATTGTTCAACTTCCATTTTTGGAAAGTGTAAAAGATTACTAAAAGGATGATTTAGGAATTTAAGAGAAAGTTGAAACTATTAGAAAATGTAAATCCTCAGAGTTCAATATTAATGAAGAAGGAATTGTGACATTTGGAACAATACTTTGTTTTCCATAAAACCTGGAGTTAAAGAATGACATTTTGGATGATGCACAGATTTAAAATTTCATTATTCACCCAGAAAACACAATGATGTATTGAGATCTCTGAGAGCATTATTGGTGGGACAACATGATTAAGGATATTTCTGAGTATACATCAATGTTCCCGGTATGTCAGCAAGTGAAGGGTGAGAAAGAAAAGTCTAAGGGGATGATGCAACCATTACCCATACCAACATGGAAATGAGAGAACATCACCATAGACTTTGTCGCCGGACTTTCGAAGTAATCAAAAGAAAGACATGCTATCTGGGTTGTTATGGATCATCTTACAAAGACTGCACACTTCATTGTAATTTGAGAGGATTTCCCATTGGATCAACTTGAACAGATATATATCAAAGAAGTGGTAAGACTGCCGGGAGTATCCTTATCGATTATATCCAATAGAGATCCATGATTCCCCTCTATGTTTTGTATGAGTCTTCAACATGCTTCGGTTACTGATCTGAAATTTAGTATAGCTTATCATTCTTAAACTAATGGCCAATCTGAGTGGACTATCCAAACACTTAATGAAATGTTGAGAGAAATCTAAATAGACTTCAAAAAAGAATTGGATGAACATATCCCTCTAGTTGAGTTCTCTTACAACAATAGTTTCCACTCAAGCATCCAAATAGATCCTTATGAAACCATTTATGGGAAGAGGTACAAAAAACTAGCATGTTGGGATGAAGTTGGGGAGAGAAAACTCATAGGGCTACAAATGGTCAAAGAAATTGTAGAGAAGGATAAGACCATCATGCAGAACATTAAAGATGCGTAGAGTCAACAAAAGAACCATGATTATAATCATTTATGAGACCTAGATTTTGATGATAGAGAAATGTTATTCCTCCATATATCACTGTGGAAGAGATTTATGAGATTTGGGAAGAAGGGAAATCTAAGTCCAAGGTACATCGTCCCTTTTGAGATCCTTGATCGCATTGGAGCTGTGGCCTATTGACAAAAACTCCCACAAAACCTATCTCATGTACATGATGTATTCCATGTATCACTCTTGAGGAAGTACATACATGAACCATTGCATGTTTTTCAATTTAGGGGTGGTACCGTTAGATAATGACTTCTCCTATGATGAGAAGCCAATGAAGATATTAGATCTTAGGAAAAAATTTCAACGAAATAAGACAATGTTACTCATCAAGAAGTTGTGGATAAACCAAATGTTTGCAGAAACAATGTGGGAATAAGAGGAAGTGAGAAGGAAAGTTACCTAAATCTATTTAATTGTGGAAAAAAGAAATTTTGAGGGAAACATTTCTTAAGGGGGGAAGATTGTAACAACCCAAACATTTATTAATTAAAATTCCTCTTAATCTAATTAAATGTATTATTATGTAAAATGGTTATATAAAATATGCACTTAATTGGTTTTGGATTTCAAAATAATATTATGAATTGTTATCATTTCTAATATAGCCACTGAACAGTGATAAATTGATTGATGTAAATATAGGGATTCGATAAATCCGATTTACTAAGACAAAGGAAGTGATGGCCTCATCTAGTAGAATAGATCCATACAAATCCCATTTGTATGATCTTGTAAAGGAGGTGGAATCATTGGGTTTCTCCCTAGAACAGTCCAAAGTGAGTTTCAACATGTTAAGCTATAATGGAACCGCCGACGGGAGAAGTGAAAGTTTATAGAGATTACCACAAAGGTTATATTATCTGAGCCACCCCGAGAGTCTGTCACCATCGCACACCATACCATTAGGTCATATGAGGGTATAATAAGGGGTTATGTAAAAATACGTTATAACTATGATTATGTGCATTATATTTTTGTTTATAATAAAGAATATACATTCATTTTATTGTTGTTACTTTGTAAACAGTTTTTAATGAAAAATAGTATTTTTAGTTAATATTAAATTAAGAAATATATTTTGATGAATTAATGTATTTTTGAATTAAATAATATATTAATAAAATATTATTACTATATTACTTTTTATTAAATATAAATGAGCGTATAATTTTTAGTACTAGAGTTGTAATTTTTGTTAATGTTTGAAAGGTGTTTTTGTCAAAACCCATGAGTTTTCGATAAATATTTGTTTTTATTTTAAAAGTAAAAATTCACCAATTTAGAAAACTATTTATATAAAAGTAATATTATTTTTTGGAATCAAGATGTATAAATAATTAATTGATGAATTTTTCCGAATTTTATGAGATGATCGATTTTTTCGGTAAAAAATAAATACCGTTTAATTATTTAATGTGTTTTATGACACCATAATGACATAATAGTGATGTAATAAAATACAATAGATGGTATGTTCGGACAATATATGTTTTTAAATTAATGTAATTTGATTTTATGTTATTTTGATTTATTTTAAAATGCTTTAGTGGACCCTCCAAGACTTATAAAACATTTTAACTTTTTAAATTGATTTAATTGAGAGTGTGACTTACCACCACATAAGAAAGACAAATATTTTTAGAATTTAGGACATTGGCCTAATAAAATAATTATTTCCAATCCTCTTTGGAATTAAACATGGTAAAAAACAATGGGATGATTTGTGGTTTTGATTAGTTTAATGTGTGGGGTCAAAAACAAAAATAATAATGAATTCCCTATATTTTCTTTTATAAACCCACCCATACTCCCACTTATTCTTCACTTAAAGCCTCTAGAGAACAAAAAAAACTCTCCACTGTAATCTCTATATTCCTCCCAAGGTTCCCTATACTCCCAAGAATCCACTATCATGCCTCTCCCATGCCTTTGGGATCACACTACCAAGTAAGGGATTTCATCCTTTTTCATTTCCCCCTAATTTCATTATGTTATTATACCATTTTTTTCATTAAAAATGTTTTGGAATGATTTCAAACCTCCCACAAACTTCCTTATTTATTTTTTAATGATAGTATACCTATTTATATTTCATTAATTCCTCCCATGTACACTCGTTACTGTGTAAAAATTCCGTAAGAAATTTCTCTCTTCACATTTACTTTCAAGAAATAATTTTGTTTTATGAATATAAATTCTATTAAATATGTTTGGAATGTATATATATGACCCCTCAAAGAAAATATCATGTAAATATGACGATACACCCCTTTCTCTATCATCAACCATTTTTATATATTCTTTGTCATGTCGTTATTCTGAAGAATTTGCACTTCGATTTTCAAAGCCAAAGTCATTGTGTAGTGAATACCATACCAATTTCTATATCAAGGGTATTTACATTTATGAAAATTTACATATTGATTATTGAGTTTAATTTATTTATTACACACCTATTATTAGTGGAAAAAATTATGATATTTAATGAATCCATGTTGTAGGATCTATGTGGCACATTTATGCATGAAATGAAATGATTACAAAGGTGTGCCCTGATAGCACTCCAATGCATTAGGTAAATATTAGTATCATTATATATCAATTTAAATGAAGGTTGACTCATTATAATTCAAGTGAAATATTTTTTAACTCATTCTTCATGTTTAATGATCCTTGAATCATGATAATATCATGTTAAATGTTGATGCCACATTTACAAGTTTTGATAATCATGTTATATCACAACTTTATGTTAATATTTCTCTTATGCTTCCTTGATATTTCTATTGCCTAAAATGTATTTTATTATTCATTTTATGACTTGTTTACACACTTAATGGGCTTTATAGTAGACCCTTTTCTTATGCTTGTCCTCAAGTTATCACATGCATTGGTAAGTATGAAGGAATGTGTGTGGTCATGTAAAAGATGTTTTCAGTAAAGATGTTGTGTTTTATGTTCTAAGTTGTAATGTAATATTACTAAGCCTCAAATACACTATACTTATTGAAATTATATCTTGTATCTGGTGATGGTTTTATATAATATGTTATGTTTAATTGTTAAATAAAGAGCATGGTTGTTGTAGTTTAGGAAATATAAGGGCAGTGACGGATCGCTACTCACATAGAAAAAACATTTTACAAGCCATATTATAGAATAATTTGGATGGTAACATTTAAAAAATATCTTTGATTAGGAATAAGATAATTTAAAGGATGATTACATTGATCTAAAATATTTTTTTGGTGAAAGAATAAAATATCTTTAGAAATAAAATTAATTTTTAATATTCTAAACAAATTATTTAAGTTAAAATATTTTATAAAAATAGGATAATAAAAATTATTTTAGAATGCATGAAAATGTATATAAGAAGTTTCATAGAAAAAATTAAAAAGAGATAATATATGATTTTTCATGTAAGACATTTAAAATTGATCATTTTCAAACATTAATGAATATAAACCATAAATAAAAAAATTAGAAATGAAAATTAATATTTTAGGAAGGTAAATGTAGTATAACATTACCTTAATCAATTATTAAGAAAGTAAATTTACTAAATCGTACATTGAATAAATACATGGAAAAGGGAGTTTCTGTATCAAAAAGAAGTAGTAGGGTCAACATCCTTACAATGGAAAAATAGAGAACCAAGGGGTAAAATGAAATTGTTAAAAGAGATATAAAACACCAAAATAAAAATATTAGGGGAATGGTATGAGGGTTTTAGAAATATATACTTACAAATTCACAAGGTTTATTGTATTTAAATGCAATACTGATTTGAAAATGATATATAAGATAAAAACCTTATGATAATGGAAACGTAATAATCAAAACACAATACAGGGTTTCCATGAAATGGATATTAAAATAACATTAAATGACTAGTACTTGTCTTACTTTTACGTAATATGTCCGTGAATACACTATATAAAATAATGTTTTGTGAATATTATCAAAAATGTATCGGTGAATTGAAATCAGAGAAAAATAAACCTTATAACTTTGGTGTCTTTTGAATGGAAAGCCTATCCAAGACAAAATTTGAGTTGGATTTTTAAATTCCATAAATTTAAGGAAAAATATTATAAATGAAATCCCCAAAAAATATATAAAAAATGGAGCAGTCTTTAGTATGATTTATATCTAGAAGAATCAAAATTAAGATGGAAATACCTTGCCTTATCTCCCCATTTAATGTAATTCCCTCTAAATATGTTGGGATCTTGAAGATCCTCTTGAATGTATCCTTGAAAAAAAAGGATTTATGATAAATTATAGTTTTTAGGGGATTTAGGATATTTCCAAAACATCATTGAGAAGAGAATGGTTTAGGTGTTCAATGAAATTTCTAAGGGAAAGAATAGTATTTAAAAGGTGGAAGTGATCTCCTTTTATATGTGATGAAAATGGGACTTTTCTGAACCCCATTAATTTTCTTTAATAGAATGATACTATTAAAAATTAAAGGGCTCAAAGATTGTAAAATAAGGAAGCGTTGTGCATATAAGGATGATAAAGCATATAAAACTCATAGTTATACATGTTTTAAACATATATCAATATATTTACCTCTTGATTTTTACATTTAACAATTTTTGGTTTTAACATTTGTAACATCTTTTAAACTAAGTGTTTTATTTATTATTAGAAAACATAAGATAATTCCACTTATAAAATTTGGATCTAATGAAAAAAATTTATTAACCAAAAAATATATTTCAATTTCTAAATATGCTTGTAACACCCCAGGTAAATAAAGAATATGACATTTTCATATTTATCCATATTTTTGAATCAAATATTAATATTACTTTAAAGGGAACTCCATGCTCGATGGCATACCCAATACGCAACAAAAGGTTTCTTTGAAATCTTACGTTTCACTCTAATAATAAAATAATATTATTTTAAATGGTAGTTAACGCCTAGCCGTTGTAATGGCGGGAATGAACGAAACTAACCACAAAATGATTATATATGTTTTTCAAATATTTTTACTTTTCTCCAATAAATGTTAGAGGCATAAAATGAAAATGAATCCAATTTTTAGAATAAATATTCTAATATTCTTTAAAAGGTTGATTAACCGCCTTTTGATAGAGAACCCTTTTTAAATATACTTTGGACAATTTTATATGTTTTATTTAAAAAAATAAAATAATTCTTTAGAATATGGACATCAAAATTTACTTTGTGTAATTTTTTGTTATTTTTCCGATAAAGATCATTTTTAGTGAAAATGTTGCATTTTAATTCAAAACCACCTTTTAATCTGATTTATTTATATGGATATATTATCATTTTAATTTATATTAATTTCTATTTAGAATATATTTTTACCATTTAATCCAATGGTGTTCATTGGAATTAATTTCACTTTGAAATTGGACTTAAACTAGTGTCAATCTTTTAATAGATATTGTTTTTTAAAAACACGCTATTTGTTTTGACAGCGGGAATTAATTATTAAATTAATTATTGAAACTTATATGTTTTGAATTTTGTAAAATAGACATCATTTTTTATTTCGGAATATCAAAAATAGCTTAGGGTTAATTTTTGGTATTTTTCTGGAAAACATCAATTTTTGATGAATAGTGAAACAACTAAGTGGTAGTTTAAAAACTGATTATTTGTTTAAATGAAACTTTAACAATTCTATGATTTGAATTTCAAAAATCCGACATACATGGTTGTCATTAGGATGTAAAATTTGGTTCAATGGGATTAAAATAATTTTTTGGTGAATAGTAACTTTTATGTTTTATTAATCGCGATTAAAGGTAATTAGTGTAATTTATGGTAAAGATAATGTTATAATAATATGAAATGACTATGTATCATGTCCTAACCTTATTGGATGAGTCATGGACGACCAAGAAAATCCATGGGTCAACTTGGGGACCCCATGGAGCCACATTGGTAGGAAAATGACATTAATAACTTTTTATTTATAGTTAAAATTAAAATGTCACAAACATGTGATGTTTTACTAAAACAAATTTTACATGGGGTTATACAAGTCATATTTTTGACTATAAATATTCATTAGAAAGCTAAAAAGTTTTCTACATCATGATATTTTTTTTATAATTTTTAGAAATTAAATAAATTAAATTATTTATGACACCACGATGATGCATCGATTACCTCATTATTTAACAAATTAAATAAAATGAAAAGATAATGTAAAATCTAATACCTACACTTGTCAAAAACCTATTGGATTTTTCAATTTCGAACTATTATCACCTTATCCTATAAATATATAATTTTGGGACATTTAAAATCCGAAATGCATTTTATAATAATGTTACTTTTCAAGACATTCCAAGAGTGCCCCTCCTCTCCTCTTATAAAAGCCCCCCACCTCTACCACCTTACCCACACCTCTCAAGCCTTTGGCTCGGCCAACCCCTACCCATTTTGTCTCTAAAAATCCCTCTCTTACTCATAGAAGCCTCACATTGGATAGAAGTCTTTCCAAGGAATCCTTTGAGGTCAAATCAAAAAGAGTTACCCGATTTAAAGGTAAAGTCTCCCATAGTGTTATTTTGTTTTATTTTGCTTCTCCAACCCCCTAATTTTTTTATTACTTTATTTTGTAACATAAAAAGTATCTTAAATATACTTTTATGTTTTTATAAGAAGGATTCGAGCTACACTTACACACACATCTGTCTAATGGTTAAAGAACATACTGTTTCTGTGGATGGGAAATTACTGCCTCACGAAACGATGATTGTTGAATATTCTTTTAACACCTTTAAAGGTAGCCATTATTATTTTAATGTATTTTATATATGATATATATGGTATTTATGTTTCCCATATGCTTCTGTATTTAATATTTAAAACATACCTTTATGCTTTTCATACTGTGCAATTGCGATAATTTAATACGAGGAAGTGTGGACTACCGCCCCCTCAAGTGATGTGACTCGTTCATGCAATACATGGAATGTATAACGAATGAAATTAATGAAATTATGTGACCTATAAAACATATATATTATACTGGAATTATAATATATAAATATATCTCTCAATTATAATTAATTCCATTAATATGACAAAGAAATGAAAGTAGCGTTCATGCGTACGTACGGCTTACCGTCTCCATGAACGATACATTTCATTTTTTATCTCCAAATGTTATGTACTATTATAAGTACACATATTTAATGGATATATATGTCATATATTACATATAAATGATGTATATAATTCTGGAACTATAATATATATATCTCTCTTTTAGCTTTAATTCCATTAATATGACAAACAAATGAAAGTAGCGTTCATGCATACGTACGACCTACCATCTCCATGAATGGTGCTTTTCATTTTTTATCTGAAAATGTTATGGAAGAGTATAAAATGAATATGTACTAGATATATATGATATTTTAACCATTAATACTATTCTGGAAATTATTTACTTATAACTACATGGACAATCATTTTCAAACAAGTTTATTTTTGACTCATGTACCAAACATCAGAAAAAACGTCTGATATGAACTCACATTATTAACCAATTATTATAAAATTATAATATGTGATATGAACTGAATAATAATCTTTAAATGAGGTACTTAATCAATTATAAATTGTCCAATGTTTATTATTCAGGAATATAAAGAAAAAAACAAGATAAGTCAGACTTGAGGTAAGGGATCCTACCACTCTCTTTCTTTTTAAGTACACTCCTTTATGTCATTCCTTTTAAGCTCATCCTTATTATGATTGGGATGTTCTTTTATATTAATCTTACTGTACTTTTTATGTTCATATGATGAGATACCCTATTTTCTCTCATCAATCCATTTTGGAAGTTTTGAGTGGCGCCGTTAGGGTGCCGAATTTTCTTAAGAGATCCAACCTCTCTCTTTCTTTTTAAGTACTGTCCTTTATGTCCCTTATATTAAACTCCTCTTTGTTATGTTGGGGGATGTTATTTTATATTACTATTTCTGTAAATTTTATGTTAATATTATGAGAGACCCTATGTGATCTCATCAATCCATTTTTGGAAGTTTTAAGTGGCGCAGTTAGGCTTCTGTGTTTTCGTAAGGGATTTTTCATATCACTTTTATTACCGCGAGATTTATGCTAAATTTTCCACCATTTCATTTGAGTGGTGTATGTACTTCCCATAATTATATTCTTTGTGTAATATAATTTCATTTATGGGTATTTACATCTTCATTGTATGACACTTCTTTAATGGGGTGTACGTTTCGAAAGATACCCATGTCGGTAAGGGAACCTTTCACCCACCTCTTTTTAAAAGACTTCTTTTGTCGGGTATTTTAATTTACAGATTGTAATGTTAGGATATGTTCTTTTATATCCTTATTGATTTATATTTTATTTCCAAGTGATGAGATACCCTTTTTATCTCTCATCAACTCATTTTCTGAATTTTGAAGTGACGCCGTTAGGCTGTCAAATTTTTGCAAGGGAACTTCTTAACCCAATTTTGATTCTTTGGGATAAACTTGTACTCCTTGAATATGTCGTTATATTAATATGTGTGAATGTCCTCTAATTGTTTTACACTTAATATCCACTTATATTTGGTGTATTCGTTGGTCATACATAATTATGTAATTGATTTTTCCTTAATCCAAGGATACCATCTTTGTAAGGGACTTTGTATCAATAACCTTTCATTGTGGCATATATTGTTCTAATTAAAGACTTTCTTTTATACGGTGTCTAAAACCCTTTGAATTTTAATTTTATACAAAAGGAATCTTTTTCTACGAAGCGTTTTACAAAACAACAAAAAATAATGTTTCTTTTAATGTACGCGGTGACAACGACCTTTTCCACCGCCGCGAGTATTATTTGGACTTTGGCTTCCTCAATAAGCCATAATGTTTTTAAAAGTAAATAAAAACCATATACTCTTTTATGTATTTTGGTATTGAAAATGGTTTTTATAATGGATTTGTTATGATAATATAATTTAGTGATATATTGTGATCGAAATGTGGAAATGTTTTCTTTCTATTATATTTGTTTTATGTCTTATGATTTTATAATGGTTCTTGGAAATTTGACTGGTGGTTACGTGGTAAACCATTTGACGGGTGGTGCCATGAATACCAGGATGGGTGGTTACATTATAACCTCCAATGCATTGGGTATGTAAGTCAGCCGTATGGCTATTCCATTATGTGATATGTGTGGAAGTCGACTGTATGGTTATTCCATTTAAGTATGTTTATGTCTCAAGTTACCTTTATATGTTATGTATATGGGTTTTATGGTAATCTTTTGGTTACAAGAGGACATGTAATGATCTTTTATTCATTGAAGAGTTTATACTACTTCATAATGGTGAAATTTATTACTTTGATAAAGTACTCATGGTTTAATTTTTGTTTTGAAAAACTAACAGTTTTCCTTCTCTGTGTATCCCTTATTGGGCTTTTTATGATCACCCCATGTTTTTTTTGAAATTTTTTTCACAATACTTAATGTGGAATAGGGTCAAGGGTGGGAACAAAGAAACGTCATGCTATCAAAAACATGGAACTAAACAAGTTTCTTTTTAAGAGTTTTTATTTTATGGAAACTTATTAGAAGTGTCCACTTTGTAATCTTTTGAGATGTAATAGTTTTGTCCTAATTCTCTAAAACTCTAAACCTGAAAAGATCCTCTATGTGAATTATTCATTTAATTCAATAATAAGTAATGTTTATGGTTGGGTCCTTATAGTTGGTATCAGAGGTCGATTTAGATAACTTTAGAGGTTAGGGTATTCTCTAAGAATAAGTGACATTACCATAATGGTTAGGATTTTAGAAAGAGTCCTAGTTTTAGATAAAGTGAATGAGTAAGTATATCTATGTGTTTATCTTCTTCATTAGTACATGATAATTTTGTTAATATACTCACACTAACATTTTTTGGTTTTTATAAATGGATGGATCTAGGAGGCACCAAAGTGAAAATGGATTTGAAGGAAACTGTGGTGGTTCTCTGATTAAGAGACTGGATGAAATGGGGGATTCAATGAGAAATATCGTGGTTATTCTAAACTAACTATCAGGAGTCATGATCAACCACTTGAACCTTGGTGAGTTCTCTAATGCATCATGTATGAGAGAACCGACTCGATGTGGAAGTTCATGTGATAATTATAAAGGAAACCATTAAGGTTTATATGATCCATACTTTTGAGGTAATTATGGGTTACTATATGTTATGATGAAAAATGAAAGGCATGAGATAAACATGAGGTTAAATTATGTATTGGTTATTTTTTAATATTTTATCTCTTTTTGGGGAATGTTTTAAGGATTATATAGTTTTGTAAAAAGTACAACACGTAGACCGTGTGACAACCGGTCGCGTCGGACAAAGTTGCGGGAATTGAACCTACAACCAATGTGCGACTGGTATTTATCGCCTACCACTGGACTACGTGATGTACATGGTTAGTTTGACTAATTATTTTTAGTTGGACAATTTTATTAATCAATATTAAGTGGATTTTGGGTTATCTATGGAAATTATTAACCTATCATGGAGGATATGTGATTAGGTTAATTACTTTTCAATATGAGACTTCAAGAGAAACTGATGTTATTTGGAGATAAATGTTAATTTGTACCTTGGTAGACTATGTGACTAAATCCTTCAAATATTTGGGTTTCAATATTAGTTTTTTTTACTTTGATGAATTTTATGGAATTTTTTTTATCGAATGGTCTTCGTTGAACATTGGGTTTTGTTGGACAAATTTTATAGATTAAGAAAAAAATTTCTTTTTATAAAGGATTACTCATTTTTGGATTATCTGATATTGTTTTAACAATTTTGGTTTTGGTTGTTGTCTAAATACATGGGAAATATATAGTTCTCTTTTGTGGATTAGGTGATTCTCTATATGTTGATTATAGTACTCTTAATGTGAACAAGTCTTTCTAAATACTCATCATTTGGGGAAAGTATGAGTTTGTGTAAGATATCTAGTAAAAGTTGAAAGTCAACATGACAAGTAAGTATGTTTCCTTAAGATCAAAAATAAATTCCTTAATGAAAAGTAACTTAAATAAAAAATGTTGTATATTAACTTTTCCTACTGGGGAATTGAATACCGTTTAACCCACCAAAAGTTTGTGATTTTCTTGTGGTTAACTTTCTCTTAAACATGTTTTCTATCACTCTCCATCAGAAAATGACCCTTTATTTTCTCCTCCATGTCCATGTTTTCCTACATGGAATCCTAGTATGGGTTAACTTGGGTGACCTTTGTACTTCTCTTTGTTTATTTTAAAGTGATAGTTTTACTGACTCTTATTCCCATGTGGGATTTTCAATGAAGTTTCCAAGCCCAATTTTAAAATTGCGAGGATGCAATTCCCAAAAGGGGGGAAGGATGTAACACCCCAGGTAAATAAAGAATATGAGATTTTCGTATTTATCCATATTTTTGTATAAAATATTAATATTACTTTAAAGGGAACGCTATGCTCGATGGTGTACCCAATACGCAACAACAAGTTTCTTTGAAATCTTACATTGCACTCTAATAATAAAATAATATTATTTTAAATGGTAGTTAATGCCAAGCCATTGTAATGGCGAGAATGAATGGAACTAACCACAAAATGATTATATATGTTTGTCAAATTTTTTTACTTTTATCCAATAAATGTTAGAGGCTTAAAATGGAAATGAATCCAATTTTTAGCATAAATCTTCTAATATTCTTTAAAAGGTCTATTAACAGCCTTTTGATGTAGAACTATTTTTAAATATACTTTTGACAATTTTATACATTGTATTTGACAAAATAAAATCCTTCTTTATAATCTGGGCTTCAAAATTTACTTTGTGTAAATTTTTGTTATTTTTCCGATAAAGATCATTTTTAGTGAAAATGTTGCATTTTAATTCAAAACCTCCTTTTAATATGATTTATTTATATGGATAGATTATATTTTTAATTTATATTAATGTTTATTTAGAATAAGGTTTTACCATTTATCCCAATGGTGGTCATTGGAATTTATTTCACTTTGAAATTGGACTTAAACTACTGTCAATCTATTTATAGATATTATTTCTTCAAAACACGCTATTTGTTTTGACAGCTGGAATTAATTATTAAATTAATTAATGAAAATTATATTTTTTTAATTTTTTAAAATATACATCATTTTTGAATTCGGAATATCAAATATATCTTAGGGTGAATTTTTGGTATTTTTGTGAAAAACTTCAATTTTTGATGAATAGTGAAACCACTAAGTGGTAGTTTAAAAACTGATTTTTTGTTTAAATATAACTTTACCACTTTTGTGATTTGAATTTCAAAAATCCAACATACATGGTTGTCATTAGGATGTAAAATATGGTTCAATGGGATTAAAATAATTTTTTTGGTGAATAGTAACTTTTAAGTTTTATTAATCGCGATTAAAGGTAATTAGTGTAATTTAAGGTAAAGATAATGTTATAATAATATGAAATGACCATGACACATGTCCTACCCTTATTGTATGAGTCATGGACGACCGATAAAATCAATGGGTCAACTTGGGGACCCCATGGAGCCACTTTGGTTGGAAAATGACATTAATAGCTTTTTATTTAAAGTTAAAATTAAAATGTCCCAAACATGTGTTGTTTTACTAATTTTATTTACATGGAGTCATATATTTTACTATAAATATAAATTATAAAGATAAAAATATTTCCTACATCATGATATTTTGTTTATAATTTATATACATTAAATAAATTAAATTATTTATGACACCATGATGGTGTAGCGATTACCTCATTATTTAACGATTTAAATAAAATGAAAAGATAATGTAAAATCTAAGACCTAAACTTGTAAAAAACATATTGGTTGTTTGGATATAGAACTATTATCAACTTATACTAGAAATATATAATTTTGGGACCTTTAAAATTAGAAAATCATTTTATAATAATATTACTTTTCAAGACATTCCAAGAGTGCCCCTCCCCTCCTCTTATAAAAGGCCCCCACCTCTGCCACCTTACCCACACCTCTCAAGCCATTGGCTCAGAGAAACCCTGTCCATTTTGTCTCTACACATACCTATATTACTCTTAGAAGCCTTAGTTTGGGCAGAAGTCTTTCCAAGTAATCCTTTGAGCTGAAATCAAAAAGAGTTACCCGATTTAAAGGTAAAGTCTTCCCTAGTGTTCTTTTGTATTATTTTGCTTCTCCAACCCCCTAATTTTTTTTATTACATTATTTTGTAAAAACACCAGTATCTTCAATATACTTGGATGTTTTTATAAGAAGGATTAGAGATACACTTACACACACATCCATCTAATTGTTAAAAAAACATAATGTTTCTGTGGATGGCGAATTACTGCCTCACGAAACGATGATTGTTCAATATTCTTTTAACACCTTTAAAGGTGGAAATTATTATTTCACTGTATTTTATATATGATATATATGGTATTTATGTTTCCCATATGATTATTTATTTTATAATTAAAACATACATTTATGTTTTGCATGTTGTGCAATTGCGATAATTTCATTCGAGGAAGTGTGGACTACCGCCCCCTCAAGTGATGTGACTCGTTCATGCAATACATGGAATGTATAACGAATTAAATTAATGAAATTATGTGACCTATAAAACATATATATTATACTGGAATTATAATATATAAATATATCTCTCAATTATTTTTAATTCCATTAATATGATAAAGAAATGAAAGTAGTGTCCATGCGTACGTACAGCCTACCGTCTCCATGAACGGTACATTTCATTTATTATCTCCAAATGTTATGTAATATTATAAGCAAATATAAATAATTGATATATATTTCATATATTACATATAAATAATGTATATCATTCTGGATCTATAATATATATATCTCTCTTTTAGCTTTAATTCCATTAATATGACAAAAAATAAAAGTAGCGTTCATGAGTACGTACGACCTACCGTCTCCATGAATGGTGATTTAAATTATTTATCTCCAAATGTTATGGAATAGTATAAAAGGAATATTTACTGGATATATATGATATTCTAATCGTTAATACTATTCTGGAAGTGATTTATTTATAACTATATGGACTATCATTGTCAAACAAGTTCATTTTTGACTCTTGTAACAAACATCGGCAAAAACGTCTGATATGAACTCACATTATTAACAAATTCTTATAACATTATAATATGTGATATGAACTGAATAATAACCTTTAAAGGAGGTACTTAATAAATTATAAATTGACCAAAGTTTATTATTAAGGAATATAAAGAAACAATCAAGACAAGTCAGACTTGAGGTAAGGGATCCTACCCCTCTCTTTCTTTTTAAGTACACTATTTTATGCCATTACTTTTAAACTCATATTTCTTATGATTGGGATGTTTTTTTATATTAATATTTCTATACTTTTTATTTTCATATGAGGAGATAACCTATTTTCTCTCATCAATCCATTTTAGAAGTTTTGAGTGGTGCCGTTAGGCTGTCGAATATTCGTATGAGATCCAACCTCTCTCTTTCTTTTTAAGTACTCTCCTTTATGTAACTTCTTTTAAGATCTTATTTGTTATGTTGGGGGATGTTATTTTATAATACTCTTTATGTAAATATTATGTTAATATTATGAGAGCCCCTATTTGATCTCATCAATCAATTTTTGTAAGTTTTAAGAGGCGTCGTTAGGTTGCCGAGTTTTCATAAGGGATTTTTCATCTCACTTTTATTGCTATGAGATTTATGCTACATTTTCCACAATTTCCTTTGAGTGGTGTATGTACTGCCCATTATTATACTCTTTGTGAAATATAATTTCATTTATGGGTATTTACATCTTCATTGTACGAACCTTATTCAATGGGGTGTACGTTTTGAAAGATACCCGAGTCGGTAAGGGAACCTTTCACCATCCTCTTTTTAAAAGATTTCTTTTGTTGGATTTTTTAATTTACATATTGTAATGTTGGGATATGTTCTTCTATATCTATATTGATTTAAATTTTATGTCCATGTTATGAGATACCCTTTTTATCTCTCATCAACTCATTTTCTGAATTTTGAAGTGACACTGTTAGGCTGTCAAATTTTTACAAGGGAACTCCTTAACTCAATTTTTGATTCATTGGGACATACTTTTACTCCTTGAATACGTCATTATATGAATATGTGTGAATGACCTATGACTTTTTTCCACTTAATATCCACTTATATTTGGTGTATTCATTGGTTACACAAAATTATGTAATTGATTTGTCCTTAATCCAAGAATACCGTCTTTGTAAATAACTTCGTCTCAATCTACTTTCATTGAGGCATATACTGTTCTAATACAAGACATTATTTTATACGGTGTATAAAACCCTTTGACTTTTAATTTTATAAAAGAGGAACCTTTTTCTAACAAGAATTTTACAAAACAACAAAATGGAATGTTTCTTTTAACGTACGCGGTGACAACGACCTTTTCCGCCACCACGAGTATTATTTGGACTTTGGCTTCCTCAACAATCCGTAATGTTTTTAAATGTAAATAAAACCATATACTCTATTAATTATTTTTGTATTGAAAATGATTTTTTATAATGGATTTTTTATGACATTTTATTTTAGTGATATACTGTGATCGAAATGTGGAAATGTTTTCTTTCTATTATATTTGTTTTATGTCTTATGATTTTATAATGGTACTTGGACATTTGACGGGTGGTTACATGATAAACCATATGACGGGTGGTGCCGTGAATACCAGGATGTGTGGTTACATTATAACCTCCAATGCATTGGGTATGGAAGTCGACTGTATGGCTATTCCATTATGTGTTATGTCTGGAAGTCGACTGTATGGTTATTCCATTTAAGTATGTTTATTTCCCAAGTTACCATTATATGTTATGTATATACGTTTTATGGTAATAATTTGGTTACAAAAGTGAATGTAATGATATTTTATTCATTTAATATCTTATACTACTTTATAAAGGTGGAAAGTATTACATTGATAAAGTACTCATGGTTTACTTGTTGTTTTGAAAAACTAACAGTTTTCCTTCTTTTTGTATCCCCTACTGAGCTTTTTATGCTCACCCCAAGTTTTTTTTGAAATGTTTTTCACAGGAATTAATGTGGAATAGGGTCAAGCATGGGAACAAGGAAACGTTATACTATCTAAAACATGGAACTAGATGAGTTTCTTTTTAAGAGTTTTTATTTTATGGAAACATAATAGAAGTGTCTACTTTGTAATATTTTGAGATGTAATAGTTATGTCCTAATTCTCTAAAACCCTAAACCTGAAGATATCCTCTATGTGAATTATTCATTTTATTCAGTAATAAGTTATGTTTAAGGCTGGGTCCTTATAATGTTAAATTTTAATATTAATTTAAAACATTTAATATATAGAGAGAAATTTGTAGATAAATGTTTTTTTACCATTAATTATTCTTAATCCTATTTAAAATTGATTAATAATTGAAGGATCTCCAAAATATTTTTATATAGGTTGAAAATGTGTTTTAAAATCTTTTTTAATAAGAGATTAATTTATTTAATTATATTGAAATTACATAATTTTAGTTAAATAATTCATTGAAACTAATTTGTTAGCATGATCACAGTAATTAATGTTAATCCTTATTGTCTCATATTTTTTCATAAAAATAAACTTCTATTATTATATAATTGGTTTATGTTGATATAAAATATTGAATCCCTTATGTTAGATTATGTTCCTACAAGTGGTGAGAAATAATTTTTAATATAATTGAATAAAAGCAGTTTTTAGAGTAATATATTACTTATGTTTCCAAAACATTAGACAACTGTTTTATACATTAAACATAATATTTTAAATGATTTTTTTCTCTATCTATCTCTCTATATATAATAGTTATAATGGAATTTTTTATAGGATTTTTTTAATATTGACTTCATGATAAAGTTAAAATTATTTTAGTATTAGTAAAAACTATATTTTTTTTATATTTTCCTAAATTTAAATTTTTATAGATAAATAAAAAATTTACCCAAAGAAAATTTTTACTTTTATAATAATAAATAGGAATATTTTTATCAAAAACAAATTAAATAATTTATAAATTTATCTTTTAAAATAAAATTTTATATATCAAGAAAAAAACATCTATTGAAAAAAATGATTTTTTAAATCATTATGTGATTTCAATATTATTTAAAAATAATTTCTAATTTAAATAATGTTTATATATTTAAATATTATATATTATAATAATAATAATTTATTTTTTTTTAATTTAGTTCATTAATAAATTTACCCGTTAATTGAGAATGAATAATACTATTAATTATATTTCTTGAGAATTTAATCATTTCTTATTAGTTAGTATCTCTTTTTAGAGGATTTATTAATCTAACAAATATTTTTTTATAATTCTCATCATATATTTCACGACTCACCTTAGTTCTAGGAGTCATGTAGAGAAATATATTGAACATAGTATGAATTTTGAGAAAAAAATATATTCCAAAATATTGGGTAATTACATAGTATGTGTTATGATAAGGTAAAATAATACATCATTTATAAATGGAATAAGTGACCACAATTTTAATACTAATCCAAGTGAAATAATCTAAATTATAAAATGATATTATTTAACACCACCGTCAAGAAGGATCTATATGACCTCAAAGAAAAAAAATACTAATAGGGTGAGTATAAAAGTGTACCTAGTTGGTTCTTCCTCAAAAATATTGGTTTACAGGTGAATATGGAAAATAAATCCTTAGGTAATTACAATTATAAATATTAATAACTTGTTTAAAACAATCAAAATAACCTCATCACAATAAATCTTTTAACACATGTTATCACCCAGATCACCACATCTAAATCATCACAACCATTTCCCCACATCTGTATCACCACAACCACCGTGTATCACTATTTGAACCTCTAATGATGTTATATATATAGCCACAATAAATATCCACCATCAAAATAATAAAAACAATAACTATATCTGAGGACTAATAAAGAACAACAACAACCACAATTATATAGTAGTTCAACAAAAAAACAATACCTATAGGGGAATTAAATACCCTCGTGAATACTAAATCCGTAATGTAACTTCATAATCTTGGAAAAAAAATATATTCATCATAAAAATATCATGTTATATAGTGTATATTACCCCCACTTGTATTCCCTTGGGGTTGAATCATTAAATAAATATGTTTTACAATTTTTTCTAAGAATTAAACTTCATCACTAATTGTGATAAAAGAATATCAATATATTTTCAAAACTATATCATTCATTAATAAATTTAAATATATAATTAAATTAAATTAAATTACATATTGTGATAAACTATAAAAACATAAGTAAAACACAAATATTAAAATTTTATTATTCAAAATAAAAGGCTTTGTCCTTAGCATGACATGGAATAATCAAATTCTATATGATGCACTAGTATATTCTAATATTTATAATGATTATATCCTTATTATCATGTGTATATAAGTTTCTTCCAAAGAAAATATTCACTCCTATAAAAATACAAGATTATATATAGAATAAAATACAATTAAAGACCTACTCGAGTTTAATTGATTATTTATTTACATTTGAATAACTTGAATCTATTTCGGCTTACGAAATTATTATTAATATTTAATGAAATCACTATTTAATCCAAATAAACTATATTATACTCATTCAAACTATTTAATTATTATTTATTACTTATAAAATCATGATATATCTATTAAAGATTCAATTAGTAGATAATCATTTAATCAATAATCTAATCAATATATTCTTTATGCTTACTTATCAATTTATTCACTCAAGACTCATAATTAACCTCTATCAATGTATCATATCATCTAACAAATTCACCATCCTCCTCAAAAAAATATGATGTTTTCCTGAAATATTCAATATGATTTCATTATAAATTATGACATGTTACTTTTTACCATGGTGTTTTTCTTCTTTGAATCCCTCAAATGAATTGAACTACTTCGTGTAATTTGAAAACCGTGACCATGATTAGAAAACATGGAATGTTATTTACATATTTTTCTTTCATATCATGATCCATGACATTATTTATAATATATTTTCAAAAAATAGCCTCAATAGGAAAAAAATGAAAATTAAATAAAAAAATGGTTTGGTTATCTCACTATTTTTATAATCACAAATGTTAAAAAACGTTCAAAACAATAATTTTTCCTCAATATAGTGGATGTAAAAAATTGAACCATGATGTGTTTTTCTTATCCATAGTGTCTAATAAGTCTTGAAAAAATATCCTAAAACCAGTTACTCTAATAAAAACATTTCCCTTAAATTTTTTATAATTCATTTTTCAAATACACATTCCATGACTTTTTTTTTCAAACCTCGCAATATGGTTTTTTTAATTTTTTATTCAATAAACCTATAACTTAATTTAATTTACTTTGAAAATATATTAAACACTCATAACATGTAATTAGACTTATAATGAGTAATATTAACTCAATTTGAATTAAATAACATATGAATATCAATAATTAATCAGAAAAACCAACACATAAACACTAAATCTCAGTCCATAACACTGAACATACAACAAAAAAATCAATTCCAACAACATCCCCTTTAGATTTAATTAGTAATATATTGTCAATAAATTCATTCATTTTAATTCATATCAACATTTTTCCAAAAAAACATCACCTCTTTAAAAGTGTCAATGGGATACTAAATAATCAATTCATATCATATATGAGAGAATGAGATATATGAAGTTAATGATTTAAAATATATATCATTATTTATAAAAGCTCCTAAAACCTCATTCTTAACAAAATTTTTATAGTTTTTGATATCAAAGCCGCAATATATATTTCAACAGAAAAATTCCTATACACATTCTCATATACCATTTCAAAAACAACTACACCACTCTCTCCCTCTCTCACAGATACAGACACTAAAATATTTATTTTCCTCTTTATATAATTCCCCACATACATTCCCATTAAAGGAAACAAATAAGGTTAAAATTATGATTTTTATCTCCACACATGACAATATAAATTGAAATAATAAGAATATTTTTTACTTATACACCATATCATTTTTCTGAAAATGTGAGGGTTGGACTTTCATTGTCATAAACAAAATTTAAAAACATATCTTTATACAATGTTTTGATAAACATATCCATCACACATTCCATTATAAGAAAAACCTAATCTTCAATATAGAAACCCCCAACCATAGTATCCAAGACCCAATGGTTATTTATGGAAATTTAAATCGTATATATAAGATCATAATTTAAAATATCTAAAAAAAATACTGTTAGGAGATTTGATACAAACACGAACATTGTATTACATTGGATACACAAAGTCTATCATGACAACACATGAAAAATAATTATTTTTCTATGATTATCATTGTATCAGATGTATTATAATACAAGGTTTCCTATATAAATGGGGAAACCATATAATAGGTAAGCTTAAAAAATCTAAAAGGGATAAAATTTAATTGTATAAAACACGGAATAAACATGAAATTCAAAATATATAATGAAGAAATAGTCAAATAATTACATATAAATGGTATAATTGACATAAAACTAATATGATAAATCTTGTTATAATTTTTATCATCCTTTTTTGATAAATCAACTACATAAATAATTTGAATTTTGTGTATTAAATATAACTTTTTACATTTTTATAATTTAGAAGTAAATTTTTAAATGGATTAAATATAGATTTGTAATAATCTTATTCATTTTGAATTAACTTTTAATCCATAAATTTATATTTTTGAATATAGATTTTTATTATTAAAATTGATTTTTTGTATATTGTTAATGTTTTTATTGAATTTGATTTTAATATTAAATAAGCTACATTATATTTAGGTTTCATTTTTATTGGTTGAAGCTGAAAAATTACATTGGTAGACTCATGTTTCCACACTCAGAAGGTAGTTTTGATAGATCTACCATAATACATCACCATCATTGACCATAAAGCTCAAGTGACCATGAATATAAATATATCATAACTTCATTCATGTGGTCGATCCACTAAATAATCCTAGAGATACTATGTATGAAAATATTACAAAGTAGTCAAGATAACACATGATAAAGACGACTTACTGCTTGTTAAAATCCTAGATGACCTTGAAGAAGTCAATACTATAAATGAGAATTACTCTCATACTATGAGAAATAAACTTCAATCCATTTACTAATTTAAACAAATAACCACAATCATAATTTCAATAAATTGTGGTACCTAAAACTACCAAATGAAGACTTTGCAATCAACTTGGAGATGAACGACCCTATATCCATAGATTAGAATCAATGAAGCATTTGAATATTCAAATAATTTGATGATGGTATTTTCAGAGTATTTGATAAAAAGGTAAAAATGCTACTTCCCCAAATAAAATCGTGTATTTTCATTGAAGACTCACGACAGTTTCACTACTACTCTGTTTATGTTTGATGAATGTAGGTAAAATATTCACCAAGATTGTAGATACCTGACCCTAGAATATCCTGGGATGATGCCTTGAAACATGATGTACCATTAGTTACAGAAACATGCACAAATAAATTACACAACAGGACCCATAGAGAGGATTGAATTTGCATCAGGCTCTGAGAAACCAACTATTTCTGAAATGTTTCTTCTACTAAAAGCTGATACCAGAAAAAATTTATTTCTAAAACATAGGGTAAGAATACGAATTCACAGTAAGGGGTTTAAAGATAACATACTATACCCAAAATAACTTTTGAAAACATTCTTTAAACCATTTCATAAAACAATCTTCTTAAAGAAAAGCTGTAGCAGATGTAACAAGACATAATAAAATTTCTTAATTAGAAAAATGCCAACAGAATTACAAGGACACATGATTAAATTATAGGAATTCTTAATAAGAGTAATAAATAAAATAAATTATAAACATGTATTAAATAATAATATTTAACCACAAATTAAACAGTTAAGAGTAATGAATAATTAAAGTTATGCATAAAGGTATTAAATTTAGTTTCATACATCGAATACTAAATCACTGATTGCTATACATATGTCATGCCATAAGCTTTTACATTTCTGATACTCATAAGTACTGGCTCTTAACCATTAATATTCTACTAGTTGAATATCCATTTGGTTAATTAATTATCATACATATAATGAGGGAATTTATAATGATGGAATTTAATTTATGTGTCGCCTCACCAAGACCTAGGGGCTAACTGTAACTATACCCCTATCTAGAGAGCCTCTTCAACTGAACTCTATCCCGGAGAGCCTATGTAACTGGACTCCAACCCGGAGGTTCTGCTCTAACCGGACCCCAATCCCAAGGGCTTACTTTTACTGGTCGCCAACCCAGAACATACTACTCTAATACATTCCTCATATGTTTAATAAGTAAATGTATCCAATGTGTGCATTACCACTTTGAATACCTAATTCCATGTATTTTATTTGGGGTGTCCCATGCCTCTCCAAATAATTTATTCTTAATTCATTATTAAAAGTGATGAATAAGAAATATTTCAATTTATCACATAAATTAATAACTTTACAACTTCTTCCTTAAACATTCAACACATTACATTACATGTTTATAACTTATGATAGGTATTATTCATGCTCAATTCATGCACTGATAAATGGAAATGACATTTGACTAAATCATGATATGTCAGCTATTACTTAGATAATAATCTTCCTAATGACATGCATAAACTAGTAAACATTCTTTGCACTTGTGATATTAATTTAAAACAAGAAATCGATGAAAGGACTGGGTTACCACAGAAAATTATAGTTCATTAATTTTCAAAATCCATGATTTATGATAATGAATATTTATTATTTAAAACAACTAAGTTTGAATTAAGGCACATGTCATTTGTACAAGAATCATGCGCTGATAAACAGTCTTGTCTTGTCAAATGGACATACCTTATGTTGCATAACATTTAGGGAGAATTGGTTCACAATGAAAAAATTGTTTTATGTTGTGAATTCATTCATGATAATATAATTAAACATATAAAAAACAAACATTAACTACCGAAGTTTGTTTTAGGCCATGTTCATTAAGGTTATGGTCCAAACATATAGGTTCGTACATATAACCATAACCACAATCATTTAATAAAAATAGTGAAGAGTAACTCAGACATGTTAATATAATGTTTCAACCCTCCAATATTTACAATCATGAATTATGTATATCAAAATAAAGGCTTTGAAATAACTACACTTAGAGTTTTGTGTAAAAAATTAATTCAATGAGGTGTGTATAAAACTTATAGTTTTTAATCAAAGCCAAAATAAAATATTTGAAAACACATGTTTTGTACTTTCTTCAAAAACCTTAGAAAATTTTTATAAATACAATTAGAGATTGAAGTTGGCTTATATACACAAGTACTCATATACCCAATTATACATTATGAGCATACATAAGGATCTCATACCTTACTTATTTGATAATTGAATGATAATCAAGAATATGAATTAAAAGTATAATGATGAAATGCTTAAACCACATGTATATAATATAAATATATATTTAAGATAATACAAAATCAAGTATAAATGTTTTCTTACAAAAATGACTAAATGGATTTCATAGTTCTCCAATAACATTAAAACTCAAACTTAGAAATCTTAAATCTGGGCTTATGGGATTTTTTAAAATCTGGATGTGTATATTATACTTATATATTTATATACATATATAGATATATGTTTCTGATTATGTATATAAGGTATAAAAGAAATTTTCATGAGGTATCCATACTTCAGGTTTACAAACACCCTATAACTCAGAATCCCATAACTCTAAATTGGGAAATGAAAAATTTAGACTCAAGATGTAAGATGATGTATATTAATATAACATGTTTATATAATCGTAAAACATAACACTCAACAAGAAAAGAAAATATAAATCCCCTACCTTAGCTTGAGGAGGAGGAGGAGGAGCTCAGAAAAACATTGGAAATCCCGGAGGAGATTTGTCGAGGGTATGCTAGAAGCTGAGAGAAAATTACTGAGAGTTTTGGGATGCCCCATGTCATTTTTTTAAAAACCATAAAGAATATTTTAATACAAGTTCATGGAGACCGAGGCCCAAGTGTCTTATAAAAATAGTAATAGTTAGTCCTTGTGGAATTCGTATAAAAGGAGGGAGACCAGAGGTTGTCACAAGAGAATAAGAACGATGCAATATAGGGTGTGGGGTTACTAGTTTAGGGAACGTCGTGGGAAGGAAGACAGCATGGAAGTGAAATATTGGAAAAAAATGAACTTTTGGGATTTGATCTGGGTTTGATCCAACGGTCGGGGTACATCTGCGGTTTCTAAAGGTGATGGACGGCTCAGATTGATCTATGGAAAGATCGGGTGGCTCATGATCGTTGCGACATTTTTAAAAACCTCAAATGGACTTGATTATATTGTGTTGGATAGAAATGACCACGAAAAATATGGTGAAAGATAGTGGAAGTTGACGGTCGAACACGGGGTCGAGATCGATGGCCCAGATCACAAGATACGTGATCCAATGGCCCTAATATCATTTCTCCCAAAAAAAACACATCCCACATCAAATTGGGGAGGTGTGCATGGATTCTTTATAAGAGTAAGCCTTAGAAGTATCACTCAAAAATCACAAAGCACATATAATATGTGCCTTACACATGGGCTCCCACTCCCCCCCGCAGGCCTCGACCCACTTATGCCTCGCCACAGACTCACCCCCGCGGTGGTGCGCTCAAACGCTCCTTCTCTCATGAGCCCTTCAGGGAAAATATGCCTGCACTCGTGCTGGCCAAGGCCTGTGTTGAGGGCTAGGCTCAACCACCTTGCATGAGTTGCATCCCTTATCCCATCTATAAAGCGTGGGCCCTAGAGGGCTTAATATTTTATAAAAACAAACCTAAAAATGATATGAATTCTTAAGGAAAAATAATACTATATAAAAATTACCCTTTTAAAATGACTTTTATATATCTAAATAAGGGTTAATGAATAAATAATTATACTTTATCTTGTAATATTTCTCAAATTATTTTTAAACACTAAAGCTTTATCATTCTAGGTTATAAATTAAAATTTTGGTATACCCACATAAAATCTATTATATTAATATTATAGTAGTCAAAACTAAGTTAATAAAAAACATAGTTTAGTTAAATGAAATTAATCATAGTTTAAAACAATTTTCTTTTAAAAAAATTAAGATCATTATATTGTATTTTGAAATATTTGCAAAGTGTATTGAATTATTTAATACTTTTTCAAAATAGTGTAAACCAAAATATTTCACCATAATTAGATGTTATCTTATAATTTTCAATTTGTAAATTTTGTAAAACCATGTTGTACATAAATGGTTTTAGTTAATTCACCACAAGGCCATCAACTATAATTATAGCCATTGGAATCCAATGGTCACCCAAGGCAATGGTCAAGTTGTTGCTTTATATAAAACCATGCCTTAGGGTGTCCTAAATTCAAGGAAATTAGAGAATATGGTTCATGTCATACAATTGGTGCTTAGTGTGGCCACAGTGGCTTTGGCCATTATTATGTTCATTATTACAGATTATAAGGATCCATATTATTTCCTTAGGATTCTCGTTGTTTTAAGTGGTGTCCCTGTAATTGTGATAGGGTTTATAAAAGGTATATTGTGGTATAAATTTTTGTTGTGATCTTGGAAAATTGTAAACGCTACTCTGTTCTTGTTTAAATGAAAAGTCTTGTGTCCTTTTGTGTGTTTTACTCGATTTCATTCTAATATAAATTAAAACAATATTATTAATTCCTCATGAGAAACATGTTTTGGTCAGTTGATATGAAATTCAAACAATATGTAAACATAATCTTATCATTACACGAGGTTCGTGTTTTGGGGTGTTACAATATTCCACTATATGAAGAATTTTTTCCTTGAAATTCATTCTACATACACATAAAAGAAAGACTCATTTACCAACTTTACCACAACCTCCATCATGGAGGGTCCTCTGGTGTGGCCAGGTGAATTCCTATGTTTATGTTCAACTCTTCAGCTTCTATGGCCCAGATACATTTTGAGTAGAAAGGGTTGAACCTATACATAGTGAATTCGAGCTTCCACATAGATTCTCGAGCGGTGGAAAGATCAGAGATGTCCAAATGGACCAACTCTCAACGAATTCTCTAGATTGACTCTTATTTGAGGATATCTAAGTCATATGGATTGTCGTATAAGCTGAGACTAATGAGACGATAGATGTATACTACACAAAGGATTCCCTCTAAAGCAGCCTCTTGAATTCTCTCTCTAGCCACGAGGTTCCGGCCCAGAGTAAAGCATAGAAAGAGTCCTTCATGGTATTTTCCTCTGTGCCTGTACTAGGCTAATTGAACCATGGCTATTATTTAATATATTTAGGAATTCTTCAGACAAGAACGAAGCATTTATGGACTATTTGACACTTATTAAAGTTGTTTGCACGTTTTTCACAAATTTGAAAAAAGTAGGTACTCCTATTCCCAGGTTTTTACCAAGATGGTGTTGAGTATCTTGGTAGGAAGCGATAAGATGTGAGTCTATCCTTCCTTATGAAAAAAATTTTATGGAAGTTCAATCGTTGATATCCATCCAAGGGTATAAACAGAATAAAGAAATGAGAGATGACAAATTATATTTTTAAAAAACCACTAGTTGATAAAAAGTAAAGGCTAATGGTTTCACCAATTCCCTGATACAGAAATCCCCAAAAATAGTTCAAAACTTTTGCTCTCCCTGAACCATATGCAACCTGAGCAATCAGTTTTGATATCGTGGCTGCACTTGTATTGTCTCTATAGTCTGACATGTGGGGTGTACAACTGGGAGACGTCTGTATGTACTTGTTATCTGTACACAGAATGGGAGACTTTATATTCAAGGATGTAAAAGTCCATTACCTAACCAAAATGTCCATAGGACAGGACTTGAAACATATATCCTGCATGGAGGTCTCTCGCTACTGCAGCTTCTTGGAAGGTCGTGAGGGGATGGATACCTTCTACTGTAGTGAAGCATCTAAAAATCCGGTTGTAGTATTTTCCCCATTGTAAGTAGGATGTAAATTGGGTTTTAATCATAAATATGTAATCCATTCTTGCTCTTCAGTGGAGTTGAATTATTCAGGGAGAGTTGGATATGTCATAGAGGTGTTTACATGTCATTTGGATATGGGAATAGTTTATAAAATTTTCATTGCTAGCTATGGAAATTATAGTTTCTAGGGCCTCATTGGTAAGAGATAAAAAACTAGTACATTCATTTTCCATCTGAAAATCAGGAAAAATTTTATATTTACTAATTCCTAAATATGTTTTTCTTTGTTTCAGTTCTGGTTTTTCAGATTCATCCAAACATAATCCTCTAATACCAACTTTAGATACCCAACCCTAGAATACCCAAGGCTGGTGCCTTGAAACATGATGTGAAATTAATTACAAAAACATGCACTGGTAAATTACACATCATGCCCCATAGAGAGGATCAAATTTGGTTTAGGCTATGAGAAACCAGCTACATCTAAAATGTTTCTTCTGCTAAAAGATGATACCTGAAAAAATTATTTCAAAATAATAGGGTGAGAATATTAATGCCCAGTAAGGGGTTTACAAATAACATACTATACCCAACATAAATTTTTAAAACCTTCTTTAAACCATTTCATAAAAAAATCTTCTTAAATAAAAGTTATAACACATGTAACAAGTCATAATAAAAGTGCTTAATTAGAAACATGCTATCAAAATAACAAGGATACACGATTTGATTATAGGCATGCTTAACAAAAGTAATGAATAAAATAAATTATAAACATGTATGACATAAGAATATGTAATCACAAATTAAACAATTAAGAGTAATGAATAATCAGAGTTTCACATTAAGGTATTAAATTTAGTTTCATACATCGAATACTAAATCATTGAGTGTTATACATTTGTCATGCCATAAGATTTTACTTTTCTGATACTCATAAGTACTAGCTCTTAACCATGGACATTCTACTAGTCAAATATCCATTTGGTTAATTAATTATCATACACATAATAAGGGAATGTATAATGTTGGACATTGATTTATGTGTCCAGGCCTCAGCCAAGACCTAGGGGATTACAATAACTGGACCCCAACCCAGAGAGCCTCTGTAACCGGACTCCATCCTGCAGAGCCTCTATCACCAGACTCCAAACTAGAGGTTCTGCTATAACCGGACCCCAACCCAGAGGGATTACTTTTACCGGTCCCCATCCTAGAACATACTAGTCCAATACATTCCTCAAATGTTTAATAAGGCAATGTATCCAAACTATCCCATACCACTTTGAATACCTAATTCCTTGTCTTTTATTTGGGGTGTCCCATACCACTCCAAATAATTAAATTGTTAATTCATTATCATAAGTGATGAATAATAAATAGTTCTATTTATCACATAAATTAATAACATTACAATGTCTTCCTTAAACATTCAATGCATTACATTGCATGTTCATATCTTTAGATAGGTATTATTCATGCTCAATACATGCACTGATAAATGGAAAAGACGTTAGACTAAATCATAATATGTTAGTTATTATTCAAATAACAATCTTCCCATCAACATGAATAAACTAGTAAACATTCATTCTGCATGTGATATTAATTTTAAAAACAAATGCAATGAAAGAAAGGGGTTACCAAATAAAAGATAGTTCCTTAATTTTCAAAATCCTTGATTTATGGAAATGAAAATTTATAGTTTAAAATTACTAAGTTTTAATTAAGGCATAAGCCATTTGTACACAAAGCAGGCACTGATAAATGATCTTGTCTTTTAAATGGCCACAACTTATGTTTCATAAACTTTAAGGCCAATTGGTTCACAGTGGAAAATATGATTTTATATAGTTCATGCATTCATGATAATTTAATTAAACATATCAAAATCATATATTAACTTCCGAAGTTTGTTTTATCCCAAGTTCATTCAGATTATGGTCCAAATGTATAGGTGCATACATATAACCATAACCACTCTCATTTAATACAAATAGTAGAGAGTAACTCATACATGTGAATATAAAGTTGTAACCCTCCAATATTTTCACTCATGAATTAAGTATATTAAAATAATGGCCTTGAAATAACAACACTTAGGGTTTTGTGTAAAAAATTCATTCAACGAGGTGTGCATAAGAAGTAGAGCTTTTAATTAAAGCCAAAAGAAAATATTTCAAAACACATGTTTTGTACTATCTTTGAAAACATTGGAAATTTTTATAAATACAACTGGGTATTAAAGTTGGCTTATACACACACGTACTCACATATCAAATTATACATTATGAGAAATCGTAAGGATAAAATACCTTGCTTATTTGATAATTTTAAGATTATCAAGAATATGAATTAAAAGTATAATGATGAAATGTATAAACCACATGTATATATTATTAATATATATTTACGATCATACATAATTAAGTATAAAAGTTTTCTTACAAAAATAACTCCATGGATTTCATAGTTCTCCAATAACTTTGAAACTCAAACTTAGAAATCTTAAATCTGGGCTTATAGGGTTTTTGAAAATCTGAGGGTCGTGTTTATTATACATATATATTTATATACATATATTGATATATGTATCCGATTATGTACATAAGGTATACAATAAATTTACAAGATGTATCCATACTTAGGGTCTACTAACACCCTATAACTCAGAATCCTATAACTCTAAATTGGGTAAAGAAAAATTTAGACTCAAGTCGTAAAATGATGTATATTTATATAACAGGTGTATATAATCATACAACTTAACACTTAACAGGAGAATAAAATATAAATCCCCAACCTTAACTTGAGTATTTGGAGGAGGAGCTTAGGAAAATAATGCAAATCTGGGAGGAGATTTTTCAGGGTATGCTGGAAGCTGAGATCAAAGGCCTGAGAGGATTGGGATGCCCGATGTGTTTTTTATAAAAATAATACTGAATATTTTAATACAAGTGCATGGAAACTACAGCCCAAGTGGCTTATAAAAATACTAATAGTTAGTCCTTGTGGAATCTGTGTGAAAGGAGGGAGGCCAACGACTGTCACGAGAGAAGAAGAACTGTGTAATATAGGGTGTAGGGTTACTGGTTCAAGGAACCCCATAGGGAAGAAGACAACGTGGAAGAGAAATACCAGAAGAAGAAAAATCAACAGTCGGGATTTGATCTGGGTTTGAACCAACAATCGGGGTAAATTTGCGGTTTCCAAAGGTGATGGATGGCTCGGTTCAATATATGGAATGATATGGTTGCTCATGACCTTCGTAGTGTTTTTAAAAACCTCGAACGGTCATGATTAGATTGCGTTGGATTGAACGGCCCATGAAAAATGCGGTGAAAAATCACAGTAGCCGAGGGTCGAGCGCGGGGTCGAGATCGATGTCCCAGATCATGTGATACATGATCCAATGACCCTGATCTCATTTAGCCTAAAAAAAAGCATCCCACATCGAATCAGAGAGGTGCGTGCGGCTTCTTTATAAGCATAAGCCTCTAAAGCATCGCTCAGAAATCACACAACACACACACACAGGGGGACTTACACACTGGCTCATGCTTCCCCCTACAGGCCTCAACCTACCTATGCCTCTCCGCATCCTCACACCTGCGATGGCACACTCAAATGCTTCTACTCCTGTGCGCCCTTCGGGGGGAACTATGCCCACGCTCGGGCCAGCCTAGGAATCGGCTGAGGGCTAGGCTCAGCCACCTAGCATGAGCTACCTCCCTTGGCCTAGCCATAAAGGGATAGCCCTAGAGGACCTAATTTTTTATAAAAACTAACCTACAAAATAATATGAAGTCTTAAGAAAAAATAATACTATATAAAAATTACTTTTCTAAACATGACTTTTATATATCTTAAAATGGGTTAATGAATACATAATTATACCTTATCTAGTAATATTACTCAAATAAATTTTAAACACTAAAGATTTAACATTCAATGTTATAAATTCAAATTTTGGTATTCCCACAAAAAATGTTTTATACTAATATTATAGTAGCAAAACTAAGTTAATAAAAAACATAGTTTAGTTAAAAGAAATTAAACATAGTTTATAACACTTTTTTAAAAAAAATTGAAGGTCATTACATTGTATTTTGAAATATTTTCAAAGTGTTTTGAATTCCTTAATAAATTTTCAAAATTGTGAAATCCAAAATATATCACCATAATTAGAATATATCTTATAGTTTCCAATATGTAAATTATGAAAACCAAGATGTACTTAAATGTTTTTAGTTAATTCACCAAAAGGAAAATGGATATAATTATAGATGTTGGAATCCAATGGTCACCCAAGGAAATGGTCAAGATGTTGCCTTATATAAAACCATGCCTTTGGGTGTCCTAAATTCAAGGCGATTGAAGAATATGGTTCATGTCATACCATTGGTTCTTAGTGTCTCTGTAGTGGCTTTGGGAATTCTTATATTCATTATGACAAATTCTAAGGACCCATATTTTTTCCTTGGGGTTCTCGTTTTTTTATGTGGTCTCCCTATAATTTTGATATGGTTTTTAATAGGTATATTTGGGTAGGAATGTTTATTTTAATCTTGGTACATTGTAAACACTACATTGTTATTGTTTAAATGAAAATTCTTGTGTCCTTTTGTGTGTTTTACTCATTTTAATTCTAATATAAATTAAAACCATATTATTACTTCTTCATGATAATCATGTTTTGTTCAATTATTATGAAATTCAAACAAAATGTAAACATAAACTTTTCAATACATGAGGTTTGAGTTTTTGGGTGTTACAAAGATTGTTATTGAAGATTATAAAATCAATATTTGGAGTCTGATTGAGAATATGCGATGGTGTTACTTATGTAGGTTAAAGATGTTGGGTATGGACAACCCTTAGTTGTTTCCCCAATTTTATGGATTTTGTAGTGTTGAAATATGCACAGAAGTTTCTAAATTTGATGATTACAATAGTTTCTTAATTTTTAAGAATCCATATGTGAAAATGGGAATGAATCATTGAAGAATTCAAGGACAAATGTTATTGAGGAAGGGTAATAAGACACAAAGATAAATTTGAATCACTTTTATGCACAAAAATTGGGAGGAATAAGGGGAATCCAATGGACGATTCAAGTATTCTGAATATCCAAGAATCTAATATTCTAATATGGTTGAATATGTTAAACTCATGCAAGGGTTGTTGAAAAAAGTTTAAATATCACATCCCACAAAAGGGTACAATCTCGGGGGGCCTTTATTTAAAGATAAAATCCCTAAGGAACATTTTATGTCGTGGTGAGGAGGAAATAATGTAAAGTTCAATATAGACTGAACCAATTGGAAGATATAATGATATTATGTGAGGGAAGTCCAGCTATTTTCTATGGTTGCATTAATGTATATGGTCATGTTTAATAAGGGTAAGTCCAATTCTAATGTCAAGTCAAAATCACGATGCACTACTCGATGATCTTCCAGGCTCGTTGAATGTCTCGGGTAGAACTAGACTTGAACCAGCATGTTTCTATCATCAAACTCACTATCTCATGTTTAAGACTGAACCTTTTTTCACTAAATCCCAATTATAGTTATAACATCACATGTTTTAAAAAAAATAAAAAAAATAAAAAAATATATTGTAACTCTATAAAAATAAATATATAATTAAATAATTTAATATTTAATATTAAAATTAGATTTTATTTTCATAAGTTAACAATTTTTGTGCGACACAATTTATATAAATTTTTAAATAAAATGTTATAGTTGAGAAATTTTGGTTGTGGATAATTAATAGGATTAATATAATCATTTGATAAAAAAATAAATAAGATGTATTGAATATCAAAATAATTAAAACTATAGATAATAAGATATCATATTTTTTCTAGTATATTTAGTAGTTAAGTAAATTAGACATTATGTTAAAAAATGGATAGCTCCACAAGACACTTGGGATACCACTAGAAAACATAATGGGGTAGAAATATCAATAACATTGTAGTTCCATCTCGAGTGAATCACACATAATCATGTGTGAGCACCTACACGTGAATGAATGTATGAAAGTGGAGGCACACAAGAATGAATTGGATGGTGTATAGATGGTGAGGGAGACAACATACAGGTTGGAATGGTGGCATGTACATGCTGGGTGATGTGTGGTTTCAAGAAAAACATTGGGTACTCACATTGACCCACTGATGGAATATACTAGCATATATATGAGTGATTGACTGAGTAAATCTTATATTTGAGATTGCAATATTCTTTCAATCTAACTCTGAATAAAAAATCCACAAATAACATTGTTTGTTCAATCATATCGATTAAATTCATCTAAACATAATGTTGTTTCATCTTGTTCATTGTATATTAAACTAATAAATCATGTCATTTTACTCTAATTATTCTTATTGATCTTTATCACCAGTATCCAAATTCAATCTTGATGTACCTTCACTTTCTCAGTGCTTCTTTTCCACCATCTTCTATCATGTGACCACTATCATCCAATCCATTTTCATCAACAACCATCCACAGCAACGTTGTCTTAAACCATCTTTTAATGTCATTAGTGGTTTGGAATATATTTATACATATATATATATATATATATATATATAATTTTTTGAGATAATGATCTTCCATGATTCATAAGTAATCTTGTTAATGATTTATCTAATATCACATTCTTCCTCTCAATATTTGATCCATTTTATTCATTCAAATTATTTATATATTTATAAACATATATATATATATATATATGTATATAGTTAAGCCTATTCAATTCATTGGGTTTTTACAAGGTATAAGGGATGCAAGGATGAATATGTTATAACAAAATAACAAAAAAATGTATATGAAAAAGTGAATACGACTGTTCATCATATTCCTCCATGGTTTTCAGTTTTTACAGAAACATGATATATATATATTTTCCACTGATAATTCATATTATAAAATATATATATTCATGGAAGAAAAATAGTGGATCGGTTTTGATTCTTGTTAATGTCATATTCCTCCTTGGGATACACCAGTTATGACAACTATATATATATATATATTCTCAATAAATTTTTTTATTACATATTGAAAACAACTTTTAGGAAATTTTTTTTTCTCGTAAAAGATTCTCTGTTTGTATTTTTTAGGCACAAAAATGTATATGAAATTATATATATAAATATCATGTCATCTATATATTGTATTTTTGTATTTGAAAATGGGATGAATATCAGAATTGATATTTACATTTGTAACAGCCCAAGATTTTATAAAAAATATTCTTTTTAATTTTATTAATGTCTTGTGTTGTACGCTACACCAAAAGGAGCTTGCACAACACGCATCCTTGACTTGCCTTGCATTACACGCAATCGCGACCTTCCTCGATAGCGTGTGTAATACGCAATACCGAGTTTCACTAAAAACGATATGCTATTAAAATATTATTAAAACTAGCCGGTATGAATAGTAATAACCACTTTTTAAAACTTTGTAAATCTTATTTTTCAAAATGAACTTCATTTTTGGATTCGGAGTATCGAATTTAGCCTAAGGTGAAATTTTGGTACTTTTCGGATAACTTTCATATTCTGATGAATAGTGAAAATTACTAAATTATAATTAAAAACAAATTTTTTAATCGAAATAATTAATAGTGATAAATTATCAATTTGAGTGGTTTTAAAGTATATTTAGAATATATTTTTACAATTTAATACAATGTTGGTCATTGGATGTAATTTCACATTTAAACCAGACATAATCAAGTGTCAATCTTTTGATAGATATTGTTTCTTAAAAACACGCTATTTGTTTTAACAACGGGATTTGATTATAAAATTAATTAATGAAAATTCTACGATATGAATTTGGTAAAATAGACTTCATTTTTGAATTCGGAATATGAAATATATCTTAGGATGAAATTTTGGCATTGTTCTGAAAAACATCAATTTTTGATGAATAGTTAAACTACTAAGTGGTAGTTAAAAAAATTAATTTCTTCATAAATCTTAATTTTACCGCTTCTGTGAATGGAATTTCAAAAATCCGAGAGACACGGTTGATGTCAGTAAGTAAAATGTGGTTCAATGAGATGAAAATAATTTTTGGTGAATAGTAACTTTTTACTTTTTTTACCACGGTTAATAGTAAATAGGGTAACTAAGGGTAAATATGATATTACTATTACCCTAACACATGTCCTAATTCTATTGGATAAGTGTAATTCGACCAAAAACAACCTTATGAATATAATATGACCATTTAGGTCCACTTGGATTAGATTATGACATTTAATATTATATTATTTAATGAATAGTTAAAATAGTTAAAATCAAAGTTTAATAACTAAAACATTTTTAATATGGGGTTGTACATAAGATAAATTAGACTATAAATATTCATTAGAAAGATAAAAAGATTTCCCACATAATTATATTTTATTTATAATTTTTAAACTTTAAATAAATTAATTTATTTATGACACAACGATGATGCAGTAATTACCCTTTTAAGGAAATATTAACATAATTGATGTTATAAATGCTCAAATGAATGTAATTTGAGACTTTTTATGACTTAAACTAATTTTATAGGTTACTATGATATATTAGTGTTGATTTAATCAACTTGTTTCGAACATATAATTCTGTTATGACTTTCACAAAAATCATATATCAAATAGTGTCAAAATTGACACAAAATAGTTTTTAAATCAAATATTATATTATTAATTGTTATTTTATTCCTAAAAATCTAAGGTTCGGCCAAATGACTTAGATAAGGATATATATATTAATAATAAACAATTTTGGGTTCGTTTGGCATGTTATAGTAAGTTTATTAACCATATAGTGAAAGAAAACAAAAAGACATGGTAAAAGTTAAATTATTTAACTTAGAGTTAAATCTAATTGATAAGGTTAAAATAATACCCTAAACTTGTCTAAATCTTATTGGTTGATAGGATTTCGACCCATCCCCACCTTATCTTCGAAATAAGACCCTTTGGATCCATTATAAACCGATTTTGACTTCAATATAAAATAATATTTTGAGATATTCCTAAGGTGCCCCTCTCCTCCCTTATAAAAGGGCACCTCCTCCCCCTCCTCCTCACACCAATTTGAGCACTCAAGCTCGGACAACCCCTGCAATTTTCTCCTCTCCACTTCCCTAGAATAATCCTAGAGGTCCTGGTCTTCTTCAAAGACCAATCTTAGTTCCCTAAGTGGAGGATTCAAAGAGGCGTTCCAAAGAAGAGGTAATATCCATTACCGATCTTTTCAATTTCTTTCGTCTTCAACTTCTTCTTCTTTAGTTGTTTCATGACAAAGTTATAACATCAGTATTACTTACATACTGATATGTTATTATAAATATGAAACAACCCTAATTCACCTTCTATCCATCCTACGGAAAAATGAAATCACCGCGCGTGCGTACGTACGGAATACCGTCTCCACGCCGTGGTGTAATCTATTTTCCACCATCACCTTACAAGGATGGGTATAATGGTGTAATGAGTAACTATATATGATTATTATGAAGTAATATTGATACTGAAATAATATATACAATTCCACGATCATAGGAACGATATCATCACTCGTGCGTACGTACGGAATACCGTCTCCACGATGTGATGCGACTCGTTCTACATGATCTTCATTTCATAATGATTATATAAATGAATTGAATGAATGAATATGGTATATACTACACTAATACCATTCTGGAAATGAATTATCTATAACCTAAAGATAAGAATAAGAATTTATTCGACAAAACACACATAAGAACAAAAAGTTATAAAGACCCGAGTAACAAGTAACAATGAAATATTACTAACAAGAAGCTAATAATATGACCATATATGATATCATATCAATATGTATGATTCTGGAATAAGTCAATAACATTATTTAAACCATTATACAGGAGCTTCGGACACATACAAAGCTAATCGGACCTAAGGTAAGGGAAATATCACAATCTCATTTTTATCCGAGATTGTTTATTCGTAAGTATTTACTGGGGTGTATTTTATCATCCACATCCATGTTTCATCAATATGTAATATTATTTCCATCCACCTACAATTGTTTAAATCCATTTTTACCCTTTGGTGAGTTTTTAGTAAAAGATATGAAAGGAATATTTTGTCGTTTTTCGTACGAGGTACATTTTGACTTTTTCGACAAAAGTACAAAGAATGTTTTTTTTAACTTATACGACATGAATGGATTTTTAAAACATTATTTCCAAGAAGCTTCCTTTAGAAGTTTTCAAGTTTATTTTTAATCAACTTCTTTTAGTTTAAAGTTGTATGACATGTTAAGAAAGGAAAAATGTTTTTGAAGTTGAAAGGATATTTTCCTCAAGAATGAAGTTCAAGTATTTTATCGAAATTATTTTCCATCTAAGATAATAAAAGGGTTCTGTTTTTATCCCTATTATTACATGGATTTGATTATGTTGTGATGGAAATTTTTTTATGAATTCCTTTATCTTATATGAATTGTTTTATGATGTCATGTTGTTTAAGAATCCCATTTTTATTACATGGGTTATGCTATGATGTATGGTTTATGATTATGTGGCACACATAAGAAAGGATTCATTATAAGATGGGTGGGACCTATATCTCCCTACAATGCATTGGGTAAAGATTTTATATCTCATGAGATAGACATGGCTAGAACGGAAGGTTATTTCGGTTCAGTGATACAGGACTGAAACGAGGAGTGAACTCGTTTCAGAAAGGGACTTTGTCCACTAAGATAGTCTTGGAAATGAGTCATGACTAACAAGAAATGATTTTCCATGATTATGTATGCATGCCACAAAGTTTCAAGTTTCATGTTATGATTATGGTTATCTCATTTTCACTTCTATGATTTGTTCCATGTTAAGATATTATGATCTCTTTTGCAGGTTATGATTTTCAAAAAGATATGATATGATTTTTATTTCTTTTGTATACCCTTACTGAGCATTTGAGCTCACCCTTTTATGTTTTCTTTTCCCCAGGATATAAAGAAAGGTTTTAGGTAAAAAAAAGGAAGATCTTTATGGGAGATTTTGAAGATCTTTCACCACGATTAGAAGATTATATTCCGAGTTTCCAAAGACACTAAACTATTACGATCCTTGTGTGTGTGTTTTTGTTATGTACTAAGTATTCCACAAAAGTAATGTAATGTCAATGTACGTCAAGATACGGGTCTCTACAGTTGGTATCAGAGGGAGGTTTAGTCAACCTTTGGAAACTAGGATGCGAAAACGTTAGTGAGATCCCTAGAGATATTTCTAAGGTATGTCTAGGGATGTCTCTAAGGTTAAGTATACGTATAGGTTATAGTCCTAGAATTGATCTAACGATCTTAGAATTTAACCTAAGATGTTAGATATTGAGGGTACTACCCCTTTATTATGTTGTTTTCCATAGCATGATTTTTGCATCTCACACTATTCTTTTGGGGTTTTAGACGATGGCTGGAACCCGAAGGAACCGTGTTGATCAATGCAATGGACAATGCAATGATTGTCCCCTTGAGCAACCAAATGATATGGGAGATGGAATGCAAAATCTTGTAGCCATGCTCACAAAACTTTCTCAAGCTATGAATCATGCAGGACTTCCAAACGAGCAAAGGAAGGAGCAACATTCTGTTGAATCCTTCATGAGGCAGCGTCCGCCTTCTTTCAGTGGGTCTACTGATCCATTAGTTGCTGAACAATGGATTAGTACTACTGAAAAGATATTTTCAGTTCTTCAATGTTCTGAACATGATAAAGTCATCTTAGCAGTATATCGTTTGGAAGGTGAAGCTGATCAATGGTGGAATCTTATCAAGAATACGAGGCAAAGAGATGAAATTGATTCCATGGAATGGGACGAGTTCAAGAACTTGTTTTTCAGTAAGTACTTCCCTCGTATTCTTCGAACGAAGATGGAGAAGGAGTTTCTTGAACTAAAGTAAAAGGATGATGAATCTGTTGGTATATACGAAGCGAATTTTACAAGACTTGCAAGGTATGCATCTGGCATTATCATCCAACCTGAAAGTAAAGTTGATCGATTTTTCAGTGGCTTAAAACCAAGTATTCGAAGGGCATTAGCTATAAGAGACTTCAGTAGCTATGAAGAAATTGTGCGTTGTGCTATCAAGGTAGAAATGGAAGTTGGTGTTACATATCCATCTCATGGTTTTGACAAGAAACGAAAGATGGAGTTCAAGGAGAAATCTCAGAATAATGGTGAAAAGAAGATGAATGTTTCCTTATGCACAAAGTGTGGAAAGAAGCATGGTGGAGATTGTCTTAAAGGGACTAGAAAATGTTTTAAGTGTGGAAAAGAAGGTCATCGAGCAGCTGAGTGTCGAAGTAATGGAAAAAGGGATTCTAATGAAGTGAATAAAGCAAACGCTGTAGAGAACGCACAACCAACACTTCAATGCTTCAAGTGCAAGGAGATGGGAAATTATGCCAATAAATGCCCTAATCCAAGGGTTAGTGATGATCGACATGAGCAACCGCTTAAGGAAAAGGACAAAGGGAAGTCACATGCGATCACTATTGGCAATGTTGAATATGACAACGATGTGGTGGAATGATTAAGTTTTTATGTAATGAGATTCCAAAATAATGTTGTATCATGGAATATTCGAATATTTATGTATTGGTCTAATGTGGTATTCAAAGTGATTGAGATATTATGCGCATAATGAAGGGAAAACAAGAAAATGAAATGTTTAACAGTATTCATGAGCTCATGATTGATATAAGGACTAAGTGATATCATGGTTTGAGTATATAGAATTTTGAGGATTTTGGTATGTGGAAAGTGTTAACTTTAAACTGCATTTATGTTTTCACTAAGGTTTTCAAGAGAATACATGATTAAGGACTTTGAATGTTTGGAATGTGACCAAAAAAACATATATTATGATATATGGGGTTTGACGATGGTGTTAAATCTCTGGTAATCGTTTTCACTATGTTATGAGAATGGACTGCAGTATTATGGATCGGACTAAAGATTGGAATGGATTATGTTGGACATAAGTTAGTATTGTTTAAGGATAGAAGTTTTTTCGATATTATTTATGGGATGTTATAGTAATATAGTTTTAGAAAAAGGGCAACCTGTAGGACGGGCGACAACCCATCGCGTCAGACAAGGATGTGGGAATCAAGCCCAAAACCGAAGTGCGACTGGCCTTTATCGCCTACCGCTGGCCTACAGGAAGTCCCTGTTTAGTAGAAACTAGTTTTATTATATTAAGCAGTGTGATATATGAAGTATAAGTCCATTTTAGGAACTATATATGATTAAACTCACTATAGATCGACTTATGTATATAATTTTTGCTAACCTTTTGTTTGAGACAGATGGAATGACCCGTCATTCTATCACATGATCTGCTAACACTTCACGAATAACAAATTCAACTTAATTTATTTAAGAGATGAAGTGGAAATTGTTCTAGGCACGAACAATAGGGAGATTGTACCAAAATAAAGAAAGTATTTATTCCAATTCAAATTTTCAACTTTAGGGAAATGATCTTGAAAACCAAAAATGTTGTCCTAGTGATCTTATACCTGATGAATCGGATGGTACCTTAGATCATCACAAATTTATGGATTTGTGATTACTGGCTTTTCCATAGCCATGTTCTCTACCACTCTCCATCAGAACATGATGGTTAGATTTCTCTTCCATATCCATATTTTCACCTATGTGGAAACCCAATGATTAGTTTATTTGGGTAACCGTTACGTTTCATACTTTTGTTTTTAAAGATTGGTTTTGATATTCCTTTTTACGATGTGTGTTTCTATTAAAGAAACTTTCCAATAGTAAACCATTTATAACCCCGACGAATTTCGAGGGAGAAATTCATTTTAAGGGGGGTAGAATGTAACAGCCCAAGATTTTATAAAAAATATTCTTTTTAATTTCATTAATGTATTGTGTTGTACGCTACACCAAAAGGAGCTTGCACAACACGCATCCTTGACTTTCCTTGCATTACACGTAATCGCGACCTTCCTCGATAGCGTGTGTAATACGCAATACCGAGTTTCACTAAAAAACGATATGCTATTAAAATATTATTAAAACTAGACGGTATGAATAGTAATAACCACTTTTTAAAACTCTGTAAATCTTATTTTTCAAAATGAACTTCATTTTTGGATTCGGAGTATCGAATTTAGCCTAAGGTGAAATTTTGGTACTTTTCGGATAACTTTCATATTCTGATGAATAGTGAAAATTACTAAATTATAATTAAAAACAACTTTTTTAATCGAAATAATTAATAGTGATAAATTATCAATTTGAGTGGTTTTAAAGTATATTTAGAATATATTTTTACAATTTAATACAATGTTGGTCATTGGATGTAATTTCACATTTAAACCAGACATAATCAAGTGTCAATCTTTTGATATGTATTGTTTCTTAAAAACACGCTATTTGTTTTAACAGCGGGATTTGATTATAAAATTAATTAATGAAAATTCTACGATATTAATTTGGTAAAATAGACTTCATTTTTTAATTCGGAATATGAAATATAGCTTAGGATGAAATTTTGGCATTGTTCTGAAAACATCAATTTTTGATGAATAGTGAAACTACTAAGTGGTAGTTAAAAAAATTAATTTCTTCATAATTCTTAATTTTACCGCTTCTGTGAATGGAATTTCAAAAATCCGAGAGACACGGTTGATGTCAGTAAGTAAAATGTGGTTCAATGAGATGAAAATAATTTTTGGTGAATAGTAACTTTTTACTTTTTTTACCACGGTTAATAGTAAATAGGGTAACTAAGGGTAAATATGATATTACTATTACCCCAAAACATGTCCTAATTCTATTGGATAAGTGTAATTCGACCAAAAACAACCTTATGAATATAATATGACCATTTAGGTCCACTTGGATTAGATTATGACATTTAATATTATATTATTTAATGAATAGTTAAAATAGTTAAAATCAAAGTTTAATAACTAAAACATTTTTAATACGGGGTTATACATACGATAAATTCGACTATAAATATTCATTAGAAAGCTAAAAAGATTTCCTACATAATGATATTTTATTTATAATTTTTAAACTTCAAATAAATTAATTTATTTATGACACAACGATGATGCAGTAATTACCCTTTTAAGGAAATATTAACATAATTGATGTTATAAATGCTCAAATGAATGTAATTTGAGACTTTTTATGACTTAAACTAATTTTATAGGTTACTATGATATATTAGTGTTGATTTAATCAACTTGTTTCGAACATATAATTCTGTTATGACTTTCACAAAAATCATATATCAAATAGTGTCAAAATTGACACAAAATAGTTTTTAAATCAAATATTATATTATTAATTGTTATTTTATTCCTAAAAATCTAAGGTTCGGCCAAATTACTTAGATAAGGATATATATATTAATAATAAACAATTTGGGGTTCGTTTGGCATGTTATAGTAAGTTTATTAACCATATAGTGAAAGAAAACAAAAAGACATGGTAAAAGTTAAATTATTTAACTTAGAGTTAAATCTAATTGATAAGGTTAAAATAATACCCTAAACTTGTCTAAATCTTATTGGTTGATAGGATTTCGACCCATCCCCACCTTATCTTCGAAATAAGACCCTTTGGAGCCATTATAAACCGATTTTGACTTTAATATAAAATAATATTTTGAGATATTCCTAAGGTGCCCCTCTCCTCCCTTATAAAAGGGCACCTCCTCCCCCTCCTCCTCACACCAATTTGAGCACTCAAGCTCGGCCAACCCCTGCAATTTTATCCTCTCCACTTCCCTAGAATAATCCTAGAGGTCCTGGTCTTCTTCAAAGACCAATCTTAGTTCCCTAAGTGGAGGATTCAAAGAGGCGTTCCAAAGAAGAGGTAATATCCATTACCGATCTTTTCAATTTCTTTCGTCTTCAACTTCTTCTTCTTTAGTTGTTTCATGACAAAGTAATAACATCAGTATTACTTACATACTGATATGTTATTATAAATATGAAACAACCGTAATTCACCTTCTATCCAACCTACGGAAAAATGAAATCACCGCGCGTGCGTACGTACGGAATACCGTCTCCACGCCGTGGTGTAATCTATTTTCCACCATCACCTTACAAGGATGGGTATAATGGTGTAATGAGTAACTATATATGATTATTATGAAGTAATATTGATACTGAAATAATATATACAATTCCACGATCATAGGAACGATATCATCACTCGTGCGTACGTACGGAATACCGTCTCCACGATGTGATGCGACTCGTTCTACATGATCTTCATTTCATAATGATTATATAAATGAATTGAATGAATGAATATGGTATATACTACACTAATACCATTATGGAAATGAATTATCTATAACCTAAAGATAAGAATAAGAATTTATTCGACAAAACACGCATAAGAACAAAAAGTTATAAAGACCCGAGTAACAAGTAACAATGAAATATTACTAACAAGAAGCTAATAATATGACCATATATGATATCATATCAATATGTATGATTCTGGAATAAGACAATAACATTATTTAAACCATTATACAGGAGCTTCGGACACATACAAAGCTAATCGGACCTAATGTAAGGGAAATATCACAATCTCATTTTTATCCGAGATTGTTTATTCGTAAGTATTTACTGGGGTGTATTTTATCATCCACATCCATGTTTCATCAATATGTAATATTATTTCCATCCACCTACAATTGTTTAAATCCATTTTTACCCTTTGGTGAGTTTTTAGTAAAAGATATGAAAGGAATATTTTGTCGTTTTTCGTACGAGGTACATTTTGACTTTTTCGACAAAAGTACAAAGAATGTTTTTTTAACTTATACGACATGAATGGATTTTTAAAACATTATTTCCAAGAAGCTTCCTTTACAAGTTTTCAAGTTTATTTTTAGTCAACTTATTTCAGTTTAAAGTTGTATGACATGTTAAGAAAGGAAAAATGTTTTTGAAGTTGAAAGGATAGTTTCCTCAAGAATGAAGTTCAAGTATTTTATCGAAATTATTTTCCATCTAAGATAATAAAAGGGTTCTGTTTTTATCCCTATTATTACATGGATTTGATTATGTTGTGATGGAAACATTTTTATGAATTCCTTTATCTTATATGAATTGTTTTATGATGTCATGTTGTTTAAGAATCCCATTTTTATTACATGGGTTATGCTATGATGTATGGTTTATGATTATGTGGCACACATAAGAAAGGATTCATTATAAGATGGGTGGGACCTATATCTCCCTCCAATGCATTGGGTAAAGATTTTATATCTCATGAGATAGACATGGCTGGAACGGAAGGTTATTTCGGTTCAGTGATACAGGACTGAAACGAGGAGTGAACTCGTTTCAGAAAGGGACTTTGTCCACAAAGATAGTCTTGGCAATGAGTCATGACTAACGAGAAATGATTTTCCATGATTATGTGTGCATGCCACAAAGTTTCAAGTTTCATGTTATGATTATGGTGATCTCATTTTCACTTCTATGATTTGTTCCATGTTAAGATATTATGATCTCTTTTGCAGGTTATGATTTTCAAAAAGATATGATATGATTTTTATTTCTTTTGTATACCCTTACTGAGCATTTGAGCTCACCCTTTTATGTTTTCTTTTCCCCAGGATATAAAGAAAGGTTTTAGGTAAAAAAAAGGAAGATCTTTATGGGAGATTTTGAAGATCTTTCACCACGATTAGAAGATTATATTCCGAGTTTCCAAAGACACTAAACTATTACGATCCTTGTGTGTGTGTTTTTGTTATGTACTAAGTATTCCGCAAAAGTAATGTAATGTCAATGTACGTCAAGATACGGGTCTCTACAGTTGGTATCAGAGGGAGGTTTAGTCAACCTTTGGAAACTAGGATGCGAAAACGTTAGTGAGATCCCTAGAGATATTTCTAAGGTATGTCTAGGGATGTCTCTAAGGTTAAGTATACGTATAGGTTATAGTCCTAGAATTTCTCTAACGATCTTAGAATTTAACCTAAGATGTTAGATATTGAGGGTACTACCCCTTTATTATGTTGTTTTCCATAGCATGATTTTTGCATCTCACACTATTCTTTTGGGGTTTTAGACGATGGCTGGAACCCGAAGGAACCGTGTTGATCAATGCAATGGACAATGCAATGATTGTCCCCCTGAGCAACCAAATGATATGGGAGATGGAATGCAAAATCTTGTAGCCATGCTCACACAACTTTCTCAAGCTATGAATCATGCATGTCTTCCAAACGAGCAAAGGAAGGAGCAACATTCTGTTGAATCCTTCATGAGGCAGCGTCCGCCTTCTTTCAGTGGGTCTACTGATCCATTAGTTGCTGAACAATGGATTAGTACTACTGAAAAGATATTTTCAGTTCTTCAATGTTCTGAACATGATAAAGTCATCTTAGCAGTATATCGTTTGGAAGGTGAAGCTGATCAATGGTGGAATCTTATCAAGAATACGAGGCAAAGAGATGAAATTGATTCCATGGAATGGGACGAGTTCAAGAACTTGTTTTTCAGTAAGTACTTCCCTCGTATTCTTCGAACGAAGATGGAGAAGGAGTTTCTTGAACTAAAGTAAAAGGATGATGAATCTGTTGGTATATACGAAGCGAATTTTACAAGACTTGCAAGGTATGCATCTGGCATTATCATCCAACCTGAAAGTAAAGTTGATCGATTTTTCAGTGGCTTAAAACCAAGTATTCGAAGGGCATTAGCTATAAGAGACTTCAGTAGCTATGAAGAAATTGTGCGTTGTGCTATCAAGGTAGAAATGGAAGTTGGTGTTACATATCCATCTCATGGTTTTGACAAGAAACGAAAGATGGAGTTCAAGGAGAAATCTCAGAATAATGGTGAAAAGAAGATGAATGTTTCCTTATGCACAAAGTGTGGAAAGAAGCATGGTGGAGATTGTCTTAAAGGGACTAGAAAATGTTTTAAGTGTGGAAAAGAAGGTCATCGAGCAGCTGAGTGTCGAAGTAATGGAAAAAGGGATTCTAATGAAGTGAATAAAGCAAACGCTGTAGAGAACGCACAACCAACACTTCAATGCTTCAAGTGCAAGGAGATGGGAAATTATGCCAATAAATGCCCTAATCCAAGAGTTAGTGATGATCGACATGAGAAACCGCTTAAGGAAAAGGACAAAGGGAAGTCACATGCGATCACTATTGGCAATGTTGAATATGACAACGATGTGGTGGAATGATTAAGTTTTTATATAATGAGATTCCAAAATAATGTTGTATCATGGAATATTCGAATATTTATATATTGGTCTAATGTGGTATTCAAAGTGATTGAGATATTATGCGCATAATGAAGGGAAAACAAGAAAATGAAATGTTTAACAGTATTCATGAGCTCATGATTGATATAAGGACTAAGTGATATCATGGTTTGAGTATATAGAATTTTGAGGATTTTGGTATGTGGAAAGTGTTAACTTTAAACTGCATTTATGTTTTCACTAATGTTTTCAAGAGAATACATGATTAAGGACTTTGAATGTTTGGAATGTGACTAACAAAACATATATTATGATATATGGGGTTTGACGATGGTGTTAAATCTCTGGTAATCGTTTTTACTATGTTATGAGAATGGACTGCAGTATTATGGATAGGACTAAATATTGGAATGGATTATGTTGGACATAAGTTAGTATTGTTTAAGGATAGAAGTTTTTTCGATATTATTTATGGGATGTTATAGTAATATAGTTTTAGAAAAAGGACAACCTGTAGGACGGGCGACAGCCCATCGCGTCGGACAAGGATGTGGGAATCAAGCCCAAAACCGAAGTGCGACTGGCCTTTATCGCCTACCGCTGGCCTACAGAAAGTCCCTGTTTAGTAGAAACTAGTTTTATTATATTAAGCAGTGTGATATATGAAGTATAAGTCCATTTTAGGAACTATATATGATTAAACTCACTATAGATCGACTTATGTATATAATTTTTGCTAACCTTTTGTTTGAGACAGATGGAATGACCCGTCATTCTATCACATGATCTGCTAACACTTCACGAATAACAAATTCAACTTCATTTATTTAAGAGATGAAGTGGAAATTGTTCTAGGCACGAACAATAGTGAGATTGTACCAAAATAAAGAAAGTATTTATTCCAATTCAAATTTTCAACTTTAGGGAAATGATCTTGAAAACCAAAAATGTTGTCCTAGTGATCTTATACCTGATGAATCGGATGGTACCTTAGATCGTCACAAATTTATGGATTTGTGATTACTGGCTTTTCCATAGCCATGTTCTCTACCACTCTACATCAGAACATGATGGTTAGATTTCTCTTCCATATCCATATTTTCACCTATGTGGAAACCCAATGATTAGTTTATTTGGGTAACCGTTACGTTTCATACTTTTGTTTTTAAAGATTGGTTTTGATATTCCTTTTTACGATGTGGGTTTCTATTAAAGAAACTTTCGAATAGTAAACCATTTATAACCCCGACGAATTTCGAGGGCGAAATTCATTTTAAGGGGGGTAGAATGTAACAGCCCAAGATTTTATAAAAAATATTATTTTTAATTTCATTAATGCCTTGTGTTGTACGCTACACCAAAAGGAGCTTGCACAAAACGCATCCTTGACTTGCCTTGCATTACACGTAATCGCGACCTTCCTCGATAGCGTGTGTAATACGCAATACCGAGTTTCACTAAAAAACGATATGCTATTAAAATATTATTAAAACTAGCCGGTATGAATAGTAATAACCACTTTTTAAAACTCTTTAAATCTTATTTCTCAAAATGAACTTCATTTTTGGATTCGGAGTATCGAATTTATCCTAAGGTGAAATTTTGGTACTTTTCGGATAACTTTCATATTCTGATGAACAGTGAAAATTACTAAATTATAATTAAAAACAACTTTTTTAATCGAAATAATTAATAGTGATAAATTATCAATTTGAGTGGTTTTAAAGTATATTTATAATATATTTTTACAATTTAATACAATGTTGGTCATTGGATGTAATTTCACATTTAAACCAGACATAATCAAGTGTCAATCTTTTGAAATATATTGTTTCTTAAAAACACGCTATTTGTTTTAACAGCGGGATTTGATTATAAAATTAATTAATGAAAATTCTACGATATAAATTTGGTAAAATAGACTTCATTTTTGAATTCAGAATATGAAATATAGCTTAGGATGAAATTTTGGCATTGTTCTGAAAAACATCAATTTTTGATGAATAGTGAAACTACTAAGTGGTAGTTAAAAAAATTAATTTCTTCATAAATCTTAATTTTACCGCTTCTGTGAATGGAATTTCAAAAATCCAAGAGACACGGTTGATGTCAGTAAGTAAAATGTGGTTCAATGAGATGAAAATAATTTTTGGTGAATAGTAACTTTTTACTTTTTTTACCACGGTTAATAGTAAATAGGGTAACTAAGGGTAAATATGATATTACTATTACCCCAAAACATGTCCTAATTCTATTGGATAAGTGTAATTCGACCAAAAACAACCTTATGAATATAATATGACCATTTAGGTCTACTTGGATTAGATTACGACATTTAATATTATATTATTTAATGAATAGTTAAAATAGTTAAAATCAAAGTTTAATAACTAAAACATTTTTAATATGGGATTATACATAAGATAAATTCGACTATAAATATTCATTAGAAAGATAAAAAGATTTCCTACATAATGATATTTTATTTATAATTTTTAAACTTTAAATAAATTAATTTATTTATGACACAACGATGATGCAGTAATTACCCTTTTAAGGAAATATTAAAATAATTGATGTTATAAATGCTCAAATGAATGCAATTTGAGACTTTTTATGACTTAAACTAATTTTATAGGTTACTATTATATATTAGTGTTGATTTAATCAACTTGTTTCGAACATATAATTCTGTTATGACTTTCACAAAAATCATATATCAAATAGTGTCAAAATTGACACAAAATAGTTTTTAAATCAAATATTATATTATTAATTGTTATTTTATTCCTAAAAATCTAAGCCTCGGCCAAATGACTTAGATAAGGATATATATATTAATAATAAACAATTTGGGGTTCGTTTGGCATGTTATAGTAAGTTTATTAACCATATAGTGAAAGAAAACAAAAAGACATGGTAAAAGTTAAATTATTTAACTTAGAGTTAAATCTAATTGATAAGGTTAAAATAATACCCTAAACTTGTCTAAATCTTATTGGTTGATAGGATTTCGACCCATACCCACCTTATCTTCGAAATAAGACCCTTTGGAGCCATTATAAACCGATTTGGACTTTAATATAAAATAATATTTTGAGATATTCCTAAGGTGCCCCTCTCCTCCCTTATAAAAGGGCACCTCCTCCCCCTCCTACTCACACCAATTTGAGCACTCAAACTCGGAAAACCCCTGCAATGTTCTCCTCTCCACTTCCCTAGAATAATCCTAGAGGTCCTGGTCTTCTTCAAAGACCAATCTTAGTTCCCTAAGTGGAGGATTCAAAGAGGCGTTCCAAAGAAGAGGTAATATCCATTACCGATCATTTCAAATTCTTTCGTCTTCAACTTCTTCTTCTTTAGTTGTTTCATGACAAAGTAATAACATCAGTATTACTTACATACTGATATGTTATTATAAATACGAAACAACCCTAATTCACCTTCTATCCATCCTACGGAAAAATGAAATCACCGCGCGTGCGTACGTACGGAATACCGTCTCCACGCCGTGGTGTAATCTATTTTCCACCATCACCTTACAAGGATGGGTATAATGGTGTAATGAGTAAATATATATGATTATTATGAAGTAATATTGATACTGAAATAATATATACAATTCCACGATCATAGGAACGATATCATCACTCGTGCGTACGTACGGAATACCGTCTCCACGATGTGATGCGACTCGTTCTACATGATCTTCATTTCATAATGATTATATAAATGAATTGAATGAATGAATATGGTATATACTACACTAATACCATTCTGGAAATGAATTATCTATAACATAAAGATAAGAATAAGAATTTATTCGACAAAACACGCATAAGAACAAAAAGTTATAAAGACCCGAGTAACAAGTAACAATGAAATATTACTAACAAGAAGCTAATAATATGACCATATATGATATCATATCAATATGTATGATTCTGGAATAAGTCAATAACATTATTTAAAACATTATACAGGAGCTTCGGACACATACAAAGTTAATCGGACCTAAGGTAAGGGAAATATCACAATCTCATTTTTATCCGAGATTGTTTATTCGTAAGTATTTACTGGGGTGTATTTTATCATCCACATCCATGTTTCATAAATATGTAATATTATTTCCATCCACCTACAATTGTTTAAATCCATTTTTACCCTTTGGTGAGTTTTTAGTAAAAGATATGAAAGGAATATTTTTTCGTTTTTCGTACGAGGTACATTTTGACTTTTTCGACAAAAGTACAAAGAATGTTTTTTTAACTTATACGACATGAATGGATTTTTAAAACATTATTTCCAAGAAGCTTCCTTTACAAGTTTTCAAGTTTATTTTTAATCAACTTCTTTTAGTTTAAAGTTGTATGACATGTTAAGAAAGGAGAAATGTTTTTGAAGTTGAAATGATAGTTTCCTCAAGAATGAAGTTCAAGTATTTTATCAAAATTATTTTCCATCTAAGATAATAAAAGGGTTCTGTTTTTATCCCTATTATTACATGGATTTGATTATGTTGTGATGGAAACATTTTTATGAATTCCTTTATCTTATATGAATTGTTTTATGATGTCATGTTGTTTAAGAATCCCATTTTTATTACATGGGTTATGCTATGATGTATGGTTTATGATTATGTGGCACACATAAGAAAGGATTCATTATAAGATGGGTGGGACCTATATCTCCCTCCAATGCATTGGGCAAAGATTTTATATCTCATGAGATAGACATGGCTGGAACGGAAGGTTATTTCGGTTCAGTGATACAGGACTGAAACGAGGAGTGAACTCGTTTCAGAAAGGGACTTTGTCCACTAAGATAGTCTTGGCAATGAGTCATGACTAACGAGAAATGATTTTCCATGATTATGTGTGCATGCCACAAAGTTTCAAGTTTCATGTTATGATTATGGTGATCTCATTTTCACTTCTATGATTTGTTCCATGTTAAGATATTATGATCTCTTTTGCAGGTTATGATTTTCAAAAAGATATGATATGATTTTTATTTCTTTTGTATACCCTTACTGAGCATTTGAGCTCACCCTTTTATGTTTTCTTTTCCCCAGGATATAAAGAAAGGTTTTAGGTAAAAAAAGGAAGATCTTTATGGGAGATTTTGAAGATCTTTTACCACGATTAGAATATTATATTCCGAGTTTCCAAAGACACTAAACTATTACGATCCTTGTGTGTGTGTTTTTGTTATGTACTAAGTATTCCGCAAAAGTAATGTAATGTCAATGTACGTCAAGATACGGGTCTCTACAACATTCTTCCATTATCAAACCTATTTTGATATATGAATCTGAATCATATAAAAATTATGAGATGTGAGAGACAACAACTTTTTATGATGATGGAATATATATAGATAAAAATATATTAAATACAAAAACCTCATATATTATTAAAAAAAATATAGCAATGTCTTATATATTTAAAGGGGCCTTCCATTGGTATGCATACCATTTTAAGTGTTTCATTGTTTCGTTATTCTAATAAGAGTGATAAAGTGATAAGGTGTTAATAAGGGATGGTGTAAGAGTAATAGTGTGGTTATATATAATATTAGTTAAGGAAATTATATTATTTTTATTAAATTTGAATTTCATTTTAACAACATTTTCTTGTGAGTAAATTTTATATTTAATATACCATAACTTTATGGTTTATGAAACCAAATATAATGGGAAAATTATTAAATATCTATTTATTTTTAACTATAACACTTATGATATTGGAAATATATTTTTATTTAAACACACATTGTTGAGGAGTATATTTTAATAATTTAAATCCAATTATTCCATTACAAAATTGCCATATTAAAATTTTAAAATTTATTAAAATGGTAATTTTTCTGAATTAAATATTGAATTTAAAATGATAAAGTTTATCAGTTCTTTTATGAAATTTTCTTTTAATTATATATATATCATTCATGATTATTGTTATGTTCATTCACTATATTTATTCATGACATTCCATACATTATTTAAAAAAATAATGGTTTTTAATTTCAAGAATTATTTATAAATTTTTTCAATGAATGTTTTGGTAATTTCTAAAAGTATAGATTCTCTTTAAAGTGATGTTTTGTAAAAATTTATAAAATATATAATTGTTCTCATTTTTGTAAATAAATTATGTAGACATGACATTAATTATAGCATTTTAATTGGTCTTATAGTGATAAATATCATATTTAAGTGAATTTATTTAATATTTTATCACCTAGGTAATGATTATAATGATGAGGAATGAAGAGTGAACCAAACAACTCATAGGGAAATTATTTTCACTCGTTTTATTAAACCATAAATACCACTATTAAAAATATATATTTCTTAAGGTTTTCTATGTATCATTATATTTCATAATGGATTATTATTTCTAAAAGGAATGTTTTGAAGTATTAAAAGTATAAATCATGATTTATTTAAATGTAATTTATGTTCTCAATGGATATTATTTTAACAAAATATGTTTTTAAATGTTTTCCAAAGAATCTATTTATATGAATTTATAAAACCCAAAATTAATATTTTGAAAAAAGGTAAAGTACATTACCTTTTGGTTTAAAACACCTTACTATGAAATTATTTGTTCAACATACATTTTAAAATTATTTTCATAGGTATAGTTATGTTTACAAATCAATGGTGAATAGTATCGATTAAGGATATAGCTTGAGTGAATCCATGAAAGTGTTCATGGGATTTTCTTTTTTACATTGATATGTATTAAAGTCTCATAACCCTAAAAAACTATAGACCAAAAATATACTTGGGTATGTAAATGACTTTATATTTTCAAAGTTGATTATTTTATGTTCTAAAAATCTATATTTCTAAAACATATTTTTTTACTAGGGATGGGAGTGTGGGTCTGGAGTTGTTTCATTGAGTTTTAGAGAAATGTTTTACAAAACATTGATGATTAGGGAGATATCATTTAGAAAAAACATTGTAGTTAGAAACCATTTTTAAGGAATTTGACAACAGATTTTTAGCAAATTGAAGGTATTTTAAAAGGTCATTATTTTTTAAAGACAGTGATTTTTACGGAAGGAATAATTTAAATTACCTAAGGATTTATTATTTTATATTCAAGAGTTAGTAGATTATATTTTAGAATAAAAATTTATCATGGACTATTTTATTATTGAATTACATATAAACATTATCTTTATCAAACACTAAGTAATTTAAAAAAATTATTGATATAAATTTAATAAGATAATTAAAAGGTTATTTAAATAATTGAAATTGGGGTTACATAATTCATTTAATGGGTAGTACGTAACAATCTAAGTTAGAATAAAATAAAATAAAAATAAATAAATTTCAAAAAAACTATTTAAAATTTATAGTAAAATAAAATAATATATTCATAATTTATGAAATTGTGTTTATTTTTATATGTTAACGATTTTTGTTTGTAGAGATATATTTAATAATTATTTTGTAAAAAAATTTATACTAATTTATAAACAAAATTTTTAAATTATAAAATTATGATATCTGATAATTAATAGTATATATATAAATATTTTATAAAAAACGAAGTAATATATATTATAAATAAAAAAATTGGATATTAAGATATAATTTTGATGTTAGTATGTTTAAATGTGAAGTAAATTAAACATTATTTTAAATAATAAAATGACCAGATACACAAACCAAAAAAGAAACCTCTATTAACATTAATGTGGGATAAAAATCAACCATATTAGAGAGCCAACCCGATCAGATCACATGGTGGAATCAATAAGTTCCTGAAATGACAAGAAAGTGGGTATACAGAGGCTCAGATGTTTTCATGGGTGTGTGCATGAAGGTGTTAAAGAAACTATGTGGTCTAGATTAACATTTTGTAAGTGGTTGGTGAAATGTGTTTCTAGGAGAGGACCCTAGGATACTCACATAGATCCACTGACAAAACAAGATATATTATATAAAAGTTCTCAATAAAGTGAACCATCAATGTTGGATCATGGTATATGGGAATTTCAGATCTTCTTAAAAATATCTCTAAATAATACAGGTCGTTTGATAAAATTGATAATGTTCATTAAATCTTCTTAACATGTCATATTATTATTGATTTTCAAAACCTATGAACATGTTCATTTTCTTGCTTTTATTACTGAGCTAAACCACCATCATTAACCTACCATCACCATCAACTAACACATATCGACAACAAATTTCTATTTTTAACTTCCACATGACCACCACGACCTGATATTGTATCACTGATCACCATCGATATTAGGGTTGTCATTAACCCTATTCTGATGGTGTTACTAGTTTGGAATATATATGTGTGTGTGTGTGTTTGTGTGTATTTGTGTGTGTGTGTGAGATGCGATTAGGTAGTTGTATTTTCCAGTGCATGAAGAAATTATTCTTAGGGAACCATGATAGTGATTTGTCCAGTATTATCTTCTTCCACCCACTCTCTATGTCATTTTTTAAATTCTAAAAATATATATGATTTTTTAAAATATTTATATATATTGATAGTTTTTCCTATTAGATGATTTCTGTTCTTCGAAAGGTAAGAGAGATTAAAAGAAGAATCAAATATAATAAAATAACAAAAAAATACATATATGAGAAACTGAGGGTGATGGGTTGTTGTCTTCCTCCTCAGTTTTCACTGGTTACAAAATTGTGATGTATATATATATATATATTATATTCTCCATCTATAATTCATACAAAAAATTACTAGATCTTCATGGATGATTGATTACATATAGATTTGTATTATTTGGATAATTTCCTTCCTCTTTGGGTTACACTAGTTGTAAAAATTATATATACACATATATATATATATATATCTATATATATATTCCATCCGATTATATACTTCATATTAGAATAATAAAACCATCAGGAATATTGTTTGTGCCTTTTTAGAGATGTGTATTTTGTATTTTGTTTTTCCCGTAAATATATATATATATATATATACATATATATCAAGCCATCTAAGCTTCATATTTTTGGATTTTTAAAAAAAGATGAAGATCAGATTTGGCATATAAATTAATTCCTTTTCCAACCAAGTTAGATATATGAATCAAAATATTATTCTTGTTATGAGCTATGAAAAACATCCAATTGTTTGGAATAGAGAGCTTAGACAGATAACAAATATATATTAAATGTTGGAACCATAATTTACTTTTAAAGAAAGAATATATTGTATAAGGTTGTCTATTTAAAGGGGATTTAATTCATGTTTCTTACAATTTTATGTTCTACTTAATTATATTCTTCCAATAAGAGTGATAAAATTAAAAGGTTGGAAGAAGGGAAGCTATAAGAGGTGTCATGGGTTCTTTACACTATTTGGTATTGGAAATGTTTTTTTAATTTATTTTTCTTTTGAAATATAATTTCATGCAATGGTAATATATTTTTAATAAATTCTTCTTTTATTTTTTACAAATCCCCAGGTAAGGGAAAAAAATATTTAAAAATATATATTTTTAACTAAATCCCCATATTGTAAGGTAAATCTATTTTAATGTAAACTGTATTTATAAAGTAGTATATTTTATATACTTTAATCAGATTCTTCCTTTAAAAAATCCATTTTAATATTAGACATGTTTTTAAAGGGGTTTTCATTTTGAATTGATGATTTCATTTAATGTAACAAACTGTTTATTTAATATAAAAATGTTCTTTTACTTCTATAATTGTCATTCATCATTATATATAAGGACATTCATTATAGTTAGTCATAAAATTCCATACTTTTTTATAAAATTATTTTTTTATGGTCTGATAATTATTTATAAATTTTTACAAATAATTTTTATATTATTTATAAAATTATGGATTCTACTTTAATGAAAATTTAGTTAAAGTGAATAAAATATTTAATTATTCTCATTTTTGGAAATAAATTTTGGAAATGTGATGATTTTTAAATGTTGATTTGAAATGGACGTGTATTTAGAAACAAATTATTTAAAAAAGTATTTTATTTAAAATTTTGAAACTTGGGTATTTATTATAAAAATGAGGAATGGGGTGAAAACCCATGAACACAAGGAGACTTATCCTCAAAGTGATGGTTAGACCTTCAATACTACAAATGGCCACATACATTTTTATGTTTTTTCAAGTATAGTTATATCCCTTCAAGTATTATTATTTTTTATAAGAAGGTTTTATTTTTTTCAAAGGAGATATCATGATTTTTTAAAATGATTTTATGTTCTCGAAGTATATTAGGATTTAAAAATAATTTTTTTTTTATTTTTTTAAATGAATTTCATAATCATAATTTTTAAAACCCAAAATTAATGTTTAGGAAAAAGATAATGTATTTTACCTCATGTTTTAAAACCCATTATTAGGAAATTTTATGCTCACCAAATGTTTTAAAATTATTATCATAGGTATAGTGATTGAGAGAAATCAGTGGTCAATATTATCGATTAAGGATACATCTCAACTTAATTTAGATAAGTGTCCCATGATTTGGTTTATACTAGAATATGTATTATGTTTTCATAATCCTCCCAAACATAAGACATAAAATATACATGGGTTTTTAAATGACTATATGTTTTTATCAGTTGAATATTTTATGTATTAAATATATATATGTATTTATACATATATATACAACATATTTTTAGAATCAGATCATAGAGTGCAGGTCTTTTGTTATTTTTGGAATGAAGAACATGCCATTTATTTGGGAGCCCACTTCCTAAACTAACCCAAACATGTCCCAACTTAGCCTCATGAAAACCATTAATAATGATTTATTTCTACTATATCCATTGATAATTAGAGAATATCATCCTTGGTTCTTCAAAAATGAGTACAGAGACTGATCATGGTAGAATAAACAATATGTTGAATATTTTTTATCTTTCTCCCCTAGTGAAATTCCTTTCAATAGATTTACACATAGTGGTAACCAAATAAGAGGAAAAAAAGAATTAAATTTCTTTAACATTTTTGAAATACTAGAATTAATGAAGATATAAAACATATTTGTGCAACTCACTTGGAAGATTATTTGAACACATGAATAACCTCTAATAATTCTACTAAAAATAGAAAGTTATTCAATAGAGAGAGGAGGCTAGCTTCTTTTATATTCTAATCAACCCATGATTTTGATTCATTTATTAAAATATCTTATTTTAATTATTTAGTAATGGAATACTAATACATTAATGGATTAATTGATGATATTACACTTACCCCATTTTTATGAATTTTATTATTTAATTATTTCTATCATTCATTTATCTTTACGGATTTATTCAAAATATTTATACATTATGTAATTTCTATATCTATTTTAAATTAAAACCCATCTTCCCACTTTCACCGGATCACACACGCATGACCCTTATTTTATCTCTATCGATTTTGATATTTAATAGTGGATTAAAATAAGGCTGATTAGAGATATTATATTACTGGCCTAGTTTATGTTAGAGAATTCAGTGATTTCTGCATCTACCTTGTCAAACAAAAACTTCTAGGTGAGTATAATCAAATGAGGGTTTTCTTGGTTAAAGTGAAAAAAATAGTATAAAATAAGAGAAAAATGATTTAACAGACACTATGAGGGGATATCAAAGCATAAGAAACTTTGATTAAAAATATAATTGAAAACCAACCCACATTAATAATTGATTTCACACAAAAAACCCATTATAAAATAGAAGAACACATCAAAAACACTATTTTATTATATAACAATGTCTTACTACTACTATATTAATTAGAGTTAAAATAATTATTTATGGATGAGCCTTCTAACTAGCCTTCTATAAATATGGTACCATTTTCAAGGAGGATAGTGTTTATGTATTAATTTTTTAAAATAAAATTTAGACATGACCAGATCCAGTTCAACTAACATCAACAGTTTTGATCTAGAGGTTCACTGAATTGTGTTAGAGAGAATTATGAATTTGAAAATTACTAAAGAAGTAGAGATACAATTTTTCATGACTCAATGTAATGAATATCCATCATCATCCCCTCCTTCCACTAGAGATGATATTGGTTATGGACTCTCATGTTTTCAAGGGATGTGAAAAGGATCTAGAGATGAGCCCATAAGGGGCACAATGCATTAGGGTTTTCCCCAACATCGACGCCTCCTTTGACTCAGGTTGACGTGGTGACACACCTGGTGCTTGACGAGATTTAGTGGTGAAAACATGGTTGTGGTGATTATTCTTGAAATCATGTTATGTCAACCTTTAATCGTTCCTATCCTCTTTTATCCGATTCTTTTATAGATGGATAAGATCTCTCTTGGAGGCTCGGTTCCAATCTGTGGATGAGTTTCTAGATCTAGTGGCCTTTTGTCTCTTCCTTGTCTTTGGTTGGTGCAGTTGGTGCTTCGTCATCAGATTCAAGTTTTTCATGGTTGGAGGTGACGGGATGTGGGTGGCGGTTCTCCTTTTGGTGTTTGGTGATTTATTTTTCTTTCGTTTTTTACTGCTGTTTTAGTTTGGATGCAATGGTTCTTTTTGTTGATTCTGCTCAATGGTTTTGGCTTCTATTTTTTTTTGAGTCCTTGATTGGGAGTTGAATTTATGGTGCTTTGGCTTCATTAAATCTGCATCACTCGACTTATCCTGCTGACGAAGCCAAAATTTTGATGTCGAAGTCTTCATTTGATTACCAGTTGGAAATATGCTTGTTTTTTTCTATTTGATTCTACTTTGTGTTCTTGTATGATTTTGGATAAAAGGAGGCAAGTGATTTCTCATGAGTTTGATGATGTTCGATACTGGGAGTTGTTTTTGTGTGCATGTGTGATTGTTTTGATAAAAGACATCTAGTTCTGTGATTTTTTTGTCCATCCCTTGGATTCAATGCAATGGTTCTCAATTTGGATTTTGGATGGCTTCTTCCGGACTATCTACAAGGATTTTCTCTAGAAGAGTATTAGAGAAGATGTGTTCACTTTGTATGACTATCCAAATTTTATGTTTGAGAGGGTATGGCTCTGCCATAGATACCAGGCTCACACATTAATGCACAAAACAACTTTCAGAATAGTCATGCATTGGTTTAGGTTTTTCTTACTGACAAGTATACTGGGAATGGGTATGTCTATGTAGTCTAGTTATGGGTCCTGACCTCTAATTTTTTTTAAATGTATTGTGTCCTTGAAGCCTTGTGAGGGTTTTCCCCTTTTTCCATAAAAGTAGTATTATCCCCAATTTATTAAAAATTAAAGGACCTAACCTTAAACATTTCATAATCATGAGTTAAATCAAGATTTCACATTGAGGATATTTTAAGGTTTAGAGTTTTAGATAATTAGGTCATAACTATTACATATCAACTTAAATATTACAAGTAGACACTACTTCTCAGTATCCTTTTTTTTCATAAAATATAAAATGTTATAAATAAACATGTCCAGTACCAGGTTTTAGACATCATGACATTTTCATAATCACATCCTTGTCCCTATTCCTCTTCATGTCCTCTGAAAAACATTTCAAAAACTTGGGACGAGAAAAAAGCTCATTAAGGGGTAAAAAAAGAAGGAAAACTATTAGTTTTTTCAAAACAACAAGAAAACCATGAATACTTTAACATAAGTAATACTTTTTACCTTTATGAAGTAGTAAATACTCCTCACAAAATAAATGAGCGTTGCTCCCCCTTCTATAACCAAAATATTACCATAATACAAATATAAAGAACACATAACATATAAATGTAACTTGGGACATAAACATACATAAATGAAATAACCATACAGTCGACTTCCAAAAATATCACTAAATGGAATAGCTATCCAGCTGACTTCCATACCCAATGCATTGGAGGTTATAACATAACCACTCGTCGTGGTTTATCATGGAACCACCAGTCATTTAGTTTATCACGTAACCACCTGTCAAATGTCCAAGTACGATTAAGAAATCATAACACATAAAATATTGAAAATATAAACATTTCACTAATAACATTTCCACATTGAAATTACAATACATCATTTCCTTATATTGACATAATCAATGCTTAATCAAACCATTTTGAAAACCATTTAAAACATTTAATAAAGAGATTTTTTAATCAAAATGTGCCATACCACTTTGAAGATTTTAAATAAATTATCATTTGAAAAAATTAATGTCCATATAAATAAATCCTAAAAAACATTTTGAAAACCTGGACATTAATGAGAAATATTTTTAAGAATAAATCTCTAAAACATTTAAAACTATATTTTAGTTAAAGTATTTTTAACAAAATGAGAGATGCTTGAATACAAATAATCGAGGAATAACATTTAATCTGAACATTATAATATCATGAGAATAAATGGATTCATGATATAATATGCCAAAGGACAATATATACACCACATAATAGTGAATTAGTGCATAACAACAATGAAGTCTCAATGAAATGTAAATTGAGATGAAATCCCTTATAAAAATAGTATCCTTAGATTGAGGATAAATAAATGACATAATTAGGTGTGAAAAATATAAATACACCCAATATAAGTGGATATTATGTTTAAAGCAATTAGATTTTATTCACACATATTCATAGCACGACATAATCAAGAAGTAGAAGTTAAACCCAAAGAATTGAAATTGGGTGAAGAACATTCCTTGCAGCAATTTGACAGCCTAACAGTGTAACTTTAAAACCTAGATAATTAATTAATGAGAGATAAAAGGGTATCTAATAACATGGACATAAAATATACAACTATAAGGATATATAGGAACATATCCTAGCATTAGAAGATGTAAATTAAAAGACATAACAAAAATAAGTCTTTTAAAAATAAGAGGGTGAAAGTTTCCCTTAAAGATTTTGTAATATACAAAAAATACAACCCATAAAAGAAGGATCGTACAATGAATATGTAAATACCCATAAAATAAATTATATGTCCCAAAGAATTAAATCATGTGCCGTACATACAAAATAGAAAATGAAATATTGGCAAAAATAGGACGAATCTCACGGGAATAAAAAGTGAGATGAAAACCCCTTACCATATTGTAATAAAAAAATTCATATGAAAAAAGTTAATAAAAACCAATTGAATAAAAAAATACCATGAATATAAATAGAATCATGATGATATATAACAAATTTCAGTACACAATACTCCACATTCAATAAATATGTGGTGATCAATAGAAATCTCAGGGAATGAAAAGTGAGATAAAAAACCTCTTACCTCACATCGGACTTGACTCGATCGTTATTTAATATCACGAATAATAAAATAAATTTATTTTATAATCTTATAAGAACATTTTTCAGGTTTATTATACCTATTATATCACTTATCACCATGGTATAAACATTATGTAATCATTTAAGTTAAAAACAGTTGTTTTGTTGATATTTGGTACTTGAGTAAAAAATGAACTCCTTATAATTGCAAGTTGTCCATGTGGTCAATATTATATTATATCCTGAATTATATTCATGATTTATATATCTTATATATCATATATATCCAATATATATATGTATTTATAACAGTACATTACATTTGGAGATAAGAAATGAAATGCACCGTTCATGGAGAGGGTAAGTCGTACGTATGCATGAACACTACTTTCATTTATATTTCTTATTTTAATGGAATGAAAAAATAATGATACATAAGTATATTTTAGTTATAGTATAATATCATATATAATTCCATTAACTATACCCTTTATACATTCCACATATGGCATGAATGAGTCATATCACTTTGAGGGGGCGGTCGTCCGCACTACCTCAAATGAGATTATCATATTTACCCACTATGGAAACCACAAAGTTATTATATAAATGAAACATAAATAAGCATAGATACAATATAAATATAATATATATTATATATAAATACATTTCCTTCATAATTTACACCATGAGAGGTAGTTTTAGATATTTGAACAATCATCATTTCATGAGGCAGTGGTTTGTCGTCCACAAAAATAGTATGTTATTTACCCATTAAACGAGGGTTTGTGTAAGTGTAGTTCAAATAGTTCTCATAAAAACAACCTAGTATAATAATCATATTGTTGTTGTTATAAAATAAAGGAATAAAATGGGTTTAGGGGGTTGGAGAAGCAAAATAAAACAAAATAAATCAAAAGAATTTAAGAGAAAATGTTACCTATAATTTGGGTAACTCCATTTGGTTTGAACCAAAATGACTTATTGAAGTTCCTTCTTCCTAAGTTAAGGATTATAGTAGGAAGATAGAGATATTGAGATATTATTTCGGTGGGGTTTGGATGATCCAAGGGGCTTGAGAGGTGTGAGAAATGGGTTAGAAGTAGTGTCCTTTTATAAAGGAGAGAAGAGAATATTTAGGAAATTTTGAAATGATTATTTTATAATAGATTTATCTTTAGTTTAAAAAGATTCAAAGCTCATGAAAGTCAAAGATATGATGTATCATGTTTGAAATAAAATAATCCAATAATAATTGGATAGGTTTTTGATGTTATTTTAATATTTATAATCTTATTTATTTAATTCATTTATTAATGAGGTAAATGATGCATCATTTTTGTGTCATATATAATTTTATTTATTTATTGTCTAAAATTTATAAACAAATACCAAGATGTAGTAAGTATTTTTATATTTCCAATGAATATTTATAGTTGAAAAATATAACTTATATGAACCCATGTAAAAGTCACTTTACTAAAAGAAATTTGTTTGTGTCATTTTTGTCTTTACATTAAATTAATTAATCCAAAGTGTCATTATAACTCCCAAGTGGCTCAATGGGGTTTTAAAATTGACCCAAGGATGACTATGGTTGGACTCAAATAATCCAATAAAGTTAGGACAAGTGTTAAGGTAATTGATTATTATTATGATATTCATTTTACAGCAAATTACCCTATTTACCTTTAACCGTGGTAAATAAAAGTCAGAAGTTACTATTAACCAAAATTTATTTTCATCTTAGTGAACCAAATTTTACTTACTAATAAAAACCATGTATGTCATATTTTTGAAATTAAATTCACAGAAGCAGTAAAATTTCATTTAAATGAAAAAGTCTGTTTTTTTAACTACTACTTAGTGGTTTCAGTATTCATAAAAAATTGTTGTTTTTCATCAAAATACCAAAAATTAAGCCTAAAAAATATTTGATATTCTGAATTCAAAAATGACATATATTTTACCAAAATTAAAAACATAATATGTTTCATTAAGTAATTTAAAATTAATTCTTGTTGTCAAAACAAAAGGATCGTTTTTAAGAAATATTAACTATCAAAAGATTGACACTTGTTTATGTCCAATTTAAAAGTGAAATTAATTATAATGACCACCATTAGATTATATGATAAATATATAATCTAAATACAATTTAAAACTTATTAAAAGGATAATCTAACCATATAAATAAATTAGATTTAAAGGAAGTTTTTAATTAAAATACAGTATTTTACACTATTCATAAAAAATAAATTTTATCGGAAAAATACCAAAATTTTACCCAAAGTTAATTTTGATGTATCAATTCAAAATAAGAATTATATTTTGTCAAATAAAACATATAAAAGTGACAAAAAAATTATTTAAATAGGGTTCTTCATAAAAAAGCAGTAAATCAACTTTTAAAGTAAATTATGCTTAAAATTTGATTCATTCACATTTTACGCCTCTAACTTTTATTGGATAAATGTAAAAACATTTAACAAAAATTAATAATCATATTGAAGTTAGTTATGGTCATTCCCATCAATAAAATTACTAGGCGTTAACTACCATTTAAAATAATAATATTATATTGTTAGCGTGCAATGTAAGATTTCAAAGAAACTCATTGTTGCTTATCAGGTACCTAATCGAACATAAAAACCCATTTAAATTAAAATTAACATTTAAATCAAAAATATTAATAAATATGAAAATGTTAAATTCTTTATTTATCAAGGATGTCACATCCTTCCCCCTTTTTGGGAATGGCGTTTTCAGAATTTTAAAATTGGGCTTGGAAACTTCATTGAAAGTCCCACATTAGAAAAAGAGTAAATAAAAATGTCACTTTAAAAGAAAGAAAGATATGTACAAAGGTCACCTGAGATAACACATATGAGGATTCCATGAAAACATGGATATGGAAGAGAAAATAAGTTTCAAGTTCTAATGACGAGTGATAGAAATCATGGTTTAGAGAAAGTTAACAACAAGAAAATCACTAATTTGTGATGGGTTTAACAGTCATTGGATTCCTAGTTGGAAAATTAAACAGACAACGTATTTGTCTAAATTAACTTTTTACAATGTTGAGGAATTTATTTATGATCCTGAATAAGAACATATGGACACATACTTACTTATCATGTATACTTTAATCCTTTACTAAATTTGTACCACAAATTCTTCTTTTCTCAAAACGAAGAGTATTCAAGTAGACTTGGACACATCAAAAGCACAAACATCAAGTTCTATAGAATAAAATGTTCCACAAAATATGAACCATATATTTCCCTTATCTTTATATACTATACAAAACCAAAATTGGTTAGTGCAAGATCAGATAATCCCTAAAAGGATAATCCCTTATAAAAATAAATACTACTCTTAATCTCCAAAACCCAACAAAAGTACCGAAAGTTCAAGAAAGACCATTAAATATACAATTATACATAAAATTCTTGAATATAATCAAAACTAAAATTGAGACCCAAAACTCAGAAGGATTTACATTACATCATCTTCGACAGTAAATCTTAATATTTATCTCCAAAAACATCGAATACTCTTAAAGTATCATACTAATGTGTAATTAACCTAATAACATATTCTCTATGATAGGTTAATCATTTCCATAAATAACTCAAATCACCTTATGTCCAAAATAAAAACATATATTCTTCCAAAATAATATTTCAACCATTACTCCACAAATTAAATCCAATAGTATTATATTTTCCTTAAGCATATAGTGTTCCCAAAAGAGAGAATGTCTTCTAAAATAACCTTTATCACATAATCACCAAATCAATTCCCTATACAAACTATGTCAATTTGATAAAAAATAAAATACCAAATATACTTATTCTTGATCAATAAAATCATTTAAATAAAATCAATTATTGACAATAACCATGGACTTCACGTAGTCAAGTGGTAGGAGATAAACCCTAATCGCACTTTGGTTGTGGGTTTGATTCCCACAGCTTTGTCCGACGATACGGGTTGTCACATGGTCTGCATGTTGTTCTTTTTCAAAAACTATAAAATTTTATAACATTCCAAAAAAAAGTGACAAATTCCTCAAAAATAACCATAACTTATTTTATCCTCAAAGCTTATCTAATACCTTTCATCTCTCACCCTAAAATGTAATAACCATTTATCAACTCTAAAATAACTATGACTCTTTTTAATATGATAACCATTATGGTTTTGTAACATATGATTAAATTACACCCTAACCTCTAAAGTTATCAAAACCAACCTCTGATACCAACTATAAGGATTCAGCCATAAACATTTCATAATCTTGAGTTAAATCATGAATTACCATTGAGTATATTTTCAGGTTTAGAGTTTTAGATAATTAGGTAATAACTATTACATATCAAATTGAATATTACAAGTAGATACTACTACTCAGTATTCATTTTTTTCATAAAATGTAATCTCTTAAAAAGAAACATGTCCACTTCCATGTTTTAGACATCATGAGATTTCCTTGATCACATCCTTGTCCCTATTCCTCTTTATGTCTTGTGAAAAATATTTAAAAAACATGGGATAAGCGAAAAGCTCAGTAAGGGATACACAAAGAAGAAAAATGATTAGTTATTTGAAAACAATATGAAAGCCATGAATACTTTAACATAAGTAATACTTTATACCATTATGAAGTTGTAAATACTCTTCACTAAATAATAGATCATTGCTTACCCTTTTGTAACCAAAATATTACCATAAAACCCATATAAAGAACACATAACTTACAAAGTTATCTTGGGACATAAACATACTTAAATAGAATAACTATACAGCCGACTTCAACACATATCACTAATTGGAATAGCCATATAGATGACTTCAATACCCAATGCATTGGAGGTTATAATGTAACCACCCGTCCTAGTTTATCAAGACACCACCCGTCATTTGGTTTATCATATAACCACCTGTCAAATGTCAAAGTACCATTATAAAATCATAACACATAAAATATTTAAAATATAAAAATTTCACTAATAATATTTCAACTTTTCAATTACAATATATCATTTCAATATTTTGACATAATCTATTCTTAATCAAACCATTTTCAATACCATTTAAAACATTTACTAAAAATAATTTTGAATCAAAATGTCCCATAACACATTGAATAATTTAAATAAATTATCATTTGAAAACATTATTTTCTATAAAAATAATTCTTAATAACCATTTTGAAAACTAGTAAATTTAAGGAGAAATATTTATAAGAATAAAATGTTAAAATATTTTAAACTATATTTTAGTTAAAGAGTTTTTAACAAAATGAGTGATGATTAAATACAAATAATTGAGGAATAACATTTAATCCAAACATTATAATATAATGAGAATAAAGGGATTCATAATATAATATTCCAATGGATAGTATATACACCACATAAGAGTGAATTGGTTCATAACATCAATGAAGTCTCAAAGAAATGTAAATTGACCTGAAATCCCTTATAAAAACAGTATCCTTAGATTAAGGATAAATAAATGACATAATTATGTGTGAAAAAAAATTCACCCAATATTAGTGGATATTAAGTGTAAAACAGTCAGAGTTTATTCACACAAATTCATAGCATTACATAGTAAAGAAGAAGAAGTTTAACCCAAAGATGGGAAATTGGGTGAAGTGATTTCATTGCAGCAATTCAACAGCATAATGACGTCACTTTAAAACCCAGAAAATGAATTAATGAGATAGAAAATGGTATCTCATCACTTTGACATAAAATTTATAGCAATAAGAATATAGAGGAACATATCCCAGCATTAGCAGATGTAAATTAAAAGACATAACAAAATGAAGTCTTCTAAAAAGAAGAGGGTGAAAGGTTCCCTTAGAGATTTGGTAACTTACGAAGTATACACCCCATGAAAGAAGGATCATACAATGAAGATGTAAATAACCATAAATTAAAGGATATTACACAAAGAATATGATTATGTGCAGAACATACACAATACAAAATCAAAATAGTGGCAAATATAGCATGAATCTCATGGGAATAAAAAGTGAAATTAAAACCACTTAGCACATTATAATCAAACGATTCGTATGAAAAAAAGTTTATAAACACAAATTAAATCACAGAATACCATGAATATAAATAGAATCATGATAAAATATATAAAATTTCAGTAAAAAATAGAACACATTCAATAAATATGTGGCAAACAATGTAAATCTCATGGAATTTAAAGTGAGATAAGAAACCCATTACCTCGTGTCCGACATGACTATATCATTCTTTAATCTCATGAATAATAAAATAAAGTAAATTTATACTATCTTAAGAACCTTTTTCAAGTTTATTATTTCTTTTATATAACTTATCACCTTATTATAAATATTATGTAACCATTTAAGTTAATAACGGTAGTTTTGTCGATATTTGTTACTTGAGTAAAAAATGAACATCTTATAATTACAAGTTGTCCATGTGATCAATAGTCCATTATCTCCAAAATTATATTCATGATTTAGATATCAAATATATCATATATATACAGTATATATATATGTATTTATAATAGTACATAACATTTGGAGAGAAAAAATGAAATGCACCGTTCATGGAGATAATAAGCCGTACGTACGCATGAACGCTACTTTCATTTCTAATTATTATTTTATTGGAATGGAAACATAATGATACATAATTAAATTATAATTCTAGTATAATATCATATATAATTGTATTAACTCTACCCTTTATATGTTCCACATAAGGCATGAAGTAGTCATATCACTTTGAGGGGGCGGTCGTCTGCACTACCTCAAATGAGATTATCGTATTTACCCACAACGGAAAACATAAAGGTATTCTATAAATAAAACATAAAGAAGCATATAACAATATAAATATAATATATAATATTTATAATTAAATTTCCACCATAGTGGCCACCATGAGAGGAGGTTATAGATATTTGAATAATCATCGTTTTGTGAGGCAGTAGTTTTCCGTCCACAGAAACAGTACATTCTTTAACCATTAGACGGAGGTGTGTGTAAGTGTAGTTCAAATAATTGTCATAAAAACAAAGTAGTATACTGATTATACTGGTGTTTTTATAAAATAAAGTAATAAAAATTGTTTAGGGGGTTGGACAAGTAAAATAGAACAAAATAAAACAAAAGAATTTAAGAGAAACGGTTACCTTTAATTCAGGAAACTCCCTTTGTTCTGAACCAAAAGGACTTCTAGAAGTGGATTATACCTAAGGTAATGATTCTAGGAGGAATAGAGGGATCTTGGAAGCATATTTGGGAAATGTATGGATGGTAAAATGATAATTTTAGGTGTGATGAATGGGTTAGAAGTGGTGTCTAATTATAAAGTAGAGGAGGGGCTCTTTAGGAATGTTTGAAACAATTATTTTATTATAAACATATCTTCAGTTTAAAAATCTCCAAAACTCAATAAAATAGAAATTGAGATTACTCATGTTTGAAATAAAATCATCCAACAATAATTGGATAGGTTTTGGATGTTATTTTAATATTTATAATATTTTTTATTTAATTCATTTATTAATGAGAAAATTATGCATCGTTTTTGTGTCAAGTTTAATTTTATTTATATGATGTATAAAATTTATAATAAAATAACATTATGTTGTAAGTCTTTTTATATTCCCAATGAATATATATAGTCAAAAAATATAACTTATATAACCCCATTTAAAAATTACTTTACTAAAAGATATTTGTTTTTGTCATTTTTTGTCTTTACATTAAATTAATTAATCTAAATTGTCATTATCACTCCCAAGTGGTTCTATGGGGTCCCAAAATCGACACAAGGATTCCGATGGTAATCCGTGACTCATAAAATAAGGTTCAGAAAATTGTTAAGGTAATTTTGTATTATTATGATATTCTTTTAACCTTGAATTACCCTATTTATCTTTAACTGCGGTAAATAAAAGTCAAAAGTTACTTTTCACCAAAAATTATTTTTATCTTACTGAACAACATTTTCCGTACTAATAACAACCATGCATGTCAGATTTTCTAAATTAACTTCAAAAAAGAGGTAAAATTTTATTTAAATGAAAAATTCCGTTTTTTAACTACTACTTAGTAGTTTCAGTATTCATCTAAAATAGATGTTTTTCAAAAAAATATGAAACATTCAGCATAAGCTATATTTTAGATTAATAACTATAAAACTACATATATTTTAACAAAATTAAAAACATAGAATATGAATTAATTAATTTAAAATTAATCCCTGTTGTCAAAACAAAAGATATGTTTTTAAGAAATATTAACTATAAAAAGATTGACACTTGTTTATGTCCAATTTCAAATGGAAATTAATTCCAATGACAACCACTGGTTTAAATAGAAAAATGTAATCTAAATAATCTTTAAAAAAAATTATAAATACAATTTTAACATATAAATAAATTAGATTAAAATGCAATTTTGAATTAAAATACAGTATTTTTCACTATTCATCAAAAAATGAGTTTTATCCAAAAAATACCAGAATATTACTGAAAGTGAATTTTGATGTCCCGATTCCAAAAAAATATATTATTTTGTAAAATAGAACATATAAAAGTGTCCAAAAAATGATTTAAGGAGGGTTCTCCATTAAAAAATCAGTAAATCAACCCTTTAATGTAAATTATGCTTAAAATTAGATTCATTCAGATTTCAAGACTCAAAATTTTATTGGATAAATGTAAAAACATTTAACAAACATGAATAATCATATTATAGATATTTCTATTCATTATTATCAATACAATTATTAGGCTTTAACTACCATTTAAAATAATAATATTATATTATAAGTGTGCAACGTAAGATTTCAAAAAAACCCGTTGTTTCTTATCGGGTACACCATCGAACATAGAAACACCTTTAAAGTAAAATTAAAATTTAATTAAAAAATATTAAAAAATATGTAAATTTTACATCCTTTATTTATCTGGGATGTAACAAAAAATTTAGGGCTTTGAGCCATTCAGTCAGTCTAGAGATGAAATTGGAACTGAATGTGTAGATTACAATCTAGAACAATTATATAAAACCTTATGGTTATTGTATGAATCTAATTTTAACAACATTAATTATCTTCCAAAAACCAATATCCAAAAATACATTGAGTATAAAATTCTAAATATCATATTCCTACCCAAGTGTCATAAATTATAAGGACTAGATTTTAATAAAAAATGAGATAATTTAGTGATGTTTTAGGTAAATTAAAAACTACAGGACTTTTAAATTAAAATTCTAGCTATAAGTTGTTCCCATTATCCCTTTATAGGTTTTTGAAGAAAGGGATTTATAACTTACAACATATAGTGAAGACTAGGAAGGATAAACATTACAAAACCATCCTCAATAAATACTTTGCTTCAGCAAGGAGTGTTGTGTTGGGGATAAAGATTTAGTGAGTAAATAACACACCTGGAGAAACCCTTTATGAGTTTTGGGAGAGGTTAAATAATTTAAAAATATTGTTCCCATTACAATCCTATAAATATAATTCATTTATGGTATTCTTTTCCAATTATTTTTTAGTAGAAACCAAAACCTTTTAGATTATTCATATAGAGGAGAACTTATGAAAAAATGTATCAGCTCCTACCCCTAGGTCTACCAATACTATCAATACATGGAGTAATACATCAATGGTTTCTTACAGGGGAAAAAATCTATGATTCCATGTACTAATGGAAAAACCACTAATAGGCATTATGTGATCAAGAAATCAAAGAATATTTTAACATTCAATATAGTTCTATAAACCGACAACCTCAAATATCACACTTCCTACTAGGTTACCAATTATATTTCCCCTCATAATTATATCAGTGGTTAAAATTTCAACCATTCACAAGTTAAAAACCAATATATAATGTTCAATAACCCTCAATTGAGGACCAACTGATACAAATTGTTTTGTTAAAAATACACATATTTACTACCATAAGTGAATTAAAAAATCATGGTATTAGAAAACTACTCATTGAGTTTATTACTATCACTTAGTAAAATGTTAGTTATATCACATTAAATAGAAAAAAGGATATAGGAATCAATGGAGAACCCCAATCTTCTGTCTAATATATATGTGGATAACCCAATGCACCGAAAGAAGATATCTTAGAAAATATTTAAAGAATATCCACTTGTAGAGACCCCCCTAGTGAATAAAAATAGAAGAAAAAGAAAAGGAGGAAGACAAAAATCATCCCCACTCCTAACCTATAAGTATTAAAACATCAGATAAATCAAATAAATATACTTTATAATAATATACTAAAGAGATATTCAATAAATTGAGAAAAATATTCCTTTAAGGGAATCCATATAACAAATCTCAAGGTATGAAAATTATTAAAATTAATGTACCCCAGAAATAAGAGAATATAAGAAAATGAAAAGGTAAATTATGTTATAAATGTTTCATCCCTTATTACTCCACAAAAACTAGGAAATTCCAAGAGATAGGTATAGTCACTATCATTTTCAACATCAATGAGAAAATATTATAAACTACACTTGTGATTTGGGTGTAGTAACTAATTGAATATAATAATTATTTTATTAATCCATAAATACAATAGATATCAATCCCACCATAGTGGTTGTACGAATTTAAAACTAGATCATTTACTACCCTATTGGAGTACTAGAGGATTTGTTGGTAACCATAAAAGGATTGGTTTACCCAACTGATTTTTACATCATGAACATGAATGACTAAAAATGTAAAACTCACTCCCCAATCCTCATAGGTAGTAATTTTCATAATACTACCAAATACAATAAATAATTTTAATGAAATAACTCTTCTAATGAATTATAGATGGAAGACAATGAATTTTAATATTATTGATTCAATGAAATAATTCAGGATGAGAAATATGTATTTAAATTGGATCAATTAGAGATTAAATTGTGTTTTAAAGAAGAAATTTATATATATTATGATGTAATTTGATTATAACTAGACCCATTAACACCTAATATATTTTATTAATCCTTTTTAGAATGAGATAAAAATAAAAACTGTTATTTGCACTAATATAAATTATTTTAAGGAAACTGTTTTAAGGATTTTCTCAAAATCCCAATTAAATGTTTTTATTTATAGTTGGTTTTATAGTCATGGATAAAAATTATTTGAATACATAATTAGAGGATCCTGATAACTAGAATTTGAAACCCTCCACACTAATGTGAAATCTGATTTTTAACTAAAAATGATAAATTCCCGATCATAATTTCAAGTAAATAGAAAATAATCAAGATAATAAATATATGGAAGTCATGAATTATAAAATTAGGGTAATAGAGGTTCCCACTTATATAATTATCTTTATGAAAGACTATAACTAGTTTTGATATGGAACAAAAACCCTAATGGTCCACAATGAGAGTTAAACTATAGTTTTGAATATATAGAGAGTAAATGAATCTAAGGATGATGGTGCTAGAGTTGTTGAGTAAATAGGCATCCAAGAACAACATACCACATAAAAAACAATGATAGATATATTCCTAGTTGACTCATCAATGTAAGAGAATTTATTTTTATAGAGAAAAATCTTTTATTCTTTTCATTAATAAAGGTCATGACTGGAAGACTTCATTCTATCTATAATAGAAAACAAAAAAATATTAAACCTTTCGCATTGGTTGAAGTTGAGATAAAACAAGAAGGTTAAAAAAATCCATTCAAGGATAAAAGACAACATGTGAATTTTTATTTTGGGAAATTTTTGAAATAAATACAAGAGGATTCAAAACTGCTTCATGTAGAAATTAAATAACTGAACCCTAGGTTTTCTCTGTCTTTCACAGTAATCAAGATAACTTTTTAAATTTAAAAATATTTTTTTCTTAATAAAATTAATGTTGAGTTTGGTTGTAATTTTTTAAAAAATATGTTTAAGGGGGATAGTGGATTAAATTAAGATATAAATAACTATATGTTTAATAATATTCTTATATTTATTTTTGGATTAAATTAAACAATTGTTTTGCAAGAGCCTCCATTTTGAGTCAATACATAAATTCACCTTTCTTTTATTTTTAAAATTTTAGTGTGTTTCTTAGATAATAAATATTTATCTAAATACTATCTTTCCATGATCATGTACTATGATAGAATTAAGGGATTTCATTATTTCTAAAAAAATTAAAATTAAAATATTCATGATGAAACGAACCATTGATTTCATGTTTTTTTTCTTTAGAAGTAAGAAAAGTTTTTTAAATGAAGAAGAACGTAGTTGAACTAAAATAATTGATAATGTTAACATGACTAATGAAATTAAACCTTGGTTACCTACCCTTAGATATTTATTAGCACCACATGGAGTTTCTATAAAGGGAATTCATATTTTTTAAATGAACTAGAGTATAACAAGTATATGAGAACTATTCTGTAATTCCTCTTTAGTTTTTATAAGAATATGTTTGTGTGTGTTAGCCATCAAATAAGATATATTTTTCCTATGATATCACTCCCAAGTTTTTATTCTATACATTTATTAATATAATTATTACTAGGGGATACCTTCTATCGTTTAATAGATTAGTTCTTAGTTTATATACACTAACTCAATAAATTATTTGCACAAGCATGAATGAATTAAAATAAAAAATTGATATTAGAAATTGGGGACTAATAGGATTGAAAAATCATGATCATGGATGAATATGGAAAATATGATATATTTCAATATTTTCAAGGAAGTATCATTGATGTTTGAAGATGAACCCTGAAATAGGAAGTATATGAGAGAAATTTTTTGAAATGTATCACTTGTAAAAATATTTATTCCCCAAAAATATATTCCATTTAATAATCTAGAACTATAACTTGTTATATAATTGAAGTGATACATTTAATTGAATTCATAAAGGGGTTCAAATAATTCAAATAATCTATGAATATTTGATTTCCTTTTACATTGATTTGTCTGTTATGTCTATACATTACTATCTTTTAATTCAATTAATTCTATGTATTTCCCATAAGAAAAAAACATCATATATTAAGATGTGATGTGAACCACATTTGGTAAAAAATTATCTCATTTTTATTGGATATTAAACCCAAATTATTTTTGTTCCTATGTAATTATTAAATTTTTGTTACTTTTTTAAATTTTAATTTCAATTACTAAATGATACAAATTTATATTTCTTATTATTTTTATGCAATTTTAATTAATTAAAATCTATAAATTGGTATTTGATTGTATTTAGTTTCATTATTAAATATTACATCATATATAATTTAATGTGCTTATTAAACTATATTTTAATCTAGAATAATCTATACTGAATTCAATTTTCATTTTTATAGGTTAAACCCAAAAAAAGGAAGTATCAAGATTCTACACTCCAAATGAAAGGTTGATCAAGCTACCGAAAAACATCATTTCCACCAACCATGAATCTCATATGACCAAGGATATAAATCATTTATGACTTCTTTCACAAGGTCAATCCATTAATTGTTAAGGGATTGACCATGCTTGAAAATCTAGCAAAGTACTCAATAAGATAAAAGTTAAAATCAGCCTACAACATGTAGAAGTATTTATTGATCTTGAGTAAATAAACCTACAACATGACCATTCCCAACCTTCCATAATATGGAATCATAGAACTATATGTGCGGTTATATTAGGGAACAAAACCCTTATTTTAACTATCCACAACACTTAAACCTAGAATATGATGATTTCATGGCCAACCAGGAGAAAACCAACACAATATCCATATATGAAAATAAATAAAGCATATAAGGATAAAAATAATTCTAAGGGATATTTTTTGAGTATTTCTTGACCATGGTGTTCCCTGGGTAGTTTAAATACAACGAATATGGTGGTTCCTCGATTTTTACCCTAATTATACAGTTTTTGAAATAAATAAGGATGCACCCATTTTGATCAATTTGATGTTTTAAAGAGTTTTAAAGTCATGTACAACCATGGGAGAGGACCCAAATTTTAACCATTGAATAATTCATTGTAAAAGATTTTAAATGAATATGAATTTTTAATGAAGAAAAAAATGAAGGTATTTCATGAGATCAAACTGAGAGGAAGTGGGAGAGACTAATAGAAAATGCTAACCCATTCTAAATCCATGAATCTGACAATAAATGTTGATTGAGTAGGTATAAATCATGTAATATATGTAATCAAATCCTAAATTGCGAAGTCCATGGAGGGGTATAAGTCTATGTTTCCTCAATTGGGTAAATATAAATCCCCAAAAAAAAATTTACATTATTGCGGGGAAGTGCAAAAGTAAAGGTTAATTTTGAGATATCCTATAGAATTGTATAAAGATAAAATGTGAGTATAGTCTTTCCATTTTCATGTGTTGTGTCAAGGTATCTAGGAAGGTTATGGATGGGTAAGGACAATTCTCAAATCATGGTATAATAAAATTCACCACTTCAAGCTCTCCCAAGCACGATTAATGTCCATAGAAGAATAGGATTCAGACAAGCCTCCTCCGAGGATCAATATCACTATCTAAAGTTCATACTTGGTCATGTATTCACTAAATCCTATGAGATGTGATGACCAAACCAAACATTTTTAATCCACTCCCACGAAAAATACAAACAGGATCCCAACACATCCCCATGAAAAAGACAAGTGTAACTTGTTTCTATTATCATTGTAGAGAATTATTGTATTTTAGACCATATTTATCAAGAATAAGTACAAATCTCGATCATAGGAAAATTTCTAAGTATATAAATATTTTATACATGTACTCAACTAATGAAATCTCTTCCATATAGATTTAAACATAGTGAAATTAAAAGAATATGAATATGGGTGATTAATTTGAGCAATTTTTTTGAAATAATGGAAATATTAGAGATTGAAAAGTGATCTATGCTCTTTACAAATATGAATCTTTGAAATGTGAAAAGAATATCTGATCATTTTTCTATAAATGGGGAAATAATCAATAAGTAGATGGTGTTTTATTTTTTGATTTCATTATCAAATGGAGATTATGTTTATTTCCTTTAAATATTTTGTTGCAATTCGTAACTGATGGAATACTAAGCCATTATTAGATGAACCAAGGATATTCCCCATACAACTATTAATGAAATCCATGATTTAATTATTTTTCCATTTTTATATATCTCAATTTATTTTAAATTTTATATGTTAAGTGATTCCATTATTTATTTTAATATCAAATTCACCTCCCATACTTCATTAGAGCCCAAAAATATGTCACTTATGTTCCCTCTACTCCTTATGATCATGAGCAGCAGGTTGAACTATGGGTGATTGGAGATCTATGATAACTAGGATGGGTGTGGTTAATGAATTTTTTGATATTTGAATACATATTATCAATATGAAACATCCTTGTGAGAATAATTGAGTGATATTTCACTTTATTAGAGAGAAAATATGAGAGTAAAAAAATATATTAATGATTTAATAGGAAATGTGAGAGGGTATACAAGGTTAAACCACTTTATTAAAAAAATAAATTTGAAATCATCCCACTTTAATAATTTTTTGGACACACATAACCCATTAACCAAGAGAGTAACTCACCCAAAAGCTCTCACCACAAGAGACAACTTGAGTCCCAATGATATTTCATAAATTTTGGATGAAATATTAATTTGTTGGCTTCTACATGACAAGCCACTTATCAAACATATCTAGAGATGAAATAAAAAATAAAATAAATAATAAAATTGATTATAATAATTTATCTTATAATGATGGAATATATATTTAAAGGAATAATAACCATATAATCATGGTATTATGCCAATACATCATAAATAAATGTTATGAATACTATAATTACACCATGATAGTTTGTCTCATGCAATCATGTAATACATAAAGGGAATATATAATTCCAATCATCATCCATAACATAATAATTCCAATACATCTTCTATATGATAGAAATTTCTAAGAAATACAATACATATAGTCCCTTAAGTAGTTTCGTATGTAAACATTGTTAGGAAATCAATAATTATTAATATAGAAATAATTAATATATGGTGTATTATAGGTTTACCAAGGAAATATAATAATATGTCTATATAGGTGAATATTCAATGGTAAAATTATTAACATAATATGATATTAATAATATAACAAAAACCTATTATTGAAGAACTAAAAATGGATTAATTGTACATATTTATTCCATTATATAAGGACATCAAAAAAATTTTCATTGAATACAATAATTTTTAATGGCGTGAGAAAAAAAGTGAAAATCACCACTAATAATTACGAGTATGTGGCGGTCATATCTGATATGCATTAGGGATGAAAAATTTATATAAGGAGGAACTCATTAGAAGGAAGGATTTGATACTAAACGTCCACTTATGTGAAATAAGTATTGTAGAACTAGGGACCTGAAAAAAGATAAACTAGATATAATAATATAATCATAAATTATAGAGAGTGTAACACCCCTAGATTCCATGGTATGCTTCTCTTTGAATAATACCATAGCATTTGTTGTACGTAGCTTTTAAGTTCTAACACCAACCACAACCATTGAAAGTAGCTGTTATGAATAGTAATACCCAATTTTTTAAATTTTATAAATTTTACCTATAAAAATTGACTTCATTTTTGGATTAAGAATATCAAATTTATCTTCGGGTGAATTTTTGGTATTTTTCTAAAAACATTTAATTTTTTATGAATAGTGAAAAGCACAGAGTTATAATTTAAAACCGAATTTTTATTTAAATAATTTTTTATTTTATTTAAAATTATTTTATGTAAAAATAGATATATAATTCCAATATTAGTTCAATGTAAATCATTGGAGTCAGTTTATAATAATTTTAGATATATAAAAATTTAATTGAACTTTTCACCGTCTTTTACCCATCTCTTAGGAGAATTTGAAAATTCACATAAAACATAATTTTACCACTTCTATGAGAAGAATTTAGATAATCCTAGTGGCCCTGTTAATATAAAGGAGTAAAATTTGGTTCAATAAGATAAAGATAATTTTTGGTGATTAGTAATTTTACTTTTATTTACCACAGTTAAAAGTAAATATGATAATTAATGGTAAAATGATATTATTATTACCCTATCACATGTACTAATTCTATTGGATATGTATAATTAGAACAAAAACATCCTTAGGAATAAAATATGAACCTCTTTGTCCACTTGGATTAGATTAGGACATTTATTATTTTTTAATTCAAAGAAGAGTTAAAAGAGTTAAAATCAATGTTTAATAACTAAATTTTTTTTAATATGGGGTTAAACATAAGATAAATTTGATTATAAATATTAATTATAAAGATAAAAATATTTCCTAAATAATGGTATTTTATTTATAATTTTTAGACATCAAATAATTTAATTTATCTATGACACAATAATGATGCAGTATTTACCTTTTTAATGAATTATTAAAATAATTGATATTATAAATATCTAAATAAATGTAATTTGAAATTTTTTGTGAATTAAACTAATTTTATAGGTTAATATGACATATTAGGGTTGGTTTGATGAATTTTATTTGAAGTAATAATGATGTTTTGAATTTAGAAACAAATACCAAATACTGTCAAAATTGACATAAAAGAGTTTTTAAAACAAATATTTTATTATTAATTGATATTCTATTAATAAAAATCAATGTTTCGGCCAAAGGACTTATATAATGATAATTTTATCATTAATTAACCACTTGGGGTTCTCCTGGAAGTATATAGTAAGTTTATTGACCATATAATATAAAAATACTAAGAGACATGGTAAATGTCAAACTATTTTAGTAAGAGTCAAATCTAAAAGATAAGGGTAAAATAGTGACCCATACCTATCTAGAACCTATTGGATGAGTGGTTTTCAACCCATACCTACATTATCCTTTAAATAATACACTTTGGAGCCACTGGAAACCGAAAATGATTTTATTATAAAATAATATTTCCAGCTTTTCCTAAGGTGCCCCACACCCCTGTTATAAAAGGTCACTACCGTTCTCTCTAATTCACACCATAAAAGCCTTTTGTCTCGGCCAAACCCTACCAAAATATCCTCGAAACTTCCCTCCATTCATCCTAGAGGCCTTAGTTTAGTCAAAAATCCAACTTATAGATCCATTTCAATCAAATCAAAAGGAAGAACCCGAAGAAGAGGTAATAATTTCACCACCCTCTATCAAGTTCCTTTATTCTTCCACTTACTTTTTCATTGTTGTTTCCATTGTAAAATAATAAATCCAGTATCTTAAATATAATTTTATGTTATTATAAATATGGTACAACTATATTTATTATTCTATCCATCCTTTGAATGACATAGCACCATACTTGCGTACGTACAGCTTACCATCTCCACGTCGTGGTGTAATTGTTATTCAATACATTATTATTTGGATGGGAATAATAATTATGTTTAATTGATGTAAATGATAAATATAATATGATAATAAATATTTATATATGATATACCATCCAATTATATATTATTTTAATATCAAAATAATGATATTGTTGCTTGTGCGTACATACGGATTACCGTCTCCATGAACGTGATGAGATTCATTCCCCATCATATCCATTCAAGACTAATATTCATTTGATTATTAAAAATAATGTTTAAATTCTTGATGTCATTATGGATATAAATAATATACAAAATATCCATAAAAAACACGGCTTATGTAACAAAACATATAAAAGAAAAGAATTAAGTGAACACCCGAAACGGCGAGAATACAAAAATATTAATAACAAAACAATATTAGAAGATCATATATGATATAATATTAATGTATATGATTATTTTATAATTTAAAAACAATTATTTCACCATAATACAGGAGGTTAATCTTCCCTCAACCAAGGAAATGTACAAGGTGAGGCTTAATTTCACAATCTCTTTATTATCTAAAGTTGTTTTTACGTAAGTCTCTACATGGACCTATTTATCATCCATATCCATGTTTCTTAAAAATGTATTTCAAAACATTATTACTATTTTATAGACTATGTTTAAAAGTTATTTATACCCTTGTTTGACTTTTTTGAGATGTTTATAAAGGAATCTTTCCGTCGTTTTCCAAACAAGGTCCTTTTCAACATTTTCTACAGAATTAAGGTAAGGATGTTTTTTTAAAGTATACAGCTGGTGTGGCTATTTTCCGTCATTATAAAATCATCGAAGCTTCCATTACAATATTATAAAAATAATTTTAAATTAAATGTTTTCTTTTATAATTACGCGACCTTTAAATGATTTCAAAATAGAAATAGATATTTCTCTAAAATGTTTTTGATTTAATCTATGTCAACATCCTTCGATGGATTTTATGCTTATTTGAACTTGATATATTATGATAACGAACTTCCATATTATATTGAAGGTTTTGTGATATGTTTTAATTTGGATGTGTTATTTTTTTACCATTCATGGTTTATGGATAAAGTATTGACATTTCATATGCTAGTTTTAATATGAATGTTTATGTTATGTTTAAACCTGTTTATATGAGGAATGCATTGGACTTAGTAAGTGATGGGTGGAGCCCGCTATAGCTCCTAGATGCATCAGTAGGTCTCATGAGACAAACTACTGTCTTGGCACAAGGCCTTGAAAAAATATTATTTGAGTCTTGGCATAAGGCCTTGACTATGTGGTTATGATAGTCTCTCATTACACGTTCCTTCATTATGATAGTGGTTATTGATATTGAATGTGCTCATTCGACTAGTAGAATATCCATGTGAATGAGTAAATGGAATTATTTCATTTTATTTTTTCCATATTATGTTTAAGTACAAGTTTAAAAGGATTTTTTAGTTTTACATTTTCTTAAATGTTTATGCTTATTTATGAAAGTTTCCACTATATTATTATCCTTACTAAGCTTCTGAGCTCACCCCTTTCTATGTTTTATTGTTCCAGGATGTGAAGAAGTATTTTATGAATGACCTATAGGGATAGTTTGAGGGGATGTGCGTGTGTACTATGATGACTATGCTGTTGTGGTTTTTCACTTTATGACGTAATGATGACTTATGAATGTATCTAGTGTTTCCAAGTATACTAAACTAATCGGTCTTTCGAGACTTTATATTTTTCGATCATGCCAATGTTATATAATAATGAACCGATTCTGGGTAACTGGGGTCAGGGTGTTATAGTTGATATTAGACGAAGTTTAGTAAAAACCATGGAAGCTAGATTTAGATAAACTATTATTAGAGAACATAGACCTAAGATGGAATTTGAAGATTATTATAGAAGAACTTAGTATAATTTTGGTATTGTAGAGATTTTTTTGATTTTTCTGAGCAATACATCCCTATCTAGATACGAGCAGGTAGAGGCAGCTCTGGCATAGATGTACCTAGGGGTAAACCCTGAAAACACTGCTTTGAGCTAGACTTAAACAGGAACTGGTGCACAAAAACGGGCCTTGCTGTACTTTTGGTTACGACACTCCCAGGGGATATGGTTATGGTAATTATCATTTTCTTTACAAACCATTATGAAGGGTTTATGAGTATATACTTCCTCAAACAAAACATTTTTATCATTATGGATTATATCCATAAACTGTTCAATTTAGGTTAAGTGTTTTACATGTTTTGATTTATGTATTGCGATTCATATACTAATCTTGTATATGACATTGTTTAGAAATGGTGCCTAGTGTAAGGAATGGAAACCGTATCAATGCACACACTCCATGTGGGGATTTACCTCCTACTAAAGATAATTATAGTGGAGCTGGTGATATAACTAGTGCTGATCATCTTATCACCATACTGGGACAACTCACTCAGGTTATGAATAATAACCTTTCCCGAATGGAGCACCCTGATCTGTAGTGTGGAGGATCAATGTTAGATCTCTTCACGAGGAAAAAAACACCAACATTCAATGGGAGTACAAATCCATTAGTGGTTGAGAAATGGATAAATTCCTTAGAAAAAATATTCCATGCCTTGGGGTGTAGTGAAAGGGAAAAAGTTATCATGGGAGTTTATCGACTCACTGGAGATGCTCATCAATGGTGGTCATTGATTCAAAACACAAAGGAAGATGATAAAGTATCAAATATGAAATGGAGGGAGTTTAAAGAGATTTTCTTAGAAAAATACTTTCCTCGTAACCATCGAGAAGATATGGAAAGGCAATTCTTGAGTCTGAGGAAAAAGGAGGATGAGAATGTCACAATGTATGAGGCTAACTTTACAAGGTTATAAAGGCATGCTACAGAATATATATATAACCCACGAAGTAATATTGATCATTTATTTTATGGGTTAAAACTATTTCTCTAGCTGTCATTAGTCTCACAATCCTTCTCGTCATACGAAGATATTGTCTCATGTGCTATCAAGACAGAAAAGTAATTTTCTATGTCCTGTGACATTAAAGCAAAGAAAGAGAATAAGAGACCTACTGATCAATATGGAAATAGAAATAAGGGGAAGAAGGGAATAGTTGAATATCCATCATGGAGTAAATGTGGGAAGAAACACCCAGGTACATGCTTGAAGGAAATGGGGGTCTGTTACAAGTGTGGTGAAAAAGGCCACCATGCTTGTGATTGCAAGGGGAAGAAAGAAGCTACCGATTTCCAATGCTACAATTTAAGGGAGATGGGACATTATGCAAATGAATGTCCTAAGCGTCAGGGGAACGTTCCTCAGAAAATGACAAGGGATCAAGGCCAATCTTATGCTATCACTACTGCCGAGGTAGAAGCTCCGAAAGACATGGTGGCTGGTAATTTAATGGTTTCCTCATTTTAGAAAATGATTTATTTGATTCTGGATCATCGCATTGTTTCATATCTTCTCCATTTTTCTAAGAAAATTAGATATTTCCAATTTGATTTAACAAGGGAGTTTTCAGTTAAAACTCTTAAGGGAAGTGTCATCGCAACAATGTTTTGTGAGTCTGTTCCCATTAGAGCATATAAATGTTATTTATCTACTGATCTCATCATTATAACCATAATTGAGTTTGATATAATCTTCGGTATAGATTGGATTTCGGACCATGATGTGATGAATTATTATAATAAGAAGGAGGTTACTATTTTTGATGATGATGATAAAGAAAACCTTATCTTTAGAGAAGAATCATCACCACCTAATTCTTATCTAGATCCACCCCCAGTAGCTCAACTAAATTCAATTATTGGAGAGGAAGAGAATGAAATAACTGTGGGTAAGTAAAGTAATTTTCAAATAGAGGATGCACTTATTGTGAAATAATATGTTGATGTGTTTCCAGAAGATTTACCTGGAAATCCTCTAGAACCAAAAATTGAGTTTTCCATTTATTTTATTCTTGGATCAAGGCCCATATCGAAGACCCCTTATTGAATGGAATCTTTGGAATTACTAGAACTAAAGAAACAAATAGAGGAATTTAGTAATAAGGGATTTATTCACCCTAGTGTTTCTCTATGGGGATCCCATGTTATTTTTTTAAGAAGAAAGATGGATCTATGAGTTTTTGCATCGACTATAGGGAGATCAATGCGACAAAAATAAAGAACAAGTATCCCCTACCTCATATTGATGAATTATTTGACCAACTACATGAAGCTCAATACTTTTCAAAAATTGACCTTCGATCTGTATTCCATCAATTGTGTGTGGAGAAGGAAGACATTCCAAAGACAGCATTTTGAACCAGGTATGGTCATTAAGAGTTTATTGTAATGCCTTTTGGGCTGTCTAATGTACCCTCTGTTTTCATGGATCTTATGAATAGTGTTTCCAAGGAATATCATGATGAATTTTTAGTGGTATTTATTGATGATATCTTGGTATAATCCAAAATCTACTAATATCATGAAAATCACTTGCGCATTATCCTAAAGACTCTTCGAAGAAATGAATTATATGGGATTTTTATCAAGTGTGAATTCTGGATACAATAGATTTATTTTATTGGCCCTATTGTCTCTAAGGATGGAATCTCTGTTGATCCTTTTAAGACCAGATAAATCCACGAAAGGACACCAACGAGTATAACTGAGGTACACAGTTTTATTGGTTTTGCAGGTTATTATCGATGTTTTGTCCAGAAATTTTCCTGATTGGATAACCCATTAACAAAGATCACACGTAAAGGGGTTAAATTTTTTTGGACAAAAGAGTGTGAAGAATGTTTTGAAGAACTGAAGAGAAGATTAGTCAATAATCCTATATTGAATCTACCATTGGGGAATGATGGGTTTGTTATTTCTAGTGATGCTTCAAAGAAAGGACTTGGTTGTGTCCTAATGCAGAATAATAGGGTTATTGCCAATGCATCACGATAGCTAAAAACTCATGAGAAAAACATTCATACTCATGATATTGAGTTAGTAGCTATAATATTTTCTTTGAAGATATGGAGAGACTATCTATATGGTGAAAAATGTGAGATTTATACTGATCACGATAGTTTGAAGTATATTTTATCACAGAATAAACTCAACATGAGGCAAAGTAGATGGCTTGAAATACTCATGGATTATGATTGAACGAAAAACTACCACCCAGGGAAGGATAATAAGGTGGCAGATTCTTTGAGTGGAAAGGATCATAGAGTTTTGAAAAACATGAGAGTTGAACGGGATCCTATTTTCATAGATCTAGAAAATATAGACATGGGAATAACCATGGAAGCTGAAACATAAATGCCATTTCAAATGGTTGACAAACCATATTAAGGGGAATTGATTAAGAGTTATCAGTCCGATGATGAAGTGTTTCAAAAGAAGATTGATGTTGTGAATGATGGGAGATTGAGTGACTTTGTCTATGAAGATGGAATTTTGAAATTTTGGAAGAGACTTTGTGTTCCCGATATACCTGATCTAAAAAGGGATTTTTTGGATGATGCTCATAGATCCAATTTCTCTATACGCCCTGGTAGCACTAAGATGTATAAGGATTTGAAGGAAAATTTTTTGTGGGACAGCATGAAGAGGGAGATTGATGAATTTGTGTCAATATGTATGGGTTTTCAACAAGTGAAAGCTGGAAGGCAACGACCTGGTGGAGTCTTGCAACCTCTTCCCATAAATGAGTGGAAATGGGATAATATCACGATGTAATTTTTCATGGGACTACAAAATTCTCCTAAAAGGAACGATGAAATATGGGTTATTGTTGATCGTCTTACCAAGTCAGCACATTTTCTTGCTATAAGTGAAGCTCTACCACTTGAACGTCTAGAAAGGCTATATATTAATGAAGTTGTGAGACATAATGGAGCACCCCTATCAATTGTTTCTCATCATGATCCACATTTTAAATCAATATTCCGGAAGAGTATTCAGAAGGCCTTGGATACTGAACTTCGTTTGAGAACTGCCTACTGCCCCCAAACTGATGGACAATCAGAACAGACTATTCAAACCTTAGAAGACATGTTGAGATCTTTCTCACTTGACTTTCAGGGTATGTGGGATCAATATTTACCTCTGGTGGAATTTTCCTATAACAATAGCTTCCAATCAAGTATTCAGATGGCACCATTTGAATCATTATATGGAAAAAGATGTCGCACACCAACCTATTGGGATGATGTTGGTGAAATAAAACTCATAGGCCCAGAACTTGTGGAGGAAACGATTGAAAAGGTGATGGTTATCCAAACCAACATCAAAGCAGCTCAATGTAGGCAGAAGAGATATGCTGATAGCTGAAGAAAGGATTTGGAATTTTAGGTAGAAGATCATTTTTTTTGAAGGTATCTCCATGGAAGGGTGTTATAAATTTTGTTAAAAAGGGAAAATTGAGTCCTAGTTACATCGGACCTTTCAAAATTCTAGAATGAATTGGGGTTGTAGCTTACTAGTTGGCAATGCCGCCAAGTCTCTCCAAAGATCAAAATGTGTTTCACGTATAATTGTTGAGAAAATACATGCCTGGCCCAACACATGTATTCACTTCTGAGGATGTAGAACTGGATCCAGATCTATGTTATTATGAAGAACCCGTCAGGATTCTTGATACCAAAGAACAAGTGCTGAGAAATCGGATGACTCATCTGGTAAATGTTCTGTGGAAAAACCATAAGATGGAAGAGGCAACGTGGAAACCTGAGGAACTAATGATGAAGAACCACTCGAGTCTTTTAACTCAGTAATATTCTAGAAATTTCGAGGATGGGATTATTTGAAGGAGGGGAGAATGTAACACCCCAAGCTTCCATGGTACGCTTTTATTTGAATAATACTGTTGCGTGTGTTGTACGCAACTTCGAGGTTATAACACACATCAAAACCAATCAAAGTATCTGTTATGAATAGTAATACCAACTTTTTGAAATTTTATAAATTTTATCGTTCAAAATGGACTTCATTTTTGGATTCAGAATATTGAAATTAGCTTAGGGTGAATTTTTTGAATTTTTTTGAAAACATTCAATTTTTGATGAATAGTGAAAAAACTGAATTATAGTTTAAAACCAAATTTTTATTTAATTAATTAATTATTTTATTTAAAATTATTTTAGGTCAAAATAGATACATAATACCTATATAATTTCAATGTAATTCATTGGAGTTAGTTTATAATAATTTTAGATATATAAAAATTTTAATGAAATTTTCACCGCCTTTGACCCATCTCCTAGGAGAATTTTCAAATTCACATAAAACATAATTTTACCACTTCTGTGAGTGGAATTTTGAACATTCGAGAGACATAGTAAATATAAATTAGTAAAATGTGGTTCAATAAGATAAAAATAATTTTTGGTAAATAGTAACTTTTTTACTTTTATTTACCATGGTTAAGAGTAAATAGGTTAATTAAGGGTAAAAATGATATTATTATTACCCTAACACATGTCCTAATTCTATTGGATAAGTATAATTCGACCAAGAACAACCTTAGGAATAAAATATGAACCTATTTCGTCCACTTGGATTATATTAGAACATTTATTATTATTTAATTCAAAGAATAGTTAAAAGAGTTAAAATCAAAGTTTAATAACTAAAACATTTTTAATATAGGGTTATACATAAGATAAATTTGATTATAAATATTCATTAGAAAGGTAAAAATATTTTCTAAATAATGATATTTTATTTATAATTTTTGGATATTAAATAATATAATTTAATTATGACACATCCAACTATAATTTTTTATTAAGCAACTTTAAGGAAAAGAGGGAAACCAAAGTACACACACAAGGACAACTACTTGCTGAAAGAGCTCACAGAGTTTTTAAACACAAGACTAAGGTTGTTTGAGTCAGATGATATATATAATTCCCAGTGCAGAGTACTAACCAGGGTGTCTAGATCCTCCCTAAAAAGTTCTTCAAGGTGATAAATCATTCTGTCCATTATATGGATGAATTCCTCCAAGGTGATTCTGCCTTGGTTGAAGCCTCAGGCTATGATTCAGTCTTGCTCATCTATCCACGCTTCTTTCTCCTATGTGGCCTCATTCTAAAATCATCTTTCATAAATCCTTAAAATATCTTCATTTGAGGCATTTGGCCGAAGGACGTTTTCAAGCATCTCTTCCTTAGAGTGGAAGATAAGTCTCAGACACTCTGCACCCGCTTCCTCTATTACTCTTGGTTCTCTACATGGATCCCCAATTTCTCCATATTGAAGGCCTTTTCTTTCCTTACTTCCACATTTCTTGGTCGACCAATTTTCCATTGGTTTCAGAATGTGAGTGTAGTCTTTATGCTCCTTGGGGTTTTCCCCCTCAACCACTATGCATTTCCCTGAGTCGCGCTTTCCCCTTTTCCCCTTCTTCCTTCTTGGACTGTGGGTAACTTTCCCTTGGAACCGGTCCAGGCTGTATACTGAGAGTTGGATAAAACTATCATCACCTGAATCCTCACCCTCTTGTGAAAATGGTTGTTCTTGAGTAGCTAGGCCTTCAAATCGGGTTCTCACTTCAACCCGCAGACCTTCATTGAGAGCCCTCAGACTACCAGAAGAATCCAACTTGCCTGCTTTGACCGCAAAGTCCTTCTTCTTCTTCCCCTTTCTCCCAGTCATCTGAAATGAGGACTTTAGAATGAGCATGTTTGGATCAAGAGGACCCAATATGCTAACCCCCTCATGCCTTACTTGACCTTGGCGAGAGTTTGTAGTTGCATTAAAAAAAGGACTTCCCCTACAATGCCTTGCCAGATGGTTTGGCCTCCTTTCCAAATTCACCCTCAGTGACCTCACTACACGGAATCAGGCCTATGGGTTGCTCATATCTATGACCCATGAATTGAGATTGCTGGTAAAATCCCTCCCATTACTGACCATGAGGTCCCCCAGGGCCATGGAACTCGCTTACACCCTTCACCACACAATTATCAACAATTATATACGAGACCAGATGCTCCACCACATCCACATGCAAGGAGAGCTCTTTATCCATTCCCCCCCTCCACCGCCTCCACTCCATTCACCTGCAAGGAGCTGATCCCCAAATCCTGCCTTAACCAAGCTAGTATATCCATAACCCGTGGAAAGGGGATACTGGCCTCCACATCCTTCAATGCTTCTAGAACCACCGGATAAGGCCACTGCAAAAGCTAACCCTCTCGAGGGCTGCCTTCTGGTTTTAACCTCAAATCTTCACTTGGACCGATATGAACCTCACCTGGATCCCGTTCTCCTAGGTCAACCCCATGCCCCTGTACAGGCATGTCTAGGCCTGTTCTATCTGACTGCTGAATCACAATGGGGGTGGCCTACACCTGAGCCTCTTCTGGTTGGGGATTCGATAGTTTTTGAGATCTAGGACCTCTAAGACATCCAGGGACCGAATGTCCAAGACGATGACAACCCGAGAAATAAGCTGGCCAAGACTCGAAGACCACCTTCTGTTTCCGTCTGAATTCTTCACCAACCGAAATCCAAATCCACTCTGTAGGCACCTTCGAAAAGTTAGCCTCAACACAAATGCGAGGGATGATAGGGTGATAAGCCACAAAAGTCCTAGTATCTGAACAGAGAAATCTACCAACCATGTTCCCTAACATGCTTATTATTGACGGAATCAGAAAAGGGAGAGGAAAATCTAGGAATCTTACCCACACCGCCATCGTCGGATCGTCCCGATTCATGATGGATTCAAAGGACCAGTGAAGGAGGTAAAATCTGCATCCATTGAGGGTTCGGGCGGCATTAGACCAAGAAGCAATCAAATAACTCTTTGAGGAAAACAAACCATCATTTGATGCTGGTTGAGCAACCCTACCACCGAGCGGTCATGAAGTCCCCAAGCTTCAAACCCAAATTTGTCAAAGGCATCCACCGATGGATGGTGGCCCCTAAAAGGAGTGACCAGTGTTTTCCGGAAGTGATCCTAAGTACCATTGAATTCCTAAGTGGAAATTGCGAGCTAAGGAAATCCTTTTTGAAGGTCATGGACCTCAGGGCATAATGGAATCGTCGGGAACGGAGGAAGGATAGTGGGGTTGGTGAAGGGGTGAAAACTCTAGAAGATTCCCCATCCCCCCTCCGAGAAGGGAGGGGTAGGCACAACCACCATCGCCGCTAGGGATTCACCATAGACCTCATTCCAGAGCCCACAGACCTTCCTCGATTAAGGGAATAAATTTTATTTATGACACAATGGTGATGTAGTAATTACCTAAATAAAGAAATATTAAAATAATTGATATATAATTATCCAAATAAATGTAATTTGAGACTTTTCATAAATTATAATAATTTTCTAGGTGAATATGTCATATTATGGATGGTTATATGATATTTGTTCGATGTAATAATGCTGTTATGAATTTAGCTAAAACAAAATACCAAATAGTGTCAAAATTGACATAAAAGAGTTTTTAAAACGAATATTATATTATTAATTGATATTGTATTCATAAAAATAAATGGTTAAGCCAAAGGAATTATATAATGATAAGTTTATCATTAATGAGAAACTTTGGGTTCTCTTGGAAGTATATAGTATGTTTATTAACCATATAATATAAAAATACAAAGAGACATGGTAAATTTCAAACTATTTAACTAAGAGTTAAATCTATAAGATAAGGGTAAAATAGTTACCCAAACCTGTCTAAAACCTATTGGCTGTATAGTTTTCGACCCATCACCACCTTAGACTTTAAATAATCCACTTTGGTTCCATTATAAACCAAAAACGATTTTATTATAAAATAATATTTCTAGCTCTCCCTAAGATGCCTCTCACCCCTCATATAAAAGGGAACACCCCCTTCTCTCTAATTAAAACCTTAAAATCCTTTTGGCTCTACCAAAACCTACCCAAATATCCTCTCAACTTTTATCACTTCATCCTAGAGTCCTTCCTTTAGTCAGAAAGCCAACTTAAGGATCCCTTTTGATCAAATCAAAAGGAAGAACCCGAAGAAGAGGTAATAATTTCACCACCCTCTTTAAAGTTCCTTTCTTCTTCCACTTCTTATATATTTTTTGTTTCCATTATAAAATAATAACTATAGTATATTCTATATAATTTGATGTTATTATAAATATGTTACAACCATATTCATTATTCTATCCATCCTTTTAATGACATTTCACCATACGTGTGTACGTACGACTTATCGTCTCCATGTCGTGGTGTAATTGTTATTCAATACATTATTGTTTGGATGGGTATAATAATGATGTGTAATTGATGTAAATGATAAATATAACATGATTATGATTCTGTATATATGATATACCATCCAATTATTTTGTATTTTAATTTCAAAAGAATGATATTGTTGCTCGTGCGTACGTACAGATTACCGTCTCCATGAACGTGATAAGATTCATTCCCCATCGTATACATTTAAGAATAATTTTCATTTGATGATTAAAAAAAAAGTTAAATGACATTATGTAATTATGTATATGAATAATATACAACCTATCCATAATAAACACGACTTATATAATGAAACATATAAATGAAAATGAGTAAGTGGACACCGGAAACAACGATAATACTAAAATATTATTAAGAAAGCAATATTAGAAGATCATATATGATATCATATTAATGTATATTATTCTTTTATAGTTTAATAACAATTATTTCACCATTATACTGGAGTTTAACCTACCATCAACCAAGTAAAAGTACAAGGTAAGGGTTAATTTAACAATCTCTTTATTATCCGAGGTTGTTTTTACGTAAGTATCTACTGGGACCTCTATCATCCACATCCATGTTTCTTAAAAATGTATTTCAAAACATTATTACTATTCTATAGAATACGGGGTAAAGTAATTTATACCCTTGTTTGAATTTTATGAAATGTTTATAGAGGAATCTATCTGTGATTTTCTAAATAAGGTCCTTTTTAACCTTTTCATCAGAATTAAGGTAAGAATGTTTTTTAACTTATACAGTGGGTGCAGATATTTTCCACCATTATAAAATCATCGAAGCTTCCCTTACCAGATTATAAGAATATTTTAAAACTAAATGCTTTCTTTTATAATTAAATTACCTTTAAATTATTTCAAAATAGAAATAGATATTTCTCGAAAAAGATTTTGATTTCATTTATGTCAACATCATTTAATGGATTTTATGTTTATTTGAAGTTGATTTATTATGATACAAAACTTCCATATTGTATTGAATGTTTTCTGATATGTTTAACTATGGATGTGTTATTTTTATACCATTAATGGTTTATGGAGAAAGTATTGACATTTCGTATGCTATTTTTAATACGAATGTTTATGTTATGTTTAAACCTGTTCATATGAGGAATGAATTGGACTTAATAAGTGACAGGTGGGGCCCGCTATAGATCCTCGATGCATCGGTAGGTCTCATGAGAAAAACTAGTGTCTTGGAACAAGGCCTTGACAAAATCTTATTTGTAGTCTTGGCACAAGGTTTTGACTATGTGGTTATGATAGTCTGGCATTATGCATTCCTTAATTTTGAAAGTGGATATTGATATTGCATGTGATTATTCGACTAGTAGAATATCCACGTGAATAAGTAAATGGTATTATTTCATTTTATTTTTTCCATATTATGCTGAAGTTCAAGTTTAAAAGGATTTTGTTTTTGTTATACATTGCCTTAAATGTTTATTCTTATTTATGAAAGTTTCCTCTATATTGTTATCCTTACTATGCATCTGATCTCACCCCTTTCTATGTTTTATTTTTCCAGAATGTGAAGAAGTATTTTATAACTGATCTATAGGGATAGTCTGAGGGGATATGAGTGTGGACTATGGAGACTATTTGGTTGTAGTTTTTTACTTTATTATGTAATTTAAGACTTATGATTGTATGTAGTGTTTCCAAGGCTACTAATCTAATCGGTCTTTTGAGACTTGATCTTTTGTGATCATGCCAATTTTATGTAATAATGCACCAACATTGGATAACTGGGTTCAGGGTGTTACATAGAGTCCCCGTATTATAAATGAAATGACTATAATACCACAAATACATATCATATATAAGGTTTTGAATAAAATATTTTTTAGAAACTAAAATATATTATAATATTAATAATGGATAAAGATTTCATAATGAATTCGAATTTTAATTTATAATTAATATTTCAGTAACTAATTTATTATAATGATGCATAATAAATTTTATGCGGTAATGTAATGGAATGAAAAATTATTAAAAAAAGAAATGTATTGAAGATAATAAGAAAACATACCGTAGTAAAAACTTCATAATACTTGAGAAAGAACTCCTTAAAATATTAATTGATTATTGGAAGGAATATTGAGAGATATATTTAGAGTGTAATTGTTCTTAATGGGTTTAGAGTGAATAGTAATATTATAACACCCCAAGCTTCCATGGTACATGTCCCTTTGAATAATGTAATAGCTTGAATTGTGCGCAACTTCGAGATTCTAACACACCGTGACCAATGAAACTAGCCGTTATGAATAGTAATACTGACTTTTGAAATTTAATAAATTTTATCAATAAAAATGGACTTAATTTTGGGATTTGGAATATCAAAATTAGATTAGGGTGAATTTTTGGTATTTTTCTGAAAACATTCAATTTTTGATGAATAGTGAAAATACTAAATTTTAATTAAAACAAATTTCTTAATCAAAATAATTTATAGTGATAAATTATAAATTTGAATGGTTTTTAAGTATCATTAGATTATATTTTTGTCAATTAATATAATTTAAGTCATTTGATTTATTCTAATGATTAAACTGAACATAATCAATTGTCAATCATTTGATAATTATTATTAAAAAAGACTCTTTTTGTTTTGACAACATGAATTAATTTTAAATTAATTTATGACACTTTTGTGTTTTGAATTTGTAAAAATGGATTCCATATTTTTAATCAGGATGTAAAAATTGTGTAAATAGGTAAATTTTGTTTTTAGACATTAGGAATATTTACTTCCGTAAATATTTTATTTACAGTGATGAAAGGGGTAAATCCAGTAAATAAGGTTAAGAAATAATATTATAATAAGATAAAAATTACACTAAAACGTATCATAAACCTATTGGATGATACCTGTTCGACCATGTTCATCCTTGGGTCGATTTTGGGACCACATGGGTCCAATTTTAAGTGATAATGACACTTTATATTAATTATGTTAAAGTAATTAAAAAAATGACATAAGCATATATCTTTTAGTAAAACAATTTTTACATAGGGTTATATATGTTATATCTTAAACTATAAAATTCATTAAGAATAAAAAATGTTTTCCTATATAAAGATATTTTATTTATAATTTTTAGAAATTTAATAATTAAATTTATTTATGACACAATGATGATTCGGTATTTTCCTTAATAATGAAGGAATAAAATAAATGGTAATATAGATGATGAAATAAATATAATTTAAACATTTTGATGACTTACAAGAATTTTTTAGGTTAATTTGACATGTTAATATTTCATAAATGAATTTTTTAGAAGTAATAATTCTCTTTGGAATTTAACAAAATCAAAATATCAAATAGTGTCAAAATTGACTTAAAAGAGTTTTTAAAACATATATTATACTACTAATTGATATTATATTCTTAAAAATCTAAAGTTCAGCCAAAAGACTTATAAAATTATATTTGTATCATTAATTAACCACTTGGGGTTCTATTGGAAGTTTATAGTATGTTTATTAACAATATAATATAAAAATGCATAGAGACATTGTAAATGTCAAACTATTTAACTAAGAGTTAAATCTAAAAGATAAGGTTAATATAGTGACCCAAACCTATCTAAAACCTATTTTTTGAGAGGTTTTCGACCCATAACCACCATATACTTTTTAATTCATTTTGGAGCCATTAGAATCCAAACATTATTTAATTATAAAATAATATTTCAATCTATTCCTAAGGTGCCCCTCTCCCCTATTATTAAAGGGAACATCCCCTTCTCTAAAATTCACACCTTCAAAGCCATTTTCCCCAAAAAAACCCTAAACAAATATCCTCAAAACTATCCTAAATTCATCTCAGATTCCTTACTTTAGTCATAAATCCAACATAAGAATCCCTTTTGATCAAATCAAAAAGTAACAACCTGAAAAAGAGGAAAATATTTCATCAACACCTTCATGTTCTTTTCTTCTTCCACTTCCTCTTTATTTATTGTTTCCATTCTAAAATAATAAATCCAGTATCTTCTATATACTGTGATGTTATTATAAAAATTTTACAATCATATTCATTATCGTATACATCCTATAAATGAAAATGTCACCATACATGTGTACGTACGGATTACCGTCTCCACATCGTGGTGTGGTTTGTTATTCAAATACTTCATCATTTGTATGGGTATAATAATGAGTATAAATGATGTAAATAATAAATATAAAATGATAATTATTGTTTTTATATGATATAACATCCAATTATATATGATTTTAATATCAAAATAATTATATTTCCGCTCGTGTGTACGTACGGATTACCGTCTCCAAGAACGAGATGAGATTCATTCTCCATCATATCCATTTAAGAATAATTTTCATTTGTTGATTAAAATTAATGTTTACAGACTTAATATCATTTTGAATATTAATAATATACATCCTATCCATAACAAACAATACTTACGTAACAAATCATATAAAGGAAAAAAAATCAGTTAACACCTGAAAGGATGATACTACTGAAATATTATTAACAAGGCAATATTAGAAGATCATATATGATATCATATTAATGTATATGGTTCTTTTATAATTAAATAATAATTATTTAACTATTATATAGGAGGTTAACCTACCCTCAACCAAGGAAATGTACAAAGTAAGGGGTTTCTTCTTTAACTTTTAATTCTATGAGATTTCCATTGTTCGCCACTAATTTATTGCATGTGGTGTATTATGTACTGCCAATTGATATATATTATCATGATAGTTTTTATATTCATGTTAATCTGTGAATAATTTTGTGGTTATTAACATTTTGTCAAACAACTCTATTGATTACAACGTGGTAAGGGGTTTTCACCTCACTCCTTATTCTCGTGAGATTCATGCTATATTGCCACTATTTTTTTGGTGTATGTACTTCCCATAATTGTATTATTTGTGTAATAAAATTTAATTTATGTGTATTTAAATACTCATTTTCTGATACTTCTTTCTTGGGTTGTATGTTTTGTAAGTTACCAAATTGGTACGAGTACCTTTTAACCCAATTTCCATTCCTTGGGTTAATCTTCTAATTTTTAATTATGTAATGCTATTATTATGTGGGGAATCACTATTTATTTATTTATGTTGTAATTTTCACTCTAATTTGTGTGGATATACTTTTGATACACATAATCACTCCGTTGATAAATTCTCAAGTAATCAATATGAACTTGATAAGAGTAATTTTAACTCAATCGCCATTTATTGAGTTAAACATCCAATTCATTAGTGTTGTTTTTACAAGAAAATGTGTGAATTTACTCTGATTGATTTACAAATAATATACAATAATATTTAGTGTATTTATATTTTTCACACATAATTATGTTGTTGATTTATCCTTAACCTAAGGATACGGTCATTATATGATATTTCATCTCAATTTACATTCCATTGAGACTTATTTGTTGTTATACGCCAATTCACTTTTATATAGTGTATATAATGTACTTTGACATAATATATCATGAATCCATTTATTCTCATGATATTATAATGTTTTGATTACCTCAATTATTTTTATTCTAGTTTCTCTCTTTTGGTAAGGAAGTCTAACTAAAATAGCATTTTAAATGTTTTAAAGATTTATTATTCTAAATATTTCTCATTAATGTCCATGTTTTAAAAATGGTTTTAAGGATTTATTTATAATGAAATTAATGTTTTATAATTAAAATTACTTTTTAAATTTTCGTAGTGGTATGGGACACATTGATTAAAAAATCTATTTTAAATGGATTCTTGATAAATTGTGAGGCTTTTAAATGTTTTTAAGAAAAAGTAGTATATTTCACTCAAATTGTTTTGACGATTATTTTCATCTATGTCAATATCCTTAATTATTATATATTGAAGTTGATCTATTATAATACAATCTTCCAAATTTTGTTTAATGAGTTATTTTTTATTTTGAATGTGCTATTTTTATACCATTCATGGTTTATGGTTATAATATTGAAATTTCATAAGATATTTTTAATATGAATGTTCAGATTATGTTTCAACCTTTTTATAAGAGGAATACATTGGACTTATTAAGTGATGGGTGGAGCCCACTATAGCTCTTTGATGCATAGGTAGGTCTCATGAGACAAACTAGTTTCTTGGTACAAGGCCTTGACAAAATCTTATTTGTAGTCTTGGCACGAGGCCTTGACTATGTGGTTATGATGTCCGACATTATGCATTCCATCATTATGAGATTCTCTATTGATATTTTATATGTTTATTAATCTAGTAGAACACCCATTATTATGTTTTATAATTGAATTATTTACTCAGATCATATTCATTCTATAAGGTTCTCAGGTTTATTATTGGTTAAGTCATGTGTTTTCAATTATTCCACATGCTTAATATTTATGTTATCTTCTGCTGTATTGCTTACTGTTACTGAGCATTTGAGCTCAACCCTTTCTAATGTTTTATTTTTCTAGGTTATGAAGGAGTTAGTTATGAGTGAATTTTAGGTATAATCTTGGAGTATTGGATGTTTCTAATAGAATAATTTAATGTTTTTTTTCTTTTTAAGTTGTAATGTTGAACTTATGTACGTATCTTGTTTCAAGAATACTAAACTGATCGGTCCTTCGGGACTTGATTCCATATAATCATGCCAATGTATTTAAATAATGCACTAGCATCTAGGTAACTAGGGTAGGGGTGTTACAATTTCTATTAAGGGAAGTTTAGTATGAACCTTGGAAACTTGATTTAGATAAACTCTAGTTAGAGCACATTACCCTAAGATAGACATTTAGGACTAGTATAGAAGAACTTAGTAGAAATTTTGTAATGTAGAGATTTAGATTATTTTCCAAGAAATACATCCCTGTCTAGATATGAGCAGATAGAGGCCGCTGTGGAAAAGATGTAACTAGGAGTGAAAAATCTGACAAAGAGTTTCGGGCTTGACCTGGGGTATCCTGGTACACGACAAGGGCCTTACTACAGTTTTGGTTACGACACTCCATGGGGATACGGTTAGGATAATTCTCATTTTCTTTACAAACCATTATGAAGGGTTTATGAGTATATATTTCCTCAAAGAAATCATTTTTTATGATTATGGATTATATCGATAAACTGTTCAATTTATGTTAAGTGTTTTACAAGTTTGGAATTATGTATTTCGATTTATAAACTAATCTAGTTTATTTCATTGTTTTGAAATGGCACCTACTGTAAGGAATGGAAACTGTATCAATGCACAAACTCCATGTATGGATTTTCTTCCTAATCAATATAATTATAGTGGAGCTGGTGATACAACTGGTGCTGATCAGCTTATCACAATATTGGGACAACTCACTCAGGTTATGAATAATAAACTTACCTGTATGGAGAACCCTGATCTGCAGTGTGGAGGATCATTGTTAGATCTCTTCATGAGGAAACAACCACCAACAATAAATGGGGGTACAAATCCACTAGTATCTTAGCAAAGGATAAATTCCTTAGAGAAAATATTCCATGGCTTGGGGAGTAGCGAAAGGGAAATAGTCATCATGGCATTTTACTGCCTCACTAGAGATGGTGATCAATGGTGGTTGATGATTAAAAAAAAGTTAGATGATGAAGTATCAAATATGGAATGGAGGGAGTTTAATGAAATTTTCTAAGAAAAATACTTTCCTCGTGACCATTGAATAGATATGGAAAGAGAATTTCTAAGTTTGAGGCAATTACAAGTTATTATATTTTGGGATGAAAATGCAAGGTATGAGATAACATTTGTGGTTAAATTATGCTATAGTTATTTTGAGGAATTTTCCTCATTTTTGAAATATTATAAGATATTGTTTTTGAAAAATGAAAACATGCAGACCGCATGACAACTCATCGCATCGGACAAACCTGTGGGTATCGAACCCACAACTAGAGTGCGATTGGGATTTTTCGCCTAGCACTGGACTACGTGAAGTCCCTGGTTAGTGTGACTTATTATTTTTAGTTAAATGATTTTATTTATCAACAATATGTTTATTTGGGATATTATGTCTTATCAAATATATACCCTTAGTATAGGAAAATGATTTGGTGATTAAGTGATAAATGTTATTTTAGAAGATGTTCGCTCTGTTGGGAACACTATATGCCTAAGGAAAATAGAATACTATGGGATTTTATTTGAGGAGTAATGGTTGATATTTATCTATGTTTTTATTGTGGATTTATAGTGATTTGGGTAATTTATGGAAATGATAAACCTATTATAGGGAATATGTGATTAGGTTAATTACTTTTAAGTATGTGTCTTTAAGAGTAGTCGATGTCATTTGGAGATACAATTTAACATGGAAGAATACATAACCAAATTCTTCTATATTTTGGATTTTAATATTAGTTTGGACTATATTGAAGGATTTTAAAGACAATTGTTTTTTGAATGTTATTTATTTAACTTTGGGGTATTGTTGGTTTAATTTTAGAAATTAAGATTTGTGTTTCTTTCTCTAAAGGATTATCATTTTGGGGGTCATCTGATCTTGTACAAACCATTTTCGTTTTTATTAATCTTTAAAGACAAGGTAAATATATATTTTATCCTTTGTGGATCATGTGATTCTCTAGAAGCTGATTCTAGATCTTCCGATGTGACCAAGTTATCTTGAATACTCATTGTTTGAAAAAACAAATGAGTTAATGGTAGAAATTTATTAAATAATGAAACTCTACATAAAAATTACATGTATCTATTTATGTTCTTAGTCAATCTCATAAATAAATTCCTCATATTTATTAAATGTAACTTAAAACAAAAAAAAACAATGTTTGTTTTCTTTTCCTACCAGGAATCTAATGACCATTTTTTCCATCACAAGTTTCTGGTGATCTTGTTGTTAACTTTTTCTTGACCATGTTTTCTTTCCGTATCCACCAGAACATGAAACATAGTTTATCTTCCCTATCCATGTTTTCTTATATGGAATATTAGTATGGGTTATCTCAGGTGACCTTTATACTTCTCTTTCTTCCGTCTAAAGTGATAGTTTTATTAACTCTTTTTCCGATATGGGACTTTCAATTATGTTCCCAAGCCAAATTTTGAAAATTTTGAGGATGAACTTTCCAAAAGGGGGGAATAATGTAACACCACAAACTTCTATGATACATTTACCCTTGAATAATGTAATAGCTTGCATTTTACGCAACTTCGAGATTCTAATACACCGTGAACAATCAAACTATCCCTGATAAATAGTAATACCCACTTTTTTAAATTTTATAAATTTTATCATTTAAAAAGGAATTCATTTTTCAATTCAAAATATCAAAATTATCTTAGGGTGGATTTTTGGTATTTTTATTAAAACTTTCAATTTTTGATGAATAGTGAAAATACTAAATTTTAATTAAAAACAACTTTTTTAATCCAAATAATTTATAGTGTTAAATTATACATTTGAATTGTTTTTAAGTATCATTAGATTATTTTTTTATCATTTAATATAATTTATGTCATTGTATGTAATCTCATGATTAAACTGAACATAAACAAGTGTCAATCTTTTGATAGTTATTATTTCAAAAAAGAATTATTTTTGTTTTGACAAAGAGAATTAATTTTAAATTAATATCTAACTCGTTTGTATTTTGAATTTTGAGAAATGGATTCCATATTTGGTATCAGGAGGTCCAAATTGTGTAAATAGGTAATTTTTTTAGACAATAGGATTATTGATTTCAGTAAATATTTTATTTACCGTGGTGAAAGGAGAAAATCCAGTAAATAACGTTAAAAAATAATATTAAAATACCCTAACACATGTACTAACCCTATTGAATGATACATTTCGGACCATGTCCATCATTGAGATGATTTTGGGATCTCATGGAGCCACATGTAAGTGATAATGACACTTTATATTAATTAAGTTAAAGTAAATACAAAAATGACCTAAGCATAAATCTTTTAGTAAAACAATTTTTACATACAGTTATATATGTTATCTCTTAAAATATAAATATTCATCAAAAATATAAAATTATTTTCTACATAATGGTATTTTAATTTAAATTTTTAGACATTTAATAATTAAATTTATTTATGACACAATGATGATGCAGTATTTTCCTTATTAATGAAAGAATCAACTAAATGGTATTATAGATGTTAACATAATTATAATTTGAACTTTTTGATGGTATCTGCTAATTTTCTAGGTTAATTTGACGTTTTATTATTTATTAAATAAATGTTTCTATAAGTAATAATGCTTTTAGGAATTTTAAGAAAACAAAACAGAAAATAGTGTTAAAATTGACATAAAAGAGTTTTTAAAACAAATATTATATTTTTAATTGATATTGTAAAAAATATAAGGTTCGGCCAAAATAATTATATAATGATAGGTGTGTGTTTAAGGAAACACTTTGGGTTCTCTTGGAAGTTTATAGTAAGTTTATTAACCATATATTATAGGAATACAAAGAGACATGGTAAATGTCAAACTATTTAACAATGAGTTAAATATAAAAGATAAGGATAATATAGTGACCCAAATCTATATAAAACCTATTTTTTGAGAGTTTTTAGACCCATCTTCACCTTATCCAAGAAAGAAATCATTTTTCAGCAATTATATACAAAAAATGAATTTTTTATAAAATAACATTTCAATCTTTTCCTAAGGTTCCCCTCACCCCTCTTACAAAAGAAACTTCCCATTCTCTCAAATTCACTCCTTAAAAGCCATTTATATCAGCCAGACCCTACCCAAATATCCTAAAAACTATCCTCCCTTAATTCTAGAGGCCGTTATTTAGTAATAAATCCAACATAAAGATCCTTTTTGATAAAATAAAAAGGAAGAACCATAAAACGAGGTAAATATTTGATCACCTCTTTAATGTTATTTCCTTATTCCACTTCCTCTTTCTTTATTGTTTCCATTATAAAATAATAAATCCATTATATTATATATATTTTGATGTTATTATAAAAATTGTACAACTATATTCATTATTGTATCCATCCTATAAATGACAAAGTCACTATACGTGTGTACGTACGGATTACCACCTCCGCGTCGTGGTGTGGTTTGTTATCCAAACACTTCATCATTTGGATGGTTATAATAATGAGTATAAATGATGTAAATAATAAATATAACATTATAATTATTATTTTTATATGATATACCATCCAATTATATATGATTTTAATATCAAAAAATGATATTGTCGCTCGTGCGTACGTACGGATTACCGTCTCCACAAACGCGATGAGATTCATTCACCATCGTATCAATTAAAGTATATTTTTCATTTTATTATTAAAATAATGATTAAAAACTTAATATAATTCTTAATATGAATAAGATACATCCTATCCATAACAAACAATACTTATGTAACAAAGTATATAAAGGAAAACAAATCAGTTAACACCCGAAACGATGATACTACTGAAATATCATTAAAAAAGCAATATTAGAAGATTATATATGATATCATATTAATTTATATGGTTCTTTAATAAATTAATAATAATGATTCACCATCATACAGGAGGTTAACCTACCCGTGACAAAGGAAAAGTACAATGTAAGGGGTTTCTTATCTCACTTTTAATTCCATGAGATTTCCATTGTTCGCTACTAATTTATTTCATGTGGTGTATTATGTACTACCATTTCATGTATATTATCATGATACTTTTTATATTCATGTCATTTTATAAATACTTTGGTGGTTATTAACATTTCATCAAATGACTCGATTGATTACAATGTGGTTAGGGTTTTTCATCTCAGTTATTATTCCCATAAGATTCATGCTATATTGCCACTATTTCCTTTTGTGTGGTGTTTGTACAGACCATAATTATATTATTTGTGTAATAAAATTTAATATATGTGTATTTAAATATAAATTTTTTGATCCTTCTTTCATGGGTTGCATGATTCATCAGTTACCAAATCGGTACGAGAACCTTTTAACCCAATTTCCTTTCCTTGGGTTAATCTTCAAATTCATAATTATGTAATGATATGATTATGTGGAGAATAACTACTTATTTATTTATGTTTTAATTTTCACTCCACTTTGTGTGGATATAATTTTGATACACATAATCACTCCATTGATAAATTCTCAAGTCATCGATATGAACTTGATAAGAATAATTTAAACTCAATCTCCATTTATTGAGTTAAACATGCAATTTATTGGTGTTGTTTTTACAAGAATATGTGTGAATGTACTCTGATTGATTTACACTAAATATCTAATGATATTGAGTGTATTTATATTTTTCACACATAATTATGTCATTGATTTATCCTTAACCTAAGGATACAGTCTTTATAAGATATTTCATCTCAATTTACATTGCATTTAGACTTATTTGTTGTTATACACCAATTAACTTTTATATGGTGTATATAACGTAATTTGACATAGTATATAATTAATATCTTTATTCTCATGATATTATAATATTTTTATTACCATAATTATTTGTATTCAAGTGTCTCTCTTTTGGTTAGGAACTCTAACTAAAATATCATTTTAAATGTTTTAAAGATTTATTATTCAAGATCTTTCTCATTAATGTGAACATCTTAAAAATGGTTTTAAGGATTTATTTGTATGGATATTAATGTTTTAAAATTAAAATTACTTTTAAAATTTTCAAAGTGGTATGGGATACTTTGATTCGAAAATCTATTTTAAATGGCTTCTTCATAAATAGTGAGACTTTTAAATGTTTTCCAAAAAAATTAAGATATTTCTCTTGAATAGTTTTGATGATTATTTTAATCTATGTCAATATCCTTCATTATTATCTGTTGAAGTTTATCTATTATAATACAATCTTCCATATTTTATTGAATGAGTTATGTTTGACTGTGGAAGTGCTATTTTTATACCATTCATGGTTTGTGGTTAAAATATTGAAATTTCGTATAATTGTTTTAATACGAATGTTCAGATTATGTTTCAAACATTTCATATGAGGAATGAATTGGACTTAGTATGTAATGGGTGGACCCTGCTATATCACCTCGATTCATCGGTAGGTCTCATGAGACAAACTAATTTTTTGTTACAAGGCATTGACAAAATCTTATTTGTCATCTTGCCACGAGGGCTTGTCTATGTGGTCATGATGTCTAGCACTATGCATTCCATCATTATGAGATTATTTATTGATAATTCATGTGGTTATTAGACTAGTAGAACACCCATGACTATGTTTTATTATGGAATTATTTACTCAGATCATATTCCTACCATAAAGTGTTCATGTTTATTATTCGTTAAGGCATGTGTTTTCAATTATTCACAATGCTTACTATTTATGTAATCTTCCATTGTATTGCTTACCCTTACTGAGCATTTGAGCTCATCCATTTATTATGTTTTATTTTCCCAAGATATGAAGGAGTAAGTTATGAGTGGCTTGCTGGCATAATCTAGGAGGCTTGGATGTTTCTAATGGAATAATTTAGTGTTGTTTTTCTTTCCAAGTTGTAATGTTGAACTTATGTATGTAACTTGTTTCCAAGACTACTTAACTAATCAGCCCTTGAGGAAAAGATTCCTTGTAATCATGCCAATGTATTAAAATAATGCACCGACCTCTGGGTAACTGGGGTTGGGGTGTTACAAATGGGTGGATGGGGTTGTATTTATATAAAAAGAGGTAGAATTATTTAATATTTTTGGACCATAGGAATTGGAAATGTAGGTTGTGAAAAATTTAATATTGTTGGATTAAAAATGGTATTGGATCATGGTATTTTTTTATTTTATCACCATTTTTTACATTTAATTTTTAAAGAACCCAACATACATTATTTATATTATTTTCATCAAGGATAATACAGTTTTTCAAAAAGAATTATTTTTAAAACCAAAAAATACATTTTAGAGTATAATTTTTTTGTTTTTAAAATTTATTTTAGTATTTAAAAATATATTGTGTTAATAAAAAAAATATTTTAGTTCACTATAGAATTTATATTACTTATTACAAAATTTTTACATCAAAATGATGTCATAATACATTTTTATATACATACAAAATTAAAATATTGTCAAAAAAAATATTTACTTAAAAAAATTGTTAATCAATCACTATTTTCTTATCTTGATGAATTGTTTTAAAATTTAAATTTGTTTTAATGAAATTAATTTTCTACTCATTAAAATTTAAGAAATCAATATGAATTATTTGTGTATCTTAAAATCTTTCATTTAGGACTAAAATGAAAAAAACATTTTTATTAAAATTTATTATTATAAGACATATATATGGAATTATATTATCATTAATTGATTAATTTTAATAATATTTATCTATTATATAACTATGATATGATATTTTTTTAATTTTACTTAAAACTTATATGTTAAATATTACAGTTGTTTTACTATTTGAATAGTAAAATTACTTTTTTTTACTGTTGTAATGATCACCTCGATATTCCAACCATAAAAACCCATATTTCGTGGTCTGAATCCCCATAATATTTTATATAATATATTATGGATGATTCAAAAGGTCATATTATTGAATAATATTATTAGATTCCTTTAATATAATATATTAAAAATAATAATTTATTTTTAGGCTCATGCACATGATTGTAGATAAATTTTTACTCCTCCTAAATCATTTTTTAGATGTAAATACCAACATTGTGTTTACTTTTGATGTGGGGTTTTTACCGTAGGGGTGGTATAATATTGTAGTTCATTCAGGACCAAGACCAAGCCCATTTTCAGAGTTTTTTTAATAAAAATAAAATAGTAATATTAATAATTTTATATTAAATTAGACATATCCAGAAAAAACACAATCCTTCATTTATTATATTCATGTATAACTCATATATTTAGGGTTAACAATATATTCCTCTCCGTAATCCATAATTATACAGAGTGAGAAAAAAAAGATATTGAGTCTACAAGTGTGCTCTTCAGGGAACGATCAATCAAACTTGGAGTATATGTGATCAACCCCATTGAATTATCTATTACAAGGTAAGTATTGTTACTTCAATTATTTGTTATTTTTTTTGTGTGTCCCAGAATTAGAATTTTAGTATAGAATTACTTTTTTAAAATTTCTTATTCCTAAAAATTATTTATTTTTATATTAGTGAAATTCATAACCTATCCTAAATTACACACTATTTCATGTATTAAATACAATGAATTGTGTCCATATGGTTCAACAGTATTTAAAAATAACAGCCTCTACCAATTTATTTTTGTTCAACATTTAACATTATTTTTATATATTTCTCAATACCTAGTGGCTCAATAAAATTGTATTTGGATGATGAATGAATCTTCAATGAGAATACGAACACCATTCCATATCACAATAGCAGATATAGAGGTGTGTGGGTTATTCAATATGAAATTGTGAGGCAACGAAAGGCTGTCAACTGTGATGGTTATAGGGGATGGCATTTTGGGATTAAAGACATGGTAAGAAGGTGTTTCTAAATGGTTTTTTAATTTGAAAAGGATTATTGGTGGGGATTTAATGGAGGATGACATTGACCCTTAGAGTGTCAATGGGGGCACTATGTATTGGAGGTGACATTTCATGTGGATATCATTAATGACAATTGATGAATATCATTCTTCATCAATTAATGATCCATTATCTAGGAAGGAAATTGCTTTATGTGTATTTATCCATGATTTATTATCCAATGAAAAATGAGACTCAATCAAATAATGGATTGATATGTGGATTGATACTATTACGGGAAGGGATTATTTTGCTGGGAATTTTGGGATCTTAATTGTTGACTAATTTGTATCTCTTTATTCTTTATTATAATGGTAATTAATTGAGTCCAAAAAACAATTGTCCAAGTTCGATTCCCCATGATTTTGTTCTATTCATTTTTTACCCATTTATCATGTGTTCATCACTAGCATTCATTTTTGGCTGGTGGTTTTTCAAATATTGGGTAATCAATAATTTAACACCAATTTATTGGTGAAACATATTGATAACAAAGGTCTAGGATCAAAATTAAAATGGGATGAAATTTTGATGGTGGTGAAAGAAAATAAATATAGGATCAAACACATTCATGCATTTGTTTTTGGCATACGATGATGGAGGGTTGGCGAGTAACAATTTCTAGAAAATAGGAATCCAGAATTCATCAACGTGTGACTATGAGGCTAGTCAACTGCAGAAACCAACATTCATTGGCATGTATGGTGGTAGAAGTGATGAAATCTAAAATCTATGTGATCAAATGTGGTTTATGAATATTTTCTCACTACACGACATGTCTCAAAAGAACTCATGTCCAGTGTGGGGCCCATGATGTAGTGCTAGGGTTTCATGTGAAATTAAATATCACACACCATGTGACATGTGTCACTTGTTGTATGACCCTTACCTACTAACTCAGTGCACATAACATAGAATACATGGGCACATAAATGGCCAGTTTAATGACATGGGTTGAGTACATGGGATTAGCTATTTACATAGACATGGCTTGATACACATACACAACTAGGTACATGGGCACAACCAGATATACATAGGTACATACATAGTCACAATCCATGATGCACAAGTGGACCATAATCCCAAGGGACAAACCAAGCATGGATATTACACATCATTTCCATCATCATAGATGGATTGGAGACCTTGTTACCATCAACATGGACTAGTTTCCTTAAGGGTGAAATTACTCAATCCATCCCTATGAGGGTATACTATATCATTATGTCTTGGTCATAGGATTGTGATCTTCTCTAAGGGTAAGTTTTAGATAGAGTAATAAGAATCCCTCCCAGATGATGAGATTGGATTCTCACTAATATTTTTCCCTAGGTGGGATTCTAAAAATTTGTATAAATAACTATTCATCGGAATTGATCCCCTATATAGCGGGCGAATCCTGTTTGGGTTATTAGTATTATTTATATCCCTAGATGAAATCCCTATCTATGTATCAATCTATTTAGACATCCATAATGTGCTTCCTAATGAAGATAAATGACAACTTGGGACATCAGATGGATGAAATCCATACAATTAGACTCATAAAGTGAGTTCTCTTGAGACAGTGTGGCTATGAAGTCTTGAGAAAAATGTTTGGCTTGAAATACGTAGAAACCTATTCTTGAGACTCAGTGCCATATTTGATTATATATATATGTTTTTTATGTATCATATTATGATTGAAATATCTTATGATAAGATGATTACTCTTGATGATTTATGCTCAGTTAGTTTTAGGTGTCCTACATGAAATTATTATAGTCACCCCTATATGAGATCTGGTCACACATGTCATGTCTTGTAAAATAGATTGGTGGTTTGACGAGGTTTATGAAGTACTAGAAGAATAAAAATCAATGTTTTTGGGATATAAAAATAGTTATTAATATTAGGCATCACATTTTACTATTGTCTCATCATTCTAGAAGGTTGTACTTATTTATAGTTCACGGTGGGCATGTATTTGGCTATGTATTCTTTCCAGTATTATTATTAGACTCCAATTGTGGGATTTGGATGTATTCTTTCATTTGGTATCACTTTTATTTTACATATCATCATTATATGGGCATTCATATTTGTGTGTTTTTACGTGTACTTTAGGATAAGGCATCCCATGTGAGTGTTATGCCTACTTGAGGAAAGTCAACATCCCATGGCCAATTGAAGGTGTGCCTAGGATAGTCACACTCAACATATCATTGACTATGTTGGGTCTAATGGGTTGGTTTGGGAAAGATTTGTTTCTGTGAAATGTTTCTTATTGGGAATGGATATTGGAGTTTCTTCTATATATGAGACTGGTTTGGGTTTTATGGAAACAATATAAAGTGTTTCAAGTTTAGATTTTTGTCTCACAACTCAAGTGTTGGTGCAATGACCAACGTATCCATACATTAAAACATTGAGAAAATTAATCTTTACTCAGTACATATAGACGTTGTTTATAGGAAAATATATTGGTACATGCATCATATATGAATGGGTTGGGTCTTCATGTACTTCTAAAGTCATCTACCAAGATATAGTCATATAATGTTTTGAATCATGACTATTTTAGGATGTCTCCTCAAAAATTTATAGTTAGGATTCAATTTTAGGATAATAAGGATGATCCACTCCATGAAGAGGGTTCAATAGAGGGTATTGTTTTATAGGTGGTTCCTCAGGGAATTTTTCCAATCATACCTCTACATGTCGATCAACATATGGTACCCATAGTACTGGTATATGATGTGTGGAAGATGATAATTCTTCATATGTTTTAATTTCATCAAACCCTTCGGTTTAGGGTTGGCCCAGACCGACATGAATCTATGGAATGACTTGACATAGTTATGTGAGTCATTTATCTCATCAGGACACCTACATTCCAGATGGTTGTCTTGGCGGCGAGCCTTCTTCATGGTTCCACTATGCATTGGTGGAGAATGGGGGTTGTATCATAAAATGAGGACAACTATTTCATGGATAGAGTTTGAGCATCTCTTCTGGGATGATTAAAATCTCACTATGATGTGATCGATGAATTTCTAGAGATTTTTAAACTACAGTAGGGAATCAAAACTATGGATGAGTAATCATTGAGGTTTAACAAATTCTCATGATACTCGATGGATATGGTCCAAAATATATTGTTTCAAGAATGTGACATTTAGATATATATAAGAATGAAAATATAGGATAGTGTGATACATATATGTATTCATAATTATGATGGGTGACAGAGTATTCCTTTGTGATAGAGATATTTCAGGCTGAGGAGACACCAGCATTGGGTACCAGAAGTGGAAGCACAAGAGATAAGACTTTAGTAGTGGTAGTTGATGGAATATGTGGGGATTTTCATGTGCGATATATTTCAGGAGGCTATTTCATGATTTATTTTCGGTGGTTTAGGGCTCCTAGGATGGGTCTAATAAGCATAATGAGAGTTAGTGATACTCCTTTGATGGCTAGGGACATCGTATGTGAGACTGTTCAACCCACCATATGACTAATCTAGATTTGGAGGATGAGTGGCCTAAAAAGAGACACTAAAATGATAATGGAGTTATTAAAGGTGATATACATGGAATAGGAAAACAGGTAGTAGCGAGTGGTGGAAGATTGTTTGACTTATTACCACCTCCACCTCCTGGTGGTCCCCACCAGGCTCATGGAGCTTTTAGACAGGGATGACAGAAAATGTATTCCAGGGAGGCCTATTATTTATATGCTCGTAGGATGATTGTAGGTATGATATTTTTATTTTATACATAGTAAACATTTTTATATACATAGGTGTTATCCAAAATTTTCTTTTAAATCCTTAGTTTGAGACCTAGAAGTTTTGGTTGAGCCATTGGCCTAACACATTCACAAGGAGACTCCAACTTATGATAAATTAGATATCACACACTTTTTTCAAAAGTGTGATATGACTCTTAGAGGGGATATTTTATCATGGGATCTTATTTTTTTAGATATGAGGCCATGTGATGTTATCATCGGTATAGACTAGTTATACAATATTCACAGATAGATTTACTATTTTTGTTAGAGGATATTGTGTCCCTATGATGATGGGATGAGGTTTCACTTTATAGTCAAGAAGGATAACCAATGATTAAGATGGAATTTAATGTAAGAGGGAAAAAATGATTACTCACTAGTTGTCTAGCATGACCCTTGGACCAATGGATTATATGGTATATCAATTTCCTATTTTGGTGGCTGAGTATGAGGATGTCTTTCTTGAGGATGATCCGGGATTGCCTTCCCACCTTGAGTTATATTCCCACATTGACTTACACCATGGGATGAACATTATATCTATATCTGCATATCATATGGATCACAAAAATCTTTATGATATGAGGGTGTAGGTAGAGGAATTTCATTGGAAGGGATTTGTAAAACCCTGTGTTTCCCCTAGGAAGCCCCAATGTTGTTCACCTAGAAGGAAGATGGGAGGTTGAGGTTATGAATGGATTATCAGTACCTAAACCAGGAGATTTTAAAGAATAAATATCCAATAGATAGGATTGAATAACTCTTCAATCAGTAGATATGGGTGTGATGGATCTCAATGATTGACCTTAAATCATGCTATTACCATCTGTTAGTTTGGTTTGAGCATATTACGAAGATGAAATTAAAATGTCACCATGTTCATTATGTATACATGGTGATTCCATTTATTATGAATAACTCCCTATTAGTGTTCATAGGAGTCATTAACCATATATTTTCCCTTTCATAGGACATTTTATGGTTGTCTTCATTAACTATATCCTAGTGTACTCATATTCAAAGGAGGAGAACACAAGATACTTCAGGATGGATTTAAATACACTCAAAGAGCACCAGATTTTTGTAAATCTCTTGAAGTGTTAGTTATGGATTCATGATATCCACTTTTTGGGACATTTAATCTTATTTGATAATGCAATAATGGACCTAAAAATGGTTGATAAATTTCTAGAGTGGGATCCAACCAAGAGTGTGATAAAGGTGATAATAATATTTGGGATTCAAGGATATTACAAGAAATTTGTTGCCAATTTCTCCAGGATATCGACACCTTTTACTACTTTGACCTAGATAGTAAATCTATTTGTCTAGGGAAAAAGGTTCCCACAGAAATTTCAAGAGTTGTGGTAGAGGTGTAAGAGCACCCTCATCTTGAGATTACTAGAGGGGTGTGTTATGTATGTAGTTTTTTGTAATGATTCAAGGACAGGTCATGGTTGTGTGTTAATGTAAATGAAGGAAGTGATTTGTTATGGTTCTTGGTTGGTGATACTAAATAAGAATAAGTATGTTATAAAATAGCATGAGTTGGAATTTATAGTAGTTTCCTAGAATGTGTGGACACGCTAGATTATGGGTGAGTGGTTTGTTGTCTACTCTAACCACAATATTATTAACTCTATCTTATATTACATGGATATTAACATGGGATAGAGGTGATAGTAGAGCTCCTCTAGAACTATGAATTTGACATATTCTATACCAATAAAAATGCAAATAAGGTGAAATACACACTAATTTGGACATATTTTTCATAGTTTTTGTACATGGCGTCAGAGTAGATAACCTCATTGTAGTTTTCCTAAGAGAACAAGATATTTACTCATTTTTGCAGTTGCTGGTTGTTACCTCATCCCTTTACGACATGTTAGGGAAGCTCAACATGGAATTGATGACTGTAAGACATTATGTACAGAAATATCCACTAGATATTATAAATATGGATTTTCTAATGGTAGGGAGAACATAATCGTTTAATGACAATAGACAATGGTACCACTGAAATTATGGGAGATGGTGATGATGGAGTTTCATACATTCCATTTTGTGGTATATCTATGTTTGGGGAAGATATACCTAATCCTTTGATGATAGTTTATGTGGCCAAGAATGAGGAAAAGTGATTTGAAGTTTTTCTCTTAATGACTAACTTTTCAGGAGGTAAATGTTAGGCACAATTCTCTATTGGGTTTCACTCAACACGTTATGGTGCCGATGTGAAATTTTAATGGGGTATATATAGAATTCATGAAAGGTTTAAAAGATATGTTCAAAGAACATAATTATCTATTGGTGATTTTATACATACTCACCATGTTATCCAACTTTCTAGATATTAGAGAGTAGAGGTTATTAAAGAGATGAAGACACCGTCATGTGGATGAGATAGTCTAGATCAACATAGCTCCTCCTATGATCATTTAAAAATGTTATTCATTTCTCACATCATGATTATAGAGATGGTTATAGGAGTAATTTGGGACTTCATTGCATTTGATCATGATATTTCACATACATACTGATGGTTAGACCAAGCAGACCATTCATGTTCAATGGGAAATTTTAAAAGATTTCATGTCAAACAGGGGCCATAATTTAGAGGGTAACCTTCTCTTAGTGGAGTTTGCATAATAGATACCATTCCACCATTGGTATGGAACAATTCATAGACAAGTACGAATGAACCTATATTTCACAAATATATTAGATTGATCTAGGTGAGTCATCACTCATGGGACCCGAGTTAGTGAAAGAAATGATAGAGAAGGTGAAGATTATCTAACGGAATTTGAGTACTACATAAAGGCGTAATATGTCCTATGTGGACTGGAAAAAGAGTCATTTGGTGTTTCAGGAAGGATATCATGTGTTCCTGAAGGTATAAACTTCATATGGTCTATGAGGATTCGTGCAGGGCCACAATCTATCTCCAAGATCCATTTCATATTTTCATAAATTTCATAGATTTAGTGCAGTAGAATACCAATTAGATCTAACACCATAGTTAGATTGGGTACACAATGTCTTCCACATGTCACAGAAAAGTAGATATGTCAATTAAATATCATATATTATGGATTGGGGATTCATAGACATCAATAATGGATCTACCATTATAGAGCACATCATATAGATTGAGGGTCAATAGTAGAAGATCCACTATGGGTGAGAGATTATTTGGGTCATGTATGGTGGCAGTAAGAGAATATTCAGTAGAGAACCTAGGAGCTGGATACCCATATGCAATCTTAGTTCCCACATGTTTTCAAGTAGTCATTTTTTATATTTAGGAAAAAAATCCCCCAGGTGGGGAGAATGAAATGTTTAATTTTTTTCTATATAAATCATTTGAATATATCTGGTAATATTTTTGGATCTAGGAACTGAGACAATGTGAGATTCCGATGCTCAATGATCTCAAAAATGATATTTGAAAAACATTAAATATATAAATATAATTCATGAGAAATTTTCCAAAAAAATAGAATAACTCCTAAATGGATTACTAAATTATAAATTTAATACTCCTATTGAGGTCAAGGTGCAGTTTTTGTCTTAATCACGACATTATTTGTTTTGAAGTTGAGATTGGGTGAAAATTCATCATGGGCGTAAATAATAAATAATTATATCTATATGTATAAATTTTTAGTCAGGATTATGTGGTGACTTACTAAACATGTCTATAAACCTAGTGATAAATAAATTTTAGGTTTGGCCTCATAAAGTTGGAATTTAAGTGAGGGGATTGTGGAGGAGAATTCATTAAAGAACATTGACAAATTGAGTTTTGGAAATTGGTTTACCAATGGAATCTATGGATCTCATCAAATATAATGGCCTAGAGCCATTATTCATCAATTACTTGTCCATTCTCAAGGTAGTACATATATTTATGTGAAATTATCCCTATTTTTTCATGATCTGATGATGGTTAATCAATTTACTAACAAATTGGTTCATGGATTGATTGTATTATGAGTATGGGATTATTTTCAAAGGAATTAGGGAATTTGTGGATTAATTTGTATCTATCCATTCATCATTATGACCAAAATAAATTGGGTCGAGCACAAACATTGTCTGATGTACATTCCTTCAATTTGTGTTTTCACATTTCATCCCTTGTTCTTCATGCATTAAATGCTATAATTCATTTTAGCTGATGTTTGGATAAATACAAGGTAATAAATTATTTCATGCATATTTATGGAAATAATGGATGGATTCCACATATTTAGGTTTAATTTGATGATATGATCAAGCTATGATGGTGTGAAGATGAATCATGATGCATTAGATAAGATTTGGGTGGGGTTTTATCATATGAAAAAGGTGTGGATTTAGGTGGATATTTTTGAGGAATCAAAATCCAAAATCAAGTCACAAGAAATGGTGTTTCATGTTAACCCCCAAATATAAAATTCATGGGGATGTTTGGTAGTGGTGGTTATAGAATCATAAATCCACAAAAAGTGCTATGGATTTTGGAAAGTTTTACACATCATGGTTTGTAATGGAAGAACTGACACTATGTATGTGGCCCTAACTATAGCGATAGGGTTAGACATGAAATTTAATTTTATATGAAATGTGACACATGTCACACATCGTGTGACACTTTCCTATAATCATGGTGTATTAATCATAGGATACATGGGAATTAACATAGATAGGTACATGGAATATCCTAAGTGCACAATCTGAACTTGGTACTGAGACAAGGCCAAGTTTACAGACATTGCCATGTACAAAGGCATAGTCAGATATACATGATCATAGACATGAGTTTAGGCCATGATACATAGGTAGAAAAGATTTTAGAGGGACACACCATCTACTAATCGTACATGTCAAGTTCTTCTTTCAAGATGACTTGTAGACGTTGTTCCCCTTTTCAAGGACTGGTTTCCTTAAGTGTTTATTCCCTCAATCCATCCCTGTAATGGTATAATATGTCATTATGAAATGTGAATAGTATTTCTATCCAATATAAGGGATTAGTTTTGGATTCTGGGTACACTTCCCTCCTATTGGCCTAGATGGTATCCCCTATCATCCTTTTCCCTAGGCGGGGTTCTGGGAATCAGTGTGACCAACTATACACTAGCTTCAATCCAATATATAGAACATTAATATAGTCAATGTTATTGTTATCCCCGATGGCCTAGGGTATGATACCCATCCATATATCAATATATTAATTCTTCAAGTGTCTAATTTATTATGGTGAGACCCAACTATCATGACATCTCGGATGGATTCCATCATTACTATCATACTTGAGAAGTGATTTCTCTCATGCGAGTATGGTTACAGACCATCGAGTGAAAAAATGAGGCTAAAAATTGGGTATTAAAATTACATTGAAACAGAGTGTCAAATATGAGTATATCTAGATGTTTTATTTTATGTATCATATTATTATTGACATATCATGTGATTATTAGACTACTCTTGATGCTTTATACTTAGTAATTTTGGGGTTTTATACTAAGTATTGTTATACTCACAAATTTAAGGTATATACCACAATGTGTCATGTACAATTTAGAGGACCGTATGTTTTATGTGGTTCTTAGTGGACCATTAGTATAGGTAGAATATTGGTATAGAAAGACCATTTTTCTTACCATGAGTAAAATTTGACTACAGTCCACTCATTCTAGGAGGTTGGAAATTAATTTTTTTGATGGATTTTATTTGGCCTTATTTTCATTAAAGTATTATTATCATACTCTTATTATTGGATTTAGATAGATTTGTGATTATTTTTTCAATTTTATAACATTTCAGCATTGTACAGGCTTGGAGGTTTATGTGCGTGTGTTCAAAATAGTGCCTAAGGATTAGGACCCCATGTGTGTGTTATGCCTACTCAATACTAGTCTATAGATCATTACCTATTAGAGATGGGGTTGGTGTAGTAACACTAATATTAACATCATCTATATGGGATCATATGCTATGGTTTGTGACATCTATTATATATTAAAGAGTCAACATCGGCTGAATTCTTGGATAGTTAGAATTAATGAGTTGTTAGTTCGGGCTAGTTTTTCTATAGTTCTGTTATAGAGTGAGGGTCTCACATGAACATAAATAGCGTTCAATTGTTTTTCACTTTCATCAATATATTTTTGTTTCTAGATGACTTTTATTTATATTTATCATTTGTGGTTTTTAGAAATCCCTATTAGGGATGTATATAGCCAACCCTAAATGGGTTTCTCACTCACACATGTCATGTTATATATAAATATAGTAATTTCATAGATGATCTCTGTGGATATGGTATTATTGGAGTGAGATTTTAATTGTACACTTAGGTAAATAATATATGTGAATTTTATTCTTTTAGATCAGTGTATTGAGGATTAAATATCTTTTCTCATTTACTAAGGTGGTTTACGTTGGGTTATTGAGTCCAATTTCCAATTTATTACACTTTTTAAACATTTATGGATGGTTTGTAAACATTGTATTAATTTTATTTCATATAGTTAGTATTCTATATTTATTTTATTATTATATACTATATTTAGAAATGTGGTTTTTCATAGGTATAATATGATAAATCTACCCATGTTTCATGATATGCCTATTTGATGGTAGTCATCATCCTATAGTATATTAAACACGGGCTTGGGGTGGAACACATAGACTATGTCTAATCTAGGTGGGGTACCAGTGGGTTGGTTCAAGTTAAAGTGGTATTAAAGGGGAAATATATTAGGGATAGACATTAGAGTTAATATTATTGTGAGAATGGATTGGAAGCTTAGGTAAATGTGGGTATCAGTTCTTGAGATTGGTTTTTAGGTTAGGGAACATAGTGTTTGTGTTGCACCCAATGTGTCCATTGACATAGATTCTGAGAAACTACTTATTGAATTCAATTTGTAATACACTCGTAACATAGAAAAAGTTAATAGTACATGTTTCAAATAGGATTTGGTCATTGATTTTCATGTCCTTGATCCAGCTTCCCATATATTATTTAAATGAGTGTGGTTTATTTTATTAACTACAATAAGCTACAACAAAGATTACCAGATAAGATCCTGAGCTAGGGGAGTTATGTGTCTAATACAATGATTGATCTTCCTATCATCAAATTACTATTAAACTAGTTTTCCATTCAAGGAATAAAATATGAGCTAATCCAACTTATAATGCTACAAGTAAATACCCTTCCTATAGTGTAGTGTGTGAACTATCTAACCAAGGTATAGGAAAATGTTCATCCACTTAGTGAGAATTACATAATTCTATTAGGTTATGATGTTGATAGAATTACTTAAATTCATGAGTTTCAGTAGTAGAGACAAAAAATGTTCCATGGTGATCCTAGCCCTCATGATATTGAAGACATGATCTAGGTTGTGATTTATGTGTTTATCTTAGTCTGAACACTAGTAGACTAAATAGTGATTCCAATATCCATATTTCTATACATTTTAGTGAGTCACTTGTGTGATTTCATCATCCATACCTATGATGATGAAAATATTCCATTGAAATAGTTTTTTGCTTCTCTTTTATGGTGTATTATCTAGCTAAATTAAGGGTAGTACACATTGAGGATGTATTGTATATGGAATAAGAAACCATGTTTTTCTTGGATTATACCTTGAGGATCACTGAACTAATGAGGTAATATAATAATATGATTCATGATGGACTCTTTATTACATGAATTATTGATAGAGGCCTTCAAATATATATCGAGGCTAGTTTCATTTACCTACGCATCCTTACATATGATAGTTTTTTGGATATATCCCCAGGGATCGAGTTATTTTTAGCAAATTTGTAGTATAACAAGGTATATAGTGAAATTATCTATAATTAGAGTCATTTTATATTAATTTCCAATGATAAAATTCATGTCTATGTTTCTAGAGTCATATCAAAGTGCAACCCTAGTCTTGAGGATCAGCAAAATATGATTAACATAGATGATCTAGTGAGTGATGGGTTAGGCTTCATTTCACATATAGAGGATGAGGTCATATGGCCTGTGACTGCTAGACATGAAATGAAATAAAGTTCATTTAGGGTGGAATTGTTTATATACCTCCATGTAAGATGTAGTGATGTGATCATTAATTCCCCAAATAAAGATAGGGTGGTCCTTAAGAAGACATCTAAGGAAGGGAAAATTGAGGGGCATTAGGATAAGGATCCAATGGTAAACATCTCTACAATATTCTTCCCCCATCACCCTCCTTAGGTGGTGTATAATGGAATCAGGGATATAGCATCTAATTTCATAGTCAGATGTAGGATTTGAAAGGCTATAACCATTCTACAGCTGACATGGTTTGGGTTTGGATCTATGTATTCTATACAATGGATCATGTACTTATAAATAGTGGTGTGAGCCATTGTTTTGTTATTTTCGCATTTTTATATGAAATAAAAGTCCTAATAAATCCCCTAGACTGACCAATGTGGCTAGATACCCCTACTATAAAACTAACATACATACCCACATCTTCCCATTATGTGATAATTCAATTAGTGGATAAAGGTTTTCATGGGACATCATAGTTTCTAGGATGAATCCCTACAATTCCATACTTGTAATGTAATAGGTGTCCTCATTCGATAACAAGATTAATTGAAAATGTTAGAGAGTGTTATGCTACAGAGAAAAGAGATTGAGGTTTTTTATCATGGATGATTAAGACCATTTGCTGAGATAAATGGGTATTACATGTTGTAAGAAACATCATATAACCCATCAGTTGGAAATATGGTATTTATGTATGACATACACTTCAAATTATTTTTCTCAGAAATTAATATAGTTGTATATAGATATATTTACAATGGGTTTTTGATTATTTTCCCCCATATTGGGAAATGAAAATTTTCATTGATCTTCACTATAACAACCCCCCTCTTTATTACATATTTAAAAACGATAAAATACATAAACATTCACTTAAAACAACTATGAAGATTGAGTGGTCTTGGGTTTAGGAAAATTAGGAAAAATTACACAACAAATTCTATCCTAAAATACAAGTCTTTAATGAAAAATTATTTTTCATGACCACAACATTCATTCATACTTAGAATTTCATGGGATATCCTGAGGACATAAATAAGAAAATGGTGAGATATAAATCCCAATTAGGGAGTAAACAAGGCATAACATGAAGAATACAATACATGTTAGGCAATAAGCATATTAGTGGAGAACAAGAGAATCATGAACACAAATGAATGATATAGCATGATTATCATATCATGGAAATGTGGAAACAACATACCACATGATATTATCATGATCCAAGTCTCATTTCACATGGATTAGTATGATTAATCCCCCATTTCACTTGAATTAGCATGCGTAAACCCTCATTTCACAAGAATTATCATGAGTAAACCCTCATAGCACTTGATTTATCATGCTTAAACCCTCATTGAAGTTGAATTATCATCATTAAACCATTATTTTTCCTGGATTATCATGATACAAAACATTACCCAATGTAGTGGAGAACTATCAGGTTACACCCTTGATAAATATTTCATTACACGCATAAGTGTTCCACATGTATCATATAACATGGAATCATTCAACATCATAAGTTATTCTATGATTAGGGAATGTATTATACATATATTTAAGTATCATTAAATAAGTATATGTACATAATGCTGAATAAACTATATATATAAAATGGTATGGTATTCACTAAACAATGATTTTGGCTTGGAAAATCATGGTGTAATTTCTATAGCTAAACGCCGTCATATAAAAATTCATAACTCAGTTGGATGAAGGATAAAGGGGTCCATCATAATTTATACATGAAAGATCTAGTACAGGGATAATGAAAAATAATTTCCCATAATATAAATTGTCACATAAAAGACATATTTTAAAGGTATTTTTTTCATTTAATTGACATCCTTTCTTTTTTGGGGGGTTTCCCTAGGTTTTAGGGAGGAATAGATGAGTATTCATGAATTGGGCCAAACCGTGAGCCCAATTCCAGATTAAAAAAGAAATTTTGTATCTTTTATACTGTTTTCATTTTTCAAAATTTTTCATCCATTCAAATTCCTAATTGACTTACCCTAACCTATTAACACCACCAAGGTAATTTGGAGCTTTTAGAAATCCATAACCAGGGGTTATTTGGGTTTTTGTCTAAGGGGTTGGGCCTGCCCGAAAGCCCAATTCCTTTTTTAAAAATAAAATCTGATTTTGTTATAACTTATAAAATATTTGGGATTTTTTGGTGATTCCAAGTCTCCCCCAAGACAATATAACCCAGTCACGCGTCCGAACTCTCTCCCACCCATTTGGAGCTCTGTAGAATCGTGATTTTGTTCCGATCTTCATAGGGTTCCTCAAATCGCCCAGATTTGAAGAGGTAAAGTATTTCTTTCATAACTCTCTCAATTATCAATATTTTTCTTCCATTATAGTTCCTAAATGAGATAATACATCTTGTTAGAACGTACCAAAAATTTGTGCTCTTTTAAATTTAAGATACTGGAGTTTTGGAGTGATTACTTCAAAATAATTCAAGTAAATGAGCCCTTTTATTTCCTCTTTCAAATTACTTTGGGTTTAACTCATTGTTCTTAGGGTTTCATTGGTTATAATTGAGTTTACTAATGTCCAGAAACTAGGATTTCGAACCTAGGATTTAACTTTGGGATTTCTTGGCCAATTTGAGTGGTTTTATGTTTGATCTAGTTCTCTCTTGGTGCGGCGGGGGTGCGATTTGATTTTCGCACGGAGATTCAATGGGTTTTGTTAATTTGGTAGGTGATTCCATTGTGTGTGAAATTTTTGTGTATTAGCTTGATGTTTTCATGGTACTCTAATGTTTATTTCACTTAAATGTTTCTGTAAAAATTGGTTTTAGTTGCATTTATAATGCAAATGAATTTTATGTTCAAATTTTTGGTGAAAATGAGGGGTTTCCATTCAAATCTTTTATTGGTTCATTTTGGGATGCCCCATAACTGAATTTTTTGTTTTATTAAAGGGTTTGGAACTGGAATTTTGTTTTAATAACTTACAAGTGTTATCATAGTGTGAAAGGTGGATATCTTAAAGAGCTTTGGGTGGAAAACAATGTGATGTTTTGAGAGGTTGTTTTATTGGAAATAAAATTATTTTATTGTGTGTTTTAAATGGTATAAAATGTGTGTAGCTACTGTAAAATTTGTTTGTGACCAGTAGTGATATTTTATATGAAAAAGTATGTGTGTTGTTTGCTGAAATTTTTTGAGCACAAAAAGGGGAATCCCGGGTACTTAGGTGGGGCGGATTTGTACTAGTACGGCTAGTGGATCAGATGGGTTTTGTCCCTGTTCCACTTAGCATCTGGATAACGACATCTCTAACTAAACTATTTGGATGATGATTGGGGACCACTAGGTTATGGGTATGTTCCCTACTAGTGGCTCGTGCACGAGAACAGATTTTTCTATGGTTACTCTACACCGAGGTACGAGGTACATAGGGCCCGAGACAACCTAGTGCTTAGGGGTGTTCCTGATTTTGATGCTCATAGGATTTGTGGTATTTACCCTTGTTGTGGGTTGTTTTTGGTAGTACATTACAGTAGCTCACATTTCTATTTAATGTGCTAACATTCTGAAATTTTCGGATTGAAAACTGTTTTCATTTGAAAGTTGCATTTCTTTGAATTTTAACACTGTTTCACCATGTGTATTAAAATTGCTTGTTTTGTTCACATTGTATTGCATAATCTTTGGAATAAACTGGTGGTATCCTATTGGGATTAGGATCACACCCTACTTACACCCCTTGGGTGTAAGTAGACCTGCTTATGCTTGACTCAGGTAAAGGGAAGGCTAAGGGTGATGACGGTTCGAGATGTCAGTCCCCATCATTGGGGCGGAGTTGCGGGGACGGCTTGCGGGTGATGATCCCCTTGTCATGTGGAGTCCATGGGGATGTCTTTATGTTGTCATTGGTTGTTTTTAGACCACTTTTAGTTTCTTTAAAAATATGTATTCAGATCTGGTTTTGTTAATAATTGTTTATCATGAAAAATTTCAGATTTTAATAATTGATTGTTTTTTTATGATTTCTGCTTTCATACTCAGGTAAATCGTTCCCAAACTAGACTTGTTTGATACCCGGGCACTTGTGCCAGCCCGTGGGGATAGGGAACGCCCTTCGGGCCTTTCCACGACCCAGGTTTGGTGCCGTTAATGGTGGCGACCAGATCTGCTTCGTGACATAATGGTATCAGAGGAGGTTAATGTTTTTGGGTTATATTGTTATTTTGAGATGAGTCGGGATAGACAGGAGCTAGGACTTTCGGGGCTCGGGGTATTGGTTGTGAGTAGGGTTCCTCATCCGCACCTCTCATGGAAGACCTTGAGTCACCAGAGGATGTTGGAATTTACTGATTGACTTCACTTCTAGGTGAGACGTGTGGGCTGCAGACCACATGTGGACATCAGGCAGATGTGGAGTAGTTGTTTCGTTTATTACAAGAATGTGTTTAGTTTGTTTATATTTGATGTATTTGATTACAATTTTTAGAATTGTGGTATTGACTTTTGTTTTGTGACTGTTGCATTTTGTAGCAACATGCCTCCCCGGAAAGTTCCCACGCACCCACAAGAGGAAGCTGGAGAGAGTTATCCCACGCTGATAGATCAGAGGCTCATGGAGGCTGTTGTTCGGGCTATCCAAGCATTGGGACAAGGACCATATCATACTCCTATTTCTGTTAGGGTAGAGGAGACAGGTCCTATAAAAAGATAAAGCACAAGAGTTTCTGAAAAACAAGCCTCCTACCTTCCGAGATAGCAAAGAACCCTAAGAAGCAGAAGAATGGCTCGAAGAGATCGAGCGTATGTTTGAGTTCCTGGAAACACCTGAGGAGCTCAGGGTGAAGTGTTCCTCCTATCTGTTGGAGGGTCCCAACCGTAAATGGTGGGAGTCGGTGCTTCTGTCTGGGAAGAATGAGCAGATGCGCTGGGGAGATTTCAAGGTTGTCTTCAATAAACAGTATTGCCCTGAGGTGTTTGCTTATGCCAGGTCTAGAGAGTTCATGGAACTTGTTCAGGGGAATCTATCTGTGATGGATTATGCCAAACATTTCGCTGAATTGGTTCTGTATGCTCCAGAAATTGTCTCTAATGAGCAAGCGAAGGCCTAGAGGTTTGAGAACGGCTTGCGACCAGAGATATACTCCCAGGTGTTCTTGTTTAAGCTGAGGACCTATGCTGAGGTTGTTGATCGGACGTGAATGGTGGAGATTGATAGGAAAGGCAGGGATGGTTTCTATGGTTCAGTATCAGCAGTGGGTAGTGGCAGCTCGTCAGAGAGGAAAAGGAAGCGGGAGGATCATGTGAAGAAAGGAGGGGGCAGTTCAGGCTACTCTTCCAGGAAGTTTTCTTCTGCGGATTCTGATGCGAGATCGGTCATGTGCCACCAATGTGGGAGGCCTGGGCATATCCGACCAGCATTTCCTCTTCCTCCGAGGCCTTCTTACCAGTGTAGAGGTATAGGGCATTTGCAGCGCTTATGCGGTGTGGCACGTCCACTCCCAAGTGGGGCAGGGTCAGTGGCTTCAAGAGGAGTGCCAGCACAGTCTGAGCCGTCGAGGACTGGGGGATCTCGATTTGGTGGTCGTGGTGGTAGGGCTGGATCATCTTCTGGGTAGATCCAGTTCAGGGCACAACCACAGACTAGCGGTCGTCCTCAGGCAGATACTAGACATCTCCATGCAGTGGATCAGTCACCAGCAGGATCAGAGGCGGGACCGTCGACAGTTCGAGGTACTGTTCTGATCGCATCTTCTATATCTACTTCTCTTTTGATATTGGTGCCTCTGTTTCATTCATTTCTGGAAATTTTGTGGACATGCTGAATTTTCCAACTGAGTTGATGTCTTTTGCGATGGAGTTGGTGACACCATTGGGAAAGAAGAAGGAGCAGGGCCTGAGGTGCCCCTCGTGTGCACTTTCTGTATCAGGGGTCGAGATGGAGTGGGACCTCTTGGTCTTAGATATGGAATTTTTGATTTCATACTCGGGATGGATTGGCCAGTAAACTTCCAGGCACACATCGATTGCTACAGACGGCATGTGAGTTTCACATCACCTGATGGGAGTCGTCAGGTTTTTCATGGGGAATGGGATCCACGATCAAGTCGTGCAGGGCCTCCACTCCCATAGTTGGGAAGTGTTATCTTCCAGTTATCTTCGATTGTGCTAGAGGACGGTCTTTCCCCTGAAGGTGCACTACCTCGTGTAGTGAATGAGTTTCCCGAGGTATTCCCTGATGATTTTTCTGGTTTGTCCCCAGAGCCGGATGTGGAGTTTTCGATTGATCTGGCGCCGAGAACACAGCCGATATCTTTTCCCTCTTATCTCATGGCCCCCACCAAGTTGAGGGAATTAATGATACAGCTGGACGACTTAGAATCCAAAGGATTCATTCGCCAGAGCATCTCTCCTTGGGCCGCTCCTGTGTTTGCAAAAAAGGCTGATGGATCCCTCCGGTTGTTCGTTGACTACCGGAAGCTGAATAAGGTAACAATTAAAAACAAATACCCTTTGCCCAGAATAGATGATTTGTTTGATTAGTTGAAGGGGGAAAAGTGGTTCTCAAAGATAGACCTGCGTTCAGGGTATCATCAACTCAGGGTGAAGGAGTCAGATATCCCTAAGACAGCCTTCCGAAGCAGGTATGGCCACTTTGAGTATTTGGTCATTCCCTTCGGATTGACCAATGCTCCCGCGGTATTTATGGAACTTATGAGTAGGGTGTTCCATTAGTATCTTGATTCCTTTGTTGTGGTGTTCGTGGATGACAATCTGGAATACTCTTGCTCTAAGGAGGAACGCGAACATCACTTGAGGATCGTTTTGGGTACATTACGATATCACCACCTCTATGAAAAGTTGTCAAAGTGCACTTTCTGGATTAGAGAGGTGAGATTTCTGGGGCATGTGATCTCATAGCATGGAGTTTCAGTGGACCCTGAGAAAATTAGTGCAGTCATGTCATGAGAGAAACTGAAGAATGTGTTCGAGATCAGGAGTTTTCTTGGCTTGGCCGGTTATTACAGGTGATTCGTTCGGGATTTCTCTCGGCTTTCTTCACCGATGACTTCCCTCACCCGGAAAGAGGTGAAGTTTGTATGGGGTCCAGAATGTCAGGCATTGTTCGAGGAGCTGAAGAGGCGGCTGACTACCACCCCCGTGCTGATTTTTCCAGAGGCTAGAAAAAGATATGTGGTCTATTGTGATGCTTCAGGTATGGGTCTTGGGTGCGTGCTTATGCAAGATGATCATGTGGTCACGTATGGCTCTCGCCAACTTAGACCACATGAAAATAACTACCCAACCCATGACTTGAAGTTGGCAGTGGTGATGCATGCTTTGAAGACATGGCGTCACTACCTCTTTGGGGAGAAGTTTGTGGTATACTCTGATCACAAAAGCTTGGCTTATATCTTCTCGCAGAAGGACCTCAACTTGAGGCAACCTCGCTGGATCGAGTACTTGCAGGGGTTTGACTTTGACATTGTCTATACCCCAGGCAAGGGTAATGTAGTGGTCAACGCTTTGAGATGAAGAGTTCCAGTGCAGGCTTTGAGGATGTCTAGTGATGAGTGGGCATTGATGGGTCTCTTTTCTCAGAGGCATGTGGAGACCAGGGAATACAGTGGAGGGGCATTCTTGGAAAGTGTCCAGTTGACTCCTTATCTATTGGAGTTGATTCATCAGGAACAACCCAGTGATGATCTTTGTTTGCGGTCTAAGTAGTTCCATCATGGTGGGGAGACATCCTCTGATTGGTCATCGTCTCCCGAGGGCATCTTGTGCTTCAAGGGCCGTTCACTAGTGCCATTATCTCTGCGGAAGGTGGTGATGCAAGATAGCCACCAGTCTCACTGGGTTTTCCATCCGGGTGCCACTAAGATGTATTATGATGTTCGTCGGCAGTTTTGGTGGCCTGGTATGAGACGGGACATAGCAGACTTTGTTTCGAGATGCTACACATGTCAGCAGGTGAAAGCAGAGCATCCAAGGCCATCCGGTTTGCTCCAACCACTACCCATTCCTACCTGGAAGTGGGAAGAGGTTGCCATGGACTTCATTGTTGGCTTACCTCGTACACCTCGGGATAATAATTCTATTTGGGTGGTGATTGATCGTCTGACCAAATCAGCCCACTTCATTCCGATAAAAGATACAACTAAAGTAGATGAGTTGGGCCATTTTTATATTCAGGATGTGGTGAGACTCCATGGTGTACCATCAGCTGTTGTCTTGGATAGAGAACCCCGCTTCAATTCTCAATTTTGGGAAGGCCTTCAGAAGTCCTTGGGGTCTCAGATTAAGATGAGCACGGCATACCACCCACAGACGGATTGTGAGACAGAGCGGGCAAATCAGATATTGGAGGAAATGCTTCGTGCATGTGTCCTGGACTTTGGAGGTTCTTGGGATAGCCATTTGGGATTGGTAGAGTTTGATTATAATAATAGTTACCAATCCACGATTCGAATGGCCCCTTTTGAGGAACTCTATGGTCGGCCTTGTTATTCCCCCCTATGTTGGGCTGAGGTAGGAGAGACTTCACTGTTGGGGACGAGCCTTGTGCAGGAGACTTATAAGAAGGTGAAGTTGATCAGGCAATGCTTATTGACAGCTCAGAGTCATCATAAATCTTATGCAGACTGGAGGCGTCGAGACCTAGAGTTTTCTGTGGGTGACAGGGTATTCTTAAAAGTGGCCACTCGTCTAGGCCATCGTCGATTGGGGAAGCAAGGCAAGCTGATGCCATGGTATGTCAGACCCTTTGAGATCACCGAGCGTATTGGTAAGGTGGCATACATGTTGGCCTTACCTTCTCAGTTGACGTCTATCCATGATGTCTTCCACGTCTCTCAGTTGAAGAAATACAATCCGGATCCATCCCATGTGTTGAGTTGGGAAGAACTGGAGATAGAGCCCGACTTGTCTATCGTTGAGAGACCAATGAAAATAGTGGACTCCCAAGAGAAGATACTTCATGGAAATTCTATTCCTTTAGTCCGGGTTTTATGGCAGCATGGGAATGATACACATGAGACATGGGAGTGAAAGTCATGGGTCGAGGAAGAGTACCCCTTCTTGTTTTCCAACCGAGATTCATGTTGACTTTCCGGGGCGAAAAGTCCTTCATGGTGGGGAGAATTGTCACATACAAGAAATATTTTAAAGGTATTTTTTTCATTTAATTTACATCCTTTCTTTTTTTGGGGGTTTCCCTAGGTTTTAGGGAGGAATAGATGAGTATTCATGAATTGAACAAAACCGTGAGCCCAATTCCAGATTAAAAAATAAATTTTGTATCTTTTATAACTTTTTCATTTTTCAACATTTTTCATCCATTAAAATTCCTAATTGACCTAACCTAACCTATTAACACCACCAAGGTAATTTTCAGATTTTAGAAATCCATAACCAGAGGTTATTTGGGTTTTTGTCTAAGGGGTTGGGCCTGCCCGAAAGCCCAATTCTTTTTTTAAAAATAAACCTTGATTTTGTTATAACGTATTCAATATTTGGGATTTTTCGGTGATTCCAAGTCTCACTAAAGCCCAAGTAACCCAGCCGCGGGTCTGAACTCTCTCCCACCCATTTGGAGCTCTGTAGAATCGAGATTTTGTGCCGATATTCATAGGGTTCCTCAAATCGCCCAGATTTGAAGAGGTAAAGTATTTCTTTCATAACTCTCTCAATTCTCAATATTTTTCCACCATTCTAGTTTCATAAAAGATATAATACATCTTTTTCTAACGTACCGTAAATTTGGGCTCTTTTAAATTTCAGATACTGGAGTTTTGGAGTGATTACTTCAAGATAATTCAAGTAAATGAGCCCTTTTCTTTCCTCTTTCAAATTAATTTGTGTTTAACTCATTGTTCTTAGGGTTTCTTCGGTTATAATTGAGTTTACTAATGTCCCGAAACTAGGATTTCGAACCTAGGGTTTAACTTTTGGCTTTATTGGCCAATTTGTGTGGTTTTAGGTTTGATCTATTTCTCTCTTGGTGCGGCGGGGGTGCGATTTGATTTTCGCACGGAGATTCAAGGGGAATTGTTAATTTGGTATGTGATTCCATTGTGTGTGCAATTTTTGTGAATTGGTTTGCTGTTTTCATGGTACTCTAATGTTTATTTCACTTGAATGTTTCTGTAAAAATTGGTTTTAGTTTCATTTATAATGCAAATGAATTTTAAGTTCCAATTTTTGGTAAAATTGAGGGGTTTCCATTCAAATCTTTTATTGGTTCATTGTGGGATGCCCCATAACTGAATTTTTGGTTTCATTAAAGGGTTTTGAACTGAAATTTTGTTTTAATAACTTACAAGTGTTATCATAGTGTGAAAGGTGGATATCTTAAAGTTCTTTGGGTGAAAAAAATGTGATGTTTTGAGAGGTTGTTTTATTGGAAATAAAATTATTTTATTGTGTGTTTTAAATGGTATAAAATGTGTGTAGCTACTGTAAAATTTGATTGTGACCAGTAGTGATAATTTATATGAAAAAGGATGTGTGTTGTTTGCTGAAATTGTTTGAGCAAAAAAAGGGGAAGCTCGGGTACTTAGGTGGGGCGGATTTGTACTAGTACGACTAGTGGATCGGATGGGTTTTGTCCTTGTTCCACTTAGCATCTGGATAACGAAAACTCTAACTAAACTATTTGGATGATGATTGGGGACCACTAGGTTATGGGTATATTCCATACTAGTGGCTCGTGCACGAGAACATATTTTTTTATGGTTACTGTACACCGAGGTACGAGGTACATAGGGCCCGAGACAACCTAGTGCTTAGGGGTGTTCCTGATTTTTATGCTCATAGGATTTGTGGTATTTACCCTTGTTGTGGGTTGCTTTTGGCAGTACATTACAGTAGCTCACATGTCTATTTAATGTGATAACATTCTTAAATTCTCGGATTTAAAACTGTTTTCATTTGAAAGTTGCATTTCTTTGAATTTTAACACTGTTTCACCTTTTGTATTAAAATTGCTTGTTTTGTTCACATTGTATTGCATACTCTTTGGAATCAACTGGGGGAATCCTATTGGGCTTAGGCTCACACCCTACTTACACACCTTGGGTGTAAGAAGACCTGCTTATTCTTGACTCAGGTAAAGGGAAGGCTAAGGGTGATGGCGGTTCGGGATGTTAGTCCCCATCGTTGGGGCGAAGTTGTGGGGACGGCTTGCGGGTGATGATCCCCTTGTCATGTGGAGTCCATGGGGATGTCTTTATGTTGTCATTATTTGTTTTTAGACCACTTTTAGTGTCTTTAAACATATGTATTCAGATCTGGTTTTGTTAATAATTGTTTATCATGAAAAATTTCAGATTTTAATAATTGATTGTTTTTTTATGATTTCTGCTTTCATACTCAGGTAAATCGTTCCCAAACTAGATTTTTTTGATACCCAGGCACTTTTGCCAGCCCGTGGGGATAGGGAACGCCCTTCAGGCCTTGCCACGGGCCGGGTTTGGTGCCGTTAATTGTGGCGACCATATCGGGTTCGTCACATAAATTGAATTTCTAAGAATAACATGGGAGAAATAATTGAATTGAAATAAGAAGAGAGAAATCCTTTATGGAATTTAAGCATCGTAACGTGTGTACAAAGGAGGAATTACTGAGAGAGAATGTGGTATATCATCATTAAAACATACGGAAGAAAATATGTAGGAGTCTTGAAATCATATCCAATCCTTTTTAATTTAATTTAAAAGGGTATTACAATAAAAAGAAACTTGGATAAAAAATGTGAAAGGATGGAATTCCTTACAGAAATTCAGCATGGTAACAGGTGTATGTAAGGGTTCATAAGATGGATAAATGAGAGTGAAATGGGATCTCATGATTTATAAATCAAATGGTACGAAAGGATTTTATTTAATAACATATCCAAACATGGTAATAAAATAAATTTAAAGACAAAACATGAAAATAATTCTGGATAAAAGAGGAGGGTGGAAGATCCCTTACAATGTTTCGGCATAGTAACGGGTCTGCTTAAAGGTTCATAGGAGGGATTGATGAGAGTTAAAGAAAGGTATAATAATATATACATCAAATGTATAGTATGGTTGTAGTGTAACATCATAACCTAATATAAAAATATGGAACATAAGAATCTTAATATAAGTATTGCTTGAATTGATGTGAGAAGAGTAAAATACCTTATAAAATTTTCGCATAGAAACAACATAGGTAAGGGTTAAAATGAGGGATTATAAATAATCACTTAGGAAGATAACATAAAATGGAAAATAGTATAAGTATTATTAAATAATAATGTAATATACATTTGAAATTACATGAACTACTTTTAAATAAGATGCTTGAATTTGTAAGGAGGAGAAGAAAGTGGGGATCCATTAGATGGATGTTTGATCCCAAAGGCTTGGGAAAGGCTTCATGGGAGCTTGGGGAACCTTGGAAAAACTCTAGGGAGTACAGGGAAGAGGTTGGTAGAGCTCCAAATGGTTTTGGTGATGAGTAATTAGAGATTGGGATTGATTATATAGGAAAGGGGAGGGAATTATTTATTATTTATGTTTTGGACACTACACATTAAACTAATCAAAACCACAAACCATCACATGGATTATGACCATGGTTTCTGGAAAAGGGGAGTGGTATAAAATATTGTATAAGTCCATGGTAAAAACATATTAAAATATTAGGGTTGATTATGTGAAGGTGAGTCACACTCTCAAGAAAATCTTTTTAAATGGTTAAAATATTTTATGAGTCATGAAGTGTCCACTAAGGCATTGTAAAATTAATAAAACAATTATAAAATCACATTATTTTAGGTTAAAAACATATATTGGGTGAATATGACTTTTATATTTTTTTACATCACTCTTGGGTCATTATGATGTTATAAAACTCATTAAATATTTATTCGATATTTATTTCTTACCAAAAAAATCGATTGTCTTAGAAAATTACAAAAAATTCAACATTGGATAAATTTGAAATCCTGATTCAAAAAATAATATTAATATTACCTAATTAATTTTATAAATATGTGATTTTCACTTTTAAAATAAAAACATTAATTTATTGAAAATTGTTGAGTTTTTGACAAAAACAGCTTCCAATCCTTAAAAAACATACATTTGACTTCATAAAAATTATATGATAATTAAAATTTAAAAAAATTATACAATAATAACATTTTATTAACATATTATTTAATCCAAAAATACATTATTTCATCAAAATATATTCTTTAATTAAAAATAAAATTTCTGTTTTATCGCATGAAAATATAATTCTTACCAAACAGAATAATTAATCATTTATAGAGTAAAACAACAAGGAATAAAAATAATCATGAATTATAATAATAATTAGTGTTCTTATAACACTATTATAACTATATTTATAAATCCTTAATTTTATACATTTCCAAAAATGTTCCATTTTACATGAAAAATAAATTAATTCAATCCATTATATTTTTAAGAAAAACTACTCTCATAAAGGAATTGATGGAATATGACTTCTATTTATAAAAATGGATTACACAATAAGTAACGAATGCCTTATTACATAACCATTATAACACCTGCATAAGACTAAGGGTAACGTGTGTGATGGTGAGAGACTATTGGGGCCACTTGGATAACATCACTCTTGTGGTAATCTATATTAACATGAACTTATCTCGTAAGAGATTCTATTTAAGCTTAACATGTTGAAGTTAAGATCGGTCTTGGTTAAGAGAAAACACTGGTGACAATACCTCCTTTCTGAGCTCTGATAAAGGATCTTTGTATGGCCTAAGTCTACTGAATGAGGACATCAACTCCTTTGTCTGTGTCAAAAGGATTATTTTTAAAAACATTAAATTTATACCCATCATGTGATCATTGTTCAATTGCTTTATTATCCTTAGAAATGATAATTAACTGTCATTTAAACTGAAGAATAATAAATAAATAAAAATTAATGTGTTTTTATATCCATAATAAATTTAATTAAATAATATAAAGGTAATTTTATGCCTGAATGTTCAGGTCATTACAGCATTTACCCCTTTAAAATGTGTGCCCTAAAAATTTCCTTTAGCCACACTAAAGAAAATGTGGGTAACTCTACCTCATCACTTGCTCTGGTTCCCATGTTGCTTCTTCAAACTACTAGTTTCTCCACAACACTTTGAAAAGTGTCATTGTCTTATTTTATCGAACTTTTTCCCTATAATCTAAGATCTTCACTGGATTTTCTTCAAAGTAGACGTCATTCTACAATGGTACCACCCCTATATTGAGTATGTGAGATGGGTCAGGTATGTACTTTTTCAAGAGTGTTACATGGAATACATAATGTACTTGAGATAGGTTCGGTGGGAGTGCTAGTCGATATGTAACTTATTCAATGCGATCTAGGATATCAAAAGGGCTGAAGTACCTTTAACTAAGATTTCCCTTCTCATAAAATCTCATAACTCTCTTCCACTATGATATGTGGAGGAATACCGTGTCTTCGACATCAAATTCTAGGTATCTTCAATGATTGTCAGCATAGATCTTTGGTAGACTCTGAGTATCTTTAATGTGATACTATATGTGCTTAACCACCTCCACCATTACTTCCACCATTTATTGACCTAGAAGTTTTCACTCTCGAGCTTTATCCCAACATGCTAGTGTTCTTTACCTCTTCCCATAAAGGGCTACATAAGGAGCCATTTGTATTCTTGATTTGAAACTATTATTGTAAGAGAACTCAACCAGAGTAATATGTTGATCACATCCTACTTTGAAGTCTATTGAGCATTTTTTCAACATGTCCTCATGTTTTTTAATAGTCCTCTTAGATTGGATATTAGTTTGAGGATGATAAGTAATACTAATGTTTATCTTTGTATTCAGAGTGTGTCAGAGACTCTTCTAGAACATAGAGGTGAATATTGGATATAGATTGGATATAATCAGTAGTGGTACTCCATAAATCTTTAAAACTTATCTAATGTATATATGGTAATGTTGATCTAATGAGAAATCCTCCTAAATTGTAATAAAGTGTGAAGTCTTTGTAATAAATTCCACAATAACCTAGATAGAATTGTTTCCATTGGATGTCATTAGAAGTCAAGTGACATTGTCCATGGTGATGTTTTCCCATTTCCTTGTAAGTATGGGTAATGGTTTCATCATCCCCTTATACTTCTTCCTATCATCCTTCACTTACTAACATACCAGGAACTTTTATTTATATTCAGCGATCTCCTAATTCATGTTATCCAACTAATAATTCTATCAGAGTTCTCGATACATATTTGTCTTTCCTGGGTGAATTGAGAAATTTGGGCTATCTTCATCATCCAAAATTTCTTTCTTAAACTCCAGATTTGATAGAACACATAGTCTTGATAAAAAATATCACAATTCCTTTTTCATTAACATTAAACTCTCAAGATTTTTATTTTATGACAGTTTCCACTTTATTTTTAATGCCAACATCATCCTTTTTAAAATCCTTTGTCCTTTCTAAAAGAGTCGGTTGAGAAATTATTTGCGAAGAATTGATTATGTTCTCTTATTTATGATTCCCATGTACATATTCATCAAATCTAAGAAGATTGGATCCTTTTCAATTCTCATCAATGATAGAATCCTTGGGTCCTTTCTACTTAGAGAATCTTCCACCTTGTTTACTTTCCCTGGGTGGTAATGGATTGAGAAGTCATAGTCTTTAATCATATCTAACCATGTTCATTGGCACAAATTCAACTATTAATGTGTGAATATAGACTTGAGGATTTTTTTAATCAATATATATTTCACACTTCTCCCCAAAGAGATAATTGCACTTAATTTTTAATTCAATGATCACAGCTTCCAACTCTAAATCATCTGTGGGGTGGTTCTGCTCATGAATTTTCAACTGCCTTGAGTCATATACAATGACTTTGTCTTTTATCCTCAAATTCAATCAAAGGGAGTCTTATAAAATTTTCATTAAGAACTTTCTCCAAATCATCAACATGTGATACAATACTTATAGATTTTTTTCCCTAATGATTTAATATCATTTCTTCTTGGGACTCAATGTTCTTATGAAAATAAAATGTATACCAATAGGACATGAATTGAAATACCTAACGACATAAATTACATCATAGTAGAGGTTACATGTAATTTATTCCTCATTGTCCATATTATCATAGGAGTTCTCGTGCTCCCTTGAACATGGATATTATTGATGCCCATCATGCTTATCATCCCTTATAATAGAGAATTGTCTTGGGTATTGCCATAATTATCCACATTTATAGCATAGAACTATGTAAGAAGCCTTATATGGAACTTTGTTTCCATCCTTAAAATTATACATTCATTCATTGAAATTGGATACATTTTTCCCTTCCTTTCTACAGTTAAAAACATCTCATAGTCCCTTTGTGACATCTCCCTTTGTGCCTCTTTCCACACATGTTTCAGGAATGAAATTGGGTCTTCTTCCCCTTATCAACTTTAGCACATGGACTTTCGTGAGATATCATCTTACTCTTCCTTACTTTACTTAAGCCTTCAATAAAGATAAAATTGTTAATCATGATTTTTGATAGGAGATTTGGAATAATCATGATATGTCCTACTTGAGTGCCCATTTTATTTATAATATCATTGGGACATTCATCATTTTTCCCTCCACATCGGTTGTTAGCCACATTCCTCATATTACTGTCCATTTTGTAGAATAAAAGGAAAATTAAGGATGAGTATCTTAAAATTTTTAACACATGATGGGGAATCCAATGACATTAAATGGATAGCTTATAAATTGTATTTATCTCCTTGACTTATAATTTCTAGGCTTCAATCAATGTTATCCATGATCTATCTCCTAATGTATATTCTCATGGGGTTTTTCTGCTCCCTTAATAACGGTTCTTACTAAGCGTATGAATTTACAGAAGCATATCCTCGGTGAGTGTTGAACCAAGAGTGTAGCAAGGCCCATTTTCCTACACCAATTCCCATTTGAGTCTAGATCAAATTAGTGTTATCGATTTTTACCCCAATATACATCTATGCCAGAGACACCTCTACATGTTTACATTCAGACATGGATGTATTTTCTTGATGAACCACATACAATATACTAAACAAAATATAGGGATGTATTTATTACACATGGTCTTATACTTATGTATTTCACTAGGGTTTTCTAATCATAATTACAAAAATAACTAAACCTATCATTTGATATAAAATATAACTACCCTGCTCTTTATTAAATTATTTAAACATGATTTATTTCAAACACATTCTCTTAAGAAAACTTCGAGGATTGAGAGCTCTAGTGTCTTGGGAAATCAGGAAACATTACATAAAAACATAAAACATAAAATAAACATCTTTATTGAAAACATATTTCTCATGAACACATCATTATTTTGTACATAGTATTTCAAGGGATAACCTGAGGACATACATAGGAATAGGGTGAGCTATAAAGCCCAGTGAGGGAGTAAACAAGTCATAAAATGAAGAATACAATACATGTTAGGCAATATACATATCAAAAGAGAACTAGAGAAACATGAACATAAAGGAATGATATACCATGGTTATTATATCATGGAAATGTATAAACGACATAAAACATGATATTATCATGAACCAAGGCTCATTTTACATGGATTAGCATGAGTATACTGTATTTTCACATGAATTAGTATGAGTAAACCCTCATTACACATGAATTAGAAGGAGTAAACCCTCATTGAAATTGAATTATCATGAGTAAACCCTCATATAACTTGTATTATCACGAGTAAACCCTAATTTCCCATGGTTGATCAAGATACTAAACATTACCCAATTCATTGGAGTGCTATCAGGGTGCATCCTTTATAAACATTTCATTTCATGTATATGTGTGGCACAAGGATCATATAATGCAGAATCATTCAACATTATAAGTTATTCCACAATTAAGGAATGTTGAATACATACATGTATTTACCATTCAATTTGTACATGGGAATAAAGTTGAATACGCTTAATAGATAAATGGGATTGGTATTCACTACACAATTATTTTGGATTAGAAAATAGCGGTGTGATTTCGATAGAATAATGTTGTCATATAGAAATTCATAAGTTGGGTTGATGAGGGAGAAAGGGGTCCCTAATAATGTATACATAAAATTAACAATAATGGTATCATGGAACATAATATCCCAAAAAATGAAGTGGAATTTATAAGAATAATATGGGATAAGTAATTGAATGGAAATAATAAAAGAGAAATCCCTTATGGGATTTCAACATGGTAACAGGTGTACACAGAAGCATTAATGAGAGAGAAAGTTGTATATCATCATTTAATAATAAGGATTAAAGTATGGGGGAGTTGTTAAATAATTTCCCAAATTTTTTAATTTAATGTAAAAGGGTATTAAAACATAAATAAACATGGATTAAAAATGAGAAAGGAATGAATCCCTTAGGGAAATTTGGCATGGTAACAGGTGTACATAAGGGTTTATAAGAGGGATAAAAGAATGTGAAAGGGGATATAATGATTAATAAATCAAATGTAATGTATTTATTTTATTTAATATCATATCCCAACATAGTAATATAATAAATTAAAAGACATAACATGAAAAGAATGCTTTACAAAAGAGGAGGGTGGAAGATCCCGTACAAAATTTCGGCATAGTAATGGGTTCTCTTAAAGGATCCTATGGGGGACTGATTAGAGTGAACGAAATAAATAACAATATATAAATAAAATGGAATGTATGTGGGTCTAGTAATATCATAATCCAATATATAAATATGGAACTAGTGAAGCATAATGTAAAAGAGTGGCTTGAATGGAAATGAGAAGAGTGAAATCCCTTACAAAAGTTTGGCTTAGTAAAAGCTTAGGGTAACAGTCAAAATGAAGGATGTTAAATAATAACTCATTAAAATAACATTAAATTGATAGTAATTGAATTATTATATAATAATCACATTATAGCTATCCAAAATTATAAGTACTACTTTCAAATAGGATGCTTGAATTTTAAAGGAGGAGAGGAATGTGAGGATCCCTTACATAAATGTGTGATCCAAAAGGATTGGGATTGGATTCTTGGGTGATTGGGGTGACTTGGGAGGACTATAGGGAGTGTGTGGCAGAGGTTGGTTGAGCTCGAAATGGTTTGAGATATGAGTAATGAAAGATTAGTTTGGTTTATATAGGAAGGGGGGGGGAATTATTTGTTATTTATGTTTGGGACACTACACATTAAAAAAATCAAAACAAAAAACAATCCAATGGTTTTTATGAATGGTTTCAGGAAAAGGGGATTGGTATATAATATTTTATAATTCCAAGGTCTGAACATATTATGATATTAGGCTTTATTATGTGGAGGTGAGTCACACTCTCAAGGAAATCATTTTAGAATGTTAAAGTATTTTATAAGTATTGGAGGGTCCACTAAAGAATTATAAATTTAATCCAGCAATTATAAAATCACATTATATTAAATTTAAAACACATTTTATCTGAATATCCCTTTTACAATATATTTTAAACCACTATTGTGTCATTATGATGTCATAAAACACATTACATATTTATTCAGTATTTATTTTTTACCCAAAAATTCCACTCTCATAAAATTATGAAAAATTCACCATTGGATAATTTCAATATCTTGGTTAAAAAAATATTCATTTTATCTAAATAATATTCTAGAAATTTGAATTTTCACTTTTAAAATAAATACTATAATTTATTGATAATTTATGGGTTTTGACAAAAACATTTTCCGACCCTTAAAAAAGTTTCATTTGATATTATAAAATTTATATGATCATTAATATTTAAAAAATATATATAATAATAATATGTTATTAAAATATTATTTATTCAAAAAATACATTAATTAATCAAAAATAAATTCTATAATTAAAAATACTATTTCAGTTTTATTGTATGAAAATATAATTCTAATCAAACTGAATACATAATCATTTATAGGGTAAAAACAACAAGAAATAAATATAATCATCAAATATAATTAAAAGCTGTGTTATTATAACAAAATTATAAAAATATTTATAAAAACCAAGTTATATATATTTCTAAAAACTACCATTTTACCCGAAAAATCAATTTATCCAATCCAATATATTTTTACAAAAATATACTTTCATAATGGAATTGATGGAATCATACTTTTATTTAAAAAAGGGATTATAGAATAAGTAAGTAATTACTTATTACATAACCCCTTATAACACCCGCATAAGAGCTAAGGGTATGGTGAGTGATGGTGACATACTATTGGGGCGACTTAGATAACTTCTCCTAAGTGGTAATCTCTATTAAAATGAACTTATCTTGTAGGATATTCTATTCAAGCTTAACGTGATGATGTTCATCTTAGGTTTGGTGAAGAGTGAAGCCCTGTGATGGTACCTCATTTCTGAGCTCCAAAAAATGATCTTCATAAATCCTGAGTCTACTTGATGAGGCTATCTACTCATTTTTCTATGTCAAAAGGATTCTTCTAAAAACCCTTAAATTTATATCAGTCATGTGATCACTATTCAACAACTATATTATAAATGTTCATGATACTTAATGGATATTTAAATTTAATAATAATAAATAAATAAAATTTCTAGTGTTTTCTATATCCATAAGACATTTAATTATATAAAAAGGGGAATTTTATTCACAAATGTTTGGGTTGTCACATTCACTTGAGGACAATCCTAATAACTTTTTAGCATATCATATGGCCTCAAATATGACCAGAGGAAAGGATCTATTGGATTAACTTATGTATAATGGTATTCTTAAACACCATGTGTCCCCCTCATTAGCCCAATGTTGTTTTCCTAGAGGGTGGATAGGAGCTCTGTGATTTTTATTGACAATTTCTACATTAATTAACAAATAGTTTAAAAAAAATACACACTACCAAGGACTAAAAACATCTATAACTAGTTTAATATAGATACATTGTTCTAGAAGATCAATCTTATTTATTTATTTTTTAAATGTTGGGGGGAAGCATAATTCTATTATTAAAGTAATGAAAAGTCCTCTTTTTAACTTGGTAGAGGGAGACCCATTAAATACACCGAAGGACTAGTGGGAATGCGGCCCATTACATGGCCTGTAGGCCCAATGTTTTGGCCCAACACCTAGAGATCGATCTTATTTATGATTGTCATTAGCATTCAATTTTTAAAGAGGATATACTAAAGAAAAATTTTAGACTTCACTATGAGAATTATGAATTTCTATTGATTTCATTCTACATAAAAATTTCCCTAACATTGTTCATAGGCCTCATGAACTATATTTTTCATCCCTTCTTGAACCATTTCATGATTATCATCATCTATTAAAAAATTATTATAAAATATTGAGATGTTTGTTTGTATAATTTTTTCATTTAATTAATTAAATAGAACCATATCTATTGTAAAATATAAAACTATTAGATTAGGATATAATAGGTCCAAATCTTGGTTTAGGTCATCTCATTTGGAGAAGTAGATGTAAACCCAATGAAGATAAAATCATTTTCTTATTATCATTAAACCATATGTTTTTAACAAAAAATCATCCATGAGAGGCTGGTTATTATCAAATATTCAAGTTTGACAACTCTAGGAATTAATCTCCTATGATATCTCTTACATGAAAGGGGAAACCCTTTGGTTGGTCTGATAATTTATGAGTATATTTCAAGGAGGTAAAGTAGAGAATCACAATTGATTCTATTATATGTTTTATAGTAGAATTGTTTGAGTACACGATGTCCTATAATTCCTCTAGATATGGGAATGTTTATGTGTTTATGAATTGGTAGGCCGTGATTTTTATTCATCAAGAAAGTTGAGAACTCGTGAGTTGAACTATGTGAAATACACTTTGAATCTTGATGTAGTAGAGTTCACCATAAATACATGGAGATATTTCCTTATTAGTTTTTAGTTTATAGTCTACCCAAACAAAAATAGAATAGGTACATCTTTATACAAAGATATCATAGTATGAAACATAGTCATTAGTTGGAGTTCGTAAAGGAATGTTACTTTGAGAGTGAATATAGTCTAAAAAAGGGTAATGTGATAACCAATGGACATAATAGGAAAATATATTATTCATTGATAATTGTGGAATATTATTAGTGGACCCTTTATTTCATCAGTGAGTAAGAATGTCCTAGTTAAGAGACACTGATTGCAGGGTCCTTCAGGGATTGATATAAATAATCGATACACTTGAAGGACGTTCAAAGGTTGGAAGGTATAGGTTGGAATGTATAACAACCCTGATCTTTATTACACAATTAAACATAATTTATTACATAAAATATTCACTTGATACATCATATAATCTTGAGATTTCTAGTGTCTTTAGGGATTAGTAATATTACATAACAACTTAAAACATGAAACACAACATCTTAATTGAGAACTTCTTTTACATGACCACTGCATTCCGTTGTGCGTATCATTGCACGAGATAACCTAAGAACATGAAAAAGAAAAGTGTGAGAAATAAATCATAGTAAGGATGTGAAAAGGGAATAACATGAATAATACAATACATGTTATTCAATAGGAATATCAATGGAGAATAAATGAAACATTAACATAAATGCATGATATAACACGATTATCATAACATGGAAATGTGTCATCTACATTTAATGTTATATTAGAATGATCCAAGGATCAATGCACATGGAAAATTAGTAAACCATTATTTCATTTTAATTATCATGATTAATCCCTCATTTCACTTCATTTATCATAATACTAATCTTTACCCAATTCATTGGAGTGCTATCAGGGCGCACCCTTCTCAATTATTTCATTTCATGCATAAGTGTTACACATGGATTATATAACATGGATTCATTAAACATAATAATTTATTCCAAGATAAAGTAATGTTGAATTCAGAAATTAAACACTATAATAAGTAATTAAATATGTATAAAGGTGAATACCCTTGATAGAGAAATGGGAATGGCATTCACTACCCAATGACTTTTCCTTCAAAAATCGTGGTGCAATTTCGGTAGCATAACAACGTGACATAAAAATTCATAAAAATTGTTGATGAGAGAGAAAGGGGAGTCTACTCATATTTAAATTAAATGGAAATTAATGGGTTCATATAGGTACATGTCACAACATATGTAATGGAATTTATATTCATAATACAAAAGGATTTCTTGAATGTAAATGAGAAGAGAGAAATTCTTACGGAATTTCAACATGGTAACAGGTGTACATGGGATGAATTAATGAGAGAGAAAGAGGTATCTCATAATTCAAACATAATGAGGAAAGTGTGGGAGAGGTGTGGAATTACACCCAAACATTTCTAATTGATAACAAAATGTTATAACAACATAATGAAATTTGGACAAAAATGAGAAAGGAAGAAATCCCTTACTTGGAATTGTGAACCCAAATGCATTGGAGGGGATTGAAAGAGGATTTGTGGGAGATTAAGGAACCTTAGAATGATTTTAGAGAGAGGAGAGAAGGGTATGGACATGATAAAAGGGTTTCTAGTGAATAGAAGTGGGAGATTGTGTGTGTTTATATAGGAAAAGAGAGGGAATTATTTATTATTATGATTTTGGACACCACAAATTAAACTAATAAAAAACACAGACGAAACCATGGTTTTTTTTAAAGTTGAGTGGAAAAAATCATTTTATAATTACAATGTCTGAAATTCGTAAAATATTAGGCTTGATTATGTGGAGGTGAGTCACACTTTCAAGAAAATCATTTTAAATATTAAAATGTTTTATAAGTCTTGGAGGGTCCACTAATGCTTTATAAAAGAAATCAAACAAACCTAACTTCATATTATTTTAAAGATAAAACACATATTGGCCAAACAAAAAATTTATTATATTTTATTACATCACTAATTGGTCATTATCATGTCATAAAACACGTTATATATTTAGAAGGTATTTAATTTTTACCCAAAAATTCTGCTGTCTCAGAAAATTAGGAAAAATTAACCGTTGGATAATTTTGAGGTCCCGATTCCAAAAATAATATTAATTTTCAAAATAATTTTATAAATATGTGAAATTTTACTTTTTAAATTAATACTGGCATTTATAAAAAAATTTTGGGTTAAAAAAAATAATTTAAAACAATAATAAAAATTAAAAATATATTCATAAAAAGTATACGATCATTTATATAGAATAAAAAGTAATTGAGTATTAATAAGTTATTAAAATATTATTTCTTTCAAAAAATTCATTAAGTCATTAAAATAGATTTCTTAATTTAATATGAATTAATAAAACAATTTGTGCATTAAAAATTATTTACAAAATAACAATAACAAAATAAATGAATATTCTTTATTCTATAAAAAATAATGCACCAAATAATAGTGATATGGTCTTATTACATAACCCCTTATATCTTCTGCGTATGACCTAAGGATAAGGTGTGCGATGGTGACATACTCTTGGGGTGGCTCAGAAAACATCGCTCGGGTGGTAATCTCTATAAACTTCCATTTCTCCTATAGGCGATTATGTTCAATATTAACATGTTGAATCTTGGAATGGGCTTGGTCAATAACAAATACAAGTGATTCCACCTCCTTTTGGAGATATTTAAAATGGGGTTTGTATGGATCAATTTTACTGGATGAGGTCCTCACTTCCTTTGTCTGAAAAAATTGGATTTGTTAAAGCCCTATATTTATACTAATCAATGGATAATTGTTAAAAGACTATATTAAAAATGAGAAAAATTATTAACAGTATTTTGAAATCCAAAAACATAAAACCAAGGAAGTGCATATATTTTGTATAACCATTTTTCATAATAATACATTCAATTAGATCTAGAGAATTTTAATTAATAAATATTTGGGTTGTTACAATATTCCCCCCTTAAGAAATTTGGCCCTCGAAATTTCTATTTTCCACACTAAAACTGATACAGGTAAATCTGCTTCATCACTTCCTCTGATTCCCACGTTGCTTCTTTAAACTTGATGTATCGACACAACACCTTGATAAAGGGGCATTGTCTTATTTCGTAGAACTTTTTCCCTAAGATATAAGATATTCGGCAGATTATCTTCATAGGAGAGGTCATTCTTTAATGGTACCACCTCTGGATTGAGTACATGAGATGGGTTAGGTATGAACTTCATCAAGAGTTATACATGGAATATATCATGTACTTTAGATAGATTCGGTTGGAGTTCCATTTGATAGGCCACTGCTCCAATGCGATTAAGGATATCAAAAGGGCCAATGTACCTTGGAATAAGATTTACCTTCTTGCAAAAACTCATAACTCTCTTCCACGGTGATATGAGGAGGAATACCATGTCTTCGACATCAAACTCTAGGTCTCATCAAAGATTATCATCATAACTCTTTTGTCGAATCTGAGCAACATTAATGTGCTACTAGATTGTCATAACCTTCACCGCCAATTCTTCGACCATCTTTGGACCTAATATTTTTCTCTCCCAAACTTCATACCAAAATGAGGGTGTTCTACACCTCTTCCCTTGCATGGCTTAATAAGGATCCATTTGGATGCTTGAGTGGAAACTATTGTTGTAAGTGAACATAACTAGAGGGAATGGTTGATCCCATCCACCATTGAAATCCATTGAGCATGACTTCAACAAGTCCTAAAGTGTTTGTTAGTTCACTCAGATTGGACATATATTTGAGGATGACAAGATGTACTGATGATTAGCTTATTATCCAGGGCATATTTAATAAACGTCCAAAACATAGAGGTGAATCTTTGATCTCAATAAAATACAATCAATAGTGGTACTCCACGCAGCCTTACCAAATCTGTGATATATATCCATTCAAATTGATCCAATGATAAATCCACTTGAATTGAAATGATGTTTTCAGTCTTTTTAAGACGATCGACAAAAACCTAGATAGTATTATTTCCTTTGGATGTCTTTGAATGTCAAGTGAGAAAGTCTGTGGTAATGTTTTCCTATTTCCATGCGGGTATTGGTAATGGTTGTATCATCCCATTCGACTTATGCCTCCCAGGATTCATATGCTGACATACCTGGAACATTGATATATACTCAACAATATCCTTCTTCATATTCTCCCACCAGTAATGCTCTCGGAGATCTCGATACAAATTTGTGTTTCCTGGGTGAATAAGAAATTTGAACTATGTGCATCTTCCAAAAGTTCTTTCTTTAACTCTGGATTTTTTGGAACATATAGTCTTGTCCCAAATATCAGAATTCTTTCTTCATTAATATTGAACTCTAGGGATTTCCCTTTTCTGTTATTTCCCACTTTCTTCTAAATTCCCATATCATCCTTTTTAGCATCCTTTAACCATTCCAAAAGAGGCGGTTGAGCAATAATTTGAGAAAGTATTTATGATGTTTCATTTTTATCATTACCATGTCCATATTCAAGAAATCTATGAAGATTGGATCCTTTTCAATTCCCATCAATGACAGAATTGTTGTGTCTTTCTAATATGAGCATCTGCCACCCTGTTCTCTTTCCCATGGTGGTAATGGATTGAGAAGTCATAGTCATTGATCATCTCTAACCATATTCATTGGTTCATATTAAACTCTTTCTATGTGAATATATACTCGAGGATTTTGTAGTTTATATATATTTCACACTTCTCCACAAAGAGGTATTGTCACCAAAATTTTAAAGCAATGATTAATGCAACCAACTCCAGATCATGTGTTGGATAGTTATGCTCATGAACCTTCAATTTCCTTAAATCAAAGGCAACGACTTTTTCATTTTCCATCAACACACATCCCATGCCCTTCTTCGAATCATTATTGAATACCTCAAAAGTACTCCACTTATGTTGAAATGTGAGCATAGGTGTAGTGATAGGCCTCCTTTTCAACTCTATGAAGCTCTCTTTGCCTTCATGACATCAAGAAAACATTATTCCCTTTTGTGTTAGATTGATAAGAGGTTTTGACAATCGGGGGAAATTTTTCACAAATTTACGATAATATCAAGCTAACCCCAAAAAAGCTACGGACATCCATCACCGATGATGGCCTCAGTCATCCCACAATTGCTATTGAATGGGAGGGATCCAAAGATATCCCACTACTTGGGATTATATGACCCAAGAATGAGACCACGTTCAACCAAAACCCACACTTGTTGTACTTTTCATATACCTTCTCCTTTCATAAGGTGTATAGTATAGTGCTTCGATGCTCCTCATGCTCCTCCTTGGTTTATAAGTATATCAGAATATTATATATAATGACTACCACAAATTTGTTGAGGTAATATATAAAGACTCTATTCATCATTTACATGAAGATTTATAGAGCATTAGTTAGTCCAAAAGGCATTACTATGAATTTATAGTGCCTGTAGCTTGTATGAAAAGTAGTGTTGGGGATATCCTCCATTTTCACCCTTACATAGTAATATCCCAACCGCAAATCCATATCGGATATGTATTGTGTAACAACCCAATGTTTTTAAATGGAAATTATCTTCTCATAAGTGTTTCATAAAATCCAATAAAAACACAACATAATTGACTACTAAGTGATAAGTGACCATTAATCATGGTTTTGTCACTTCTGTGTTTGGAATTTCAAAAATCTGACATACACAGTTGTGACCAGTAAGTTATTTAGAGACCGATAAGAAAAACATAAATTTTTGGATAATAGTTACTTACCCTTATAAATATTAACATAACCTTATGAATAGTGATATATCCTAATGAATAATAACCGTACCAATGATAGTTATAAAATAATATTCAAGTGAAATTATTATGTACTTGTATTTTAGAATCAGTAAATGAATGTTTTAAAACTTGGTTTTAATAATAAATTATGATTTTAATTAAATATTAAATTAATCATATTTAGAAAATTAATTTTGAAAAATTGTCTTCATTTTTGGATTATATACATCAAAAAAATTTTTGGGTGAATTTTTTGGATTTTTCTGAAATACTGGAATTTTTTATGAATAGTAAAATTTGATAATTCACAACAAATAGTAAATAATGGATTAATTGAGTCAATAATGATGATCTGATGATTTAATCCCAATTGGTTCTAATTCACATGAATTTATTACTATTCTAGGTCATGGAATACTTACTATTGCTTGCCTTGTGATGAAATAATAAACTAATTATTCAAATTTTTTGAAAACCCTCCTCCCCTCCACTATAAATACCACCCATTCTAACCTCTTGTCTTTACTCCTCTCAAGATTTTTTCCTTGCAAATATTCAGCCCAAAAATATCCCCAATCTACTCCCACATATCCAAAAGTCCCTATATTCTTCAAAATATCAAAACCACTCCCCTTAAGAGGTTCTCAATAGAGGAAGTTTCAAGTGGTAAATTCCACTTTCCAATTCCTTCTTTGGTTTTATGTTCTTTTCATTTTTGTTTCTTTCCTAACCTCCCATCACCCAAATAGTATGAAAAGTCCATTAACATACATGTACTATAATATTTATATTCTAATGGGATATTTAATTGTCTTGTGACTTTCCCCACCTTTTATTTGAAAGGAATTAAAGCACCGTTTGAGATGTGTTAATTTTGCACATTCAAGGACAATAGTTTATCAATTTATATTATCATCATTAAATCTGGTCATAAAACCATTTTTGTTATGGTTGAACTAGATAATATAAATGTAATATATCCTATTTTTATTCTATAATATTTTTGTACAAATGGTATAAAGCTATAAATCAAAACATGTTCTTTGTAATCAAACCCACCAATTAACAAAAACGGTTGTCACTTTGGTTTTATATAATAGTTTGACTTAACTATAAGTAGGCACATTAAATTTAAAACCATTTAATCTCATTTATGTTCACTAATATAATATAACTTCAATTCTGGACAACCTCTTTCATCTTTCATGTTTATCCAAACATAAATATAAGTGAACCAGTCATTAAAATCATGTAAGCAAACGAGCCAAAACAATGAAATTGAAACTCATAACCAATCAAAAAGGTTATTAATGAACATAAAATGATTAAACTAAACCAATGAAGAATATAATGGGTCTGAAATTATTAATTAATAAACCTAACTTGTTTATTCAGGTCTTTAATAACAATTGGAGAACACCAACGGATTTAAGGTAAGAGATCCTCTCCATTTCACTTTTATTTCATAGATGTCCTCTATGTTATTACATTTTAGGAGTGATACCTAAGAATGGTTTATTGTTTTTCAACTTCCCCATACATTCATAAGGATTTATATTTTATTATAAACCCCATTATCTCTCAAAAAATCCATTTTAGGTACACCTGATACCATGCCAATAATCCGTAATTAATTCTACCCGAACTTCCTTTACTCCTTCGGGTTTCTCTATATTTCTTTTTACACAAATAAAGTTTTATTTTAATTTTATGTAAAACTTCTACATACTATTTATATTATCTAAACCCATTTTCCATGATCTATCCCTCATTATCTTTTGGTGATATTCATGTTTTTTAGTGATTCCCACACCGATACACCCCGATAAGCAATCATGTTTTAAAGGAACTTCCTGAATTCTTTCCCGATTTCAGGTGTACTCTATATTCAATTGTAAGACACCATTTTCTTTATGAAATCCATATTTTTATTATGAAAACCTTCTTGGTTATCTTCTAGTTTTATATAAAATATTGTTCCCTTTTCTATTTTGAATGTTCTATAGTATTTTCCCTAAAACTGCACAAAAATGTTTTAATGCCAATGTTTATCAAATACATTTATTATATGTTGTCACTTATATTTGACACAACCTAACATGTTATATGACTATTTTATATTTTTAATATATATTTATGTTCTAATCCCTTTCTTTCATGGACACTTTCATGATACGCTCATTGGTTATGCTTTATGTCAGGATTGTGGTGCCCAATTCTTTCCATGGGTATCCTTATGTTTATGAATGGTTGATTATGTATGATTATTTATATGGAAATATTATTTATGTTGAAATAATACTCATGAAAATATTGAGATGGGTGCTCCCAGATAGAACTACAATGCATTGGGTAATGTTAAGTCTCATGGGATGCTATGGGAAATGGGATTGGCAGTTTTCCTTGACCAGGACTAAAGAAATGTCTTATGACTCTGCCACATATATATACAATTCCATTTTTATATAATACCATGTTCATATTATATGATTTCATAGGTTTCATAATTTTTTATCATTATGTCTTTCCACTTAACTCATGTTCATAAGATGTATCCTTCTATTCATTCCATTACTGGGCTTTTTTAGCTCATCACTTTGTTCATGTGGTCGCCAGGGTACCCTATGCAGATGTAAGGGCTCAAAGGAAGTTAGAAGCTCTTTATGTATATTAAATAATCAAATGTTTTTTAGCCACATGTTTAATGTTTTATGTACATATTATTCCAAGAAACAAGAATTAACGATCCTTGGATTGTACTCATATGTATAATAATTCTTAAAATCATGTAATGTTATATATAAAAATCTTGGGTCACTTTATATTGTTCTGAATTTATTTAATCAAAAAATTCATCAATTCATGGTAGAGGATACTTGTTATTTATTGTGATTTTTTAGATCTCACGATAATCAATACAAAGGTGCATTTACCCATCATTCTTCTTGATGAAAACGACTGGTGTACGCTATGGTGAAGCACTTGGGAGTATAAACCCTTTTTCCATATTCTACTCTAGTTGTTTCTTTAGATCCTAAAGCTCCACAATATCTATTATATATAGATTCCTAGATATTGGAAACACCCTATATTTAATATAAATTGAGAATTTAACATATCTTCTAAGAGAAAGGACAAGCAATTCCTCCGGTAACACAGAAGAAAATTCCCTCGCCAAAGGCTTGTCTTCAAGGATGGTTGCTTCCTAGATCATAATCATCTGATCTAGATAAATGTGATCATAGGGCAGTAATATCCATACATTAGATGATGGTGGTAAATAAGATTCATCCTCCTCCTTTCACTTATACAGAATCGAGGGTCGATTTTCCATATGGAGAGTGATTTCCCTCTCATGACAATTTATGTTTGATCTCTATAAGGAATGGCAATCCATGCTAAGAATTGTATCAAATTCCAAAATAGGGAGTATGATGAAGTTCCTCAGGAAGTTCAATCCACAAATTACGATAGGTGAGTAGTTATATTTTCGGTATGTAATGATTGCCCCATTTTCCATTCTCACCGACATATTTACTTCCATGATTTGTGGTGGTGTAAGGATTGTTCTACTAAACATTCAGGATATAAACAAATGTGTAGAACCAAAATAAATAGTATGTTTTCTATTATTGAATGAATAACTAGCTTACCTAACAACACATCGTTGTCGGGGTTCACTTGGTCAGTAGTGATGGAAATTTTTTGACCTTACTTCCTTAGAGGTTTTTGGTTGCCTTCAAAAACCCTTATCTTAGGGAAATAGTTTTCAAAGTGCCCTGGTTTTTTAGAGTTAAAGCAATGAACAACGCATTGAGGGTAAAATAAATCAGTTCTATCCTCTGTCGTAGACATGGGTTTCTCTTGTCAGAAGTTAATGGCCAGGTTCCCTTCTCTTCCACAACTAAAGAATTTCCTCGTCCCCTTCATGAAATTTCTGTGGTGCTTCTGTCTACACCTTTGGTAAGTGGGATGATGAGTTTTCTTTGCACCATTGGATTTACCCATCAGGCATCTAGAATTGAAGTACAACATACACTTCTTATCCACATGATACTAATGAGATTTACTAATCTCTATTTTGACCTTGAGGGAACATCCGAAAATTTCTTCATAGCTCTCAAAGTCACAGATCCTTGGGCCTTTCCATAGGTTGGGTTTCAGACCACCAAAGAAGTGGTCAAACTTTTATTCAGGGGTAACAAAAAAGTTGGAGGCATATCATGAATATATTGTAATGTTTTCATCATACGCTCCTATGGATTCATCGCATTTTTTATTGAGGTCAAGTAAATCCCTTTCCATATTAACTTGGAGGTTTCAAGGAAAATATTTGTCAAAAAACATTTTCCAAAAATCATTCCATTCCAATGCCTTGATCTCCACCTCAGGCTTCATTTTTTTTCAATTTCCACCATTGATCAGATTCACCCTCCATAAGATAAGCAGGCAGAATAACCTTCTCTTGTTGATAATATTGAAATATGGAGAAGATATTCTATAAGGAGATGATCTGTTGTACGATGATTGTGGGATCAGATAATCCATTATAATTAAGAGACCTTTATCTCATGAATCCCTCAATTGAAACTATTTCTTTCTTGGGGGGGGGGGGGGGTTGAGTGTTACTCTTGACCCATGTTTCTATTCAAAACATGAGTTATATGAGAGAGTATCATGACAATGTTCGTGATTCCCACTCCCATTAGATTGGTCATCTCATTAGAACAGTCATCACAATGATCTTCACATCACTTTTTATTCTGAGTCCTCCTATTACCATCCATTAGCTAGAATAAAAGGAAAGCTAGGGGTAACACATAAGGGGTAATCTAAAGACAAACAGAGATAACATATAAATTGCACATATTTATTTAACTTATGGATTTCTAGGATTCAATCAATGTTATCCATGATCTACTTCCCAAAATATATTCTTAGGGGATTTTATTATTCCGTTAATAATGTTTCTTACTATAATTACGAATTTACCAAAGCATATCCCCTAGGAGTGTCGTAACCAACAGTGCATCAAGGCCCGTTGTCGTGCACTGGTTCCAGTTCGACCCTAGCTTAAAGCAGTGTTTTTATGTTTTACCTCTAGGATACATATATTCTAGAGTCTCCCCTACCTACTCATATCCATAAAGGGATTTATTTTCTAGATAAAACACATACTAAATACTCACAAAAATTTAGGGATGTTTTTATTATACTTAGTCTTATGCCTAAGGAATTTACTAGGGTTTTCTAATCCTAATCCCAAAAAGAACTAAACCGATCCTCTATTACCAACTATAACAACCATTCTCTTTATTACACACTTAAACATAATTTATTGCAAATGAATACTCACTTGATACAACATAGAAGACTTCTATTTTTAGTGTTTTTGGTGCTTAGTAGCATTACATAATGACTTAAAAAATGAAGCAAAATATCTTTATTGAAAAATTCTTTTACATGACCACTACATTCCCTCATACTTATCATTGCATGGGAAAACCTGAGTACATGCATAAGAAAAGGGAGATCATCAAATCCTAGTAAGGGAGAAAACATAGAATAAACTGAAGAATACAATACATGTTAGGAAATAGGAATATCAATGGTGCATAAAAGAAACATGGAAATAAACGCATGATATATCATGATTATCAGAACATCACTACTACAAATCTGAGCTATAGCCACAGACCTATAGCCACAGTTTTATAGGTCTGTGGCTATATCTTTTATACTACCACGGTTAATTATTTCATCCATGGCTATATCCAGCAGCCCCGTTTTTTTCCCAAACCCATCGGGCTCCTTCTCCTCCCCCTCGTGATTCCTCCTCCTCATCGCGCCCTCCCCCTCCCCGACCCCTCCACGCCGACGCCTCATCCGCGCCGCACCCTCATTTCCACACACTCCTCACCACGCCCTCCTCGCCGCGCCCTCCTCCTCGCTGCGCCCTCCCCCCCGACGCCTCCTCACCGCGCCCTCCTCCTCGACACCTCCTCCCCGATGCCTCCTCCACACCGCACCCTCCTCGTCGCGCCCTCCTCATCACGCCCTCCTCGTCACGCCCTCCTCGTCGCGCCCTCCTCGCCGCTCCCTCCTTGACGCACCCTCCGCACTACGCCCTCCCCTCCATGGTGTCAATGAGCATTACTCGGTTATGGAACTGAATAATATGGATGAGAGTGGTCCCAAGAATCCCTCCATTTTCTCATTTTCAACAAGCGGAAATGTATCGGAATAGGTTTAAGGGAGTGAGGCCACATTCATGAAGAGTTCTACAGAAGTGTGAGGTATTGTGGTGGATAACCATTTTGATCTTTTTTCATATGATGAACTAGTCCAGAATTTTGGACAATAGCTGGTCAGAACCGTTGGAGAGGAGCAGGTCCCTGAAAATTGGTCATGTGATGAATGTTCTTTCCACTTTTTAGGTGATTTAGAGGATGAGGTTCAGGATTACATGTATCCATGTATGAGAAGAGTAAGATAGGGAGGGTTAACTAGAATGATAAAAGGGATTACTCATATTTTTCTCTACTAATGGGGACTAGGTCTATGAATATGTCAAAGGAAAAATAGAAGGAATGTAACCCACCTCTCCAAGGAGGTCTTTTAGTAGTGGGATATTCCTGATAATCCTTCAAAAATTCTTGTGAAATCATAAGATGATGAACCAATTAAAGATACCCTTTCCTTTACTTTGAAAAATTATAAAATTGAGGATTTTTGTTTTGATAAGAGGTTGGAGGAGGTTGAATAAATCACTTCTAACTTAGAAACACTCCTCGGATCACTATTTTTTCTTTTAAAAGAGCAAGATGAACAAATTAATAAAGTTTTTTTATTTAATTGAACAAGCTTTTCTTTTATATTATTGTGATTTTATTGTGTATGATTTTGATTTCTCTTCTCCATATGTATGTTGTGTATATTCAAGTGAACTTCATGATTTACTATAGGTACATGAGAAGGTTATTAATACACCTGATGAGAATCTTTTGAAACTCAAAAAATCTAATTATAATTAAAATTTTGGGAGTGGTCGAAGAGTAAGATTATATTTTAAAGTTGCGCACTAATGAAAAAGTGGATATTGATACATATGTGATTTAATAATGAATTCATTTAGGATATTGAATCGGATGAAAAATCACCTCCAAGAATTGAATTTTTACTATTTATGCACATCACTCCTCAAGTTGAAGAAGAGGGAATATACCTCCTTTTCCCCCCTTTCCACTACTCCTAGGAAGTTATAATTTCAAGGTGGTGAAATTAAAAGTATATTAAAATGGGGTGTTAAAAAACTATTTGAGTTGATTACTATAGCTAGAAAGATGTTTCTATGCTAGTTCTTAAGTAAGAAGACACATCCACCATCTAATTGGGGTTGAATCAATGATTTTTCAATTGTGAGCAATCTAAATATAGAACCCATTGGGGGATAAACCCAAGATTACCGTGTTACTTTTTTTAGTTTTTTTATTTGACCTTCTTTAATAAAGTTTTTTTGATTGAAGTCTTTTTTTGTAGGAAGTTAGGTGGGTCACTTCACATGGCAGCCCATTTTGAGTAACTTCTTTCAATCTAAGAAAATTTTCAGGTTGTTTCCTTCCACCCTTAATATTTTAAGAGTTTAAATTCTTATTATATACTTTAAATTAAGTGTGAGGTAAGGGTACACAATTTTTTTCTAATCCTAAATTTTATAATTCTAAATCATTGTTTAAACATTCCTTTTTATTGATTATTATTAAAATATATTATGTTATTCACATAGAATAAGTGAATGTACGTTATAATTTCTATTTTTTTAGTACTTTGGTGAGCATAATTTCACATCCTATTGAAGTATAGATTCAACGATTTTTATAGATCTAGAGAAGTTATATTTCATAGTAACTTTGAACCAATCTACCTTAGTTTTTACTCTAGTTTTGTTCTATTTTAAACTTTAAATTTTATAAATTAATGTATATGTTTACACTTATAGGAGATGAAATTTTGGAAACCAAAGGTATTTATTCAACAAGAAAAGAAGGGAATTTTTTTCCAATTATCTCAAATGAATAGAGAATCTACACCATGGGAGTAATAGTTTTAATTCTGTGATTTTTCTACTTAAACATGAAAATTCACTTCTTTTTTTAGTTGAAATAAATGGTTGGAAGTTTCCTTTTAATAATTTTTTTTGCTGAAATCATCTTGTTAAATCTGTTAGTTGTTTCTTACTTTTTTACTACCTTTTTGTTTTGAAATTCTGGTGTGTATGCTTATTTTAATGTTTTACAAAAAATCATTTTTGAACTTCAAATGTTAACATGCATCTAAATTAAAATCCATGAAAATGTGTTGAAGTTGTTAATTTAGTAACTAGTGGGTATCATTCATGCATTTTGTGTGATTGTTTGAACTCTATGTTATTCATTTCTTTTGTTTTTAATATATTAGTTATATCTTTTGTTTGTATTTAGATAAAAAATTCTTTATTGTTACAAATTGATGCATATATCTAATTAATCATTTTTACCATAGGACAAGGTGGTAGGTGTTGGTTCAAATGCGGGCATGTTGGCATGCAACTGACAAGCAAGGGGGAACATCCATTCTTGTTAATTGGAGTCTATGTGAACTTCACTTCTCAGTTATTGGATTTGATTAGAGTGATATTAATATATTATTTTGTTCCCATGTAGTTTTACAAATATAAAATAAAAATTTAATCATAGTTTTATGGTTCCAATTCTAAAAACTTTTTTATGAGCTGAATTCTATGGTACTCAATTGTTGTGCTCGATATGATTGTATCACCTTCTTTCTTCCATAAACATTTTACAGTTTGATGAAGATAGGGTGCAACTGGTGATGAAATTTTTGGAGCTCTAATTTCTAATAGTTGAACTTTTCAAAACAAAACATTTTCCTCTCAAGTAAGCTTTGATTTGTGGTTCTTGCATCTACTATTTTTGTAGGATACATGTTTGTATTCAGGCACATAAACACAAATATATTTCATATCAATTATTTATTCTCTATATAATTACTTCTGATTTATTTTTATCTTTTTTTCTTTATTTCTTGTAGGTAAAATATAGGCTTAGGGTGAAAAAGAAATATGCACCCAAAGTACTCTTAAGGAACCATTTTGTATGATGGTAACATTTTGGTAAGTTCATTTTTTTCTTTTTACCATACTACATCATTTATGTTGAGAGGGGTGTTTGATTTTTGGTTCTTGCATCATATATTTTGGTCATTTGTTATATTTGTTGAAAATAGTCATTTTATGTCTTGAAGTGTTTTTGATAATATCTTCGGGATGTATTGAAGTATGATAGGGGTCTGGGTGGAGGGGGGCAGGGGGCAGGGTGGAGGGGTGCAGGGGGGGGGGGTAGGGTGGAGGGGGGTAGGGGGCAGGGGGGCTGGGGGCAGGGGGCTGGGGCAGGGGGAGGGTGGGGGGGGGGGCAGGGGGCAGGGACGGTGCGGGGGGGGGGGGGGGGTGTGCAGGGGGTGTTGTGCAGGCTAAGGGGCTAGGTGGAGAGGGGCAGGGGGCAGTTTCTCCATACCATTACTCCAATTATTTTTCTTGTTCTTTAATTTTGGGTCACTACCCATGACTTTATCGTACATGTATTTAGCTTTTGGATATTCATCTTCATTTACCTTATTGGAGGTGATGATAACCTTCTGACTGATTGAAATTTCCTCATCATCATCATACCATAATACATGACTGAAGTGTGTAAATTTATCCATATACTATCTAGGAAAAGATTATGACTCTATGGAGGCCTTATTCTTAGTAATCATTGCAGCAGGTACTTTCGTGAAACCCCATACTGATCATTATTTTTATTAGGTAAGGGATTCTTCTGCAACTTATTTTGACGATCCTTGGGTGTACTCATATTCTGTGAACCTGGTGAGGTTTCCTTCCTTTATTGTTCCTAGATAGCTATGTATGAAACATGCATGAGGGGTCCCTCAGAATGTGTCATCATCAATTAATGATAGGTATGAACCTGCAAGAAGTTTTTCCCATTTTTCACCACTTGAGAACCATGAGATGCAATCAGGTTAGGTAAAGCATCCTAAAAGAAACACCTCTATGTAGGCATGCCATCAAATGTTGCCTCATTTGAAGTACACTCTTCAAGACCAGCTACATTTGTATAGTGGACCACATTGACTTTCTTCCTATTTTTCCCATTCGTGAGTATTTACATTAGGCTTTCCTACAAAGTTGAAAATACCTACAGTCCCTTGGATCTATACAAAACATCAGGGAAAGGTGCCCCCAAAATACATGCCCCTTGAACTGGATGTTCTATCCAATGTTTATCTCTCTATCAGGAAGGGGTACATTGTCCTCATTCAAGGATTTTCCCGGGGGTGGGCCCTCTAGAGTAAATACAACACACTGAGAATAATCTATGTTTTTTTCATTAGAAGGACCATCGTAAGTTGATGTTGAAGTGATTAAGTCCGTTGTTTTCCCAGTATCCTTCTACACTGATATAACCCCTATCTTATCCACATTATAAGGGACAGTAGTGTATTTTCCCTCCAAGTCATAGATTAGAATATTCATCTTACCGTTCCAACTTTAATAGTTAGAGACATCATTCCCCTTCATATTGTAAAATGAACACTCATTATCCCTATTAAATTCTGGAGAATGATGTAAAAAACATATAATTCATGTAGAACTGTGGTTTCCTTTCGTATTGGATCAGAAAGTCTATACATTCATCTAATTAGTTAATACTAATTCTTCTAGAATCATTATATACATGTCCACATTCACATGGGTTATCACATAGTGTCCAAACCTTGGGTTATCAGTATGTATATCCAACCAAATTGAGTTCCCCACGACTGAGAAAATTTCCCAAAAATTAAGTGAGTACCAATAGAGCTATCCAGGCAGGGGGAGGGGTGTCCGGCAGGGGAAGGGGTGTCCAGCAGGGGGGAGGGGTGTTCGGCAGGGGGATGGGTTGTCCAGGCAGGGGGAGGGGTGTCCAGCAGGGGGAGGGGTGTCCAGCAGGGGGGAGCGGTGTCCAAGCAGGGGGAGGGGCTGTCCAACAGGGGGAGGGCTGTCCAATAGGGGGAGGGGGGGGGGGTTGTATAGCAGGGGGGAGGGGTGTCCGGCATGGGGGAGGAGTGTCCGGTACGGGGGATGGGCTGTCCAGGTAGGGGGAGGGGTGTCCAGCAGGGGGAGGGGTGTCCAGCAGGGGGAGGGGAGTCCAGTTGGGGGGAGGGGTGTCCAGGCAGGGGGAGGGGCTGTCCAGTAGGGGGAGGGGTGTCCAGGTAGGGGGAGGGGCTATCCAGCAGGCGGGAGGGCTTTCCAGCAGGGGGGAGGGGTGTTCAGTAGGGGAGAGGGGTGTCCGGCAGGGGGGAGGGGTGTCCGGTAGGGGGGCGGGCTGTCCAGTAGGGGGTGGGGCTGTCCAGCAGGGGGGAGGGCTGTCCAACAGGGGGAGGGCTGTCCAGCAGGGGGAGGGATGTCCAGCAGGGGGAGGGCTGTCCAGTAGGGGGAGGGGGTGCCCAACAGTGAGGATGGGTGTCCAGGTAGGGGGTGGGGCTGTCCAGCAGGGGGCGGGACTTCCGGCAGGGGGGCGGGCTGTCAGGCAGGGGGGGTGGGCTATTCGGCAGGGGGGAGGGGTGTCCGACAGGGGTGTCCAGCAGGGGGGAGGTGGTGTCCAACAAGGGGTGGGGCTTTCCGGCATGGGGGAGGGATGTCCAGCAAGGGGGAGGGCTGTCCAGTAGGGGGGAGGGCTGTCCAGCAAGGGGGGGAGGGCTGTCCAGCAGGGGGGAGGGGTGTCCAGCAGGGGGTGGGTGTCCAGCAGGGGGGAGGGGTGTCCAGCAGGGGGAGGGGCTATCCAGGCAGGCGGAGGAGCTGTCCATGCAGGGGGCGGGGCTGTCCAGCAGGGGGGAGGGGCTATCCACGAAGGGGGAGGGGCTGTCCAGGCAGGGGCGGGGCTGTCCAACTGGGGGGAGGGGCTGTACCGCATGGGGGGAGGGGTGTCCAGCAGGGGGAGGGCTGTCCAGCAGGGGGGAGGGGTGTCCATCAGGGGGGAGGGGTGTCCAGGTAGGGGGAGGGGCTGTCCAGCAGGGGGGAGTGGATGTCCTTGAGGAATGTCTAGCTGAGAAGGAGCATGAATAGGTGTAACAACAGGTAGAGTAAAATGTGGTAGCCCTATTAGTATATGTCATGTGTAACCTATAGGGTGAGGTCTGTAATGATGGTCCTAGACATGTTCTGGTTGTGTAAAAAATGTTGGGAATAATCTATTTTCTATTTCTTGATTCATGTATGTTTGTTGTTGGTACCCCAGGTGACCTATTTTTAACCTTCTTTGTATATTTTTCTAACATAGTGTTTGGTATTAATATTTTTTCCTTTCAGAGAATCTTTCAATGAAGTATTAATAGAGGATGGCTTGCAGAATTTTTGTACAATTCTGCACTTATCAGTGGCATGGGGGGTGTCCAGCAGGGGAGGGGTGTCCGGCAGGGGGGTGTCCAGCAGGGGGGAGGGGTGTCCAGGGGTGCAGGGGGAGTCCAGTGGGGCTGTCCAATTGGGGTATGGGGGCTGTCCAGTGGGGTGCAGGGGGTAGGGGTAGGGGGCAGGGGGCAGGGGGCAGGGGGTAGGGGGAGGGGGTAGGGGGCACGGGGCAGGGGGCAGGGGTGTCCAGCAGGGGGAGGGGTGTCCAATAGGGGGTGGGTCTATCCAGCCAGGGGGGAGGGGTGTCCAGGGTCTGGGGGGGGGACTGGCAGGGGTGTCTACGGTCTTGGGGGGTGACTGGTAGGGGTATCCAGGGCTTGGGTTATTTATATTTTTGTTGTGTGTTTTGGATTTCATTGAGGTGGATTCGGGTCGCCGTTGACGAAGGCTTACATGTGTATGCATAGGTAGGCATATTCATATATAAGTTCCCCCTTTATATATATTCACTCATGGAAGTATGAATATATATAATGGGGTTAGGTGTGCTTATATATAGATATGAAAAATGCATACGCGTGTAAGTATAAAGGGGTAAATTCAAGTATAAACATATATTTAAGGCCCCCCTTGTGCATATTTGGCCATGCAAATATGTACATAGGGGCTAGGTGTCCTTACATATATGTTAAGTTGCATATGCGTGCAAGCGGGAAAAAGGAAGATTCGAGTTGTCATCATCAAAGGCAAACATGCCTTGAGGTTAAGGTAGGGTCCCTATCTTAGCCCATTTAATTCGAGAATGTTTTAAATTGCATTTAGTTGCCTTCTTAATTTTTCATGTTTATATTAAATTGCAATTCTTGAATAAGTGTTAGTTCAGATAATTGTTTCGTTTGATAAATAAGTCCTAGTTTTGTAATAAAACCCCTCAAATGGAGGTGCGCTGTCTGCGAAAAATCATAGTGGTATACCTAGATTAACATCATTGCATTGATTTTTTCCTTATACTTGATGTCATTGTTAGTAATAAAGCACACATCGTACTTGGCCCTTTTTATATCCCTGTAGGGGGTTTCCCTCTTATTATTAAAACAGTTGTTTGAACCAAGACAATCTTTAAGTTCCGTTAGACTTTTAAGATGGGTCCCATGTTGTGTGACCATGTCACATGGCATGTGATATTTAAATCCAACCAAAAGCCCAGTTCCACAGCCCAGGGGTCCCACAGTACCAGTAATGTCAGATTACATGTTATGTAACCTGTGATTTTCCTGATCCCATGGGGTATTCCTCTAGGTATTCCTACATATTTCTAGATCTCCAAACCTCACCGAATTAGGTATATCAGGGGTCATCCAATCCTCTATTCATCACATATTAGCATTCATTCCTTTAAATCTTCTGAGAAAACATCCTCTCATGCCATCCATATCATCCTATTTGAAACTAAGTGGAAGATGTTGCCCCGCGGATGTTGCTGGACTGGGTCAACATGTTGTGGTCACACTGCGGTCACGCCGCGGTCACGCCGCGGTCACTCCGTGGTCACACCGCGGTCACGCCGCGGTCACGCCGTGGTCATGCCGTGATTTGGCCCTGCTCCAGGATGACACCCTGTGACGGTTACTCCTCCAGGACGACACCTGGCGGTGGTCACGCCGCGGTCATGCCGTGATTTGACCCTGCTCCAGGATGACACCTTACAGTGGTTACTCCTCCAAGGTGACACCCTGCGATGGTCACGCTGCGGTCATGCCGCGATTTGGCCCTGCTCTAGGACGACACCCTGCGGCGGTAACTCCTCCTTAGAGAAACATTGAATGGTTAGCTCTATAATTTTTCGTATTTCCTCATTCCTAAACTATATCTCCTCTTAGCACTGCCACTCATCCATCATTCAACAAAACATGCATAGCAGGTGGTACAAAGGCTCAATTCAACTGAAAACATTGGTTTGGAATTGTCTGGCATATCTTATTGTACATGTATCACATAAAATTTGTTCGGTAATTCGTCTTTTTCCTCATCCTCTTTACATGTTGTCCGAACCAGATCATCCTCATCCTCTGCACATGTCGTCTGAACCGGATCATCCTGTTGTGATGGAAATTCAATGTCTGCTTTTGGCTATTTTAGATGAAATTCCTTCCATAATTCCCTCATCTCATGTAGCACTCATTGGGGGGGGGGGTCTGCAGGAGGTGTCTAGGGGGGTGTCTAGGGGGTGTCCAGGGTGTGTCCAGGAGGTGTCTAGGGGGTGTCCAGGGTATGTACAGGGTGTGTCCAGGGGGTGTCCCGGGTGTGTCCAGGGGGTGTGCACGGGGTGTCTAGGTGGTGTCCAGGGGGTCTCTAGGGGGTGTCCAGGGGTGTGTCTAGGGGGTGTCCAGGGGGTGTCTAGGGGGTGTCCAGGGGGTATTTTTTTATGGATTTGGACACCCTATAGCCACGGTTCTAAACTGTGGCTATTGGTTTATTTCCACGGTTTTTAACCGTGGCTATAGACATAATACCACGGTTTTAAACCGTGGCAATATATTCTGTCCGGCCTTTAGTATAGCCATGGTTTGAACCGTGGATATAGATTTAAAGCCACGGTTTGGAACCGTGGCTATAGGTCTAGGCCTATAGCCACACCAAACATAGCCATGGTTCGAGGAACCATGGCTATTACCTATAGCCACGGTTTGAGGGCCTATAGACACGGTTTAGAACCGTGGCTATAGCCTGAATTTCCAGTAGTTCATAGAAATGTGGAATCAACTTTAACATGATATTAGTATGATCCAGGGATCTTTTCACATGGAACACGAGTAAACAGAAATTGCACTTGAATTATCATGATTAAACCCTAATTTAATTTGAAGTATCATGATACTAATCTTTACCCAATGCATTGGAATGATATTAGGGAGCACCCTTCTTAATCATTTCATTTCATGCATAAGTGTGTCACGTGGATCATATAACAAGGATTCATTAAACATAATAATTTATTCTATGATAATGGATTGTGGAATTAATAAATGAAACTCCATAATGAATATGTAAATGTGCATAGAGGTGAATAAAATTGATAGAGAAATGGGCATGGAATTCACTACACAATGACATTGTCTTGGAAAATCGTGGTGCAATTTTGGCAGCATAATGGTGTGACATAAGAATTCATAAAAATATTTAATGAGGGAGAAATTGGTGCATGATAATATTTAATTCAAATGGACAGTAATGGGGTCATATAGTAACATGTCCCAACATATTTAATGGAATTTAGATTCCAAATACAAAATAATTCCATGAATTTAAATGAGAAGAGATAAATTACTTATTGAATTTTGACATGGTAACAGTTGTACACGAGAGGCATTAATGAGAGATAAAGATGTACCAAGACATCATGAGTTCATATTGTGATCCCAAAGACATGAGAGGGGAATCCCTATTAATTGAAGAAAAATGGTATAACAACATAATGAAATTTGGAAAAAAATGAGAAAGGAAGAAATCCCTTACATGGAAGTGTGATCCCAAAGGCATGAGAGGGGATTGAAAGAGGACTCGTTGAAACATGGGGTTCCTTGTAAGGATTTTAGAGAGAGGAGGGAAGGGTAGAGATGTTCTCCAAGGGTTTTTAGTGAATATAAGTGGGAGCCTGTGTTGGTTTGTATAGGAAAAGAGAGGGAATTCTTTATTATTTAGGTTTTAAACACCACACATGAAATTAATCAAAACCACAAACCAACCCATGGTTTTCGCCCATGGTTTTTTTGAAAGTGAACTGTAAAACTTTATTTTATATGGGATATGGCATAAATGTTTAAAATATTAGTCTTTCTTATGTGTAGGTGAGTCACACTCTATAAGAAATCATTTTAAAACTTAAAATGTTTTATAAGACTAGGAGGGTCCACCGATGCTTTCTAAAATAAATAAAAATAACAAAAAATAATATCATTTAAAAGGTAAATCATATATTAGACGGAAATACCATTTATATTATTATATTACATCACTATGGGGTCATTATGATGCCATAAAACACATTATATATTTAAATAGTATTTAATTTTTACCCAAAAATACAACTGTCTTAAAAAATTATGAAAAATTCACCGTCGAATAATTTTGACATTGTGAATTCAAAAATAATATTCATTTTTTCTAATTAATTTTAAAAATATGTGAGTTTTTTATTTTTAATCTAAAAACTAATATTTATAAAAAATTCAAGGGTTTTAATGAAAATGACTATCAGACCATAATAAAAATTAGAAATTGTATTCATAAAAAATAAATGATATTTTTTATTTAATAAAAATTAATTTAGTAATAATATTTCATTAAAATATTATTTATTTCCAAAAATCCATTAATTCATCAAAATTGATTTTTTTAAATTTAATATTAATTAAAAATATTCTTTCAGGATTAAAAATTATTTACAATGTAACAACAATAAAATAAATGTGTATTATTTATTCTATAAAAAAAATAATGAACATAATAAGAGTGCTTGGGTCTTGTTACATAACCTCTTATAACACCCGCATATGACCTAATAGTATGGTGTCCGACGGTGAAATAATATTGGTGTGGCTCGGATAACATCGCTCGGGTGGTAATCTCAATCAACTTCCACTTCTCCAATAGGCGGTCTCGTTCCTTCTTAACGTGTTGAATCTCGAATTAGGCTTGGTCTAGAGAAAATCCTATTGATGCCACCACCTTTCTGATCTCTAAAAAATGGGATTTTTATGGAGAAATTTTGCTGGATCAGGCCATCACTTGTTTTTTTCTGAATAAACTAGATTTGTTAAAACCCTATACTTATACTAATCAATTGATCACTTTTCAACAGCTATATTTGAAATGGTAACAATTATTAATGGTATTATGAAATTTAAATACATAAAACCAAGAGAGTGTATATGTTTTATATAACCATTCTATAAAATAAGGCGTTTAATTAGATCAAGAGTAATTTTTATTAATAAATGTTTGGGTCGTTACAGAAGGACATCATAATCATTCATTAAAAAATGGTTTATATCATTCTATATGAGGTGGTGATGAGGGAGTTCCATGCATCCCTCTTACCGGTATATCCATATGTGGTAAAGATGTACCAAGACATCATGAGTTCATATTGTTGTCTAGTGATAAGGTAGAGTGTTCTTGAGTTTATTTCATAATGTTTCACATATGAAAAGGAGAATCAGGAATAATAAAACCTAAATGGTTTAGTACAACACTGAGAGGTTCCAATGTGGAAGTGGGATGGTATATCAAGGGATTTTTTATTGGGTTTCCACAATCCCTGAGAGATCATGATTCTATCTAGGTGCTCATTGATTGAAAGACCATGCCAGACCACTTCTATCTTATTCTAGATTATAGTTCAATGAAGGGATTTGGGTAATTGTATGTATAGTAAATTCACTAAAAAAATACGCAATTACCAACATTTTATAGTTGGGGTTTAGTCAAACGTGGCTAATGTAGATTTTTGTTTATCCGATTTTTAAAATGTAGCTATTTTCTAATTTATAAAATTTTAAATATGCGGATAATAAATTTGTGTTTTAAAAATCAATTAATTTAATTGAAAATTATAATAGTGTACATTTAGAAATATTTTAAAACATCATTAAAGTTTAATTTAACCATTTTTGAAAACATCACTAATTTTAATTTTTTCAGCTTTTAATGCATCATTAATTTTTTTTGTTTTAAAATGTAGAAATTTCTTATTATAACTATTTTATAAAAATGATATTACCAATACAAACACATAAACAAACATATATATTCATGAATATAAACACACACACACATAGATCAAAACATAATTAAAATGAATTAATAATATCCAAAAAAATTATTAATTATTTGAATATATAATAATAATATTATGAGTTATAAATTATATATATTTATAATAATATTTTTAATAACTTATATATATTAATATTAACCTATTTACCTAGAGAAAAGTTGATCTATAATCCAAATATCATAACATTTTTTAAAGGTGAATGAAAATAAAACATGCAAGCAAGAGAGTAGAAAGGGTCACAAAAATAAAAAAACCCGCATCCATAAAAGAATATTAATAATATAAAAACTTAGATTAGTTCCATATTAATTATAAAATTCATCAGCATCATCAGGAGCTTCCCACTCTGAAGGTAAATTACCTTGATTAATGATTTCAAGGATCACTAACTTGGAAGTTTCCTCCTCTGGTGTGAGCATGATCATTTATGCCTTAGAGGATATATTGGTCACATTTTTTGGTAGATTTGGATAATCCTTTGGTAGACTTTTTTTAGAGGGGCTAGAGTCATCCTTTAATTTCTAACTTTAATCCCATTGATATTTAAAAAGAATACATAAAATAAGTATGGAGTCTATTGCTCATATATTATATATGAGTGGTGTCCAATAAAAGCATCGACTACTGTTTGTCACTTCCATGTCTAAGACATTATTCTATTTACCAGGGAGTTATGAATACCTTAAAAAATTATGAATCTTTTGATAATAATACATTCTTTATTGAACATTAGATCTCAAAACATCTTTGAAAAAAATGTGGAACATGTCATGATAATTCCACCACTAGTGGTTACACAATACAACCTTTCTCATCATGCTGTGAAGGAGAATATTGTAGCTCAACACATTGAGAAAAAACATAATGGATGTCTGCATTTATAACACTAGGTTGAGAGGCACCAAGAAGTACTTTTGAAGCATCCCAAGAACCATTCACCTGCACATCATAACGCCACGTTGAAGATTTAGGGATATCCAAAGGAATCTGGTTCACATGATAAAGGCCATTATAAAGGCTAGTTATAATAGTAACACCAGGTTTATCAACACCATGATCTCATCCAGAATGATTGAAATTTACCAGATCCTATCCAAAAGGATGACCATGACAAATAGATATTTCATTAATATGACCTAATACATTACTTTCATCAGGATGAGTTGCACCCAAGGCCTGTGCAATAGAAGGACTTTGACCCTCTCTCCCTACATCATTGGGATTGAGAAATCCATTTCCCTTCATTCAATTTTTTTTAAAAATTCCCACTCAAAATACATAAGTCAAAATAAATATAATACATTCAGTGGGATATATTATGACCAATAACCATATCATTAACACAAAAAAATTACGACCTTTTCAAACCAAATTCTCAAATATAATTCACCCATAAGAGATTAAAGGAAGAAAGATTCAACAAGGGTTGAGGTGATTCTAACTACCAATAACACACATTCATAAAGAAAAAAGTTTATGTTATTTCTTTCACAATCAATTTTAATCATAACTCCAATAGAATGAACAATATCATAAAAGTATTATTGGATAAAAAAATATCAAATTCAAAACATAAATTCTTACCCACACTTGAAGCGAAGAATTTATAAGTTCAAAACGATTTAAGTTATAATACAATTATTTAGTATACAGATATCCCAAATTGAAGGAAATAGATTATATCCCCCAATAATTCATCTTTAACTCCTAATAAGTTAAGAGCATATATAAGAAGACACTACCCCTCATGATAGATCTCCAGGACATAAAACCCCAAACAAAGGATAAATAACAGATAAAGTCATTCAACCTCCATGTCTTTGTACCCAAAGGAAGAGTTAATTGGGAAATAATACATTTCTACCTAATTTCATTCAATCTATGATAGAATCCTCACCAGGAATGATGTTATAAAACTTCACCCTCTTCTAAATCCAATAGGAATTTGTATCCTTAAATTGGATGAATAAGCGATTCTAGAATCATCAGAACCCTTGCCCGTAAGTATTTTACCTTGGTCAGTGAGACTAAGTAGGGGATTAGGGATCACAACCAAATCACCCATTACAGTAGTTAACCCACCATAGTCAAATGAATCTAATGAGGGGTTGGAGATCATAGACGATGTATACTTAACCTAAGCTGAAGTCCCTCTAGAAAATAGACAGTATCCTAAATAGCGCGTAAGAACCATGGCTACTGAGAAAACATAGAAATCGCTAGAATCACCATGAGGAGGATATGGAGCCCCATTCCATGGCCTACCCCCAATATATAAATATATTAATTCATATATATATATATAGGAATATATATATATATATATATGAATATATATATATATATGAATATATATATATACATATATTAATTCATAATATACTCACATTCACACACACACACAGACATATTTATATATATTAAATTACATATATAAATATATATAAATATACATTTAATTATATTTATGTTTATTCATATATAAATATCCTAATTTATATATTAAAATGGATTTTGTCCCATCTTTTTTCGATATATTAGTATATAAATTTATGAAAATATATATACAAAAAACAAATTTATTAATATATAAGTAAATATAATATATATACACATGATATATATATATAATCATATTAATTTATACATATATATTATATTTTTAATAATATATAAGTATTAATTTTAATTTATACAAAACTATAATATCTTATATATAAATACAGAGGAATACTGTAGTATAAAACAATGTATGCAAGGACTATGTAGTTCAATGACTTGGTTCTAAACAAACATTTTTATGTTCAAACTCCAATTATTGGAAACATATTTAGATAAAAAGGTACATGGTCATGGGGGATTTGTTTGGGAGTGCACATACACTGACTCAAATGTACATAAAACTATACATACTTACATATAGATAGACAAAAAACATCCATTATACCTCCTTATAACACAATTAACCCATCAATAAATATTTTTTAAGATATGTTTTCATGACCCATACATTTCATATATAAATATTAAATCTTATTAGAAGAATATTAGTTACATAAAATTATGATCCCTGCTTTAATCCTGTAATTTTAGTGTCTTTTGATACTATTATACATAAAAACATTGTTCATAATAGATCTACATCATATCCCACATGATTATTTATAAGTAGAAGAATTCATAGACATATCATACATAAATTTTTTTATTATAACTTGGTTGATTGAAATATAAGAAAAGACAATCTTAGATGCTCAGTAAGTGTAAACACGGGTCAAATCAATGATCACATAATCATAACATGAGTATAAAGGTGTGATAACACACAAATAAAATTTTAAAATAATAAAAACCATATCATAGTTTACAATATTGAATCATTTAATAAAACATGGATGTTCCTATGACATGAATAAAAAAGGAATCAAAGAACATCATCAATGAGTGAATACAATTGGCATAAAACATATTTTTGTAAGATAAACATAATCATTGAAAATAATTTCCTTAGTCAAAGATCACTACTAATACTATCATAGTGGATTGGGTTCACTTCGGATTCTATCATATTCTTAGTCAAGGTTCATTCGCAAGACCATCATAATGGATAGAGTCCCTTACTAAACTGTGTTCACTCCCCATTCTAGTCCTCATTATCTCATGATATATAAATTGTTAACCAATTCATTAGAGGGATATATAATTCATATCTGAAAAATTGTATAATATATATCCTTTCATATGTGTGTCACAGTATCACAAGTCATTCATCATATATAATAACTCTGGGAAGAGAAACAATTTCATAAACATTTCAACAACTAATTAAAGAAAAACCGAAGGGAAGTAAATATAATTCTTAAATATCTTCTCATAATAATCATAAATCATATATAGAATGAATAAATATGGTATCCTTGGATCATATCCCTGGTCATTAATATGTAACATCAAGGGATGTTATCGTAAATGAAGAATCCTTAAAAATATCACTTAGAATATTTCTTGAAGAAAATTCACTTTTCATTTTGAAATTGCAAAGTTGAAATATTAAAATTTAAAAAATATTAATGATAAAATTTTATTTTAAAATAACAATATATACATGAAAATTAAGCTTCAAATTATTTATAATTCATGATAAAAGGAAATTATTTTCATGTTATGCATGTAAAAACAAATATTCCATTTACATTTTTGATAAAAATTCCCAAATCACCCCATTAAAAAAATATACCTTCTAATCAAATTTGTAAAATTTAAAACATGGGTAGAAAAAACATTAAAAATCATAGGATAATAGTATAAATATTCAAACAAACCTTTTTATAAAATATAGAAATTAAAGAAAATGGATTTTTGACTGAATAAAAAAATAATGTCGGTATTCCTTAAAAATGTCATTTAAATACATAGAGTATGTAAAGTGAGTAAAATGAAAGGAAAACTTGTAATATATTGAAGTAAATAAGGAATTATAAAATTAAAGAGATTATTGAGAGGTATATAATAAAATTTCTTCATCAGAAACAAAATGATGAAGAATCCTTATAAAAAATGTGATGAAAACATAAATCCATTACCTGAAGTTTTAATTTCATAGAAAGAAAACTAAAATATTTTATAATCAATTGAACATTTTATAAATTTTAGAAATGAATAATTTAAAAACTTATAACATCATATTATATCCACTTATAATATTTCCACAACCATTTATTAATAATTTGTATTAAAATCATTATTTCCAAGTGCTGAATGTTTCACTTTTCAAGAGAATTTCAGGCCAGTGGTTCGTGTACTTGCAATTTGATCATGGTTACAACATATAAATGATTTTAATAATTATTTAAGTATCTTATATATTAACTATATCAATATTTCGAGTTATCCATAAATGGTAGAGAACTAAAAATGAATTAAACCATTCATGGTGATGGTAGGTCATATGTAAGTTTGAATATTGTTTTCACTTTTCATTGGATGGGAGGAAAGAAGGGTAAATAACAATTAAAATTTACAGAATAATTATTATATCATATATATCATATATATTCATTAAATTAAACCTTAATACAAATCATGTTATGTATAAATTAAATACAAATCACATCACTTTGTGGAGGTGGTAGCCTACACATACACATGAGTGTCATTATTATTTTCCAAAATATTTTTCAGTATGAAAGAATATATGGTATTACAATTAAATAATAATAATTATATCATACATATAAAATATAAACATTAAAAGCATCATAATAATCATTCCTTAAATATGGTGTTGGAAAATAAATTATATCACTAGGTGTAGAAGGTAGTCCACACGAATGCAAGAGTGATACATTCACATCCCAATTGATTTGATATAGGGTTGGAATTGGTGTTTCCATATTTTTAAAAAAAAATTATTATATTTATGATACTTAATTTTTTATTGTATGATAAATATTATAATTTTATAGGATGTAGAATATGAAATAAATTTAAAGTGGTTGGATAGGATGATTAGCTCCTTTTCACTGGGCCCTATTTAGATCCTTTATTAAGGACCCATGGAATAGTATTTTAAGAATAAAAACACCAATAATAAGGTTATATTCATTTTTATCATAGAATTTGGTAGGCTTTGGTCAAGATAAATGGATCAAAGTGGTGTAAATAATATATATAATTGGGTTCCTTTTATAGGTGGGGGATATGACAAACTTGGAATTTATTAAAAGATTAAAATATAATTAATTAATAGTTAATAAAAATTATTCCAAATATCTATATATTCTATGTTATAGTAGTATTATGTCAAAAAAATATTTATCAAATAGTATTTAGACATGTTTTATTTGAAAAATTACCCTTATTTATTGATTTAATATCTTAGTAAATACGTTCTAATCTTAAATATAGTGAAATTTTCTTATTGTTTTACCATATATTATAATGCAAAATAAAATTTTCCTTCTTAAAAAATATAAATAAATATTAAAAATAGGTAATCCATTTTATCAAGATAATTTCATTTATGGGGTAGAATTTAATTTAAAATTAAACTCACAAAACATGATGAAAAATAGTTTTCTTGAAAAAAATTATTCTTTAAATATATAAAATTTTCATACGAAAATCCAACCTAAAATTAACTATAATGACCATAATTGTATTATTAATAATATTAATAAAATGATTATAATTTTAAAATCATTTTAAAAATAGAATAGATCTTTTTAAATTGTTTTAATGAAAAGGTGGTTATCAATAGAAATTTGTATTTTCACTCTTTGTCAAAAAATAAATCTTTTCTAAAAATTACCAATATTTCACTCTAAGATAATATTGAAATTATGATTTCAAAATTTACTTTATTTTATAATAAAAATTTACTAAAATAGGATCCAATTAATTATGTTATTATTTAAAAAAATAATTCAAAATCACTTTTGTGGAAAAAATATATTTCTAAAACAGATAAAGACATTTCAAAAAATTGATTACTCATTTATCAATATATTATATATATATATAAAGTCATTATATATAAAATAAATAAAAATTATTTTCTACTCATTCCATAAATTTTAAAGTTAGGTTGTAATGGTATAATGTAATATAGTTCAATTAAACTCTGATTTACGTGTATCACAAACTATTGAAGAATTTAATTTTATTTCAATTTAAATACATCATAAAATTTCAGGGTGTTATAAGGGTCTCACTTTCTTACACATATATGATATTTTAGGATTATATTTTTAAATAATTCAATACCATTAGAAAACAAAGTTATATTTCCACATTGTAATAATTTATCCCAAAAAAGTATTTTCTAATGTTTACACTCTTGTTTCATTCATGAAATTTTATCTCTCTCCAGAATGTGTCACCATTTACCTTTCTATAATCCCAACATATCCTTGATCCCTATTAAAAAAACTATAATATTTTATGTGAAAACAAATCTCATTAAGGTATTTTAAATGAAATCCAACCTGTTATTCCATTGTAAAATTCATGAAAACCCTTAAGAAGGTTTTTCTTTTTATAAAACAAACATTAAAATCAAAATACTCGATACGTACTAATAAAATTAAATTCAAATCATTAATTTTTCATAAAATATTTTGCAATAAATCATAATTAAAAAATCCAATTCATTAAATTTACTTAGTAAAACATCAGAACTTATGAAATAAAACCATAAACCTTTAGAATATCATAAAATTGCCTTTAATAATGAGTTCATTTTCTTACTATATATAATCAAACTATTTTTTTTAAATCCCATAAAAAGAATTAAAAAACCATGTTGGTTTTTTGGTACATTATCCATGAATTAAAACATATAATATAATTTTAATGTAATTGTAATTATGGTTTATTCCAATATATCCTTCAAGAGAAACTAAATTCTTATTAACTCCATCACTTTAACCAATGCATTACAGATCCATTACAGGCTCTCTCATATGGAGAGCCACATTGGGATCACACATAATCATATTAAGTTTTAAAGAACCATATATTGATAAAAATGTATAAAATATATTATCTTCATCATAAAATAGAATATTATTATTAACACATAGGAAGTGGAACATTTGGGATTCAAATAAAAAGGTTAAAAATCATTTTCCCTTTGAAAACACTAAATTACAAATACTACCAAAATAGAATTGATTATTATATTATTTTAAACCCATATAAAATTATATATTAATAGAAATCATGAATAATGGAAATTTCACTGGTAAAAGTAGATAATATGGAAAACGTTAAAAACATTTTTTTCACTTTGGTAAAAACATACAACCGTGACCTATTTAGAAAACAATTAAAAGATTCCTTTTTAAAACCAACCTATAATGTCAAGGATAATTGAAAATTATTTTAACTATATCATTGGATTTCAATTAATGTCATTACTAAATCATTTTATTGAACATGGATATTAAAGACACCGAGTTTAAAATATTTAAAACAATATTTTAATGAAAAATCCCTTACATTATATCCTGATTCACCACATACATCCTTTACAATCAGAGATAATGAAATTTTATTAATTATATGTATGATTAATAATTAATTTATGGTTATTACATTATAATAATTTCTTTTATTTCACTTATTACCATGTATAATGTAGTTACTAAATTGGTTGAGTTGATATTGGAGATTTTGGGATGCTTTAGTTTATAACATTATTATAACTATGGTGCATTACTTAGGATCAAATGGGTCATAGTATCATTATTTATGAAATATTAAACAACTCATATTTATCATTATTATACACTGTATATAGTTTTAGATCCATTTATGTAAGGTGGTCATTAAAAAATTAATGCATCGGTTGACGAACGTGGTAGTCCACACATAAGCATGAGTAACATTTTCATTTTCCAACATATTGAAGGGTAAGAATTTATAAAATATAAAGTATTTAAATAATAATAATTTCATAAAAATGTTATATAACCATTATTTATATCTTTAATAGAATCCATCTAATACGGTGAAGAAAAATGAGATACATAACATTGTAGAGGTTGTATCCCATATGTACATACAAGTGAAGTTTCCATTTCCCATAGGATATAAAATGAGAGGAAAAAGAGTTTTTAGGTCAAAAAAATAATATTTTTTATATTTAAGAAATTTATTTCACTGTATCAGCTTGTTTAAAGAATATTTAATGGAAGTATAAAGAGAAATAAACATGAAAACACTCGATTTAGAGATAAACACGTTCATTGAAAAAATCATTTGGAATAAAACTTAATACTTCTAGGTTTGGTTACTAGGTATGCCCTATATATCAAAGATATGAATATGGATTTTTAGAAGGTTTTTTAGAATATATTGGTCAAGGTAGAAATATCTAATTATGTGAATAAGGGAGGATAGGGGGTCCCTTATATAATTTAAAGGAGTAATACTCTTGAAATTAATCAATGTATAAAAATAATAAAATGCCTTTATAATGGTAAAAGTTACAAACATGAATTTTAAATTATTATTTATACTAGTTTTTTTTCATATATTTAATGTATTTTACCTTATATGTAGGTTTATTAGTGGCTTTAGGGAATGAGTTTGGAATTCTAGAAAGAAAAAGGTTGAGCCAACAGCATAAAATCTGATAGAGGGCTTCTGACTAGCCAGTACACCACTACCATATAGAAGATGGAGTTATAAGGGATTTTGAATTTAGCATAGAATACCAGTTGACTAGTGGATACGGTAATAGCACAAGGCTTTTCTAAGAGATACCAATAAGCTGGGATCCAACAACCGATCAACCTGTGGAGCCATGAACCATCCCTCAGTCTCTAGAATGGATTTTAATAGGATGATGCAAAATATTTTAACCATAAAACTTCTATTATATATATATATTTCCTCAATTTACCCTCATCTGATCAATATGAATATATAGTTTCCTCAATGATGGATTTGGGTCTCTTCCTCCCACCTCTAGAACATTTCATGATGGGATTGAACTAGAAACTCTCATGTGGTATATTTGAATAGTTCTAACCAAAACCTCCCTTTTATCATGAGATTAATGCTAAATTTGGGATATTATTGATATATTTTAAGGATTAATATATGATATAATGTAAAAATATTAAATCATTGAAGGATTAGAGTCTAGATCTATTTAGAATGATTTTTTCTCTCTTCTTCAGAACACGATCTACCATAGGTAGTGTATCTCTTTGGGTAGTTCCCATATTTTTATATCTACTGACATGTTTTTCTTATTGTATTGTGATTCTATAATACACTATGATATTATTTTTTCTTGGTTATAGGGAATCATTTATATGAGATTCATCTAGGAAGAAATTCATGGTGTTTGGAAAATATACTCTTGGTGTTGGTATTTCTTACTATTAGGGGACTGGTAGGAATTTGTAAGTATGTGGTATTCATGTGGATTCATGTGTATCTTGTGAGAACCATTAATGATGTAATATTACTAATGGTGGTTGGGTATCACATGAGATCCTTACTTGATGTGATATTAATGTGGATATGTGTAACCAATGATACATTTTGTTAAGTGATTACATGTCGATTCATGTCGAGACAATGAGACCTACCTTGATATGACCAGATTTTCAATTCAATTTTATTCCTTATTGATGAATATATTAATCAATTATTTAAAATCTACTTCAAATATTAAAATGATGATGTTTCTCTAGGTTTTATTTTTGTCACCTAGAGGGGGAGAATCAATGACATGATTGATGGTCCATGGCCCAAGGTGACATTTTTTGTATGTGCCATAACATGTAACATTAAAATGATGTGATAAAGACCATTTGATGCTATAATATTTATATAATTCAAAACCGTTTGTTCATTTTAACCATGGGGAACATCCCTGAGCTTGGGTAGAGTACAAGAGATTCATTAATGTCATTAGTACATATCATTACGATGATATGAATATCCAATATGTGATCTAGATTATTAATCCTTAAATCTGGTGGGAAATTCCTACAAATTTTGTTATGAAATTTTTCTTTAAAGGTTAAACATGAATACTAGGAACATAAAATTAGGATTTTTTAGCTCGATGTTGATGTAGGTAAATTTAGGGTTAATGTAAGATTGGTTAGCATGAAATGACTCAAAAAACGATTGTTGTTTTTTTTAATTTACCTTATTTTCGTGGAATACACTTTCATATATTTATAAACATATATTAGGATACATTGGTGGTGTCCTAGTGGGTTTATACTCACACCTTACATGGGTATCTTGATGCATGCATGGATTTTATGGTTAGGGAACTATATATGGGAAAACGACATGTGTTATGTAGTTGAGTAGGTTAGTGTTGTTGGAGATTGACAATGCCAGGATAGAGTCCAAGATATTTGTGTTGTGTCTTTAGATAATTTTCCATTGTATTCATACATTAGTTTACCTATCAGATTGAGGGTCTATCGATTTACTTATACGACTCATATTTCATTTTTATTGAATGAAATTTTTATATTATTTTCCATTGTGAAATTATATTTTTTTAAACATATTTTATAATATTTTTATGATCGTTGAATATTGTGATAAGGGTATAGTCTCCACATGACAACATTATGACCCTCAATATTATTCAATAACCTCTTGTGTATGAGGAATCATGCCTGAGGTTATGAGGAACTTTGTCTTGGAATTGGTGATTCAGGTAAAGGTGTTACAAAGTATTATCAAAGAAGGTTCTATTTTATTTTATCATTTATTGTTGTAGGGTCATGGAAAAAAATACGTTGGATATGTGTAACTTGGAAATATTAGTCACATATGTTATTGGTTAGCTCTTTTATAATAGTACTATAATTTATTAGGATTTGATAATGTTTTATCAGTTGTTCCGTCACAATTTCAAACTGACTCTTATTAACATTAAAATGTTAGAGTTTATAAGATTTGTGGTGTTTCATAAAACATGGTTTTGAAAGTATGTTCTAATGCCATATTCACGTCTCTTATCAAACATATTTGTTCTATTAATTAAATATTATTATATAACTTTTTTGTCTTCTACTGTGATATATTTGTGTCAGAATTAAAATTTCATGAACTATATCTATTTATTTTTTTTATATGCCTATGAATGGGAGTAACATGTTGGCGTGGAAGAATTTTCTAAGGCCCATGGTATTATTAATGGGGTTATTCCTCATGGATGATGGTATCCTCAAAGGATGCGTCTTCCTAGAGTGATCTATTGAGTATGCGCGTAGACTACTTGTGTAATTAGCCTATGTGTTAATTATTGGGGGTTCTAAGTGTTTTTATGAAATTTAAATAAATTTTACCTCAAATATGTCTTATAGAGATACATAGGTAAGTGGAAAAAAATGATACTTAAAGTGAATTTTCTCTTGTTCTATTACCATATATACAAGATGATTTAGAGGATAAATATCCCATAGCTGCTCTAGTGGTCCACGAAGAAATGGTTATCCTTTAAAGAGTCTTCATGAAAGTTCATTTTGATGTTGGAGGATCTCATAGGATGATGGTAAATCATTCTATAGATTTTTACATTCAGTATTCTATAGCCCTCTAGGAAACTATTGTTCCCTAGGATGTTGATGATTCGATTTAAATTATTAAAGGAATAATTGATTTGTTGGAAATCCCAGGTGAAGGATGTGTGAAATATGTTGTATATGTTCTCCATGAATTGACTTTGGGACTATAAAACATTCTAAACCATGTTTCAATGAAATATTGTTTGACAAAGAATAAATTCATTGACCACTTATTTGATTACTTTTTCCTCGACACACTGACGATAGACCAGCCCCATAAGTTTATAGAGCATCAGTAGGGGCTGATAAAAATGAATACATTTTTTCTACTCATTTTATGGAGTCTCTTCAATTTTTCTCTCTTTATACTAGAAATGAAGAACAAATATCCGAATTTTTATTGAGATTGTATATTAAACAATGATTAGGAACAAGGTAATTTTTTTGATATAATTATAAAATCTAATGAGCTTCATAAGAATCTCATAGTCGATAAGGGACTAGATAAGGATAGATCAACTGGTCTTCTTCTAGCTCGTATTGGACCATTGATAGAAATATATAGTGGTGTTTTTAGTACATTAACAAGAAGAATTAATATAAAGTAAGATGAAATGTCCTTGGGTCATGAGATATAGTTAGACAATAGTAAGGTATTTATAGTTCTTTTTATGAGATAAAGTGTTTTTAGGTGTTATAACTATTGGAAAATGAGAATTATAGTAACAATTTCATGAAAATTCTTAAAGAGGTACATTGATGTGAATGGTTGGGTCATCATCATATATTTTTTTCAAACCTATTATAAATTGGATCATGGATTTTTGTCTATGATATGGGTAGGTAACATTTGTAGCAACCGCAACCCCTATGGGATTCAATGAACGAAGAGGTTCATGAACCTATGAGACATGGTCATGGATTTGATGAAGGAATATTTTATATGGTCGACTAGGTCTTATCTAATGGTGGAGATGGAACAAAAATTTTTTGAGGTATGATCTTGATCACATATACACTTTATTATGATTTATTTGATACATGATATTTCCATTCATTAACATATTCACATTTTTGGTGAGTTTAGACTTTCCTGTTAAATTATTACCCGAGTTTCTTTCCCTTTATATTACTTGGGGAAAGAACATAAATCAATTTTATATATATCTAGAATATTATATAATGGTATTTGTTATGGATATATGTTTTCTTTTATGATTTTATAGATGACTAGTTTTCATGTACTCTTAGATATAGGTTGGTTAACTACATATAAAGATCACATAGATTGTTACTAACGATGAAGGGCCATTACCACTAATAAGGGAGAAAATCATGTTGTTACTGGATAATTGGATTTAGAAGTAAGCAAAGTGGCAAAATACATTGGATAAGATAGATCCATTATAACCCAGGTGGTGAGTATAGTCATTACAGTTGATCAAGAAACAAGCTTATCCTCTTTTCCTCCTATATAATATCTTAATACTAATGATTTTCTAGATGATTTATCCAGTATTACTCTTTACTATGGAATCAGGGTTGAGGTAGAACTGATTCTAGGTACGTAGCCTATATCGATTCCAAATTACCATATAGTACTAACCTAGTTGAAGGAATTCATGGTGTACCTTTAGGATTTATAGGTGAAGGGATTACTTTTATTTATAGTTTTCTATAAGGTGCACCAATTTTTTTCACTAAGAAGGAGGATGGTAGCCTTATTCTATCTATAAAATATAAGATGTTGAATTATGTCATGGTAAAGATAAAGTATCCATTGAAAATTATTTATTATTTTTTGATCAATTGAGGATAGTATGGTGGTTCACTAAGAATGACTTTCATTTTTTCAACCACCATCTACGAGTATGGGAAAAATAAATACCAAGGAAAAATATTAGGTGTAGTTATGGCTTATATAAGTATCTTTTGATTAATTTTGGGTGGAATAGTTATCCATTAGTAATCATGAACCTTTTATAACGGATCTTCCACCGGTACCTAGAACATTTGATCACTATATTCATTAATTACATTATGATATATTAACAGACCTCATAGTTTCATTATAAACCAGTTAAGATCATATTGAGTATATGTTGAGTGTATCAAATTTGTCCTGGGATTTTAATGATCCTCTTATGGATTGAATATATATTCTTCCATAGGTATGTAATTTCATAGACAAGTATTTTATTGATTCATAGATGCTGGAGTCAATTACATCATGAGAATATCCAAAGAATTTGACTGTGATTTAAATTTTCTTCATAATATTTTTTTATTAGAAGAAGTTGTAAAGACCTAGAGTTTTCCATGTACTTTTTTAATTATATGGAATTATTACTAGTCTACAATAATTGACAGTGCATGATTCTGGGGCTTGGTGTGCCCGAAATGATTTCCTAAACTTTTTATAAGGTAAGTTCAGTAAAAGCGCGAGTGGAGTTTTATAACTTTTGAACCCATGATCGGATTAAAAATCTAAGAGTACTGTTGAATTCGAAGTGTTGAGATTCTCTTAAAAGAAGATTATCCCTGAAAACAGAGGGACGAGAAGAGAATTTGGTTTTCACATTTTTCGTGGATGATTAAATAAAAAATTTATTTTTTATTTAAAAAATATCCTCCCACCAACCCTTTTAATTTTTGGTAGTGAGAACCACATGAGGGTGTTCGGGCATTTAATGTGGGGCATTAAATATCTAGTTACACAAAATATGTGACCACCTTATCCTTTACATAATAGGATTCATTATTTTTAAATTAATGATTCACCTCTTAAATTAAGATTTATATTAACTTCCCCTTTGGGGTTGGGTGTTTGGTTTCCATTGGAGAATGGATGTGGAGGATCTTGAGGCACCTTATGAAGAAAATACCCACCATGCAAGGTCGGAAGACCATTGTTTGAGTGGTGTCATTAGAAAAATGCTGCGGTAAAGACGAACACTGACCAACCTACAACTACAAATGTTCTCCAACAGATTTGTGAGGTAGGAATTTATATATTTTTAAGTTCTAGGAGATTTGTGAATTATATATCTCCCTCGTTTTACCACACTAATGTGGAGGGTGTAGTACAAATGAACAAGGTTTGAACCCTCCACCTTTTGTTGGAATTAATGCGTTGTTTGCGTGCATTTTATTTCGGGGTGGACGGAACCCGGAATGCTAGAAGATATCGTCGGCCAGAAATGACCAACCACGAAGGAGATAACAGTTTTTTGTCACACGCCACCCAGAGGAGAAGGCTTAGGCTGGAGCCGAAGTGGGTGACAACGGCGGCCGTCAATGGATGGTTGCGAAGAAAGTGGCAGTGCACCATAACATGCCGCTAGATAAGGGGGTCGCAGCGATGCTGCAAAGGCTGGAGCCAGCCGACCACTAACAGAGGAGGGATGACACAACGTAATGCACTTCTAGAGGAGACTGTAGCTCGAATCCGTGATGATGGAGGAACATGCGCCTCTAGCGGGTTTTGTGGTGACCAGTCATCGCCCCTGTGGCGCCGCCGCTGTGAGGAAACCAATCGGCCGCTCAGCCATTCGGTTAGACTAGGGGTCTCACCCCCTGTGTCGGCTAGGCCAGCCCCCACCCAGTCGGGCATCATGTACCCAGCGGGCCACGCCCCAGTGTGGGCCTGGTCATGCGTGCCCCCTCCCTCTACAGGACATTCCCGACCGTGGGCCATGATGCGCGGGCCGAGCTGGTCGTTCCAACCTGGGCCAGGTCGCACCTCTGCGGTCCAAGTTGTGCGAGCCCAATGGGATGCCCCCGTACGGGCTATGGTAGACCGCAACCTAGTAGGAAAATCCCGCTACAGTCATGCCCATCCTGGTCAGACCGGGTCTGGGTCGGTTCAACATGAACCGGGTTGGGTCGGACTGGACCCAGACCCAACCAGGTGTAGCTTCGCTTAAATGGACATAACCTGAAATCTGAGCATCCTTTGATGAACCTTCTGCAGTGCTGGGACCCTTGGAGCGTGATGATACTTTTGGTATACATCAATTGGGTTTTAGGTATAGTTAGAGTATGGTCGGGATGGATTGAACCAAAATCCAACCGGACCCATGAAACTAAAACACATATAACTCACAGACCAGGCATCCAAATGATGCACCGTGAGTCACATTGGAAGACTTACGACATGGTGATCCTTTTTTTACTATGTTGTGGTGCTTAGAGGGGTTAAAGATTTGACCGATATCTTTATGGGAGGATTCTACGGAACTCCAACACACAGGGTGCGAGGAATCCGGTGGTTTGTTGTAACGTGACGAAAGAACATTGCTCTAAGTCGGTCAGCATCTATCAATCTTATGTGATTCAGCATCAATTAGATCCTGTTTGGGTCAGCGCTTAACGATTCTTTGTGGGTCAGTGCATACCAATCTTGTGTGTCCTAGATCCTATGTGGGTCATTGGGGGTTATTACCTATCGATCCTATGTGGGTCTGAAGTTAGTGCACACTAGTGGAAAAACATAAATTAACGCCAGTTTTTTTAATTTTTGACGTCGGTTTTAAACCGATGTCTATAAATGCAATGTTAAAAATATGATTTTCTACGTTGTTTTTTCAAAAAGAGACACCGAAAATAATTTCGGTAAGAGATTTTGGTGTCAGTTTTACATAAAACCGAAGCTGAAATTAATTTTAGACAGGATTTTTGGCATCGGTTCTAGATAAAACCGACGCCGAAATTCGTTTTTTATAAATATTTCTGTGTCGGTTATTTAATGAACCGACGCCATAAATAAAAAAAATTAAAAAAATAATTACAATTACACTTCCAAAAAATTCAATAAGCCTATAAAAATAACACAATATACAAAAATAATTAAACAGTATTTATCATCAAATGCCTTGTATAACTTCAATGCTTATATCTAGTTAATAAAAACAATTGTCTATACATTGTTATTATAAAGTAAAATTAAAATACACATACCTGCAATCAATGACTTCATGAAATTTTGTGACATTTGCATGTCCCACGACTCCAACATTTACGTTATGCTCATTGTTGGTTATTATTGAAGCAGTCATTTGATTATTAGTAGGTTCAAACACCTAATATATCAAAAGATTTATGTTTTTGAACCCATATGTAATATTATTTGTAAATATTATAATTTACATACCTCAAATCTTAATCAGGATTAACAAATAGTTCACAAAATTTGATTGAATATGGGTAATATCAGACTGGGAATACGGATATGAATCATTGAATGCCTACAATAATATTGAATGATATGAAATTAAAAAATAGAATAATATGGCAGAAAATATATAAAAAAATTAATACAACTAACCTTATAAAAATCAATAGTTTCCCTAGTTGTGATTATCTCGTAAATGAATCAGAGATTATAATAAAAACATTAAAAATATCCATTTTGATGACGAAACTGTAGTTATAAAACATCTAACTAAAAAATAATATATAACAAAAATATAAAAACTAATTACCTATACTTCCACATATTTTATTTTCGTTGGTTTCTTTTCTGACATGTATTCCTTGTTAAAATGTTTCCATGAACTGTATTTTTTTATATATGAACTAATAATACTTGCCTAAACAATGAAAATTAAACAAAATGCGCTTATAAAAAATAAAAAAACATACCCAATTTAATAAAGTGAAAAAGGGTTTATGCACTCCTACTAAAAAAGAGAAAAACTAATATAAGGTGCATTCACTTGGGCTAAATATGCCTAACATCCAGTGCCCCTTCTAATACAAAAAGTTCACAATTAATGGCATTACAATGATCATTAGTTCATAATTATGTTGATGTTCTTACTTATCAAGAAATGAGAAAAAAACTAGCACTAAATCTCTATATGTGTTAATCTCTCGAATATATATTGAACTCTTTCATGATTCTTCACATGTTTTGCTTCCATGGAAGTATACTCTGGATCTATATAGCTGTAAATGCCTGTTTTTTCTTTTTTAAAAGAATCTTGTGTGGATACCTAATTTAAATAGAAAATATAGTTAGTCAATGACATACCAATCTTTTATTAAAGAAATAGAAATTCAAACATCAATTTACTTACATGCAAAACAACTGCACCACACTCTCCCGATCTCTTCAAAATTAACTAAATTCATGATATCATCTTTCATTAATTTCATTCCATAATTTCTTCCACATATAATGTGTTTCTTCCCAAACTCATATATAAAATTCAAGGAAGAATAAGACATAGATAATCTTTTTAACCCATAAGAAATATTAGAAGTATCTACAGCCAACTGTTCCTGAACATTTTTTTTGCATTTGTGATGTTTATTTTTCATTCAAATATTACTATATAAGTTAAATGTCAGAAAAAATTATAAGTATTTTTGAATCATTTGTCATTAATATTTTAAAAAATGCATACCTCAAATGAGATATAACAAAGAAGAGCAGTTGGACAAAGTAAAAAATAGCCCATAAATTCCCCAACACTGGTGATATCCACTATAGGAAATGGTAGTAGAGTAGTAGGATCTACAATAACAAGTACTAATACTCTAACCTGACCCATCTGTATAGGCTGATGATGTACCGAGTCCCCCAAAAATTGCACCTATCCTAACGCAACAATATGTACATGAGGATCTCCTGAAAACAACTCAGAAAATAAGGCTTGATCTGAGGGAGGGGGTGGAGGCTCAAAGTAAGAACGTGGGTAAGGGTAGTCCGGGTGAGGAGGAAGAAAAGGCAGAAAAATGAAAAAGTAATATTAGTGTTTAAAATTTATAAAATAGAAAAATTGATTAAAATAAAATAATATACCTCAAAAGGTTGCGCAGACGAGGCAGGGTAAGCAGATTGGCCAGGGTAGTCCAGGTGAGTAGGCTGAGAATGGTGAAAAATGAAAAACATATATTAGTGTTTATAATTTATAAAATAGAAAAATTGATGACAAATAAATAATATAGCTCGGAAGGCAGAGTAGATGGGTTAGAGTAAGAAGATGAGGTAGGGTAGTCTAGGTGAGCAGATTGGGAAGGCTGAAAAATGAAAGAATTATATTAGTGACTATAATTTATAAAATTGAAAAATTGATGACAATTAAATAATATACCTGGGAGGGCTGCACAGTCTGTGATTGTCTTGCCAAGTTTTCTAATACAGCCTTCTGCACTGCTGCTTGAATTTGAAAAACCATAGAATGTGTCATTACTTTCAGCTATTCTTTTAAGGATTCTATTTCTGGGTCTTTTGATTGCTTCTCTTACCAAAAACCTTCCGAATATTAACACCTACCTGATATCCTCTAACACGGCCGGGGTGTTCTTCTTTTCCCAAAGTAGTGGCTAGGATGTCCATCCTACCCTTAGGGATAAAAAAGCCTTGTGTCTCTTGCTCATAAAGTTCATCCTAAAATGAAAAATAAAAAGGTTATATTAGTGTTTATAAATTTTAAAATAAAAAATTTGTTAACAAATAAATAATATTTACTCACAATTCTATCAGCCACTTGATGAGATTCCTCTATGAGATATTGTTCATTTTTTATTATTCTTTCTCGTTTTCATTACTCATGGTGAGTGGGAGGAGATGGAGGAACAAACTAGACCTCTTCTAAACCAATACTTGATCGATCTCTTAATGCTTCAAATTTTTCTTCAATCATTTTCGGCTCTAAATATGAATACCCTCTAAATGATAAAGTATGAGGGTATACGGTTTTCAACTGGATATCTTGATCAGATCTCCTGGAGGCCTTTTATATAAAAATAAAAAACTAAGTAATAAGAAAAATATAGAATAAATTTTAAAATATATAACAATTACCATACCTGAAATTTCTCTGCCTAACAACTGTCAACAAATCTCTTCCATTATTCTTCATCTATAAACAGATACTTAAGACCTGGAGTTTCAAACCTTATCTTTCCAAAAACATAATTTATTGTCAGTTTGGTTTTAAAATCCCTCCATTGAACCGCTGCTAATGAGAGATGTCTTTTCTTAATTTCTTTGGTTTCCTAAAAATTGAATGTCATCTGTAATTGAATAAATTAAATATGTCATTTAAAATATATAATATTCAAGAAATGGTATAAAAGAAATAAATTAAGATATTTTATTGTCACAGCCTCCCAACTGCATTATTATTATCATCAAAATAGATGTGTACTTTATTATCATCACGAGCAACTTATAGTTTTGGTAAACGTGTAATACCACGTTTACCAACTTGAGAACTTGATTTTTGAGTAGTAACTGGAGCAGTCTCCTCCGTCGAGGACGCATCAGTAGTCCTGCAATTTTTTTGTAAATTAATAGTTTTATTTCATTAAATAATTATATTACTGAATATTCATTAATATGTCAAAATAGATATACCTTGGTAACTGCTCCTCTATATCGATATCTGACGTTGCTACTAGAAGGTGTAATGAAATTTTGTGTACCTTCATATCATTATAAAACTGAATAATTAGAAACAACGAATACAAAGATAAGTATGTAAAAATAGTGGCATGAATTTGTAAGTTTTAAAAATGGATAGAAAATATAAATATTTACCAGGAAAATTCGGAGACTAATTTATGGTTTTCCCACATCCCTTCATCATGATCAGTACATACTACTTGCACTATGTCTGTCTTATACTCATTGTAATGATCTGTAAATTGCATAATAGATGGATAAGGCTCATGTAAATAACTAAAATCATCAGAATCATTCTCATCACCCAAATGGTATCTTTTCCCTTTCATGAAAACTGACCACTTATCATTCGACGGATCAATGAAGAAAAATACTTGTTTTTCATGTGTTGCCATGATAAATGGTTCCTCATTGTAATTATATCTTTTCAAATCAACCAGTTTAAACCCATATTCATCATGTTTCACACCACTATTACTATCAACCCAATTATACTTAAAAATATTGACTCAAAATTTATTATAATCAATTTCCCATATGTCTTCAATAACTCCAAAATATGACGTTGATGCAAAAATTGGGTTTTTATCTTTAGCACTCAAAAAATGCACTGCTTCCACAAAAACCATCACACCACTATTCTGAACGGTACTCTTGTCATCCTGGTTTTTTGTGTAAAATGTGTATCCATTGATATCAAAACTAGACCAAGTGATCACATTAAGAGATGGTCCCCCTGCTTTGATACAGATATATCTAGGGTGACATTCTCTTTAAACCATGAAAAAAATGTCTTCTTATGCTCAATCATCAACCACTTTTCATTTCTTTTCTGATATCGTAACTTTAATTCAGTAATATGTGAGGATATATATGGTTGAAACTCATTTGTTTTGTTCAAAATGTATAAATGTTCCTGCACCACTTCATCACGTGGAATGAAATTTACCTTTAAGCCTCGAACCCCTCTACCTTCACTATCAACTGTCATATGTCGAGATATAGGGAGACCAATATGCTCCACCTCATTCAAATAATCAGTACAGAACTCAATCACCTCTTCTGATACATATTTTTTTAACAATAGAGGCCTCTGGTCGATAAAATTTTTAACATACCCTTTCAAAATTTTCATATATCTTTCAAAATGATACATCCATATTCAATAAAAAATCCCACATATTCTTATCTCACGCACCTAATGAATCAATATATAAACCATTATATCAAAAACTGTGGCCGGGAAATACATTTCTATTTGACAAAGAAAAAGAGTTTCTTAATTCTCCAACACATATAACAAATTTGGATCAATGAATTTTCAAAAAATGGATTTGAAGAAATTACATAACCTGATGATAGTCTTTCTGAAAACTTTCAGTAATATACCACGCACTGCTACTGGTATAATTTTTTGCATCAACACATGGAAATCATGATATTTCATACCTATTAATTTACAATCCTTCAAAGACACAAAATTATTCACATTTGAAGAAAAACCATAGGGTACTTTATTACCTTGAAGACACTGACAAAAATTCCACTTTTTAATATTTCTTAATGTGTAAAAAGAAAGAGGTAAATATGTTCTATTTATTTTCACAGCGGGAGCTAACTCCAAACGTATTTCATTAATATCAAGTACAATCTAGCATGAAATCCATTTTGTCTTTCCTTTTATGTGTAACAAACTTCTAATCAAACTATCACATATGTTTTTCTCAACATTCATAACATAAATGTTATGTTTTATGTATAAATATATCCAATAAGGTAGTTAATAAAAATAGACTGCTTCATCCAGGTATGTTTTTGAAAACTAGAACTTCGTCTCTTTTCAAATTTCGAATCAATATCTTTCACTCTGACATAATATTTTTCAGCTAACAATGGTCGAGGGGGAAAGTTGTATTCTTGTAAAACATTAAATTATTTTTTCAATCTATGATAAATATGATCAATTCACAAAAATCTTTGATGTCCCATATACACCTACTATTGACAATATAAACTTTTTTCTTCACAAATTGGACATGCTTTATGTCCCTTAACACTATATCCAGATAAGCTTCCATATGCTTGAAAGTAATTTATAGTGAACATTATCATAGCAAACAAAAGAAAATACTCTTTACTGTATGCATCCTAAGCTTTAACACCTTCCTCCCATAGCAGTTTCAAATCATCAATCAATGGTGTAAGATACACGTCAATATCATTTCCTAGTTGTTTTGGTCCAGAAATAATCAAGCTCATCATAACATATTTTTTCTTCATACATAGATGTGGGGACAATTTATAAAGTACCAGAAAAACAGGCCATGAACTATGTTGGCTACAGAGGATCCGATATAGATTCATTCCATCAGTACACAATCCCATTATGAGATTTCTAACTTCACTTCCAAAATCATGATTTTTTTTATTAAAACTCTTCCACTGTGGTGAATTGGAAGGCGGACGTAAGTTACCATCATAAATGCGCTCATCTGAATGCCATCTTAACCTTTTTTCATCAATTGAATTTGAAAATAGACACTTCAAATGAGGAATTATTAGAAGGTACCAAATTGATTTAGCTGGAGTTTTGATTCTGGTACCTAAAAATAAATCAAAATTGAATTATCAGAATTGTATGAAAAAAATATTGGATGATATTATTGGAAAGTACAAAATTTATTTTTCATGACGTTACATGACATCACCTGAGAATGAATCTGAGTTGACTTTATCATCTATCTTATAGTTTGATTTCCCACATGTAGGATAACTCGATAAATGTTCATTTTCTTTCATATATAGTACACAATCATTGGGGAAAGCATGAAACGTTTTATACGCAAATCCCATTGGGCATAATATTTTCTTCACCTCATAATTGGAATATGGAGGCCCGTTGCCTTCTGGAAGTAGCTCTTTTAAAAGCGTAAGTAAACTGGAGAAACATTTATCACTCCACCCATTTTTTTCTTTTAAGTTACCTAATCTCAAAATTGTTGATAACACTGTATATTTACTGCAACATGGAAATAATGGTTTCTCAGAATCTCCGTACAATCGTTCAATAGTTGGTGTTTTTTTGTTGGTTTCAACACCTAAATCATGAATTAATTCTTGAATACGATCCTCTGCGTCATTATGAATATTGTCATCAACATTGGATGTTGAATTTTCAGTTCTTTCACCATGCAAGATCCAACGTGTATAATTAAGGATAAAACCATAACAAATGAGATGGTCCATGATTTCTCTGGAGTTTAACATTCACATATTTACACAATTCACACATGGTTAGAAAATCATATCAATATTTTGAAGATGTCGTTTAGAAAATTCCAAAAAAATATCAACTCCTTTTTCATATTCACTAGCGGTTCTTCGTAAATAAATCCAATTACGATCCCTTAATACATGATATCACAATATAATTGATGAATATATTAAAACATATAACAAATTAAATATCTATCAGAAAAATTTTATTCAAAAACATATTTAATAAAAACTATTGATAATTAGATAAAAGACATCAGATATGAAACACATTTACTAATAAAGTAAACATTTTATTTTCATATTATATACATGTGTGTTATATTGGTATTATAATATAATTATAATATCATTATTTTAAAATTTATTAGTCCATTTTACATTGTTTTAATATTTTGATGTTTCATGTGTCAAAAATATTTAATAGTACATTAATTTAAAGGATCCAGTAAGTGTATTGGGTGAAATTTGATTAGAGTCAATGTAAAAAACACAATTTGTTGAGAAGATATTTATGAATGTCCGTTGAAAGAATATTTAAACATGTCCTAACATATTTAAAATAAAATACAAACTAATAACTAAAGAAAATTAATAACAAAATGGAATGATAAATGATTTATCTACAAAATTAAAAAGAATACAAAATTAGATTTTCAACCCGAATGGAGATCTTCAATCAAAAATGCGCTTAGTATAATGACTTAAAAAAACAAACACTACCAAATCTATACCAAAAATGTTATTAAAAACCAAAAATAATGATAAAAAACAACTAAAATCGAACCAATATTGGAAATTGTGTAAAATAGGGTTGTGGAAGAAGAAAGAAAAATGAAGAACACAAACCTGAAATCATGAAAATGGAACGAAACCTTCAATAATGGCCTTCCAAGATCACAAATGTGCTTCGAATGTCATTAGGAGTCCATGGTGCCACAACGGGTTTTGATTTCGACAATCTAACAAAATGAGGGTTTCGGACCCCGAGTAATTTTAAAAGACTTTTGGCGTTGGTTTTTAAAAAAAACGATGCCTAATATTAAAAGAAAACATTTGGCATCAGTTATTCTCAAAACCGATGCCGATAATCCTATTTTTTATTTTTGGCATCAGTTTTGGAGGACATCGACGTCGAAACTACACCTTATGGCATCGGTTTCAGGAAAAACGACGCAAAAATGTTTTTTTTTTAATTTTCAAAATCGGTTTTCCTCAAAACGAGCGCAAATTTTTTTGTTCTTATTATTGGCATCATTTTTTAAGAAAACCGATGCCATTTTTTTTAAATTTTAGACGTCAGTTTCATGAAAACCAACGCAAAATATCATTGAAGAATTTTTTTGGCATCGTTTTTACTAAAAACCAATGCCATAAATTTCCCTCGCATACTATTTTTGTCGGTTTTCAAAAAACAGACATTATTATGTCGACTTTAAATCTCGTATTTCCACTACTGGCATCTTAATAGAATTAGATGATCAAAATTATGACTAATCATCTATACTTCTGTACTTAATTTATAGGAATTGTGGGATGAGTCATTACCTTCATGGTGTTATCTTCGTGGTGCTACCTTTGTTGTACGTCTATCTTTATTGTGTTACCTATGTTGTACTTCTACCTTCATGGTGTTATCTTCAGGGTGTTACCTGTGTGTTAATTCTCTCTTTGTGGTTTTACCTATGTGGTACTTCTACCTTTGTGGTTTTACCTTCGTAGTGTTGTCTTCGTGGTGCTACCTGTGTGGTACTTCTATATTCATGGTGTTATTTGTGTGGCAGTTCTATCTTCACGGTGTTACATTTGTGGAATTCTTACCTCGTGTATGAGATGAGTATATCTTGATAACTTAGTTATATGTTTAGGAATATACCTATGTTGAGTTGATGTCAATCACTTCGTGCTTTAGATGGAGGTCTTTCTTTGGGGTTTTCCTTTTCTGTAACTCTGGGAGACCTACGAGGGTCTTGGGGTCCCCACTCATTATCATTATACTCACCCCTTCATGGGCTACGCCCGACCCTTGTTGTGTCTTGTATAGAAGATGAACAACATTGATCAAGGATGAGGAAGTAAGAGATGGACGGTGCTCGGAGTTGGACCATTTGGTGTGACGTGACACATGGAATACTGATCATGAGATGTACCTACCCATTATGTAGGATACTCGGTGGACTATCCAAGAGCAGTTTTTCACCTTTCAGTTGTATTTTTACTTTTCATTTGTACTTGTACATTTTAGTTGGGCTTGTATTCTGTCCCCTTTACATTCAAAACACTTTTACAACAGCAGTTTCATTCGTGGTTGATTCTTGTATTGTTCTTCGAATATGTGTCTATAGTGGTTAAAAGGAAATTTCTTACTGTTTTAGGGATACACCATTCCAGTTCTAGTCGCTAGCCCCTGGCCTATGGAAGGCGGGCTTAGGGTAGTCATGACATGGGCCATGAGGAAAGGGTTGTGACCAAGTGGTATTAGAGGAGTCGGTTCTATTGAAGAATAATGACTCTGATATTTTATTTGTAGTAATAGTGTTAAGTGTTATGAGTGTGGATTTCAATTTGGGGAATCCAGTGTTGGTGCGGTGGCCGATGTATCCATACACCCGGACGCTGAATTCTGATTTTTTTACTCTGTGCATGGAAACACTGATTACGTTTGTTTTTCAAAATTTTTTATGATCTCTTTGATTCAGCTCACCAGGAATATCTTATCGATTATGGAACACCTGTCTTATTTCAGGTTTCCACCACATAGACAACAATCTAGGATTCTTGAGAGAGTATGCAATGAATTCCCACTAGGAAATGATACCTCATTGTAGGGCTCTATTATAGCGTTATAAACTTCAGGTGGTGTACCAGAAACACCACTACCTTTTGGGAAGAAATTTCCACTAGCCCCACCAGTAGAGGATGCAAGCCGAATGAGTGCATTGCAAAACTTTCAGTAGCATATCCCACCAAGGATCTGAGGTGAGATGGACCCGCATGCGGCTTAGGACTGGCTGGATGCCATAACTAGAGTTTCTCAATTAGTTGGGAAGCCAGCTAATCTGATGGTGAACCTAGATTCCAGTCACCTCTAAGGATCATCTGGTAGATAGTGGATTCTGACACTCCAGTTACACGACTTGTTGACCCTCATTCGGGTAAAATTCAAGGGGATTTTCAGGGGAGATTTCATCCAATCAACTCTACGCTTAGTGCATAAATAGGAGCTGTTTCACATACAGTAAGGAAGCATGACTGTTTCCCAATACTTAGGAAGGTTCACCGGTCTCTCCTGCTACTCCGCCAACATATAATGAGACCCTTTATTCATTGACTATACCTTTTATTAGGGTCTTTGATGGGAGATAATAGAAACTATGATATCGCTCAACATTCCAACACCGGCTGGGGTGCTAGAGAGAGCACTATTGGTGGAGAGCTTCCTAGCTGATCATGAACTGACAATGAGTGCCACCACTGGAAGTCAGGTAGCTGAGTCTTCTACAACAGGTAGTAGACAGATGATGGATGGGCTGAAGTGGTCCAGGCATTCTGGTGGAAGGCCTTAGGATATAGGTTTGGTGGTATGGGGATTACGAGACAATGGTGGGATGATTAGGAGTAGGTAGTGCTCCTCATGCAGTGGGCAGGGTCACATTGCCCACGACTGCCTGACTCGCCATACGAATAACCAGCTGATGGTAGAGGGACCTCCAAGGTAGAGGAAGAGATTCAATCAGGGAGGTCCACAGGCAATAGGTGGACGTGGCAAAGGAGTTTTCCGTACAACAAGTGGTGGGCGGGGATTCAAGGTTTTACTGCCACCACCTACAGGTGGTGCACCCCAACCACAGGAAGCAGGTGGACAAGGATGAGCTCATCTTCAAGTAGCTGAGGACTATGACCATAGTTCTCTAGAGATGATTAGATGTACAATCTTTGTCCACTCCTCCCTAGTTGTAGTACTTAAAGACATAGGTTCTAGTCAATATTTTATTTCCACTAACCACATTCACAGCTCGGAGATTATGGTTGAGCTGTTGGCTCGATCCTTACAGAAAAATACTCCTACAGGAGGGGATTTGATGATTACACAGGGGTGTCGGTAGTGTGAACACACTCTAGGAGGGGAGGTCTTCAGTTGAGATATTCTAATATAGGCTTCAAGGCCTTACGATGTCATCTTGGATATGGACTAGTTATCCACAGTCCATGCTCAAATTGATATTATTAGACGCAAAGTGAGGTGTGTCCGCATTGATAGGACCGGTTTTTCATTCACCAGTGAGAAGGAAACCTTTCCAGTATATGATGTACTTACCCAGAGGTGGGTGCAATCTATTACACATTAGTTGGCCATACATACCCTCTAGGAAGTTGATGTTGAGAGTCCAAGATATCTAATATTTGTGGACAAGTTTGCATACGTCTTCCCTGATTATGTTCTAGGACTACCTCCTCATAGAGAGGTAGAATTTTACATCGTCCTCTACCTCAGGATGACACTGATATCTACACCATAATATCAGATTTCTCCCACAGAGCTTCATGAGTTATAGGTACAGTAGGAGGACTTTCAGAGGAAGGGGTTCCTAAGGCCTAGTGTTTCTCTATGGGCAGCCCCGATTTTGTTCACCAAGAAGGAATATGGGAGTTTGAGACTCTATGTGGACTACCGGTTCCTGAACTAGGTGACCGTGAAGAACAAATATCCACTTATAAGGAATGATGATCATTTCAATCAGCTGAAGGGAGATCATTGGTTTTCGAAGATAGACATCACATCAGGCTACCATCGGCTGAGGGTATGAAATGAGGATGTGCAGAAGATAGCCTACAGATGTCGTTATGGGCACTATGAGTTATTGGTTACTCTATTCGGCATGAACAATGATCTATCAGTGTTCAAGGGACTCATGAATAGGATATTTTAGCCATATCATGATCAATTTGTGGTAGTCTTCATTGATGACTTCTTGATATACTCAGCGTTAAAGGAGGAGCATTCTTACAATCTGCAAATAGTTCTGGATACACTTTGAGAGCACTATATTTATGGTAAGATATTTAAGTGCCAGTACTGGATATAGGAGGTCCACTTTCTAGGACAAATTATCATGGAGGATGGAGTTGATGTAGATCTGGAAAAGATAGAGTTTGTTCTTGCTTGGGAGACACCTATAAGTGTGACCTATGTGAGGACTTTCCTGGGGTTTTCGGGATACTACCAAAGATTCATACCTAAATTTTCCAGATTTGTGGCTCCCTTGATATCGTTGATGAGGAAGGGACAACCCTTCATATGGGAAGAGAGACGCCAGTTGAGTTATCAGCAGATGAGGCACAAACTGACATGTGCCTCCATCTTGAGGATATTAGAAGAGGGTGTTGGGTATGTCGTCTACTACGATGCATCAAGGACCAGACATGGATGTGTCTTGTTTCCAAAGTGAGCAGTGATCGCTTAAGGTTTGCAACAGATGAGACAACTTGAGTAGAACTACGCTACCCATTACCTGAAGTTAGTAGTCATGGTTTTCTCCTTCAATATGTGGCGACATGACCTTATGAGCGAATGTTTTACAATCTACTCGGATCACAAGAATCTATGGTATATCTTATATTAGAAGAACCTGAATGTGAGACAACGGTGATGGATGGAGTTCTTTCAAGACTATGATATTGAGATAGTGTATACTCCTGGGAAGGGGAACGTGGTAGTAGATGCACTCAATAGGAGGCTTAGTCTGCGTTTCCCGAGTGAGGCGACAGAGCAGCTAGCCACATAGTAGATATCCTTCATAGATAGAGATGGAACAACTTACCACTAGAATATGACTCTTACTATCCCACTTATTTATTGAGTTCGGGAGGTATAGCTTGGGGAAATTGACTATGTGGCTCAAATTGCTCAGATATACTCTGGACAGGAACCTAATCGATTTTCTTAAGGTGGGGGGCATGTCATCCTCTTCTGAGGATGTACCATAGTATTGGTGGAATTAAGAGAGGAGTTGCTGAGGGGGTTTCATACTTCCCCTATGGCGGTACATCCTGGTGTGGCATAGATGTACTAGGAACTTTGACGATAGCACTGGGGGCCAGGGATGAAAAAAGCAGTGGAAGAATTTTTTTTCTTGATTCCACACTTGTCAGCAAGTGAAGGCCAAGCATCAGGTTCATCTGGCTTAACATAGCCACTAGAGGATCCATAGTATAAGTGGGATAGAATATCCATATACTTTATGAAAGGGCTTCCACGTATGTCTAGGAGACATGATTCCATATGGGTGATAATTGAACGACACACTAAGTCGACCCACTTCCAACCTATTCGAGAGTAGGGATTAGTAGAAGGCTTGGGAGACCTCTATGCAAAGGAGATTATGTGATTTCATGGGGTGACATTGATGATCGTCTCTGACCATGATGTATGTTTTAAATCCCAGTTGTGGAAAGGATTACAGGAGGCGTTCAGGACTCAGCTATGTTTGAGCACCGCCTTTTATCCACAGACGGATGGCCAGACAGAGTGGACCATTCTGATGTTGGAAAACATGATACATGCTTGCTTCCAAGATTTTGGTTGTAGTTGGGAGAATCTCCTAACCTTGGTGGAGTTATCATACAACAACATATATCACTCCATCATCGGTATGGCACCATTTGAGGCCTTATACAGTCAACCTTGCAGATGACCTCTTTGCGGGACATACCTTGTGGAGTCCGCACTTATGGATTTAAAGTTGGTACGAGCTACCACTTAGAAGGTTCAGATCATCTAGGAACGAATGAAGACTACACAAAGCAGACAGAGGTATTATGCTAACAGTAGGCAGTGACCTTTGGAGTTCTAGTATGTAGACCATGTCTTTCTATAGGTCTCACCTTGAATAGGTTTACGGTGATTTTGTTAAGGTGACAAGTTATCACCGAGGTTTATTAGACCATTTAGAATAATTATGAGGATAAGCGAGGTGGAATACCACTTGGAACTTCCACCATAGTTGGAGAGGGTGCACGATGTCTTCCACATATCCTAGCTGAGGGGATACCTGCATGACCCATCTCACATCATCGACCTTGGTGAGCTAGACTTTGACGATGGTGCGATGTTTACAGTGGATCCAATGGAGATTGAGGACCGACAGGAGAGGGTCCTTTGTGGATGATCGATACCTCTGGTTCACAATCGCTGGCAGCATGGGAACCTCTTGGAGAGAACATAGGAGCGGGAGGATCATATTCATACTCACCACCCCCATTAGTTTTATTAGTTTATGTTGTGGCTTTTGGGGATGAATGACCCTAATGTGGGGAGAATTTAAAGTTCTAGATATTCCATGTAATTTTTTAATTATATGGAATTATTATGAGTCTTAAAAAATTGATGGCATGTGATTATGAGGCCTGGTGTGCCCAGAATTATTTTCTGAACTTTTTTAAGGTACATTCAGTAAATGCACAAGTTCTGTTTTTTATCTTTTGAACTGGTGCTTAGATTAAAAATCCGAAGGCATCATTGAATCCGCGGCGCTTGGAATCTCTTAAGGGGGGTTTACCCTCGACTGTATATGGTCGAGAGGAGAAGTTGGCTTTTGTGTTTTTCATGGAGGATTAAATAAAATAAATATATCTTATTTTAAAAATATCCTCCCACCTCCCATTTTAATTTTTGGTGGCAGGGACCACAAGAGGTTGGTCAGGAATTTAATGACGGGCATTAAATGCCAAGTTAAAAAAAATGTGTAACCACCTTTTCCTTTAATTAATAGGATTCATTAATTATATATTAATGAGTCACCTATTAAATTAAGAGTAATAATAACTCCTCCTTTGGGGTTGGGTGTTTGGTTTCCATTGGAGAAAGGAGGTGGGAGATCTTGAGGCTCTTTATGAAGAATGGATCCACTGAGAAAGGTTGAAAGAACATCATTTGAGTGCTGTCATTAGAAGCATGTTGAGAGAACGTTGAAGAAACCAAATGTACGTTTGGGAAGACTGGGGTTCACACCCCCATGTCGGCTAGGTTGGGCCCCAATCAAGTAGGGTCGTGCGTGCCCAGAAAGCTGCGCCCCGATGCGGGTCGGTCCACGTAAGTCCGGTGGGCCGTGCCCCACTATTGGTCGGGTCATGTGCGACCAGCGGGCCATGCCCCACCACTGTCTAGGCCGCACCTCCCTGGGACGGGCTTCATGAGACTAGTGGGTCACCCCCTTGTGGGCCGAGATGGGCCACTGCCCACTGGGCCGAGCCCGACGCGGCCCGGACCAGCTGGGTAAGACCGGACTCTAACCCAACCAGGTCTAGTTTTGTTTAAACGGCCATAACATGAAATTAGGGAATCCATTTGACGAACCGTATATGGCCCATAGACCCTTTGAGTGATACAGTCCTTTTTGTATAAACCACTTGGTCTCTAGTGACAGTTGGAATATAGCAAGGATGGATTGAACCTAAATCCAATCGCGCCCACAAAACTAAAATGCTTATAACTCACAGACCAGGCATCCGAATGGTGCACCGTCTGTCACATTTGAACTCTTACAACATGGATGTCCATTGGGTTACTCTTTTGTGGATATTAGAGGTACTAGAGGTACAACCAATATCTTGATGGGCAGATTCTACGGAACACGAGTGAACCAGGTATGAGGAATTCAGTGGCTAGCTGTAACATGAAAAAAGAACATCAAGACTAACTGGGTCAATATCTACCAATCCTGTGTGGGTTAGAATCTATCAGATCATGTGTGGGTATGTGATCAATGATCCTATGTGGGTCAGCGCATACCGATCCTATATGAGTCTATGGGGGTTATTACCTATCGATCTAGTGTGGGTCACTAGTTGTGCCTTATGACAGAATAAGATGATCTAGCTTACAACTAATTATCTGTACTTTTGTTCCTATGTTATACCATGTGTGAGATAAGTCTTTAACTTCATGGTGTTATCTTCATGGTGTTACTTTTGTGGTACCTCTATCTTCTTGGTCTTACCTATGTAGAACTTCTACCTTCATGGTGTTATATTTGTGGTGTTACCTGTGTGGTACTTCTATCTTAATGGTGTTACCTATGTGGTACTTCTACCATCATGGTGTAACCTTTATGTTGTTATCTTAGTGGTGCTACCTGTGTGGTACTTCTATGTTTGTGGTGTTATCTGTGTGGTACTTCTACATTCATTGTTTTACCTTTTTGGTATTCTTCCCTCATGTATGAGATATGCATATCTTGATAACATAGGTATATGTACAGGAATATACATAAGTAGAGTTGATGTCTATCACTGCGTGCTTGAGATGGAGGCCTTGATTTGGTTTTTCCTTTTAGGAACTCTGGGTGATTTACGGGGGTCTTGGGGTCCCTACTGATTGTCGTTATACTCACCCCTGCACGAGATACACCTGCACCCTGTTGTGTCTTATGCTGATGACAGAGAGCATTACTCGAGGCTGAGGGAGCTACGGCTGGAAGGTGGTTGGAGGTGGACCATTTTGTGGGATGTGACATAGGGACTACTGATCGTGATTTGTACCTACCCTTCAGGTAGGATCCTTAGTGGATGATCCTGAAGCTATTTTTCTCTTTTTAGTTGTATTTGTACTTTTCATTTGTACTTTTACTTTTTAGTTGGGCTTATATTCTAGACCCTATTCTTTCATCACACTTTTACTACAATAGTTAATTAATTGTTTCTTCTTGTTATATATTTGGACTGTGTGTTTGTATAGGTTAAAAGGAAATTCCTTCCTGTTTTAAGGATACACCTTTCTATTGCTTGTCACCACCCCTTAGAATATGGAAGGTAGGCTTGGGTTAGTCACGACACGGGCCCCGAGGGAAAAGTCATGACAGAGGTTTATAACGAAAATATCAAATTTGGAATCACATGTGATCGAAATTACTAGGAATAGTGTATATTTTGAGTGGATTGACAATGTGAGGATTCATTCCTAGATATGAATATAAGGATGAAATCTAATCTAATAAAAAAATCTTATAACCTAGAATTGGTTATGTAATTTAATTAAATGCTTCATGTTCTGGTCTAAGAGATTTTCTAATGCAAAAGGATATAGTAGTCACTTATTTATATTATCATTTATGGCTCCATATGAGTAACTACCCTTATTTTGATCGTGAGTTAGTTGTGTTGGTTCACCTCCTAAATTTATTGTGAAACAATATTTTTTGTGAATGATATATTGTTTATAAAATTAATAAGAGATTATGGTATATCTTATCTCAGTGAGACATGAACCTTAGGAAAATTCATTGGGTATAGTGCTTTCATATATCTGACTTTCAAATTTCTTATTCTCTTGGGAACATTAATGTGGTGGTAGATGCTCTTAGTAAGAATACATTGGATCATGAAGAGTGGTCATCATAAGAATAGTAGAAGATGAGAAGCTTATTAACATATTAGATAATGACTATATTTAAGTGTCAAGGAGTGATGTCATATATTCCCTTTACGATGAAATTTTCATTGGTAGATTAGGTTAGAACCATTCAAGCATATGATTCTGAGTGACTTGTGATGTGAGAAGGGTTAGCTGGGAATCACCACGTTATATGATGGTATTTGGATATAGATGATGTGATATACATACCCAATAGGGTAGTAGTTCGTACTTCATTGAGAGAAGTGAACACAAGATACTCTCATTCTTAGTAGTGGGAAAGATTTAAACCCAATATCATTGAATTTGTATTATAATATCAGATGATATTTCTAGTGGATGGGTATGAAAATTGATATTTTATGATTTATCTCTCATTTCCTTACATGTCATGGAAATAAGGTCAAGTATTAGTTTCTAGGTGGATTACATCATCCACTACCTATGTTAAAATAGATGTGGAATTAAGTTATTATTGTTTTTTATGTGGTTGCGTTTGTCCCCTAGAGGTCGGATCCATTATGGGTTTTAATCGACTGGCTACTGAAGGTTTCTCATCTCTTATTAATTTTTAATACTCATTTGATTTATGAGTTAGGAATTATTTATGTATGATAGGTAAAGTAGATTTATTGTGTTATTATGAGTATAATATCATAATGATATTCTCATTTAAAATAATGAATTTGGAAAGGATTGAAAAAATTAATGGGGAATCGATTAATTATGAGTACAACATATCATCCTTAAACTGATGGACGGTCATGAAGACTGATCTTGAATTTAGAGGATATGCTTAATGAATGTGTTTTTGAATTAAATAGAGAATGGAATAATCAGCAATATTAGGTAGAGTTTATGTATATATTTTTTTATAACATTCAATTCATATGTCGCGTTTGAGGATCTCTATGTAAAGTCATATATTTCAACAATGTGTTAGCATGAGGTAGGTAAGATAGCTATTCTTAGGCTCATTTTGGTGTAGGTGACCTCTAAATAGATATAGTTAATTCAATGAATCTGATGAATTTTAAATGAAATATTTATTCAAATGATGACAGGAGGTGATGGACTGTGGATTTTGATATGAGAGATTAGGTTTTCTTATTGGTGTTACATTAGTTTGGGAAATTATTTTTTAAAAAATAGTGAAATATAACCACATGTATTTTGGGACTATTTTATACCATCAAACTCATCAGGGTAGTAGATTAGCAATAAAATTTTCTTCCATGATACTGATGAATTCTTGATGTGTTCAATGTTTCTTTAATTTATAAGTATGAGGCCAATCATGTCATGTGATCGATAGAGAATATATTGATTTTCCCCTACTGAATCATTCATGGAACTTCCAATTAATATCTTGGATGGAAGAGATAAAGTATTTCTAGGAAAGATAGTTACCCTTATTTAGTTTTTTGTTAGCATAAATGTATCTATGAGGATACATGGGAGTATAAATAATATATTTGATCCTAGTGGCCAATGTTTTTTTTAAAAAGGCCTCTAAAGACAATTCTTATAGATAATAAGACATTATTTGTGGATATTTTAAAAATCCATGAATTTAAAGGAATTATTTATAATAGTTTAATAATATAATAAAATTATTTTATCCTCTCGTAGGGGAACGTTATAGGCGTCAGGGACTAGGTATCATAGTTCTAGGAAGAATAAGGCTAAAAGAGATGTATAAAACCTATGGGAGGGAAATCATCTCACTAACACAACACCCAAAACCAACCAATGAGAATCTACTATCCCACTCATGCATAGGCTAGTAGCCTCAGGATCTTCCTTGAGATATTATGTGTCACCCTATTTTTTAAGAACCATTATTATTATTATTATTATTATTATTATCAAGTCTATAATTATTTAGAATGCTTTTCTATTGTTTCAAAAAAATGTTGAAACATGAATGTTAAATTTTACCTAAAAGATACTAACCACCCTAATACACTTTATCCATTCATAAATTGTACACTATAATAAATTATCATAAAACTAAGTAATACACACCACAGATTATTCCTCACCATAGAAAAAGTACATCCTTTAAAAAATCAAAAATAAATAAAGGAGAATTGATAATATATAATAAAATCTTTATGAATAATAAATATATTGGACAATATTTAACCATGATAATCACGAATAGTGAATGAAAACCTATAATGAGGAAGAGAACCATGACATGAGAAAGCATAATTCAAATTTTGAAATAATAATTGAGGCTTTCTAAGTGAGAGTTGAATTAACAAATGATTTAATAAGTATATATATAATAAAAAAATATTTCTATTCAACTATATTTGTTGAAAATATGGTTATTTCAAGTTTGATCATCATTCATATATCCTATATTTATTGTGATTTCGAGTAATGATAAGTGGTACATTTAAAATAATATAACTCAAAATGAAAAAATATATGATATTAATATATTATAAATGTATATATATATATATGTATTTTTGTGTAATGTATAAATATTAATAATAATATCATTATAATATTATATGCTGTATATATAAAATTAAAACGAGCATTTGAATGTCTGTGGAGCATAAAAAATTAATTTTTTTTTATATAAATAAATAAATAAATAAATAATGGTATTTGTTAAAGTGTATTTAACAATAAAGTTATAATTATTTTCAAATATTTGTTTTATTTAGTATTGTATATTTTTTTCTAATAAATTAAATTTAAACCAATAAAATATTATTATATATGAAATAATACATTAAAATCACATAAATTACAAATCCATAAAAAAATATTATTCAGAAAAAATAATGTTTAAACATACTATTTTCAAATAAAAGTAGTTTTATTTATAATTTATACATTTTTCTTAAAAAATAGATAAATTATATTATTATAATTTTATAAAATAAACATATTTTTTTAATCCTTTATATAAATATTATCTAAAAATAAATTTATTTAGTTTTTTCTAAAATAATTTTTTTAGTGAATAGTTGAAATATTAATTTAGAAAAAAAACTATCACTTTTATAACAAAAGAGTGAGATAAACGTTTAATAGAAATATTTTATATGAAATTATATATTTAATTATTAATATAAATTATTTTTAAAAATTACAATGTTTAATTTATCATAAAAAAGTTTAACATTTATGAATGTTATGTATATTTCACACTAAAATACTCATTCACACACTTATAATAAAAATTAGATTTTATCAGTTTTTTTAATTAAATGTATAAAAAACATTACTTCCTGTTTAATTTTAACATTTTAATATTATATAAAAATATCAATTTCATCTGTAACCATACAGACAATATAAGTAAGATTAGTGTTAATTAACATGATAATGTTAAAACCATTTTCAAAGGATTTTTTTATTAATATCTTGTAATTTTTTATTGAACAAATTATATGATAAAATTTAAATTTTTTCTCTAGTATAATTTTTAATCATATATATCAGTATATTAACACTAGTTCAATAGTGAACAATACTAAATAATACTAAATATAACATAATGGTCAAAACATAATTTTTTAAACAATTTTTATATATTATAAATTTTAATTTAATAAATGTTTTTCTAATGGTTAAAAATTGAAATAGATTAAACTGAGAATAAATTTATCTTAAAGAAATCGAAAATTGGAATTAGGGTTACTTTATATTTTCAAATAATGTATAAATCACATAGATAATAAATTTTCACCAAGGTAAAAATCCTAAATGAAAAAATGTAAAAACCTATAGTAAATGAAATAATCCATTTTTAAACATGCTAATAATGTAATGGTTAAGGATTTATTGATCCAAGATCACCCAAAACTCCATTTTTAATTTTTTTAAGGCATTGAATAAAAAAACAAGATATTAAAAAATTATTAAATTTTAACTTTAAGAAATAATTCATTTTCTTGATATGTTGAAGATCTTTTAGATTTAATGTTTTTGATATTTAGGACACCACTATTCTATAAATAGTGATTACATAATATAGTTAACACTTCCACTCAATATCAATTTTTATAACAATTCAGAAATTTTAATACATAAAAGTATTCATTTACATTCATATTGTCACAATTTTCATTTGGACCTCTTCCATTCCCATACTCATCCTTAGAACCCTATGAAAAAAACTTTTAAACATGGGATGAGAAAAAAAATATCAGTATGGGACATATAAATATAAAAGAAATCATTAATTCATGAATATATAAAAAAGATATTCCTTTTGAAAAATATTATATGATAATGGAAATGTTACGTTGGGGTATCATTGGAATTTATGGGGTGCAGTTGTTACATTAGTATAAGAGGGTGAATCAATAGAAAATTCTAGTGGAGATTCCGTGGTTGAAATATAGGTTTCAGAATGAGCGTGTTGTGCTCGAGATGGGGGTAAATGTAACAACATATAAAGTTAATGGGTTTCAAGAAATCAGATTCTCTACCAAAATATTTAATCATTTCATAATAAATATATAAGAAAAAATATATTCCTAAAATTTTTAGAATCATGGAAAACTAATGAAATTATTTCAATAAATTTATACAATTAAATATTAAGAATTAGTATATACTATCATTGAAACATAAATTCATTAGACTATCTGGTGAAATCATAAAATTTACATAATAAATTGTAGAAATCACAAATAAATATTTTATATAAATTAGGAAATCATTTTCTTATCACTGTTATAAATAGAAGAAACTACCAGGTAAATTACGATAATCTATTAGAAATTTTTTTTGATTGACTCTATCACATTAAATATGAATTATAGATCTATACCAAATAATCCATACTTGGTTTATAATAGATCCAATTATCATTGGTTTGTAATGGAAAAAACAATCCCTGGTTTATAATTAAACCACCCATCATTATAAAAAATTCCAGAGAACTATAACATAATCATAACACCTAAAATCTTTCATAAAAAATTCATTTTCATCCATAATGAAAAATTTATAGATATTGAAATATCCTTTCCATTTAGAATTTTTTTAAAATAATAATAATAAATGGAAATACGTTTTATCAATGATGAAAACCAGAAATAATGTAATATAATCAAATCATCAAATAAAATTTACGGTGTGGGATAGTATGTTTATGTTGTATATGTTAAAAAAATTACTTTTGTATTATAATCAAAATGTTCTGTAATAAAATTCCATTATATAATATTTGAAAAAAAACTAATGCGAAAAAAATTCATTTCTAATTCCTTCATGTCATCATGAATAATTCCATAAAATAATTTTTATAATATGTACATGGATGAAAAATATTTTTAAAATTAATCATTAAAACATTTAAAATGATGTTTAAAGTTATAGTGTCTCTAAACTTGTGTCTGACTCATCACAAATGTTCTTCATCATCTTTAATAATAAACTCATGTCAATTATTTAATTTTTTAAGAATTTTTTTCTATTATTAAACAATTTTATTTTATTTATTACCATTTCATATATAATTACTTAACCAATTAATTTCTCATCAGATTTTTTGATGACATTCGACACATATGTGAAAAATTCTTGTTGTCGGTTGACTATAGTAATATGGGAAATTATTATATAATCATTAGAAAAGTAATAATAAAATAATTACTATTTTTAAATATCAATTATAATTTTAAAATTAACCATTTAATAAGTTCAAGAAAAATGTATTATGGTAAAATCATATAGTTAGAAGCTTATACAAATAGATGATTAATATTTATATTTTTCAACAAACATGATGAAAAAAGGTAGGTATTATTTTTTCATTAAAAAATTATTATTTTAATATAATTATCTTCTCATTTATTTAAATAAACTTATATATAACACCCATGTGATGTGGTTATGAAAAATGAATCACTTTGCTTTTTGGAGGAGGTAATCAACACGTACTCCTGAATGATGTTATATTTTTTAGTGGATGTAAAAGTGAAAATATATGATATATTATCATTACATAATGATATTTATATCTTTATTATCTTATATATACAATATATCCATTATTATAACTATTCCTAAGATGTGTTTATGGAAAATGATTTTCATCAATTTGTGAGGCGGTAGTTTACCATACACAAGAACCCCATTTAATTTCTAATTTGATAGAAAAGGGTGATTCATATATGTTATTTTATAAACACAAAAACATATCAATTTATGGAATATAGTTATACTATTATTTAAGTAATATTTAATAATAATTTATGGAGGTAGAAATAGAAATGAAACTTAAACATTCAATTAAAATATATACCACTTATTAGAACATCCTCCTTTGATTTACACCTTAAGCCCTATAATCATAGTATTATTCCAAAAATAATACCTCTAGAACATTGGAAGGAAAGTCTATAAGGGATATAGGTAGAGTATAGATGAACTTGAGTACTCAATATGTTTTATAATGATAAGAGAGTATGTTCCCTTTTATAAATAAGGGGAGTGGCACTTTAAGAATTACATAATGTATTTAATTAACATAAATTAATTTTCATTAAAAAATTAAAATATACATAACTATAATATATATTGAGAAATTTCATATTTAATACAATAAAATAAAATTCTACTTGTTTAGATTAGGTATTTACCCTTATTTCTTATTTTAACCCCAGCTTAACCCTTTCAACAATTACAAATATATATTTTCTTACACTTTATGGCTTAAGAGAGATAAAATAAAAGGTTAAATGACCTATAAATAGTCCATGGATGATATTTTAGACCATATAATAAAAAATTTGTAGAATATATGATTATATTAAATTTTAATTCATTTAATAAAATATTTTATTATTATAAAATTTCACAAATTTTAATATCGTAACTATTTATTTAATTTGATGATAAAATAACAAGGGCAAATAGAATAAAAATATAATCCTTTCAAAGATCTCTGATATTTTTTCTTTTATATATATACTTTATGGGGTACTAAAAAATTCCCAATAAATATTAATTTTATACTTTTAAAAAATAATTACATGATTTTTTTACTCTTTGTATAGGTACTTTTTTGGTGTTGTGTAAAAAATAAAGGTAATTATTTCATCACTAAAAATATAAAATAAATTGACATGAAAAAAATGTATATCAATTTAGATAAACCAATTATAATTGAATATATGTTATTAAAATGTCTGCTCAAAAAAATATTATTAATATTACAAGAAAGAGTGAAATTTCCAACATAATATTTACATAAAATTATCTAAAATCTATAATATATATTAAGAGGAAGTAAATTGTAAAATTTTAGGGACATTGATTTTCATGGTAAAAATTCACCTATATAATGAAATTAATAAAATTTTGGGATTCATTTTATGAGTAAAATCTTAGTTAAACCACATTAAAGACATTTTAACCATAACCACGATAACCAAAATTTTTACCATGATAACTTAATTAAATGACCAAAAAATGTGGGACTTGTAACCAAATTAGAAAATTTTTATTCTATGTTGGGAATCAATTTTAACAGGTTTATATTGAAAATGGGTATGAAATTACTTCTAATATATGAATATAGTACACATAAAAAAATTGGAAAATTCTAAATTTTAGGGTAAAATTTTTATCTCCATGATTTCAATTAATAAATTTAATTACATGATTTTTTTGCTAAATAATAAAAAGTAAGTCTTTAGGACTTTTTACCAATACAAGACCAAATTTAATCCTCCATTGATTCTATTTTTTGCAAGGAACCAATATATTTTTTAATCTGAATACAAATATAACTTACCTTTATAATAATCAATATTGTGTTCCGAATTTCAAGCTAATGTTTTAGAATACAATATTTAACTCCTTATTAATAAATTTTACCAAAAACCACACATAAAATAGTATAAAATTAATTTTTAGGGTTAATTTAATGATTTACTCGTTAGTTTTAACATTTTTTACCCCATTTTATGGTTTACCAATGGGATAAACTTTAAAATAGTTACTATTCATAGTGCCTAAAAATAAGAAGGCATATTTGAAAATTTTAAACATCCAAATTAAAAATATTTAATAACAAATTAATTATTTAATTTTTAGATTTTTTGCTAATTAGTTTTAGATAGAAATGAAAAATGAAAATACAAACGATTATTTAGAATAATGTGTTTTTATGCCCAATAATAAACCTTTACCATAATCAGGTATATTGAAAATTAAAAATTAATAAATAAAATTATAACTGATTAAAAATTAGTTATTTTTTGATCAAATTCATAGATTAGTTATAATTTTATTGAAAATAAATGAAACTTAAAGGAGTTGGTATTTTTCACCATTGACTGAAAAATCAATCTTTTCAGAAAAATACCAAAATTTCACTCTAAGGTATTTTTGATATAATAATTTTCTAAATGAAATAATTATTATAAAATGTTATTTATAAAGTTGTTATAAATTAACTATAACATCTTCCTATAAAAAGGAATAAAATAATTTTTGATGAAAACATACTTTTTGAATCATAAAATGTCTTTATTGAAAATGTGTAATCATTTAATAAAAATTTATCAATAAATTTGGATTTTATAAAACCTTTTGAAATAGTTTTCATAATACGGTCATAATTATTCATAAGTAAAAATTTAACAGATATGTTATAATAGAAACATTTAAATAGTAATATTTCATGGTTCATTTATGCATCTTGTTTCAGGTTATATATGCTATGGAATAAATAGTTTTTTTAAATATCAGGGTGTTACATTCTCCCACAATTAATAATTTTCATCCTCACAATTTTAACATGATCATAGTTATCAAATTATTTACATTTAAAAATACCTATGATGAAAACAAACATTTCGAGAAGGGTTAATAAAACTTCCCCTAGAAAAGAAGGAAATGGAAGTAAGATGGTTGTATAGAATAACACATAACTATGTTTCCAAATATGATACAATTATTAGAAGTAAAATTATATACGTGAAGGAAAAGATAATGTCCACATAATTATGTAGGGTGAAATATAACAATTATCATAATAAATATAATAGTCATGAGGATGTCATTAATAACAAAAATATATTCAAGGGAGGTGTAAAAAAACAATCAATTCATTAGAAAATACAGCAATAGGCTATTTTGGTCAAGACCCTATTAATAGATTTGAAGAATTTATATAATAATAATATAAATAAATATAATTAATTAACAATTATAATTTCATTGTTTATTCAATTACATCATAATCTAATCTTTTTCTCCAATTGATGAGTGTTTAATATGAATTTTTTTCACGCCCGTATCACTAAATTCAACTTTTAATAAATCACATAATCCTAAAAATTGAATAAAAATTGTTCATCTGATCCTTATAAATTGACCAAAATAAATGTTTTAGTTTAAGTTATGATAATTCAAAAAATGAATAATCCTATATACGATTTAATAATACATTAATCTCTTAAATTAAACCATAAATTTAAATGTTCAACATAGATTATTATGTAAATAACAATCCTTAAAAATATTCAAAACATTACAGGCTGACATCAAAATCCAAATATTATATTAATTTGATCACATATTTTCGCAAGATAATCTTAACATTTTTATTTAGAAAATATTAGTTACTTTTAAATTCATATGCCCAAAAAGGAATATAAATTTCATATTCATATAATATCTAACATAGGCTATTCTTTTCCATAAATATCATAAATCAACTTAAAATAATTATAAAATCATATAATCATCCAAAATATCATTTAAACTTTATTCCCGAAATAAAATAATATCTCATCAAAATGTATGTACATTAAAATTCATCATATTAGGTTCCCAAAAGTGAGAATTCTTATAAAAGTAACAGTAAAAAATTAACCACTAAATCAATTTTTAATTCAATAATTATCTATATAATATAAAATTTGTTTCCAAAATAAAATTAATATTTATCTATTAAATAATTTATAATATTTCTTACTAACTAGAAAATCACATTGTCTTTTGGTAGGTTCTATAACCCTACCACCCTTCAATTGTGGGTAAAATCCTTATGGCCTTGTCGGATGCGATGCATTTTCACCTAGTCTTTGGGTTACACTTTTACTAAAATTATATGGGTATAATTTTTACCACATTCCTTCAAATATTATGAACATCATGAAAAATTTAATAATTTTTTTCTAAAACACTAATTCATGTTAAACCCAGGGATTACATATACCTCAACCTAATAAAATGTATCCCCAAATATGACATTAAAATCCCATTACATAAATCCTCAAAAAATTACTAAATAATTTAAAATATGATCAAAAAAATTATAAACCAATTACTGAATAAAAAACTCTTAAGTTGACGTCACATGAGAATACCTTAATCTCTAAAGCTCTCTAAACCCATATATGGTACCAACTAAAACAACCCTTCCTTAAATAATATGCAATTTTTATTTTTTAGAAAGAATAAATTTTCTTTCATTCATGTCGATATTTTAGGTTTAGTGTTTTGGTGAGTTATTTCATCACCCATATGTAAATAAATATAAAATCATATATTCAGCACTTTTCCTCTGTGACTATTCTTCGCACAATACAATAACATGATGACATAACATGTTTTTTTAAATTAATATCATAACCATTTTAATAACTACCTCACCGTTTTTCGTAAAAATATTTTAAAACACTTTAATATATTTTAAAATAGTGTAAACTTAAAAAAATATTAGTATGACACATATAAAAATTAATAAATTAGTTAGATATTTCTTGAATACCAATCTAAAGTTTCTTTTTTAAAATAAAATTAGAGCTCAAAATAAACATTTTTTTACAACCAAAATGAAATTTTCTGCCAAAATATTTACAAAAAACTTTACAAAATAAATCTCAGAGAGAAAATAAAACTCATAATTTTTTCTTTTTAATCATAGAAAACACATTAAAAACTTTTTCCAATGTTATAAATCTAACCCATTAGAAGAAGTATATTCATTACTTTGAACATAATCTCATTATCTTTCCTTATGAAATAATATGATTTAAATAAATAAACATATAAATAATTGATAAACGTTTTAGGTAACATGGTACATCATTTTCATATCATTATTAAAAATGGGATAAATTACCCAGAAAATTCAATTAATCAATTAGAATAAACTCAAGTGGGTGATTTTGTCCCTTTACCTAATTCATTATAGATCCATATTAGGATAACATATCCATTGTTTATAATGGAAGAACACATCATTGGATTATAATATAACCCCCAATACATGGTTTATAACATAACTACTTTTCATCATATACAATTTTCTATAATTATAGCATAATCATAATACTTTAAGGCTAATATAAAAAAATTATTTGCACCTATAAGAAAATGATTTTTGGATATTTAAATATCTATTCAATTTAAATGAACCGTAAAAATTTAAAATAAAAATAAAAATATTATTTTTATTTGAATAAAACAAAAAATATTTTAATGGAATCTAAATAATAAATAATTGTTATGAAGGATGGAAAATTTGTGGACATCTTATAAATTGGAATAGAACATTCTATTACAGGTTTTTTCAAACAATTCCATAAAGATATTCCTTTTAAAAACTATTTAAATAATGATAAAAATGAAATAAAAATCATTTAATAATTCCATAATGTAAAAATAAAAAAAATAAAAAATACAATTTTATGAATATGGATTTGGAAGAATTTTTTTAAAAAAAAATCATTAAAACATTTAAAAAATATTTTTTGATAAACAGTCCCTTACTTCAAGTACGACTAGTCATGTAAATTATTTTTGTTCACAAATAATAATAATATAATAACTATTTACATTATAAAGAACATTTAATAGGTTTACTATAATTTTAATTTTATTTATCACTATTTTATATTCAATTACTTAATCAATTAATTTATCATTAGAAGTTTTGATGATATTCGACTCAAGTGTCAAAAATGACTTTTGTAGGTTGACTATAGTCATAATGGAAATTATTATATAATATATAGAATACTAACCATTATATAATTATATTTCTTTTACATAAATTATACTTTTATAATCAAACATTAAATATGGTTATGAAAAAACAACTATGTTATAATTATTGAAATGGTAGGATGTACGTACACATGAGTGACATTATCATTTTTCAAAGAACATGACGGAAATAAGGTAAGTATTATTTTATAAAATAAATTTTTTTATTAAATTACAATTATTAAATAAATTCTTTAAATAAACTTATACACAGTAACCATGTGATGTGGTTATTAAAAAATAACCACATCGCTTAGTAGAGGTAGTAACCCACAAATACACACTAATAATGATACCATTTTTCAATGGATGGAAAGGTGAAAATATAAGATATATTATAATTATATAATTATAATAATGTAATTCATGTAATATATATATATATATGTATATCTTTGTGTCTGTTTTTCAACTAAATCCATCATTTTTACCATCTGTAATAGGTGGTGATAGAAAATAATTTTTATCAGTTTGTGAGCCTGTATTCCCCCATACATAAGAACAATAGTTTAGTTTCCCATTTGATGGAAGATGGTGATGAATATGGGTTATTTAATTAAAATTAAAACATATCAGTATATTTATGATACTATTTTTTATTTGAACATGTTTTAATAATATTTCAAGGAGGTAGAAGAAGAAATTAATGTAAAACATTCAGCAAAAATCTATAACTCTTATTCAGACAACCTCTTTTTTTTTGACACGATAATATCTATAAGGTTGAAATTATAACCAAAATAAGACCACTTGAACAAGGTGACATATTTCAAAAAAGGTATTTTAGTAAGTCTTGGATATAATAGTGCGCTCAAAAGTTTTGAGGAATAGAGGAGGGGAAGTTCCCTTTTATAAGTTAGGGGAAGATCACTCTTGGAATTGCCTAAAGTAGTATATTAATATACTGAAATTTTCAAAGAAAAATGATCAATATTGAAGTAAATTTAATATAGTATGATTATGGGGGGAAGTAATATTTTTTACTTAGAAAGGAATTCCCCTATGTGGCCTTTTTGAACCCTCCACACAAGTAAACCCCCCTCCCCACGAAGGGGTCACTCCGGTGAGAGCCCCAGCCGGGAAGGAGCCGTTGCCAGTCGAGATGGGAGAGCGTCCCGGAGGGTAACATCCCGCTCAGCGATGGTCCATGAAAGCAGTCCGTCAGCATATTGGGTTGCACCTCATTTTTCCTGCCCAATTGAGACCAAGTGACCCTGCAAGATGTGTGGATCCCGGGGGAGAGGCTCACCCCGAAAGTGGACTCCCAGGATCCGAACCCTGAACCTCCCAAAGAACGGCGTTGTTGTACCACTCACCTTCACCACCATGCCACCACCGACGTGGCAAAACATGTGTAAGGGTAACTCTCGCCTCCCACTAGGGGGGCCCCGCCATGCCCAGAGCATGCCGCACATTCCCCAACTAGGAAATTGACTTTGAATCGCCATGTGCATAATATGCATAGTTGCTGGGTCTGGCCGGACTTGAGCCTGGGTCAGTTCACACGAAGAGCGAGGGGTACAACCAGCGGGTACCACATGGCTAACATGCCATGGGCACTTATGGGGGGAAATAATCTCATCTAATGATTTTATTAAAAAAATTATTATGTTTTTAACCACATATCTTTGTTTTATCCGCTCGGGAATCCTTTTGAAAAAATACGATGATAGAAATGTTTTTTACTATTTAGGGTTAAAAAGAGTTAATCTAAAAGAAAAGGTGTCCTATGAATGGACCATGGTATATATTTTCAACCATAACTTATTAAACTTCCTATTGAAATATTTTTTTTAGGGAATTTTAAAACATTTAATAAAATATTGTTTATTATAAAACATCATTAATGTTATTTTTTGGAACAATTACTTTAATTTGAGGGATAAAAAAAACAAGAAATCAATGGAATTAGAATATAATCCACTAGAAACACTAAAATATTTTATTTAGATTAAAAATACCTATTAGAAACTAAAATCACCTAAAATATATCACCTTTTTAGTTTTTAAAATTATTTACTTAATTTGTTTACAACTTGCACAAGCACTTTATCGGCGTTGCATTTGCATTTAAGGTTATTAATTATCACTAAATAATTAAAATAAAATACCAATAATAAAAATATGTTATCTTTAAAATAACTATTTAGAATTGAAAATTATTTTTTTATATCCCCATTCACAAAATAATATTGATATTAAAAGAAAGAAACTGTAACAACCCGAGATTTTATGAAAAATATTCTTTTTTTTATTTTACTAATGTTTTGTGTTATACGATACACCAAAAGGAGCTTGCACAACACGCATCCTTGACTTGCCTTGCATTACACGCAATCACGACCTTCCTCGATAGCGTGTGTAATACGCAATACCGAGTTTCACTAAACAACGATATGCTAGCCGTTATGAATAGTAATAACCACTTTTTAAATTATGTAAATCTTATTTTTCAAAATGAACTTCATTTTTGGATTCGGAGTATCGAATTTAGCCTAAGGTGAAATTTTGGTACTTTTCGGATAACTTTCATATTCTAATGAATAGTGAAAATTACTAAATTATAATTAAAAACAACTTTTTTAATCGAAATAATTAATAGTGATAAATTATTAATTTGAGTGGTTTTAAAGTATATTTAGAATATATTTTTACAATTTAATACAATGTTGGTCATTGTTTGTAATTTCACATTTAAACCAGACATAATCAAGTGTTAATCTTTTGATAGATTTTGTTTCTTAAAAAAACACGCTATTTGTTTTAACAGCGGGATTTAATTATAAAATTAATTAATGCAACTTCTATGTTATGAATTTGGTAAAATAGACTTCATTTTTGAATTCGGAATATGAAATATAGCTTAGGATGAAATTTTGGCATTTTTCTGAATACTTTCAATTTTTGATGAATAGTGAAACCACTAAGTGGTAGGTTAAAAACGGAATTTTGCATAAAACTTAATTTTACCGCTTCTGTGAATGGAATTTCGAAAATCCGAGAGACACGGTTAATATCAAGGACTAAAATGTGGTTCAATGAGATGAAAATAATTTTTTGGTGAATAGTAACTTTTTACTTTTTTTACCACGGTTAATAGTAAATAGGGTAACTAAGGGTAAATATGATATTAATATTACCCTAACACATGTCCTAATTCTATTGAACAAGTGTAATTCGACCAAAAACAAACTTAGGAATAAAATATGACCATTTAGGCCCACTTGGATTAGATTAGGACATTTATTATTAATTTATTTAAAGAAGGGTTAAAATAGTTAAAATCAAAGTTTAATAAGTAAATCATTTTTAATATGGGGTTATACATAAGCTAAATTCGACTATAAATATTCATTAGAAAGCTAAAAAGATTTCCTACATGATGGTATTTTATTTGTAATTTTTAGACAGCATATAATATAATTTATTTATGACACAAAGATGATGCAGTAATTATCTTATTAATGAAATATTGACATAATTGATAATATAAATACCAAAATAAATGTAATTTAAGACTTTTTATGAATTCCACTAATTTTCTAGGTTACTATGATATATTAGTGTTGATTTAATCAACTTGGTTCGAATATATAATTCTGTTATGACTTTCAAAAAAATCATATATCAAATAGTGTCAAAATTGACACAAAATAGTTTTTAAATCAAATATTATATTATTAATTGTTATTTTATTCCTAAAAATCTAAGGTTCGGCCAAATGACTTAGATAAGGATATATGTATTAATAATATACAATTTGGGGTTCGTTTGGCATGTTATAGTAAGTGTATTAACCATATAGTGAAAGAAAACAAAAAGACACGGTAAAAGTTAAATTATTTAACTTAGAGTTAAATCTAATTGATAAGGTTTAAAATAAGATCCAAACATGTATAAATTTGATTGGTTGATGAGATTACAACCCTATCTAATCTAAGCTTCGAATATGAGTCATTTTTGGAGGTTTTTAAGTGGGGTTATATTTATTATAAATTAATATTTTTAAGAATTCCTAAGGTGCCCCTCTCCTCCCTTATAAAAGGACACCTCCTCCCCCTCCTCCTCACACCAATTTGAGCACTCAAGCTCGGCCAACCCCTGCCAAAATCCCTTATCCACTTCCCTAGCAACATCCTAGAGGTTCTGGTCTTCCTCAAAGACCAATTCTAGTGCCCTAAGAGGAGGTCTCAAAGAGGCACTTCAAAGAAGAGGTAATTACCGTTATCAATTCTTTCATCTTTATTTCTTCTTCCACTTCTTCTTCTTAGGTTGTTTCATTATGAAGTAATAATATCAGTATCACTCATATACTGATATGTTATTATAAGTATGAAACAACCCTATTTCACCATCTATCCATCCTACGGAAAAAGAAATCACCGCGCGTGCGTACGTACGGAATACCGTCTCCACGCCGTGGTGTAATCTATTTTCCACCACCACCTTACATGGATGGGTATAATGGTGTAAAGAATAACTATACATAGTTATTACAACATCATAATGATTCTGATATATTTTATAATCCACTCCAATTCAATTCAATATTTATAGAAATGATATCATCGCTCGTGCGTACGTACGGAATACCGTCTCCACGACGCGATGAGATTCATTCTCCATGTTAACCATTTAAGAATGATTATAATGTATATATAAGAAATAATAATGAAATACATGAAATTATAAAGCTACTGGATTTATGTATATATATATACATATGTATGTCATCTACTTACTTCCATTTCAAGACAATAAGGAAAGAAAAACAGCGTTCATGCGTACGTACGGACTACCGTCTCCATGAACGGTGTTTTTCATTTTATTTATCTATCTATTATATATATATATATACTGAATATATATGATATATAAATCATATTTTATATTCTGGAAGTAAGTAAATCATGATATAAGTAATAATGATGTCAAGAACAACAAGTCAAAACACCTACGATAAATGAAACGATTTTACCCAAAACGCTTCTTTAACATGGAATTTACAAAAGAACGGGTAATATAATGTCATAAGTGAACCATATATGATATCATAACAATGAATATGATTCTGTAATAAGTCAATGACATTATTTAAATCATTATACAGGAGGTTCGGACACATACGAAGCAAATTGGACCTAAGGTAAGGGAAATATCACAATCTCATTTTTATCCGAGATTGTTTATTCGTAAGTATTTACTGGGGTGTATTTTATCATCCACATCCATGTTTCATCAAAATGTAATATTATTTCCATCCACCTACAATTGTTTAAATCCATTTTTTACCCTTCGGTGAGTTTTTAGTAATATGTATGAAAGGAATCTTTTGTCGTACGAGGTACTTTTTGACTTTTCCGACAAAAGTACGAAGAATGTTTTTTTTTAACTTATACGGCACGAACGGATTTCTACTGTTTTATAAAGCCTTATTTTCATGAATCTTCCTCTAAAAGATTTCATGACTATTTTCAATAAAATCTCTTTCTTTTAAAGTTGCATGATGTTTTGTGAAAAGAAATTGATTTTGAAGAAGAAAGGATATTTTCCTCAAGAATTCAATTCAAGTGTTTTATCAAAATTATTTTCCATCTAAGATAATAAAGAGTTCTGTTTCTATCCATATTTTTACATTGATTTGACTATGTTGTGATGGAATTATGTTTATGAATTCCTTTATCTTATATGAATGGTTTTATGATGTCATGTTGTTTAAGAATCCCATTTTTATTACATGGGTTATGAAATGATGTATGATTTATGATTTTGTGGCACACATAAGAAAGGATTCATTAAGAGATGGGTGGGACCTATATCTCCCTCCAATGCATTGGGTAAAGATTTTATATCTCATGAGATAGACATGGCTGGAATGGTAGGTTATACCGGTTCAGTGAAACAGGACTGAAACGAGGATTACTCGATTCAGAAAGGGACTTTGTCCACTAAGATAGTCTTGGCAATGAGTCTTGACTAACAAGAAATGATTCTCTATGATTATGTGTGTATGCCACAATGAGTAATGTTTTAAGTTATGATTTCATTTCACTACTATGATTTATCCCATGTTATGAAATTATGCTCTCTTTTGCAGGTTAAGATTTCCAAAAATGTTATGTTCTTATGAAAATTATGTGATTGATATTTCCTTTGTTTACCCTTACTGAGCATTTGAGCTCACCCTTTTATGTTTTCTTTTCCCCAGGATATAAAGAAAGGTTTTAGGTAGAAAAAAGGGATGACCTTTATGGGAGATATTGAAGAACTTTCACCACGACTAGAAGATTACGTTCCGAGTTTCCAAAGACACTAAACTATTACGATCCTTTAGTGTGTGTTTTTGTTATGTACTAAGTATTCCGCAAATGTAATGTAATGTCCATGTACGATAGGCTTCGGGTCTTTACAGTTGGTATCAGAGGAAAGGTTTAGTCAACCTTTGGAAACTAGGATGCGAAAACGTTAGTGAGATCCCTAGAGATATTTCTGAGGTATGTCTAGGGATGCCCCTAAGGATAAGTATACGTATAGGATATAGTTCTAGAACTATGGTAACGATATTAGATTAAACCAAAGATGATAGATATTTTAGTTACTCCCCCTTTATTACGATTTTTTCATCTAACACTATTTTGTTTGGGTTTTAGAAAATGGCTGGAAACAAGATGATTCACAATAATGGAGGATATGATGGACAATGGAATGATATTCTTCATGAGCAACCAAATGAAATGGGATTTGGATGTCCAAACATCATTATTATGCCGAATCAGCAATCTCAAAACATGATCAATAAAGTAAAATTTGGTATGTTTCCTGACTCGACTAATAAGAGAAAGATGGAGTTCCATGATGATCATAGAGGAAAGAAAGTTCAGTTTCCCCTATGTAAATAATGTGGGAAGAGGCATCAAGGAGAATGTTTCAGGGGAACAGGAAGATGCTTTGGGTGTGGAAAAGAAGGACACAAAGCAAGTAAGTGCAAAGGAAAAGGGTCAGTTAACACCATGGATGAGGATAATGGTATTGCTACGACATCAAAATTGGTTAAGTGTTTTAAATGTGGAATGTATGGGCATTATGCAAACAAATGCCCTAAGGGAAAGACTCATGAAGAGAATCAGTATGGTCATATGGGTAGTATTTATGTGGATGATGATGAAGAGACTACAAATGATATGTGAGATGAAAGAATTTTTGAAGCTCGGTCAATGGTTTGAGAATGTAGTGGAATGATTACATGTTTATCATGTGTAATTTTGGAATAAAGAGACATCTATGGATTGTTACACTGTTGTCTTTCCTTGTGTTTTGAAAGTGTATGATTAATGTTACCAGTATCCATGAAAGGGTATCCAGATAATTTTGGAATGTAGATGATATGCGCATAATGAAGGGATAAGGAGAAAATTAAATGTTTGATAGTATTCATGAGCTCATGATTGATATAAGGACTAAGTGATATCATGGTTTGAGTATATAGAATTTTGAGGATTTTGGTATGTGGAAAGTGTTAACTTTTAACTGCACTCATGTTTTCACTAAGGTATTCAAGAGAATACACGATTAAGGACTTTGAATGTTTGGAATGTGACCTACAAGACATATCTTATGATATGTGGGGATCAACGACAGTATTAAATCTCTGGTAATCGATGTCACTATATTATGAGAGTGGAATGAAGTATAAGCCTAAAGATTAGACTGGATTATGTTGGACATAAGTTAGTATTGTTTGAGGATAGAAGATTTTCGATATTATTGATGGGATGTTATAGTAACGTAGTTTTAGAAAAAGGACAACCTGCAGGACGGGCGACAGCCCATCGCTTCGGACAAGGCTGTAGGAATCGAACCCACAACCGAAGTGCGACTGGCCTTTATCGCCTACCACTGGCCTACAGGAAGTCCCTGTTTAGTAGAAACTAGTTTTATTATATTAAGCAGTATGATATGTGATGTATAAGTTCATTTTAGGAACTATATATGATTAATCTCACTATATATCGATTTATGCATATAATGTTTGCTAACCTTTTGTTTGAGACAGATGGAATGACCCGTCATTCTATCACATGATCTGCTAACACTTCACGAATAACAAATTCAACTTCATTTATTTAAGAGATGAAGTGGAAATTGTTCAAGGCACGAACAACAGTGATATTGTACCAAAATAAAGTAAGTATTTATTGTAATTCAAATTTTCAACTTTAGGGAAATGATCTTGAAAACCAAAAATGTTGTCCTAGTGATCTTATACCTGATGAATCAGATGGTACCTTATATCATCACAAATCTATGGATTTGTGATTACTGGCTTTTCCATAGCCATGTTCTCTACCACTCTCCATCAGAACATGATGGTTAGATTTCTCTTCCATATCCATATTTTCACCTATGTGGAAACCCAGTGATTAGTTTATTTGGGTAATCGTTACATTTCATACTTTAGTTTTTAAAGCCAAGTTTTGGTATTCCCTTTTACGATGTGGGTTTCTATTAAAGAAACTTTCGAATAGTAAACTATTTATAACCCCGACGAATTTCGAGGGCGAAACTCATTTTAAGGGGGGTAGAATGTAACAACCCGAGATTTTATGAAAAATATTCTTTTTTTTATTTTACTAATGTTTTGTGTTATACGATACACCAAAAGGAGCTTGCACAACACGCATCCTTGACTTGCCTTGCATTACACGCAATCACGACCTTCCTCGATAGCGTGTGTAATACGCAATACCGAGTTTCACTAAACAACGATATGCTAGCCGTTATGAATAGTAATAACCACTTTTTAAATTCTGTAAATCTTATTTTTCAAAATGAACTTCATTTTTGGATTCGGAGTATCGAATTTAGCCTAAGGTGAAATTTTGGTACTTTTCGGATAACTTTCATATTCTAATGAATAGTGAAAATTAATAAATTTTAATTAAAAACAACTTTTTTAATCGAAATAATTAATAGTGATAAATTATTAATTTGAGTGGTTTTAAAGTATATTTAGAATATATTTTTACAATTTAATACAATGTTGGTCATTGTTTGTAATTTCACATTTAAACCAGACATAATCAAGTGTCAATCTTTTGATAGATTTTGTTTCTTAAAAAAACACGCTATTTGTTTTAACAGCGGGATTTAATTATAAAATTAATTAATGCAACTTCTATGTTATGAATTTGGTAAAATAGACTTCATTTTTGAATTCGGAATATGAAATATAGCTTAGGATGAAATTTTGGCATTTTTCTGAATACTTTCAATTTTTGATGAATAGTGAAACCATTAAGTGGTAGGTTAAAAACGGAATTTTGCATAAAACTTAATTTTACCGCTTCTGTGAATGGAATTTCGAAAATCCGAGAGACACGGTTAATATCAAGGACTAAAATGTGGTTCAATGAGATGAAAATAATTTTTTGGTGAATAGTAACTTTTTACTTTTTTTACCACGGTTAATAGTAAATAGGGTAACTAAGGGTAAATATGATATTAATATTACCCTAACACATGTCCTAATTCTATTTAACAAGTGTAATTCGACCAAAAACAAACTTAGGAATAAAATATGACCATTTAGGCCCACTTGGATTAGATTAGGACATTTATTATTAATTTATTTAAAGAAGGGTTAAAATAGTTAAAATCAAAGTTTAATAAGTAAATCATTTTTAATATGGGGTTATACATAAGCTAAATTCGACTATAAATATTCATTAGAAAGATAAAAAGATTTCCTACATGATGGTATTTTATTTGTAATTTTTAGACAGCATATAATATAATTTATTTATGACACAAAGATGATGCAGTAATTATCTTATTAATGAAATATTGACATAATTGATAATATAAATACCAAAATAAATGTAATTTAAGACTTTTTATGAATTCCACTAATTTTCTAGGTTACTATGATATATTAGTGTTGATTTAATCAACTTGGTTCGAATATATAATTCTGTTATGACTTTCAAAAAAATCATATATCAAATAGTGTCAAAATTGACACAAAATAGTTTTTAAATCAAATATTATATTATTAATTGTTATTTTATTCCTAAAAATCTATGGTTCGGCCAAATGACTTAGATAAGGATATATGTATTAATAATATACAATTTGGGGTTCGTTTGGCATGTTATAGTAAGTGTATTAACCATATAGTGAAAGAAAACAAAAAGACACGGTAAAAGTTAAATTATTTAACTTAGAGTTAAATCTAATTGATAAGGTTTAAAATAAGATCCAAACATGTATAAATTTGATTGGTTGATGATATTACAACCCTATCTCATCTAAGCTTCGAATATGAGTCATTTTTGGAGGTTTTTAAGTGGGGTTATATTTATTATAAATTAATATATTTAAGAATTCCTAAGGTGCCCCTCTCCTCCCTTATAAAAGGACACCTCCTCCCCCTCCTCCTCACACCAATTTGAGCACTCAAGCTCGGCCAACCCCTGCCAAAATCCCTTATCCACTTCCCTAGCAACATCCTAGAGGTTCTGGTCTTCCTCAAAGACCAATTCTAGTGCCCTAAGAGGAGGTCTCAAAGAGGCACTTCAAAGAAGAGGTAATTACCGTTATCAATTCTTTCATCTTTATTTCTTCTTCCACTTCTTCTTCTTAGGTTGTTTCATTATGAAGTAATAACATCAGTATCACTCATATACTGATATGTTATTATAAGTATGAAACAACCCTATTTCACCATCTATCCATCCTACGGAAAAAGAAATCACCGCGCGTGCGTACGTACGGAATACCGTCTCCACGCCGTGGTGTAATCTATTTTCCACCACCACCTTACATGGATGGGTATAATGGTGTAAAGAATAACTATACATAGTTATTACAACATCATAATGATTCTGATATATTTTATAATCCACTCCAATTCAATTCAATATTTATAGAAATGATATCATCGCTCGTGCGTACGTACGGAATACCGTCTCCACGACGCGATGAGATTCATTCTCCATGTTAACCATTTAAGAATGATTATAATGTATATATAAGAAATAATAATGAAATACATGACATTATAAAGCTACTGGATTTATGTATATATATATACATATGTATGTCATCTACTTACTTCCATTTCAAGACAATAAGGAAAGAAAAACAGCGTTCATGCGTACGTACGGACTACCGTCTCCATGAACGGTGTTTTTCATTTTATTTATCTATCTATTATATATATATATATACTGAATATATATGATATATAAATCATATTTTATATTCTGGAAGTAAGTAAATCATGATATAAGTAATAATGATGTCAAGAACAACAAGTCAAAACACCTACGATAAATGAAACGATTTTACCCAAAACGCTTCTTTAACATGGAATTTACAAAAGAACGGGTAATATAATGTCATAAGTGAACCATATATGATATCATAACAATGAATATGATTCTGTAATAAGTCAATGACATTATTTAAATCATTATACAGGAGGTTCGGACACATACGAAGCAAATTGGACCTAAGGTAAGGGAAATATCACAATCTCATTTTTATCCGAGATTGTTTATTCGTAAGTATTTACTGGGGTGTATTTTATCATCCACATCCATGTTTCATCAAAATGTAATATTATTTCCATCCACCTACAATTGTTTAAATCCATTTTTTACCCTTCGGTGAGTTTTTAGTAATATGTATGAAAGGAATCTTTTGTCGTACGAGGTACTTTTTGACTTTTCCGACAAAAGTACGAAGAATGTTTTTTTTTAACTTATACGGCACGAACGGATTTCTACTGTTTTATAAAGCCTTATTTTCATGAAGCTTCCTCTAAAAGATTTCATGACTATTTTCAATAAAATCTCTTTCTTTTAAAGTTGCATGATGTTTTGTGAAAAGAAATTGATTTTGAAGAAGAAAGGATATTTTCCTCAAGAATTCAATTCAAGTGTTTTATCAAAATTATTTTCCATCTAAGATAATAAAGAGTTCTGTTTCTATCCATATTTTTACATTGATTTGACTATGTTGTGATGGAATTATGTTTATGAATTCCTTTATCTTATATGAATGGTTTTATGATGTCATGTTGTTTAAGAATCCCATTTTTATTACATGGGTTATGAAATGATGTATGATTTATGATTTTGTGGCACACATAAGAAAGGATTCATTAAGAGATGGGTGGGACCTATATCTCCCTCCAATGCATTGGGTAAAGATTTTATATCTCATGAGATAGACATGGCTGGAATGGTAGGTTATACCGGTTCAGTGAAACAGGACTGAAACGAGGATTACTCGATTCAGAAAGGGACTTTGTCCACTAAGATAGTCTTGGCAATGAGTCTTGACTAACAAGAAATGATTCTCTATGATTATGTGTGTATGCCACAATGAGTAATGTTTTAAGTTATGATTTCATTTCACTACTATGATTTATCCCATGTTATGAAATTATGCTCTCTTTTGCAGGTTAAGATTTCCAAAAATGTTATGTTCTTATGAAAATTATGTGATTGATATTTCCTTTGTTTACCCTTACTGAGCATTTGAGCTCACCCTTTTATGTTTTCTTTTCCCCAGGATATAAAGAAAGGTTTTAGGTAGAAAAAAGGGATGACCTTTATGGGAGATATTGAAGAACTTTCACCACGACTAGAAGATTACGTTCCGAGTTTCCAAAGACACTAAACTATTACGATCCTTTAGTGTGTGTTTTTGTTATGTACTAAGTATTCCGCAAATGTAATGTAATGTCCATGTACGATAGGCTTCGGGTCTTTACAGTTGGTATCAGAGGAAAGGTTTAGTCAACCTTTGGAAACTAGGATGCGAAAACGTTAGTGAGATCCCTAGAGATATTTCTGAGGTATGTCTAGGGATGCCCCTAAGGATAAGTATACGTATAGGATATAGTTCTAGAACTATGGTAACGATATTAGATTAAACCAAAGATGATAGATATTTTAGTTACTCCCCCTTTATTACGATTTTTTCATCTAACACTATTTTGTTTGGGTTTTAGAAAATGGCTGGAAACAAGATGATTCACAATAATGGAGGATATGATGGACAATGGAATGATATTCTTCATGAGCAACCAAATGAAATGGGATTTGGATGTCCAAACATCATTATTATGCCGAATCAGCAATCTCACAACATGATCAATAAAGTAAAATTTGGTATGTTTCCTGACTCGACTAATAAGAGAAAGATGGAGTTCCATGATGATCATAGAGGAAAGAAAGTTCAGTTTCCCCTATGTAAATCATGTGGGAAGAGGCATCAAGGAGAATGTTTCAGGGGAACAGGAAGATGCTTTGGGTGTGGAAAAGAAGGACACAAAGCAAGTAAGTGCAAAGGAAAAGGGTCGGTTAACACCATGGATGAGGATAATGGTATTGCTACGACATCAAAATTGGTTAAGTGTTTTAAATGTGGAATGTATGGGCATTATGCAAACAAATGCCCTAAGGGAAAGACTCATGAAGAGAATCAGTATGGTCATATGGGTAGTATTTATGTGGATGATGATGAAGAGACTACAAATGATATGTGAGATGAAAGAATTTTTGAAGCTCGGTCAATGGTTTGAGAATGTAGTGGAATGATTACATGTTTATCATGTGTAATTTTGGAATAAAGAGACATCTATGGATTGTTACACTGTTGTCTTTCCTTGTGTTTTGAAAGTGTATGATTAATGTTACCAGTATCCATGAAAGGGTATCCAGATAATTTTGGAATGTAGATGATATGCGCATAATGAAGGGATAAGGAGAAAATTAAATGTTTGATAGTATTCATGAGCTCATGATTGATATAAGGACTAAGTGATATCATGGTTTGAGTATATAGAATTTTGAGGATTTTGGTATGTGGAAAGTGTTAACTTTTAACTGCACTCATGTTTTCACTAAGGTATTCAAGAGAATACACGATTAAGGACTTTGAATGATTGGAATGTGACCTACAAGACATATCTTATGATATGTGGGGATCAACGACAGTATTAAATCTCTGGTAATCGATGTCACTATATTATGAGAGTGGAATGAAGTATAAGCCTAAAGATTAGACTGGATTATGTTGGACATAAGTTAGTATTGTTTGAGGATAGAAGATTTTCGATATTATTGATGGGATGTTATAGTAACGTAGTTTTAGAAAAAGGACAACCTGCAGGACGGGCGACAGCCCATCGCTTCGGACAAGGCTGTAGGAATCGAACCCACAACCGAAGTGCGACTGGCCTTTATCGCCTACCACTGGCCTACAGGAAGTCCCTGTTTAGTAGAAACTAGTTTTATTATATTAAGCAGTATGATATGTGATGTATAAGTTCATTTTAGGAACCATATATGATTAATCTCACTATATATCGATTTATGCATATAATGTTTGCTAACCTTTTGTTTGAGACAGATGGAATGACCCGTCATTCTATCACATGATCTGCTAACACTTCACGAATAACAAATTCAACTTCATTTATTTAAGAGATGAAGTGGAAATTGTTCAAGGCACGAACAACAGTGATATTGTACCAAAATAAAGTAAGTATTTATTGTAATTCAAATTTTCAACTTTAGGGAAATGATCTTGAAAACCAAAAATGTTGTCCTAGTGATCTTATACCTGATGAATCAGATGGTACCTTATATCATCACAAATCTATGGATTTGTGATTACTGGCTTTTCCATAGCCATGTTCTCTACCACTCTCCATCAGAACATGATGGTTAGATTTCTCTTCCATATCCATATTTTCACCTATGTGGAAACCCAGTGATTAGTTTATTTGGGTAATCGTTACATTTCATACATTAGTTTTTAAAGCCAAGTTTTGGTATTCCCTTTTACGATGTGGGTTTCTATTAAAGAAACTTTCAAATAGTAAACCATTTATAACCCCGACGAATTTCGAGGGCGAAACTCATTTTAAGGGGGGTAGAATGTAACAACCCGAGATTTTATGAAAAATATTCTTTTTTTTATTTTACTAATGTTTTGTGTTATACGATACACCAAAAGGAGCTTGCACAACACGCATCCTTGACTTGCCTTGCATTACACGCAATCACGACCTTCCTCGATAGCGTGTGTAATACGCAATACCGAGTTTCACTAAACAACGATATGCTAGCCGTTATGAATAGTAATAACCACTTTTTAAATTCTGTAAATCTTATTTTTCAAAATGAACTTCATTTTTGGATTCGGAGTATCGAATTTAGCCTAAGGTGAAATTTTGGTACTTTTCGGATAACTTTCATATTCTAATGAATAGTGAAAATTAATAAATTTTAATTAAAAACAACTTTTTTAATCGAAATAATTAATAGTGATAAATTATTAATTTGAGTGGTTTTAAAGTATATTTAGAATATATTTTTACAATTTAATACAATGTTGGTCATTGTTTGTAATTTCACATTTAAACCAGACATAATCAAGTGTCAATCTTTTGATAGATTTTGTTTCTTAAAAAAACACGCTATTTGTTTTAACAGCGGGATTTAATTATAAAATTAATTAATGCAACTTCTATGTTATGAATTTGGTAAAATAGACTTCATTTTTGAATTCGGAATATGAAATATAGCTTAGGATGAAATTTTGGCATTTTTCTGAATACTTTCAATTTTTGATGAATAGTGAAACCACTAAGTGGTAGGTTAAAAACGGAATTTTGCATAAAACTTAATTTTACCGCTTCTGTGAATGGAATTTCGAAAATCCGAGAGACACGGTTAATATCAAGGACTAAAATGTGGTTCAATGAGATGAAAATAATTTTTTGGTGAATAGTAACTTTTTACTTTTTTTACCACGGTTAATAGTAAATAGGGTAACTAAGGGTAAATATGATATTAATATTACCCTAACACATGTCCTAATTCTATTGAACAAGTGTAATTCGACCAAAAACAAACTTAGGAATAACATATGACCATTTAGGCCCACTTGGATTAGATTAGGACATTTATTATTAATTTATTTAAAGAAGGGTTAAAATAGTTAAAATCAAAGTTTAATAAGTAAATCATTTTTAATATGGGGTTATACATAAGCTAAATTCGACTATAAATATTCATTAGAAAGCTAAAAAGATTTCCTACATGATGGTATTTTATTTGTAATTTTTAGACAGCATATAATATAATTTATTTATGACACAAAGATGATGCAGTAATTATCTTATTAATGAAATATTGACATAATTGATAATATAAATACCAAAATAAATGTAATTTAAGACTTTTTATGAATTCCACTAATTTTCTAGGTTACTATGATATATTAGTGTTGATTTAATCAACTTGGTTCGAATATATAATTCTGTTATGACTTTCAAAAAAATCATATATCAAATAGTGTCAAAATTGACACAAAATAGTTTTTAAATCAAATATTATATTATTAATTGTTATTTTATTCCTAAAAATCTAAGGTTCGGCCAAATGACTTAGATAAGGATATATGTATTAATAATATACAATTTGGGGTTCGTTTGGCATGTTATAGTAAGTGTATTAACCATATAGTGAAAGAAAACAAAAAGACACGGTAAAAGTTAAATTATTTAACTTAGAGTTAAATCTAATTGATAAGGTTTAAAATAAGATCCAAACATGTATAAATTTGATTGGTTGATGATATTACAACCCTATCTCATCTAAGCTTTGAATATGAGTCATTTTTGGAGGTTTTTAAGTGGGGTTATATTTATTATAAATTAATATTTTTAAGAATTCCTAAGGTGCCCCTCTCCTCCCTTATAAAAGGACACCTCCTCCCCCTCCTCCTCACACCAATTTGAGCACTCAAGCTCGGCCAACCCCTGCCAAAATCCCGTATCCACTTCCCTAGCAACATCCTAGAGGTTCTGGTCTTCCTCAAAGACCAATTCTAGTGCCCTAAGAGGAGGTCTCAAAGAGGCACTTCAAAGAAGAGGTAATTACCGTTATCAATTCTTTCATCTTTATTTCTTCTTCCACTTCTTCTTCTTAGGTTGTTTCATTATGAAGTAATAACATCAGTATCACTCATATACTGATATGTTATTATAAGTATTAAACAACCCTATTTCACCATCTATCCATCCTACGGAAAAAGAAATCACCGCGCGTGCGTACGTACGGAATACCGTCTCCACGCCGTGGTGTAATCTATTTTCCACCACCACCTTACATGGATGGGTATAATGGTGTAAAGAATAACTATACATAGTTATTACAACATCATAATGATTCTGATATATTTTATAATCCACTCCAATTCAATTCAATATTTATAGAAATGATATCATCGCTCGTGCGTACGTACGGAATACCGTCTCCACGACGCGATGAGATTCATTCTCCATGTTAACCATTTAAGAATGATTATAATGTATATATAAGAAATAATAATGAAATACATGACATTATAAAGCTACTGGATTTATGTATATATATATACATATGTATGTCATCTACTTACTTCCATTTCAAGACAATAAGGAAAGAAAAACAGCGTTCATGCGTACGTACGGACTACCGTCTCCATGAACGGTGTTTTTCATTTTATTTATCTATCTATTATATATATATATATACTGAATATATATGATATATAAATCATATTTTATATTCTGGAAGTAAGTAAATCATGATATAAGTAATAATGATGTCAAGAACAACAAGTCAAAACACCTACGATAAATGAAACGATTTTACCCAAAACGCTTCTTTAACATGGAATTTACAAAAGAACGGGTAATATAATGTCATAAGTGAACCATATATGATATCATAACAATGAATATGATTCTGTAATAAGTCAATGACATTATTTAAATCATTATACAGGAGGTTCGGACACATACGAAGCAAATTGGACCTAAGGTAAGGGAAATATCACAATCTCATTTTTATCCGAGATTGTTTATTCGTAAGTATTTACTGGGGTGTATTTTATCATCCACATCCATGTTTCATCAAAATGTAATATTATTTCCATCCACCTACAATTGTTTAAATCCATTTTTTACCCTTCGGTGAGTTTTTAGTAATATGTATGAAAGGAATCTTTTGTCGTACGAGGTACTTTTTGACTTTTCCGACAAAAGTACGAAGAATGTTTTTTTTAACTTATACGGCACGAACGGATTTCTACTGTTTTATAAAGCCTTATTTTCATGAAGATTCCTCTAAAAGATTTCATGACTATTTTCAATAAATTCTCTTTCTTTTAAAGTTGCATGATGTTTTGTGAAAAGAAATTGATTTTGAAGAAGAAAGGATATTTTCCTCAAGAATTCAATTCAAGTGTTTTATCAAAATTATTTTCCATCTAAGATAATAAAGAGTTCTGTTTCTATCCATATTTTTACATTGATTTGACTATGTTGTGATGGAATTATGTTTATGAATTCCTTTATCTTATATGAATGGTTTTATGATGTCATGTTGTTTAAGAATCCCATTTTTATTACATGGGTTATGAAATGATGTATGATTTATGATTTTGTGGCACACATAAGAAAGGATTCATTAAGAGATGGGTGGGACCTATATCTCCCTCCAATGCATTGGGTAAAGATTTTATATCTCATGAGATAGACATGGCTGGAATGGTAGGTTATACCGGTTCAGTGAAACAGGACTGAAACGAGGATTACTCGATTCAGAAAGGGACTTTGTCCACTAAGATAGTCTTGGCAATGAGTCTTGACTAACAAGAAATGATTCTCTATGATTATGTGTGTATGCCACAATGAGTAATGTTTTAAGTTATGATTTCATTTCACTACTATGATTTATCCCATGTTATGAAATTATGCTCTCTTTTGCAGGTTAAGATTTCCAAAAATGTTATGTTCTTATGAAAATTATGTGATTGATATTTCCTTTGTTTACCCTTACTGAGCATTTGAGCTCACCCTTTTATGTTTTCTTTTCCCCAGGATATAAAGAAAGGTTTTAGGTAGAAAAAAGGGATGACCTTTATGGGAGATATTGAAGAACTTTCACCACGACTAGAAGATTACGTTCCGAGTTTCCAAAGACACTAAACTATTACGATCCTTTAGTGTGTGTTTTTGTTATGTACTAAGTATTCCACAAATGTAATGTAATGTCCATGTACGATAGGCTTCGGGTCTTTACAGTTGGTATCAGAGGAAAGGTTTAGTCAACCTTTGGAAACTAGGATGCGAAAACGTTAGTGAGATCCCTAGAGATATTTCTGAGGTATGTCTAGGGATGCCCCTAAGGATAAGTATACGTATAGGATATAGTTCTAGAACTATGGTAACGATATTAGATTAAACCAAAGATGATAGATATTTTAGTTACTCCCCCTTTATTACGATTTTTTCATCTAACACTATTTTGTTTGGGTTTTAGAAAATGGCTGGAAACAAGATGATTCACAATAATGGAGGATATGATGGAAAATGGAATGATATTCTTCATGAGCAACCAAATGAAATGGGATTTGGATGTCCAAACATCATTATTAGGCCGAATCAGCAATCTCACAACATGATCAATAAAGTAAAATTTGGTATGTTTCCTGACTCGACTAATAAGAGAAAGATGGAGTTCCATGATGATCATAGAGGAAAGAAAGTTTAGTTTCCCCTATGTAAATCATGTGGGAAGAGGCATCAAGGAGAATGTTTCAGGGGAACTGGAAGATGCTTTGGGTGTGGAAAAGAAGGACACAAAGCAAGTAAGTGCAAAGGAAAAGGGTCGGTTAACACCATGGATGAGGATAATGGTATTGCTACGACATCAAAATTGGTTAAGTGTTTTAAATGTGGAATGTATGGGCATTATGCAAACAAATGCCCTAAGGGAAAGACTCATGAAGAGAATCAGTATGGTCATATGGGTAGTATTTATGTGGATGATGATGAAGAGACTACAAATGATATGTGAGATGAAAGAATTTTTGAAGCTCGGTCAATGGTTTGAGAATGTAGTGGAATGATTACATGTTTATCATGTGTAATTTTGGAATAAAGAGACATCTATGGATTGTTACACTGTTGTCTTTCCTTGTGTTTTGAAAGTGTATGATTAATGTTACCAGTATCCATGAAAGGGTATCCAGATAATTTTGGAATGTAGATGATATGCGCATAATGAAGGGATAAGGAGAAAATTAAATGTTTGATAGTATTCATGAGCTCATGATTGATATAAGGACTAAGTGATATCATGGTTTGAGTATATAGAATTTTGAGGATTTTGGTATGTGGAAAGTGTTAACTTTTAACTGCACTCATGTTTTCACTAAGGTATTCAAGAGAATACACGATTAAGGACTTTGAATGTTTGGAATGTGACCTACAAGACATATCTTATGATATGTGGGGATCAACGACAGTATTAAATCTCTGGTAATCGATGTCACTATATTATGAGAGTGGAATGAAGTATAAGCCTAAAGATTAGACTGGATTATGTTGGACATAAGTTAGTATTGTTTGAGGATAGAAGATTTTCGATATTATTGATGGGATGTTATAGTAACGTAGTTTTAGAAAAAGGACAACCTGCAGGACGGGCGACATCCCATCGCTTCGGACAAGGCTGTAGGAATCGAACCCACAACCGAAGTGCGACTGGCCTTTATCGCCTACCACTGGCCTACAGGAAGTCCCTGTTTAGTAGAAACTAGTTTTATTATATTAAGCAGTATGATATGTGATGTATAAGTTCATTTTAGGAACCATATATGATTAATCTCACTATATATCGATTTATGCATATAATGTTTGCTAACCTTTTGTTTGAGACAGATGGAATGACCCGTCATTCTATCACATGATCTGCTAACACTTCACGAATAACAAATTCAACTTCATTTATTTAAGAGATGAAGTGGAAATTGTTCAAGGCACGAACAACAGTGATATTGTACCAAAATAAAGTAAGTATTTATTGTAATTCAAAATTTCAACTTTAGGGAAACGATCTTGAAAACCAAAAATGTTGTCCTAGTGATCTTATACCTGATGAATCAGATGGTACCTTATATCATCACAAATCTATGGATTTGTGATTACTGGCTTTTCCATAGCCATGTTCTCTACCACTCTCCATCAGAACATGATGGTTAGATTTCTCTTCCATATCCATATTTTCACCTATGTGGAAACCCAGTGATTAGTTTATTTGGGTAATCGTTACATTTCATACTTTAGTTTTTAAAGCCAAGTTTTGGTATTCCCTTTTACGATGTGGGTTTCTATTAAAGAAACTTTCGAATAGTAAACTATTTATAACCCCGACGAATTTCGAGGGCGAAACTCATTTTAAGGGGGGTAGAATGTAACAACCCGAGATTTTATGAAAAATATTCTTTTTTTTATTTTACTAATGTTTTGTGTTATACGATACACCAAAAGGAGCTTGCACAACACGCATCCTTGACTTGCCTTGCATTACACGCAATCACGACCTTCCTCGATAGCGTGTGTAATACGCAATACCGAGTTTCACTAAACAACGATATGCTAGCCATTATGAATAGTAATAACCACTTTTTAAATTCTGTAAATCTTATTTTTCAAAATGAACTTCATTTTTGGATTCGGAGTATCGAATTTAGCCTAAGGTGAAATTTTGGTACTTTTCGGATAACTTTCATATTCTAATGAATAGTGAAAATTAATAAATTTTAATTAAAAACAACTTTTTTAATCGAAATAATTAATAGTGATAAATTATTAATTTGAGTGGTTTTAAAGTATATTTAGAATATATTTTTACAATTTAATACAATGTTGGTCATTGTTTGTAATTTCACATTTAAACCAGACATAATCAAGTGTCAATCTTTTGATAGATTTTGTTTCTTAAAAAAACACGCTATTTGTTTTAACAGCGGGATTTAATTATAAAATTAATTAATGCAACTTCTATGTTATGAATTTGGTAAAATAGACTTCATTTTTGAATTCGGAATATGAAATATAGCTTAGGATGAAATTTTGGCATTTTTCTGAATACTTTCAATTTTTGATGAATAGTGAAACCACTAAGTGGTAGGTTAAAAACGGAATTTTGCATAAAACTTAATTTTACCGCTTCTGTGAATGGAATTTCGAAAATCCGAGAGACACGGTTAATATCAAGGACTAAAATGTGGTTCAATGAGATGAAAATAATTTTTTGGTGAATAGTAACTTTTTACTTTTTTTACCACGGTTAATAGTAAATAGGGTAACTAAGGGTAAATATGATATTAATATTACCCTAACACATGTCTTAATTCTATTGAACAAGTGTAATTCGACCAAAAACAAACTTAGGAATAAAATATGACCATTTAGGCCCACTTGGATTAGATTAGGACATTTATTATTAATTTATTTAAAGAAGGGTTAAAATAGTTAAAATCAAAGTTTAATAAGTAAATCATTTTTAATATGGGGTTATACATAAGCTAAATTCGACTATAAATATTCATTAGAAAGCTAAAAAGATTTCCTACATGATGGTATTTTATTTGTAATTTTTAGACAGCATATAATATAATTTATTTATGACACAAAGATGATGCAGTAATTATCTTATTAATGAAATATTGACATAATTGATAATATAAATACCAAAATAAATGTAATTTAAGACTTTTTATGAATTCCACTAATTTTCTAGGTTACTATGATATATTAGTGTTGATTTAATCAACTTGGTTCGAATATATAATTCTGTTATGACTTTAAAAAAAATCATATATCAAATAGTGTCAAAATTGACACAAAATAGTTTTTAAATCAAATATTATATTATTAATTGTTATTTTATTCCTAAAAATCTAAGGTTCGGCCAAATGACTTAGATAAGGATATATGTATTAATAATATACAATTTGGGGTTCGTTTGGCATGTTATAGTAAGTGTATTAACCATATAGTGAAAGAAAACAAAAAGACACGGTAAAAGTTAAATTATTTAACTTAGAGTTAAATCTAATTGATAAGGTTTAAAATAAGATCCAAACATGTATAAATTTGATTGGTTGATGAGATTACAACCCTATCTCATCTAAGATTCGAATATGAGTCATTTTTGGAGGTTTTTAAGTGGGGTTATATTTATTATAAATTAATATTTTTAAGAATTCCTAAGGTGCCCCTCTCCTCCCTTATAAAAGGACACCTCCTCCCCCTCCTCCTCACACCAATTTGAGCACTCAAGCTCGGCCAACCCCTGCCAAAATACCTTATCCACTTCCCTAGAAACATCCTAGAGGTTCTGGTCTTCCTCAAAGACCAATTCTAGTGCCCTAAGAGGAGGTCTCAAAGAGGCACTTCAAAGAAGAGGTAATTACCGTTATCAATTCTTTCATCTTTATTTCTTCTTCCACTTCTTCTTCTTAGGTTGTTTCATTATGAAGTAATAACATCAGTATCACTCATATACTGATATGTTATTATAAGTATGAAACAACCCTATTTCACCATCTATCCATCCTACGGAAAAAGAAATCACCGCGCGTGCGTACGTACGGAATACCGTCTCCACGCCGTGGTGTAATCTATTTTCCACCACCACCTTACATGGATGGGTATAATGGTGTAAAGAATAACTATACATAGTTATTACAACATCATAATGATTCTGATATATTTTATAATCCACTCCAATTCAATTCAATATTTATAGAAATGATATCATCGCTCGTGCGTACGTACGGAATACCGTCTCCACGACGCGATGAGATTCATTCTCCATGTTAACCATTTAAGAATGATTATAATGTATATATAAGAAATAATAATGAAATACATGACATTATAAAGCTACTGGATTTATGTATATATATATACATATGTATGTCATCTACTTACTTCCATTTCAAGACAATAAGGAAAGAAAAACAGCGTTCATGCGTACGTACGGACTACCGTCTCCATGAACGGTGTTTTTCATTTTATTTATCTATCTATTATATATATATATATACTGACTATATATGATATATAAATCATATTTTATATTCTGGAAGTAAGTAAATCATGATATAAGTAATAATGATGTCAAGAACAACAAGTCAAAACACCTACGATAAATGAAACGATTTTACCCAAAACGCTTCTTTAACATGGAATTTACAAAAGAACGGGTAATATAATGTCATAAGTGAACCATATATGATATCATAACAATGAATATGATTCTGTAATAAGTCAATGACATTATTTAAATCATTATACAGGAGGTTCGGACACATACGAAGCAAATTGGACCTAAGGTAAGGGAAATATCACAATCTCATTTTTATCCGAGATTGTTTATTCGTAAGTATTTACTGGGGTGTATTTTATCATCCACATCCATGTTTCATCAAAATGTAATATTATTTACATCCACCTACAATTGTTTAAATCCATTTTTTACCCTTCGGTGAGTTTTTAGTAATATGTATGAAAGGAATCTTTTGTCGTACGAGGTACTTTTTGACTTTTCCGACAAAAGTACGAAGAATGTTTTTTTTAACTTATACGGCACGAACGGATTTCTACTGTTTTATAAACCCTTATTTTCATGAAGCTTCCTCTAAAAGATTTCATGACTATTTTCAATAAAATCTCTTTCTTTTAAAGTTGCATGATGTTTTGTGAAAAGAAATTGATTTTGAAGAAGAAAGGATATTTTCCTCAAGAATTCAATTCAAGTGTTTTATCAAAATTATTTTCCATCTAAGATAATAAAGAGTTCTGTTTCTATCCATATTTTTACATTGATTTGACTATGTTGTGATGGAATTATGTTTATGAATTCCTTTATCTTATATGAATGGTTTTATGATGTCATGTTGTTTAAGAATCCCATTTTTATTACATGGGTTATGAAATGATGTATGATTTATGATTTTGTGGCACACATAAGAAAGGATTCATTAAGAGATGGGTGGGACCTATATCTCCCTCCAATGCATTGGGTAAAGATTTTATATCTCATGAGATAGACATGGCTGGAATGGTAGGTTATACCGGTTCAGTGAAACAGGACTGAAACGAGGATTACTCGATTCAGAAAGGGACTTTGTCCACTAAGATAGTCTTGGCAATGAGTCTTGACTAACAAGAAATGATTCTCTATGATTATGTGTGTATGCCACAATGAGTAATGTTTTAAGTTATGATTTCATTTCACTACTATGATTTATCCCATGTTATGAAATTATGCTCTCTTTTTCAGGTTAAGATTTCCAAAAATGTTATGTTCTTATGAAAATTATGTGATTGATATTTCCTTTGTTTACCCTTACTGAGCATTTGAGCTCACCCTTTTATGTTTTCTTTTCCCCAGGATATAAAGAAAGGTTTTAGGTAGAAAAAAGGGATGACCTTTATGGGAGATATTGAAGAACTTTCACCACGACTAGAATATTACGTTCCGAGTTTCCAAAGACACTAAACTATTACGATCCTTTAGTGTGTGTTTTTGTTATGTACTAAGTATTCCGCAAATGTAATGTAATGTCCATGTACGATAGGCTTCGGGTCTTTACAGAAACTGAAATTTTTGACATATTATATAAATAAAATAATTTAAATGTTATAATAAAATGAAAATGGTAATAAATTACCAAAATGTTTTAGAATATGATGTTAATTATTTGAAAATATAATTAAATAAAATAAATTTTTTTTGTATACATTTTAATCCTCATCTTCAAGTTAATATAATTAAAACACATTTTAACATCAATTTTTATTGCTTAAATTTTTAAAATGATATATTAATTAAATGAAAAGAAATAAAAGGGGCATTAATACCAAATTTTGAAATTATTATTATAAATTTTGAATCCATTTTTAGGTTAAAATTCTATAGGTTTAATAAATTATCTTTAATATAAGAATACAAAACACATGAAAAATAGTTTTTTTGGAAAATACATCATGTTAGGGTAAAAATAATTTCATTGTGAAGTAAACATTTAAATTTATTCCCATTATATTTTTGGTTAAATAAAAAAAATATTTTTTTATATATTCATATCAAGAAAAAATAAATTATATCTTCAAACCATGACACTAAATGAAAAACAATTTTTTTTTAATTTAAATTAAATATAACATATCTATATAAAAGCCAATCACTGGTTCCCAATTTCAAAATAACATTTATAAATAAATTATTTTAGGCATAAAAAATAAATTTCATCAATATCCTCAGAGAAAATTGGATCTTGGAAATTTTTATCTTTATTTTATTGTTTTATGCTATAATTTTAACCTTGTTTACCCAATTTTCACTTTTTACTAATGTGGTAAATTTTACCACAGTCACTATTCATAATTTCTAAAAATAAAACTGAAATATTGAAAAAATTTTAACCTCCTGATTCAAAATATGGAATAAATTTTTTAAATTTCAATTTCTAGAAGTCACATAAAATAATTTAAGATATAAACACAAAACAAAACAAAAAATAGTTTTTAGAAAAATTAGTTTTTATGCCAAAAAATGAACTTATATCCAAATCATGCATTATTCCTATTCAAATGTTATTAAGTAGAATATATATAATTTAATTATAATTTTTTAATTTGAGATAAAATTTATATAATAATGGGATTTTTAATGAAAATAAATGTTAGATTTTCATGAATTATTATATTTTAGTATTAACTAAAAAAATTAACTTTTCAAAAAAATGAAAAAAAATTACCCTAAGTTAATTTTGATATTATAATTTGAAAAATGGTATCCTTTTTATAGAATCATATTTTTAATAGAGACAATATTTTATGAAGTTATCTATGCATAAAAAGTAATAAAATAATTTTTCATGAATAATTTATTGAGAAAAATAAAATTAATTTACTAAAAAATTGAAAAATATTTATTTTGAATTACTAAATACATTTAGATTATGGGAAAAATTAGGACATATTTTTCATCTTATGGTTATTACAACTCATACCTTAACAGTTAGGTTATAATAGCCACATTTAAACAATAATATTTCATGCTTTTTTTATCCTCAGTTTTGAAACATGTATATGGTATCATAAAAAATGTTATTTTTAATATCTTATGTTGTTATACTGATCCTAGAATAGTATAGTGATTTCATGAAATGGAAAAGGGTATTCTCAGATGTTCCATTTTCCTAACTTATAAAAGGGGATAACTTCCACCCCTTTGTGATTATACTTCCCATTCAAATTTTCATTCAATGCCTACAAAAAATATATCTCATATTTTTTTCTCATTATTAAAACCTTGGATTATATATGTTATCTTAAGAATATGAATTCCCTAGAAATCTATAAGAGATGATCATTTCTCTAACATAATCATTACCATCTTCTTAATTTTTTTCCTAAAACATTATCTTCCAAATATATTATATCCATAACAATATAATTAAATAGGTATCACTACTATAATAATATATTACTATATGAATAATATAACCATTATTTATTCATTTCAATCCACTAATAAAAAGAAAAGTGTTGTTAGTTCACTACATGGACTACCGTCTCCACCCATTGATATCGTCAATTTTTCATCACCGCCATTCATTATTGATTAAAAGGATGTGATAGATGGATAATTATGATATATATAATAAAAATATGATTTTTTAATTTCTAATTATCATTTTCCTCTCAATCTCATAAAATGAAAACATTAATCATTTTTATTTGTAAACAATAACCTCTATGAGAAGTGAGTTTCATTTTTCCTCCCCACCCATCATGGTTAGACATAAAAATATTGTTAATATATAAATATTATTCCCATAACACCATATATATTTACTATATTATTATATTATTTTACAATTATTTCTACCATGGCCAGTATAAAAAAAGAGTTATAGAAAAAATGATATAATAACCACAAGTAAATGAAATAGGAAAGGAAATTTTTAAATAAATAAATATAAAATGATTGTAAATTTTATTTCTTAAATTATATAAATAATAATAAGGTTTATAATAAGATATATAATAAAATTATTTTGATTATTAAAGAAATTTTTTTAGTATGGGTAATCATTCTTGAAAAAGTTAAGGGTTTTTGACTTAAATTCCCTTCATTGAGACACATTTTTCATTATGGACCAATTTACATTTCTATGTTGTATATTAGTTTTTTATATTTTATCATTAATTGTATTATTTTCATAGTTCTTGATGTTTAATTTCATTATATATATATATATATCTTTTTATTTATTTTGATTTAAATATTACTCAAGTCAAAAGAGTTCTTTCTCAAGCACCCATCATTGAGGAATGCTTTGATATAAAAACCAATACTCATTTTTAATGTGTATCTACTTCCACAATTTCTTATAATATCATAAATAAGTGTTTAAATTTATAAATTCACTCTCATTAATACTCTTCCATTCTGTGGGCTATAATTGATGTCTTTCTAAAATATATAAGGGTATTTTACAAGTCAATATAATTTTTTGATTTATAATACTTCCATTTGACTATAGTCTTGAAATTCATATGGTATACCTACCTAATATTTTATGAGATCAATATGATTCAAATATTATTTATTATTTTTCTCTATTCATTTATTTAAAATTCATTAATGTTAAGAATAATTATCATACCTTTAACGGTGGTTTCCCCTATATGTCTATAATACCCCTCCACAAAAACATTCTAAATATTAGTTGGAAACATAATTAAGTGTTATGTCATGTGAAAATAATTATAAAAGTCTGATATTTTCTAAAAATGTTTTTTTAATTTTTATATGATGTTATATTAAAAAAAATGCGTTTTAAAACATAAAAATGGATCAATCCATCCTCCATCATGAAATATTAGTTACTTGTTCTATTTATTATTCCCCATTTAATGAAATATATTTCTCAAGTAGCATATATATATTTTTTATATTTATTTTACATATATACATATTTAATTAGTATTTGTCATTTCTATGGATTAACGTGTTTAATTTTTCATCAAAATTCCCACTATTAAGTAATCCCAATTTAAGAGAGATTTATTATTTCTTATCTAAAATTTATAATTACCCCCATAATTTTTTTTACATTTATTATCTTTAAAAACAAATCATTTTTTATAGATAACGTATGATTTTCAATTATACGTTTTATGAAAAATAATACGGTATTCCCTTTATAAATTGATCCATTACTTATTACAAAAATCAGCACTACAGTGGTTTGCCTTTATTTATTCTTCTCTTAAATCACTCTTGTGAATTTAATACACCAAAAATACATATTCATGACCTATATACCTTTTTAAATTATAAAATTTCAATGGATTTAATTCCATCTTCACTTTTGAATTCATATGAATTAGTTATTAATTATGTATTGAATTGTAATTATGAAACCCACTTCCTTCTCATGTTTTTTATTATTCATATGATCTATATATAGTTTACTTTGTTAATATGGTACGAAAATGTATGATTTTAATTTATGAGATGCATGAGACCATAATTATATAATCCTACAATGTGTTGGGTAAATATTTCTATCTCATGATATGTTAAGTAAAGGATTTAGAAGTGAACCTAATCCATAATGGGACTTCGTAAACATTATGATAATAGTATTGGGAGTGAAAAATGAAATATTTTTATGATATCATGTTTTATATTGTTTCAATATGTTTAGGATATTATGATGTTATGATATCATTTCTGTAGAAACCCTCACTTTATAAACATTAAAATTACATAACTTTTGAGGAATAATTAAACAATATAAAAATAAACCCCAAGGACTGTAATTAGTATAATTACATTGGAAACATGGAAACATAAACAATGTTACATAAGGTAACCAGATTATCTTCCACTAGGTTCTTCATGACTAGAACTCTTCTTAGACACATCAAAAATAATACATATCGTCGTACCCTGGGGAAGGAAAAATAAAAAGGGGTGAACTCAAATGCTTAGTAATGGTAAACAAGGGAGACATATAATAATAAACATGAGAATAAGGGTACGATATCTTGATCATGATAATATAATATCATACCCTAAATATCAAAGATCATATACATGAAACATGGCACAAAGCTTGGTTGTTCATAAGACATGAATCAAAAGGAATTAAAGGACATAATCCATGAAAGGATAACATAGGATTAAGACAAGGAATTTTGGAAATACATAATAATATACTAATTTCCATGGTATCCAAGGCATCAATTCCAAGGCCATCATAGTGGGAAAATTCCATTACTAAACTGGGTGAACCCCAGTTCTAGCCCAATATTATTTAATCGAGCCCACTATTACTGAACAGAGTAAACCCTCATTCCAGCCCTATATTACTGAACTGATTAAACCCTCACTCCAACCCATCCTATCTCATGAGATATAAATATTTACACAATTCATTTTAGGGAGATATATATACCATTAGTCATATAATGAAATTGTACATACAATTTCCAAAAGATCATAAATAAACATATCATAACCCATGAAATGAAATGGGTATCATAAACATGTAAACATACCATAACATGTGGATGGAGAAATTTTTCATAATCATTTCATCATAAACCTAACCCATTAAAAGAAGTTGGATTCCAATGCATATAACCTGTGAAATAAAAATGGTTTTCATAGAGAAATTACCCATGACAGAGATTTGGGTTTCATAAATACCATGGAATTAAGAATAAATCATTCATAGAAAGAATATGAATGGAACACTTATAAAATTTCTTATAAATACAAGTATAACATAAATTTATGATATCTAAGATGGAAAATAATTTTGAAATATACCCTAAAAATTCTCCTTGTGGAAAATAACATTTCTTGTTTGACAAGGGCATAAAACCATTTAAAAATCATTTTTATAGAAATACCACAAAATCATATAAATATGACATGTAATAATTATGAAAATTTTTACATGAATACTTTTTAAATAAGCTTCAAAATGTTTTTAAAACCATTTCCTTTGAAAATACTTGAAAACTTTTAACGGAATCTTGAAATGCTTGGAAATCATTTCATTGAAAAAATGATGAAAACATATAAATAAATCCAAAAAATGATTGTAAAATCATTTTTCTTTAAGACAGATAATGAATCCTATATAATTTTTGCAAAATTTTTATTTTGAAGTACTTTGAAAACATATAAAAAAATCATGAAAAGGTTTTGAAAATAATTTTTCTTGAAAAATTATAATGTAGCTTGAAAATGTTTTGAAAACCATTTCATCGAAGGCACATTGAAAACATGTAAATAAGACCTGAAAAATTTTGTAAAATATTTTTCCATGAAAACATATTGAAGAATTTTGAATCGATTTTGAAAAAAAATTAAATTGAAAATTACTTTTTTTTAAAAATTCTTATTTATTAACTATTTTAATAATGAAAAGGAGAATTTGATGATATGAAGAAGTGTAAATCCATACATGTTTTATAAGGTCAATAAAAAATGCCTTTTTCACTATAAAAAGGATAGAGAAGTGCCTTATTTGTAAAGTTACAAGAAAATTATCTTAAATAGATTCACACGAGATAAAATGTGTGAATGTTTATTTTAGATATTATAGGGTAATGGTATAATATTCATGGAATCCCCTTTTATAAAACATAGACTTCCGACCGAAGAAAAGGGAAAAGTATGGCTTTCCCAAAACACTCTCTTAACTATATTATGTAACCAAGAGTAAAAAATGGTACAAACACATGAATATATCATGAAATAATAGTTTATAATAAAACTCATTAATATTCTTGAGAGATAGATCATAATATTTTATCAATTCAATTATAGACCTAAACAGTCTCTAAAAGAAATGAGATTATCTCGATAAACACTTATAACTTGGTGTATTCAGATCATTCCCTCCATGTAAGGAAGAATAAATTAAATGAAGTATATAATATAATTAAAATATATAGTTTCATGATATTTCATGTAAAATGGATGTATATTCACTCTAAAAAATATTTTAGGTCCATAACAAAACACGAGTCTCAAAGAAGTCAAATTGAGACAAAAACATTTTTACCAATTTGGTAACATTTGAAATTTAAATATCATGAAATAAGGATCATAAAATTGGAATTTCAATACACATAATTTAAATAAATTATTCATATAATACAATCATGATAAGTATATACACCACAAAAAATTAAAGAGTGGTGAACATAGCGTGTATCTCACAGAAATTAAAAGTGAGATGAAGTCCCCTTACCTTGTTTCTTGAATCTCTTTGTACTCATACAAGATTTCTATATAATAAATATAATTTTATTATACATATTTATAGAATCATATTCTTATATCTATTAACATATATAGATTTATTATAAACTTATATTACCTTCTTGTTAACGACTCTATATTAAAGTTTCAATTCGAGTAATTTTCACATTGATTTTCACATGTGTTTTAATTTGTGATATCATTGGCCCATATACATATATAAAGACTCTAGAATTTATATCATGATATAAATATCAGTTATATAAATTATATTAATATTATGATAATTTATAGATTATATATGTACAAAATGTAATACACAATTCATGGAGATGATAAGCCGTACGTACGCTAGGATGTTGTTTCCGTTTTTATTGTCGTATTGAAGGAACATATGTAAATGAAATATATATATATATATATATAATTATATATAAAAATTTCCATATAAAAAATATAAAATATATATAATATAATTTCATTAAACTCATCCTTAATACATTCTATGTGGTGTGTGTATGATTCTCATCGCTTTAAGGGGGCAGTAGTCCACACTTCCTCAAATGAGATTATCGTATTAACACCAAATAGAATGTAAAAGGAGGTGTGTTTTAAATTTAATATATAGTATTTAAGATATAATAAATATAATATATTACACATACAAATAGAGTGTCAATAATAATGGCTACTATGATTGGTGGAAAGGGAGAAATGGACAATTATCGTTTCATGACGCAGTAGTTCTCTATAAACAGAAACAATATGTTCAACATCCATCATATGGAGGTGAGTGTAATTTTAGGTCAAAACCATTGTATAAAAAATCCTAGTATATTATGGATACTTGTTTTGTCACATATTAAGTTATTAAAGATATTGGAGGGTTGTAAATGGAAAATAATGAAATGGATCGTGGGAGAAGATGTTACCTCCTAATCATGTAACACATTTTGGTTTGTGCAAAATTGATTCCTTGATAGGGTTTCTACCCAAAGAGAGGATTCAAGGTAAAAAGAAGAATGACGGGAGGAAATTTGGGTAGGTATTGGATGAACATAAGAGTCTTGATGTGTATGAGTAATGGGTAGAGGTGGTGGCCTTTTATAGGTAAGTAAAAGGACTCCTAATGAATTTTTAAAAACAAATTAGGTGTGCACATGTTCTTACCTAAAAAATGTTTTACCAAACAAACAAAATAAATAATTTAATGTTTATTGAAGAACTATGTAAATAAAGTAGGTGTTAGACAAGTCTATAGGTCATTTTAGAACATAATTATGAGGTTTATTCCTTAATTAAGCTTAATATAGCCCTAACCGCTGTTATTACATTTAATCACAATGACTAATCATTATGTTAAACAATTAACATGGCCTTATAAGAATAAAATTATTATATTTAATATAATGATTTTAAGTTGAATTTTTTAAATTCCAATCACATATGTGGAAAATTTAATATTAGTGCTAATTCCACTGACGAGATGAAACAACTGAATTTTAAGGTAGAAAAATCTTCAAATGTTTCTTAAATTTTTTTATTGAAATTAAAATTGAAGTTGATCATAATGAATTTAATTATATTATTAGATGTAATATTCATATAATTTTTCCTTAAAATATATTTTTAATGTAATTATTCTTTAATAATTAATTATACTAGAAGTAATTTTTAACTACAAAGCAATAGTTTTCACTATTCATCAAAAAATGATGTTTTTTAGAAAATACCATAATTTCACCCTAGGATAATTTGAAAATTCTAATTTCTGAAATAATATTTATTTTATCAAATTATATTTTCAAATGTTTTTAAAATTACTTTCATTATAACAAAATTAAAATCATTTTATTTTTGAAAACCATAATTTTAAACATATAAAGACTTTCCCAATAATGAAATCATTTTTTATCAACATGTTTTATTCATATAAAAAATTGTACAAATATTTGAAAAATAATTATTTCTATTTATATTACTATGTTTCATGGTTATGTTATAATTATTATATTTATATATTTAAAATAATAAAAGGATATGTATCATAGAAATTCAGTGTTGTGTGTATCATACACCAACTCCATGTTGTGTGTATCGTACACCAAGTCTGTGTTTATTATAGTGAAAACCAATTTGGTATTTTGTGTAGTGAAATACAAGTTGGTATTCTGTGTGAAAGTAATGTTTTAATTTTTTTAATATATATATATAAGATCTATTTCTATTTTCATGTGAAATGAATAATATTGAAATGTAAAATTAATTCGAAAAATAATAAACCTAAAAATATTGGGGTGTGACATTCTACCACCTTAAAATTAGTTTCTCCATCGAGATCCATTTAGCTTATCAAATGTTTAATACTTAAAAGTTTCCTTCTTAAAAACCCACATCGTAATATTGAATACTAAAACTTCCCTTAAAAATAGAAATTTGGAACCATAATGGTTACACAACCTAACATATAATTGGGTTTCTACATAAGAGAACATGGGTTGGCTGTAAATATTGGACAAAGAGGGAAAGAAATATCTATAGGGAGTGATTGAGGTCATATATCACAAAAATGTTAAAGATAAAAGTAATTTTCCGGGATTATAAGTTATAAATCAATGATGAATCTAGAATCCATTGGTTCAACAAGTTTTAAGGTATTAGGGAATTATTTTTTGTATTACTTTAAGAGTGTTGAGTAATTCATGGTAAATTCATATAAATAAAATTTCCTTTGAATATTTTGTATTGAAAAGCTTCTAATAAATCTATTAACTCAGGGAATTAATGTCCAGAAATTAAATTCGATGATTAGTGAACTAAAATATTCTTTTAATGGATCTTAAGGCCCATAAAAGAATAAAATTTCTAACAATTTGTCTCTTAAAATCAACATGCATTAACCTATAAATATAAATATAAAAATTAATAGTAATAGTTCAATATAAATATTTATTAATTAAAAATAAATACACAGTAACCAGGATATCTTATATGCCATTTGTAGGTGTGAAATCCTTATCATCCTTTGGTCATGGGTTGAAGACCCGCGGGCTTTCCTGAAATGATTGGTTGTCACCCTAGATACATGATGTCGATTTTTTAGAACTACACTAATATAATATATAATATATTAATCCTTGAAATAATATTAATCGATGAATATCCTTTTAACCAGGGGTTTCAACACAAAATCAGTGCGTAAATACTTTCTATGATGTTTAACTTTAAAATTTTAATGATCATCTAACCTTATAACCCTAAAAAATGATGAAAATCCAAAACCATAGAAAGAGAGTCATGAAATCATATTCAAATGGATTCCCATGTATCACAATGTATCTCTTGGTTGTAACCTTCAAAACATGTGAATACCCTTATTTTATACTACCTTGAAACATGAAAATAACCTTGATTATCATAAATCATTTTGGAAAACAAGCTTGCTTCCTCAGACCAAAGTATATATGATTTACTCCTTAAATCCAAAAACATGGTAACCCTCATTAGTGGCAACTTTAACAACCTATAAACAGCATCTTACTTATTCCCAAGTAAATTAGTACTATTTGATTTACTTATTCATATCCCATGTATCTTTATCCATACAAAATTATCTTAACATAAATAACATGTTAAGGGTTGACTTCCCATAGTAAAAATGTTATCTTTCATGAGATAACCATTCTATTCCATTGTGACTATTCAATATATTCCTGTAAATTCATATAAAAACCTAAACTAGAAAATACATATATAATTCAAATTTTTTAATTCTGGAATACAAATAGATATATACATCGATTACTACATCCTTAATCCATTAACAAGGCTACCTCATCCTATTACACAATAATTTTTTTCATTCACATTTAATCTTTAGTATCTTAATCATCCAAAATGTAATCATTACTCACAAAACATTGTCTATAATCTTTAGGAACATTCATCTTGGGGAATTTAGTTTCATAATAAACATTTCCTCTACACTTAAAACACTTAACCTTCAATGATGACTTAGGGAGGAAAAAATTTCCATCCTTTTCATTAACCAAACTCTTAATTTTTTTCATTTTAGTCACTTTCTTTGTGTCCTTTTACACCTTGTTCTCCATTACTTGAACTCTCAATGAAATCCATATTTCTCTTCATTTTTGTGTTTGAGAGTTAGTTACGGTAAACAATATTAATCATGTTATGTGATAACTAATTAGGCATGATCAAAATATATTCTACTCTAGTGATCATCCCACTTGAATAATCATTATAAAATCATCCATGACATTCAACATTAATCCATTTAATTTTGGTTCCCTCCATTGATTAAAACAACATGTCTAGTGTGAGTGTTCCTTATCATAGCAGATAACCACATAATCATAAAAATAATGACTTATAGAAGGTCTAAATCATGACACATTCCATAAAATATGACACGTTTGGTTTATAGAAGGTTATTAATAGAAAACATATAACTAAATCCTTCATGATGGTTCATAAAGTGTTTGTGAATCCCAAAATAATATCCCATAGGAGTGTCAAACCAGGTGTGTAGAAATGCCCATTCTCGTGAACCAGATTACCCTGAGTCAAGCTTCGAATATTGTGTCGGAGTTGTTACCACTAGTTAAATCTATTCCAGATCCATATACACATATAGTATCCAGACATGGATGTACTGTTTCAGAACTACCCACTCTATCCTTTACCAAAATTCCAGGAATTTTTCCTAAATTTTAACTCATCCTTATAATTATCCTTAGAGACATCCCTTGTCATATGATTATAAATATACTTAGGGATCCCACTAAGGGTTTCTCATCCTACTTTACAATGGTTCGCTATACCTTTTCTTTAATAACAACTATAGAGACCCTCGCTTTACAAACATTAACATCACAAAACCTTTGATAAATACTTAAACAATATAAAAAAGACACCCAAAGAACATAGTTGGTATAGTTCCTTTGGAACCATGAAAACATAAAACTGGGTACATAAGTGAGCTACATTATCTCCCACTAGGTTCTTCACGAATATAACCCCTATTGGAAACATAAAACCTAATAAATATCTTCATTGTAGAGACCCGAAGCCTGACGTACATGGACATTACATTACTTTTGCGGAATACTTAGTACATAACAAAAACACACACACAAGGATCGTAACAGTTTAGTGTCTTTGGAAACTCGAAACGTAATCTTCTAATCGTGGGGAAATATCTTCAATATCTCCAATAAAGATCTTCCATTTTTTTACCTAAAACCTTTCTTTATATCCTGTTGAAAAGAAAACATAAAAGGGTGAGCTCAAATGCTCAGTAAGGGTAAACAAAAGAAAAATCAATCACATCATATTTATAAGAACATAACTTTTGGAAATCTTAACCTGCAAAAGAGAGCATAATTTCATAACATGGGATAAATCATGGTAGTGAAATGAAATCCCAATAATCATAACATAAAACATGAAACATTGTGGCATACACACATAATCATAGAGAATCATTTCTTGTTAGTCAAGACTCATTGACAAGACTATCTTAGTGGACAAAGTCCCTTTCTGAACCGAGTCACCCTCGTTTCAGTCCTGTTTCACTGAACCGGTATAACCTACCGTTCCAGCCATGTCTATCTCATGAGATATAAAATCTTTACCCAATGCATTGGAGGGAGATATAGGTCCCACCCATCTCATAATGATACCATTCTTATGTGTGCCACAAAATCATAAATCATACATCATTACATAACCCATGTAATAAAAATGGGAATCTTAAAAATCATGACATCATAAAACAATTCATATAAGATAAAGGAATTAAAAAAAATATAATTCCATCACAACATAATAAAATAAATGTAATTATAGGGATAAAAACAGAACCCTTTATTATCTTAGATGGAAAATAATTTTGATAAAACACTTGAACACCATTCTTGAGGAAAATATCCTTTCTCCTTCAAAAACATTTTACTTTCTTAACATGTAATACTTTTTTAAACTAAAAGAAGTTGATTAAAAATAAGATTGAAAAAATTTAAAGAAATATTCTTGGAAATAATGTTTTAAAAATCCATTCATGCCGTAAAAGTTAAATAAAACATTCTTCGTACTTTTGTCGAAAAAGTCAAAAAGTACATCGTAGGAAAAATGACAAAAGATTCCTTTCATATCCTTTACTAAAAACTCACCGAAGGGTAAAATTGGATTTAAAAAATTGTAGGTGGATGAAAATAATATTACATATTGAGGAAACATGGATGTGGATGATAAAATACACCCCAGTAAATACCAAAGTATAAACAATCTCGGATAAAAATGAGATTGTGATATTTCCCTTACCTTAGGTCCGATTTGCTTCGTAAGTGTCCGAACCTCCTGTATAATGATTTAAATAATGTCATTGACTTATTACAGAATCATATTCATTGTTATTATATCATATATGGTTCACTTATGACATTATATTACCCGTTCTTTTGTAAATTCCATGTTAAAGAGCATTTTGGGTAAAATTGTTTCATTTGTCGTCCGTGTTTTGACTTGTAATTATTCACATGATTACTTAGATCATGATTACTTAATTCCAGAATATAAAACATGATTTATATATATATATTCAGAATATACATATATATAATAAATCAGTAAATGGAAAGAAATACACCGTTCATGGAGACGGTAGTCCGTACGTATGCATGAACGCTGTTTTCGTTTCCTTATTGAATTGAATGGAATTAAGTAGATGACATTAATATAAATATAAATAAATCCAGTAACCTTATTATGTAATATATTTCATTAGTACTTATTATATATACTTTATAATCACTCATGAATGGTTAATCATTGAGAATGAATCTCATCGCGTCGTGGAGACGGTAGTCTGTATGTACGCACGAGCGATGATATCGTTCCCATGGTTGTGGAATTGTGTAGAAGTGTTTGTATACTATTTCAGTATCAATATCACTTTATAATAATCATATATAGTTACTCATTACACCATTATACCCATCCAATTAAGGTGGTGGCGGAAAATAGATTACACCACAGCGTGGAGACGGTATTCCGTACGTACGCACGCGCGGTGATTTCCTTTTTCCGTAGGATGGATAAGAAGGTTAATTAGAGTTGTTTCATATTTATAATAACATATCAGTATATAAGAAATAATGATGTTATTAATTTATCTTGAAACAACTAAATAAGAAGAAGTTGAAGAAGAATGAAATTGAAAAAGATTGGTAATGGATATTACCTCTTTTTGACGCGCATTTTCTTAACCTCCACTTAAAGAACTAAGGATGGTCTTTGAAGAATACCAGGACCTCTAGGATGATACTAGGGAAGTGGAGAAGAGATTTTTTCAGGGTTTGGACGAGCTTTAAGGCTCAAAGTTGTGTGAGGAAGAGAGGGAGGAGGTGCCCTTTTATAAGGGAGGAGAGGGGCACCTTTGGAATAACTAAATATATTATTTTATTATAAAGCCAAATTCGGTTTTAAATAGCTCCAAATTGATTTATTTCGAGTCTAAGGTGGGGATGGGTCGCAATATTCTCATAAAATAGGATTTATACAAGTTTAGGTTATTATTGTAACCTTATCAATTATATTTAACTCTAAGTTAAATAATTTAACTTTTACCGTGTCTTTTTTGTTTTCTTACACTATATGGTTAATAAACTTACCATAACAAGCCAAACTAACCCCACGTTGTTTATTATTAATATATATATCCTTATCTAAGTCATTTGTCCGAACATTAGATTTTTAGGAATTAAATAACAATTGATATTATAAATTTTGTTTTAAAAACTAATTTATGTCAATTTTGACACTATTTGGTACATGATTTTTATGAATTTCATAAAAGAATGATAAGTTCAAAAAAAGTACCTTAAATCAAAAATAACATGTAATATTAACCTATAAAATTAGTTTAAGTCATAAAAAGTCTCAAATTACATTTATTTGGGCATTTATAACATCAATTATGTTAAATTTTTCATAAAAAGGTAATTACTGTATCATTGTTGTGTCATAAATAAATTAAATTATTTAAAGTCTAAAAATTACAAATAAAATATAATTATGTAGTAAATATTTTTATCTTTCTAATCAATATTTATAGTCGAATTTATCTTATCCATAACCCATATTAAAAATGTTTTAGTAAATAAACTTTGATTTAACTCTTTTAACTCTTCTTAGAAATAAATAATAATAAATGTCCTAATCTAATCCAAGTGGGCCTAAATGTTAATATTTTACACTTAAGGTTGTTTTTGGTCTATATAAACTTGTCCAATAGGATTAGGACATGTGTTAGGGTAATATTAATATCATTTTTACCCTTAATTTCCCTATTTACTTTTAACCATGGTAAAAAAAAGTAAAAAGTTACTATTCACCAAAAATTATTTTCATCTCATTGAACTACATTTTACTTACTGACATCAACAGTGTCTCTCGGATTTTTGAAATTCCATTCACAGAAGCGGTAAAATTAAGATTTATGAAAAAAATAATTTTTTTAACTTCCACTTAGTAGTTTCACTATTCATCAAAAATTGATGTTTTTCAGAAAAATGCCCAAATTTCACCCTAAGCTATAATTGATATTCCGAATTCAAAAATGATTTCTATTTTACAAAATTCCCAACATATAAGTTGCATTAATTAATTTTATAATTAATTTCCTCTGTCACAACAAATAGCGTGTTTTTAAGAGATAATAACTATCAAAATATTAACACTTGTTTATGTCTGGTGTAAATGTGAAATTACATCCAATTACCAACATTGTATTGAATTGTTAACATATATTCTAAATATACTTTAAAACCACTCAAATTAATAATTTATCGCTATTAATTATTTCGATTAAAAAAGTTGTTTTTAATTAAAATTTTGTAATTTTCACTATTCATCAGAATATGAAAGTTATCCGAAAAGTACCAAAATTTCACCTTAGGCTAAATTCGATACTACGAATCCAAAAATGAAGTCCATTTTGAGAGCTAAAATTTCTCAAAATTTAAAACATGGTTATTACTATTCATAACGGCTAGTTATAATAATATTTTAATAGCATATCGTTGTTTAGTGAAACTCGGTATTGCGTACTACACACGCTATCGAGGAAGGTCGTGATTGCGTGCAAGGAAAGTCAAGGATGTGTGTTGTGCAAGCTCCTTTTGGTGTAGCGTACAACACAAGGCATTAATAAAATTAAAAAGAATATTTTTCATAAAATCGCGGGCTGTTACATTCTACTCCCCTAAAAATGAAATTCGCCCTCGAAATTCGTCGGGGTTATAAATGGTTTACTATTCGAAAGTTTCTTTAATAGAAACCCACATCGTAAAAAGGAATACCAAAACTTGGATTTAAAAACTAAAGTATGAAATGTAATGATTACCCAAATAAACTAATCACTGGGTTTCCACATAGGTGAAAATATGGATATGGAAGAGAAATCTAACCATCATGTTCTGATGGAGAGTGGTAGAGAACATGGCTATGGAAAAGCCAGTAATCACAAATCCATAAATTTGTGATGATCTAAGGTACCTTCTGATTCATCAGGTATAAGATCCCCAGGACAACATTTTTGGTTTTCAAGATCATTTCCCTAAAGTTGAGAATTTGAATTAGAATAAATACTTACTTTATTTTGGTACAATATCCCTGTTGTTCGTGGCTTGAACAATTTCCACTTCATCTCTTAAATAAATGAAGTTGAATTTGTTATTCGTGAAGTGTTAGCAGATCATGTGATAGAATGACGGGTCATTCCATCTGTCTCGAACAAAAGGTTAGCAAAAATTATATACATAAGTTGATCTATAGTGAGATTAATCATATATGGTTCCTAAAATGGACTTATACATCATATATCATATTGTTTAATATAATAAAACTAGTTTCTACTAAATAGGGACTTCCTGTAGGCCAGTGGTAGGCGATAAAGGCTAGTCGCACTTCGGTTGTGGGTTCGATTTCCACAGCCTTGTCCGACGTGATGGGCTGTCGCCCGTCCTGCAGGTTGTCCTTTTTCTAAAACTATATTACTATAACATCCCATCAATAATATCGAAAAACTTCTATTCTTAAACAATACTAACTTATGTCCAACATAATCCATTCCAATCTTTAGGCTTATTCATAATACTGCAGTCCACTCTCATAACATAGTAAAAATGATTACCAGAGATTTAACACCATCGTTGATCCCCATATATCATAAGATATGTTTTGTTGGTCACATTCCAAACATTCAAAGTCCTTAATCATGTATTCTCTTGAATACCTTAGTGAAAACATGAATGAAGTTAAAATTTAACACTTCCCACATACCAAAATCCTCAAAATTCTATATACTCAAACCATGATATCACTTAGTCCTTATATCAATCATGAGCTCATGAATACTGTTAAACATTTCATTTTCTCATTTTCCCTTCATTATACGCATATCATCTTATTTCCAAAAATATCTCAATCACTTTGAATACCACATTAGACCAATACATAAATATTCCAATACTCCATGATACAATATTATTTTGGAATCCCATTACATAAACACTTAATCATTCCACCACATCGTTGTCATATTCAACATCACTAATAGTGATCGCACGTGACTTCCCTTTGTCCTTTGCCTTCAGTGGTTGCTCATGTTGATCATCACTAACCCTTGGATTAGGGCATTTATTAGCATAATGCCCCATTTCCTTGCACTTGAAGCATTGAAGTGTTGGTGGTGCGTTCTCTGCAGTGTTTACTTTATTCACATCATTAGAAACCCTTTTTCCATTACTTCGACACTCAGCTGTTTGATGACCTTCTTTTCCACACTTAAAACATTTTCTAGTCCCTTTAAGACAATATCCACCATGCTTCTTTCCACACTTTGTCCATAAGGAAACATTCATCTTCTTTTCACCATTATTCTGAGATTTCTCCTAGAACTCCATCTTTCGTTTCTTGTCAAAACCATGAGATGGATATGTAACACCAACTTCCATTTCTACCTTGATAGCACAACACACAATTTCTTCATAGCTACTGAAGTCTCTTATAGCTAATGCCCTTCGAAGACCTGGTTTTAAGCCACTGAAAAATCGATCAACTTTACTTTCAGGTTGGATGATAATGCCAGATGCATACCTTGCAAGTCATCTAAAATTTGCTTCGTATATACCAACAGATTCATCATCCTTCTGCTTCAGCTCAAGAAACTCCTTTTCTATCTTTGTTCGAAGAATACGAGGGAAGTACTTACTGGAAAACAAGTTCTTGAACTCGTCCCATTCCATGGACTCAATTTCATCTCTTGGCCTCATATTCTTGATAAGATTCCACCATTGATCAGCTTCACCTTCCAAACGATATACTTCTAGGATTACTTTATCATGTTCAGAACATTGAAGAACTGAAAATATCTTTTCAGTAGTACTGATCCATTGTTCAACAACAAGTGGATCAGAAGACCCACTGAAAGAAGGTGGACGTTGCCTCATGAAGGACTCAATAGAATATTGTTCCCTTCTCTGCTCATTTAGAAGTCCAGAATGATTCATATCTTGTGTAAGTATAGCAATAATATTTTGCACTCCATCTCCCATAACATTTGTTTGTTCAGGAGGACAATCATTGCATTGTCCATTGCATTGATCAACACGGTTCCTTCGGGTTCCAGCCATCGTCTAAAACCCAAAAAGAATAGTGTTAGAGGCAAAAATTATGCTAGGGAAAACAACATAATAAAGGGGAAGTACCTTCAATATCTAACATATTAGGTTTAATTCTATGATCGTTAGCGTAATTCTAGTACTATAACCTATCCCTATACTTAACCTTAGGGACATCCCTAGACATACCTTAGAAATATCTCTAGGGATCTCACTAACGTTTTCGCATCCTAGTTTCCAAAGGTTGACTAAACCTTTCCTCTGATACCAACTGTAGAGACCCGAAGCCTGACGTACATGGACATTACATTACTTTTGTGGAATACTTAGTACATAACAAAAACACACACACAAGGATCGTAACAGTTTAGTGTCTTTGGAAACTCAGAACATAATCTTCTAATCATGGTGAAAGATCTTCAATATATCCCATAAAGATCTTACCTTTTTTTACCTAAAACCTTTCTTTATATCCTGGGGAAAAGAAAACATAAAAGGGTGAGCTCAAATGCTCAGTAAGGGTAAACAAAAGAAAAATCAATCACATCATATTTATAAGAACATAACATTTGGAAATCTTAACCTGCAAAAGAGAGCATAATTTCATAACATGGGATAAATCATAGTAGTGAAATGAAATCCCAATAATCATAAATTAAAACATGAAACATTGTGGCATACACACATAATCATAGAGAATCATTTCTTGTTAGTCAAGACTCATTGTCAAGACTATCTTAGTGGACAAAGTCCCTTTCTGAACCGAGTCACCCTCGTTTCAGTCCTGTTTCACTGAACCGGTATAACCTACCGTTCCAGCCATGTCTATCTCATGAGATATAAAATCTTTACCCAATGCATTGGAGGGAGATATAGGTCCCACCCATCTCATAATTATACCAGTCTTATGTGTTCCACAAAATCATAAATCATACATCATTACATAACCCATGTAATAAAAATGGGAATCTTAAACATCGTGACATCATAAAACAATTCATATAAAATAAAGGAATTCAAAAAAATATAATTCCATCACAACATAATCAAATCAATGTAATAATAGGGATAAAAACAGAACCCTTTATTATCTTAGATGGAAAATAATTTTGATAAAACACTTGAACACCATTCTTGAGGAAAATATCCTTTCTCCTTCAAAAACATTTTCCTTTCTTAACATGTCATACAATTTTAAACTAAAAGAAGTTGATTAAAAATAAGATTGAAAACATTTAAAGGAATCTTCTTGGAAATAATGTTTTAAAAATCCATTCATGTCGTAAAAGTTAAATAAAACATTCTTCGTACTTTTGTCGAAAAAGTCAAAAAGTACCTCGTACGAAAAACGACAAAAGATTTCTTTCATATCCATTACTAAAAACTCACCGAAGGGTAAATTTGGATTTAAAAAATTTTAGGTGGATGAAAATAATATTACATATTGAGGAAACATGGATGTGTATGATAAAATACACCCCAGTAAATATCAAAGTATAAACAATCTCGGATAAAAATGAGATTGTGATATTTCCCTTACCTTAGGTCTGATTTGCTTCGTAAGTGTCCGAACCACCTGTATAATGACTTAAATAATGTCATTTACTTATTACAGAATCATATTTATTGTTATTATATCATATATTGTTCACTTATGACATTATATTAACCGTTCTTTTGTAAATTCCATGTTAAAGAGCGTTTTGGGTAAAATTGTTTTATTTGTCGTCCGTGTTTTGACTTGTAATTATTTATATGATTACTTAGATCATGATTACATAGTTCCAGAATTTAAAACATGATTTATATATATATATTCAGAATATACATATATATAATAAATCATTAAATGGAAAGAAATACACCGTTCATGGAGACGGTAGTCCGTACGTACGCATGAACGCTGTTTTCGTTTCCTTATTGAATTGAACGAAATTAAGTAGATGACATAAATATAAATATAAATAAATCCAGTATCATTATTATGTCATATATTTCATTAGTACCTATTATATATACTTTATAATCATTCATTAATGGGTAATCATTGAGAATGAATGTCATCGCGTCGTGGAGACGGTAGTCCTTACGTACGCACGAGCGATGATATCGTTCCCATGGTTGTGGAATTGTGTTGAAGTGTTTGTATACTATTTCAGTATCAATATCACATTATAATAATCATATATAGTTACTCATTACACCATTATACCCATCCAATTAAGGTGGTGGCGGAAAATAGATTACACCACGGCGTGGAGACGGTATTCCGTACGTACGAACGCGCGGTGATTTACTTTTTCCGTAGGATGGATAGAAGGTTAATTAGAGTGGTTTCATATTTATAATAACATATCAGTATATAAGAAATACTGATGTTATTACTTTATCATGAAACAACTAAATAATAAGAAGTTGAAGAAGAATGAAATTGAAAAAGATCGGTAATGGATATTACCTCTTTTTGACGCACCTTTTCTTAACCTCCACTTAAATAACTAAAGATGGTCTTTGAATAAGACAAGGACCTCTAAGATGATACTAGGGAAGTGGAGAAGAGATTTTGGCAGGGTTTGGATGAGCTTGAAGGCTCAAAGTTGTGTGAGGAAGAGAGGGAGGAGGTGCCCTTTTATAAGGGAGGAGAGGGGCACCATTGGAATAACTAAAAATATTATTTTATTATAAAGACAAATTCAGTTTTAAATAGCTCCAAATTGATTTATTTCGAGGCTATGGTGGGGATGGGTCGCAATCCTCTCATCCAATAGGATTTAGACAAGTTTAGGTTATTATTGTAACCTTATCAATTAGATTTAACTCTAAGTTAAATAATTTAACTTTTACCGTGTCTTTTTTGTTTTCTTACACTATATGGTTAATAAACTTACCATAACAAGTCAAAAGAACCCCAAGTTATTTATTATTAATATATATATCGTTATCTATGTCATTTGGCCGAACATTAGATTTTTAGGAATTAAATAACAATTGATAATATAATATTTGTTTTAAAAACTAATTTATGTCAATTTTGTCACTATTTGGTACATGATTTTTATGAAATTCATAACAGAATGATAAGTTCGAACCAAGTTCTTTAAATCAACAATAACATGTCATATTAACCTAGAAAATTAGTTTAAGTCATAACAAGTCTCAAATTACATTTATTTGGGCATTTATAACATCAATTATGTTAATTTTTCTTAAAAAGGTAATTACTGTATCACTGTTGTGTCATAAATAAATTAAATTATATAAAGTCTAAAAATTACAAATAAAATATAATTATGTAGGACATATTTTTATCTTTCTAATTAATATTTATAGTCAAATTTATCTTATGTATTACCCCATATTAAAAATGTTTTAGTAAATAAACTTTGATTTTAACTCTTTTAACTCTTCTTTGAATTAAATAATAATAAATGTCCTAATCTAATCCAAGTGGGCCTAAATGATAATATTTTACACTTAAGGTTGTTTTTGGTCGATATACACTTGTCCAATAGGATTAGTACATGTGTTAGGGTAATATTAATATCATTTTTACCCTTAATTACCCTATTTACTTTTAACCGTGGTAAAAAAAAGTAAAAAGTTATTATTCACCAAAAAATATTTTCATCTCATTGAACCACATTTTACTTACTGGCATCAATAATGTCTCTCGGATTTTTGAAATTCCATTCACAGAAGTGGTAAAATTAAGATTTATGAAAAAAATAATTTTTTTAACTTCCACTTAGTAGTTTCAATATTCATCAAAAATTGAAGTTTTTCAGAAAAATGCAAAAATTTCACCCTAAGCTATAATTGATATTCCGAATTCAAAAATGATTTCTATTTTACAAAATTCCCAACATATAAGTTGCATTAATTAATTTTATAATTAATTTCCGATGTCACAACAAATAGTGTGTTTTTAAGAGATAATAACTATCAAAATATTAACACTTGTTTATGTCTGCTGTAAATGTGAAATTACGTCCAATGACCAACATTGTATTGAATTGTAAAAATATATTCTAAATATACTTTAAAACCACTCAAATTAATAATTTGTCACTATTAATTATTTTGATTAAAAAAGTTTTTTTTAATTAAAATTTAGTAATTTTAACTATTCATCAGAATATGAAAGTTATCCGAAAAGTACCAAAATTTCACCATAGGCTAAATTCGATACTACGAATCCAAAAATGAAGTCCACTTTGAGAGCTAAAATTTCTAAAATTTTAAAACGTGGTTATTACTATTCATAACGGCTAGTTATAATAATATTTTAATAGCATATCGTTGTTTACTGAAACTCGGTATTGCGTACTACACACGCTATCGAGGAAGGTCACGATTGCGTGCAAGGCAAGTCAAGGATGTGTGTTGTGAAAGATCCTTTTGGTGTAGCGTACAACACAAGGCATTAATAAAATTAAAAAGACTATTTTTGATAAAATCTCGGGCTGTTACATTCATACCCTTTGGAAGGAAACATAAAAGGGGTGAGCTCATATTCTTAGTAATGGTAAAAAAAGGAAGACATGTAAGCATAAACAATAGCTTAAGGGTTTGGGAACATGATTATGAAAATAGAAGATCATACCATACATAAAAAAGATCATATAAATGAATCATGCCATAAATCATGGTAGTTTATAAGACATGAATAAAAAATAAGTAATGTACATAATCCATGAAAGCATAACATAAGAGTAAGACTTGGAATTGTGGAAACACATAATCATATACTAATTCCCATGGTAGTTAAGGAATAAATTCAAAGAGAATAATTGTGGAAAATGTCTTTTAATTAACTGATTGATCCCTCATTCTATCCTTGTATTACAGAATCGAATAAACCGTCGTTCCATCCCTGTATTACTGAACCGAGTAAATTCTCATTCCATCCATTTATTGCTAAACCGAGTAAACCCTCCTTCTATCTCAGCCTATCTCATGAGATATAAATATTAACCCAATGCATTGGATGGATATATAGGTCCCACATATCAGTTAACTAAATCAGACATACTTGTGCCAGAATATAATGAATAAACATATCATAACCCATGAAATGAAATGGGTATCATAAACATGTAAACATATCATTACATGTGAAAAAATATAGGTTTAATAATAACTTCATAATTAACATAACTAGTGAAATGAAGTGGGTTACAAAATCATATATCTTGTGAAAGATAAATTAGTTTTATAAATATATTACCTATGAAGTAAAATTGGGATTTATAAATACCATGACATTAATCATAACTCTTTCATAGAAAGGATATGAATGGAACATCTATATCATTTCATAGAAAAGAGTGAGTAACATCAATATATTTCAACTTAGATAGAAAATAATTTTGAAATACACTCTAAAAACATTTCGTGATGAAAATATCCTTTCTTGTTTGAGAAAGGCATCAAACAATTTGAAAATAATTTTCTTATAAAATACCTTGATAACTTATAACGAATATAAGAAATAATTATGAAAAAATTATCCCTTGAAAACTTCCAAAAGATGAATAAAAAAATTTAAAAACCATTTTATTTTAAATCACTTTTAAAAATTTATAGAAATATTTAAAAAAATTAAAACCATTTATTTTAAAATACTTTGAAAACTTAAAAAAAATCATACAAAAATTTTGAAAATTATTTTTCTGGAAAAAATTTGAAGAAGCTTGAAAATGTTTGGAAACCCATTTCCTTGAAACTAATTTGAAATTTTATAAGTAAATATTTATAATTAGTTGAAAATAATTTATCTTGAAAAATTATAATAAATCTTGAAGATATTTTTAAAACCATTACTTTGAAAGCCCTTTGAAAAATATAAATAAAACTTGAAAACATTTTGTATATTGTTTCCCATGAAAACATATAGAACAAGTTTATAACCATTTTAAAAATAAATTTCCTTGAAAATTAATTTTTAATGATATTTTCAAAAATAATAACCATTTTAACAATACAAAGGGAGCTTCAAAAAAATGAAGGCAGGTAAATTTGCACATGTCATACGAGGTCAAAACAACATTCCTTTTCCATGGTAAAAAACATAGAAATGTAATTTTTTTCAAAATGTGACCAAAATATTCCATATAAGAGATTCATTGAATACAAAAGGGTTAAAATTTATTTATATATATTATAGGGTAATTATATAATATTCTTGGAAACCCATTTTAAAAAACATATATTTCTGAATAGAGAGAGAGTAAAGTTCAGGATTCTTAAAACCACTTTTTTAACTTTATTATGTACCAAAGAGTAGAAAATGGTACCCATACAGGAGTATATCATAAAATAATATAGGATAAGAAAACTCATTAATTTTCCTCAGATATGGATCATAATATTTTATCAAAGGAATCATAAATATAAACAATCATGAAAAGCAATGAGATTGTATCGATAAACTCTTATAACATGGTGTCTTGGGATCATGCTATCCATGTAAGGAAAGGAAATTAAATGAAGAATAAAATAACATTAAATGATTTAGTTTCATGATATGGAATTTAAAATAGAAATATATGCACCCTGAAAAAGGGTTTCGGTGCATAAAAAAACATGAGTCTCAAAGAAATAAAATTGAAACAAAAATATTTTAACCAATTTGGTATCATTTGAAAAATAAAAAACATGTAAGAAGGATCATAAAATTTTAATGTTAATAAACATAAATTTATGTACCAGATACATAGAAAAAAACAATGGGAAATACATACACCACACAAAAGGATGAAGGGGAAGACATAGCCTCTATCTCACTAAAATTAAAAGTGATATGAAATCCCCTTACATTATATTGTGACTCTCTCCGTACTTGTACAAGATTATTGTATAAAAAATATAAGTTTATTATAAATATTTTAAAAAATAATATTCTGATATCTATTACCATATATTTTATTATTATAATCTTATACTAACTTCTTGTTAATAATCCTATATTAATTTTTCACTTCAGGTAGTGTTCACTCTGTTCTTCACCTGGGTCTTAATTTGTTATATCATTGGTCCTTATAATTATATCATTATTCATGAATTTATATCATGATATAAATATCAGTTATATAGAGTTTATTAATATTATAATAATTAATATCATATTGAATTATGAAATGTAATACACCATTCATGGAGATAGTAACCCATACGTACGCATGAAAGTTGTTTCTGTTCTTATTGTCGTATAAAAAAAAAGTATGTGAATGATATATATATATATAAGTATATACATATATAAATATTAAAATTGAATTAATATAGAATATATATCATATAATTTCATTAAACTCGTCCTTAATACATTCTATGTGGTGTGTGAACGAATCAAATTGCTTTGAGGGGGAAATAGTCCACACCTCCTCAAACAAGATTATCAAATTAACTCCAAATGGAAGGTAAAAAGAGGTGTGTTGAAAAAAAAATAAAGAAACAAAAATACAAAAATAAATATAATATAATTCATATAAAAATATATTTTCCACCATAATGGAAACAATGATTGGTTGTAAGGGAGAAATGAACAATCAATATTTCATGAGGCATTAGTTTTCCATACACAGAAATAGTATGTTCAACCTCCATTATATGGAGGTGTGTCTAAGTGTAGGTAAGAAACATTAAAAAAATAATCCTAGTAGATTTAAGATATTTTTGTTCTCACAAATGAATGGAATAAGGAGATTTGAGGGGTGGATATGGAAAATAAAAGAAAGGAGCTTGAGAGAAGATGATATCTCTTAATCAAGTAACTCTTTTTTTGTACCAAAAGGCTTCCTTTAGAGGGTTAATGACCAAAGGTAGGATTCATGTACAATGGGTGGTTTTATGGGTGTAAATTTTGTCTGGTCTTGGCTGATATTGAGAGGCATGAGAGGTTTGAGGAATTAGCAGAGGTGGTGGCTTTTTATAGGGAAAGAAAAGGACTCACATGGAATTTTTTTAAACAAATCATCTACTCACATATTCTTACCTAAAAAAGTATTACAAAATAATCCAAACTAAATAATGGAAGGTATATGGCCAAAATATGGACATAAACGTTGTTTTAGAATAGTTTAGAGGTCATTTGGGCCCTTAAAATTAGGGTTTAGCCTCTAATTATGCTTAATTTGACCTCAACTATTGTGATTAATTTTAATCATTTTTACTAATCATTTTGTTAAAAAAATAAAATGGACTTATTAAAATATAAATATTAGATTGAATAAATTGTTTTATGTCTTATTTTAGAAATTCTAATGAAATAAGCAGAAAAATTAAGATTAGTGTTAATCCCGCTAACGGGACGAAATAACATAGATTTAAAGTAAGAAAAATTTCCAAATATTGTTAAGATTTTTTATTCAGTTTCAAAGTGGAGTTGAACCTAATGAATTTTATGGTATGGGTAAATATAATATTAATCTAATACGACTTTAAAAATATTTAAATTGTCTTTTATAATTAATAATTATTTAGGCAAAAATGCATTTTTTAACTACAAAGTAGTATTTTTCACTATTCATCAAAAATGAGGTTTCTCATAAAAATACCAAAAACTCACCCTATGATAATTTAAAGGATCTGAATTTAAATATAAAGCTAATTTTCTCAAAATAAAATTCTAAATGTTTCTAAAATAACTTTTATTATATGGTAATTAAGAGTAGTATATTTGAGAAAAAAATATTTTTAAATATAGAAGGAATTTACCAATAATCATATCATTTATCATAAATATGTTTTATTTAAATAAAAATGTTCTAAAAATATTTTAAAATTATTTATATCTATTCCTATTATTATTTCTAATATATTTGATATAATTATATTATTTAAATATTTAAAAAAATAAAAAGAGATATTCCATAAAAACACAATGTTGCGTGTATAGTATACCAACTCAATGTTGCATGCATTGTACGCCAAGTCAGTGTTACATGTAGTGCAAGTCACATTGGTATTCCATGTATCTCAAGAAAAAAAATTTTGTGTAAAATTAATGTTTCAATTAGATTTTTAATATATATATATATATATATAAAGAACAATTTTCAATATCATGAGAAAGGAAAAATATTGAAAAGTAAAATTAATTTGAAAAAATTAATTCTCAAAATCTCAGGGTGTTATAATTTTCATATTACATGTATCTAAAATTATTATTATCCTCATTATTATATCATTTTATTCATTTTGACTATCATGTTATGATTTATTTCCATGTTTACTCCCATACTGAGCTTTCAATCTCACCCTTTTCCTTATTTATTTTTCTGTGAATATCTTATTTAGTTTTTGATGATATTTAAGTGCACGGACAACTTTATAGAATTAAAAATACATATTATATTTTTTTATTAATATGAGTTATTTTTATGTAAAATCTTCTAAATAAACTAGAAGCCAAGATCCTTGGAATGTATTATTTAAAATGTATGTTAAAAATCACGAAATAAAGTATTTTTAAGGCTTGGATCACTATATTTAGTATAAAATAATGGTCTTGTTATTTATGAAGATTATGATTAGATATAATTATGGAAAACCATATGGATGTCTAAGTTATAATACTACAGAAAGGATATCATCCTAAAGTTTTTGTAATATAGATCATATGTGATGTCCTGAGAAATTCATACCTTCATGGATACTTTTTAGAGGGTGTGGTTGTGGAAGGGATGCACAAAGGGGTACTCACCCCAAAAGGATTAGTTTAGAATTGAATGGGTCATTACACTAATGCATGACGTGTGGGCATAAGATTTCACACATGTCTATATACCCTTGGAGATATTCATATGTTAATCTCATACACATTATGAACCACTATATAGGATTCATTTTCTTATTACTTTTATGTTCTAGGTTTATAAGTATAATATAACCCAAATTAAAGTAACCGAGGATAATATATGATTGATATAGTTTAAAATATTGCAATTTTGGTATAATGTGATGAAGTGTAAATTGTTTTAAGATTTATAGCATTTTATTTTATTGATTACGATAACCCCATAGGATGTTAATTTTTTATCACTCATGGAACCAATTTTAGTTTTTGTGATTCTAAGAGTGTGAAGGAACAAAGTTAATATTTTGTGTTTTGTACATTACGATTATTATATCAATGATCGCATAATTAGAATGGGAGATGGATTGCGAAATATAATGATTATTCCAAACTGTATATTCTAATCATGATTAACTATGTAACTTTAGTTAAAAACTAGAGTGAATAATATAATATAAGTATGGAGGATAATAAACCTTCTAAAATATAATATGATGAAGAAATGAAGACTCAATTTAATCTCTTTAAAAAATGATGGAAGAATGACCATGGAAATTTCATCAAGGTGAATAATAACCATGAAATGTATAAAAAAAAATATGGCGACTAAAAATTATCTTATTATGTAAGAGGGTGTCATTGAGCATAATACTGCCATAAAAATATGAAGAGGTTGGTTATCATAATGGGAGTTTAATGAAAGAATCTAAAAGTACCACTAATTGTACAACACATTAACTATAGAAAATATGGGCATTATCTGAAAAAATTTCAAAATTCAAATCATAACAAGGATGACAGAAATCAATTATTTCCTTGTATAAGGGAACAAGGGAATGCTTATACAATCACAACTAAAAAGGTGAGTTTCAAAAATGAGATGGAGTGAGGAAAACAAATCATACACTCAAGAACTACAATTATTTTATTTATATCTTATTTAATCCTCTCTTTTTTACGTAGAATGTTTTTTAATTATATAAAATTATCACTTAACTATCAATATATTGAATAATTAATAGAAACATCATGTGGTGTGAATATTTTTACGCAATTGTAAGTTTATAGGAAACTATATTATGAAAATATTATTATTCTTAATATATTTAATATGATTTTAAAAATGTATTAGTTCTCACCAATTTGGGAAAAAATTATTTGGAATGAAGAGATCACATTTTAAATCTGTTTGTCGGAGTGGACACTCAAGAGGGGAGTGAATTGAGTTCCAATTAAAAATTTCTGTTAAAAATATTTCTATTAAAATTCCCCAATTTAAATAACAATCTAAACTATAGTCAATTTTTAATACATTAAAGTTTCAGTTAGGTTCTCAAAATATTGATTATTTCTCTGTTAATTTAATCTAAAGATTAATTAACTTTTGAAACTAACCTAATGATTTAAAATAAATACAAACAATTGCTAGTTTAACTATCAGATTAACTTTAAAATAGATTTGTATTTCAAATCACTTAGCAGAGGAATAGAAAATAACTTAAAATAAATAAAATATGCACATCAGTTAAAACAAAGAGGTTCAGTCTCAAGACAAGACTTAGTTATCTCAAATAGTTTATATAAAGTTCAATCCACACCCTGGATAGGGGAAAAAATAGTACAAAAACTGTCTCGATACTAAGACCTCTACCACAATTCTACGTGGGCAAACAAAACAATGGTACACAAGATATCCTGGTCACACTTGACCTATACCACTATCCATAGTGGGATACAAGAGAGTAAAAGATAGGTTAAGTTTATAAATCCTCTAGTTCAGCACATGAGACTGGGTGTGCTTAAAAATACAGATCACACACTCTGCTCAAAAATTTAAATAAATGAAACACAATAGAGCTAAATAGATAGAGATGAGTTAAGAATGCTTTATGTTTTTTGAGTGAAGCTCTGGGCTCCTTGGATTGGTGCGGATAATGATTTGAGTCCTTATCTGATTTTTGTTCAAGAAACAGAGTGTCGTTTTTGTATTTAACTTCCAGGTCTAGGTTGATTGGTCTGATCAGCTTGAGTGCAAGTGAAATCGTTAAAGCTATTTTCCCCTTGAATGCTCAAATTCTACGGATTTAGTATATATACATCCTTCTTATTATATTCTTGTGATTTCTTGAGTATCTCCAGAAGATTTTCCCATATGTGCATGGAAAGGCTGACCGACCACACCTTTAGTAGATCGAGGTTCCATTATATAGCTTTAGCTCTGGAAATAGAAATTATTACCTTTTTACAGGTACGACATACACTTCCAGAAATGCCAACCACTATCATTAATTAATAGCACGTGCATTGACAACATCAAATATGATTATTTCTAAATAAACATATAGAACTAGAGATTAGAGAAACTGTAACTGATTTCCATCAGCAGCTCTTAGTATCAGTGAGCTTGTATCGATAGCTCTTCTGTATTGGTAGATGTTATCCATTATAACGGTAGATCTTAGGAATCGGTAGATTCTCGTATCGATAGCTGTTACTCGTTATAACATTAGATCAATATATCGATAGCTATTTATATCGGTAGATCCATCTATCAGTAGCTCCTTCTATCAGTAGCTCCTCTTATATAAGTAGACTTTGTATTTGTATCGATGGACTTCGTATCGGTAGCTGTCTATCTGTCTGTTTGTATCGGTAGCTTGTGTTGGTAACTATGTACCAGTGACATTTACTTATCGGTTGCTGTTTTGCATATCACTGACCTTGTTCATATTAGTAGACTTTTGTACTGGTGTGATTTTGCCTTATCGGTCGCTGTGTACCTGAGACCTTTGTATCGGTAGGTGTTTGTATCAGTGACTCAACACATAATACTTATCTGTTCTATGAAAATAATATTTAGACCGAGTCAGTAGCTTTTCTAAACAAGTATAAACATAGATAACGATTACTTAACAAATTCCAATGATCATTTTGATATTTTATCAACTTAATAATATGACATCATAGATTAAAATAATAATAATTATATATATAAACATTATTTTGGATTATAAAAGCATATTAAAGTAGAATTGGGATATCAAAATTGGTGAGCTCAACAATCTCCCCCATTTTGATAATCACAAATTATGATATTATAATCCGAAAAAAGCAGTAATGTATCAGAGGTAAAATACAATGGTTGTGATTTCTCAGTGTGAGTAATGACATTTCCAAATGTGTGGATTTAAATGTATCAGAGGATATAGTATTAAATGCCACCGCATCAGAGGTCAAATTTTACAATAAATGTTTCAGAAGTATGAAACAACTATATCTGAGATATAAAACAAGTGTACTAGAGGTAGAATTATATTATTCTCATACTTCTCATATGTCCCATATTTCTCTTCCTTTCCTTATATTTCTCCCCCTTTGTGATTATCGAAAAGTAGGAAACAAAGGATGAGAGAAGTAATAGAAGTTAAAATAAAGTAAGAACAAAAATATTCCATGGGGAAAAAATATACAGAAAAATACAAAATTGAAACAAAAAGAGTACAAGTGATTCCTATCAAATGTCTGAGCCACTATTCAATCCACCTCCTGATTGTCTACTTTGGATTTGGCATTGGGGTCAAAGGTCGACGCAGGCTTGGGAATTACAGAAAGCACCACTTGAGGTTGAGCAACAGAGACTGTACCTAACTTGTAGTGGGTACTCCTTGGAGTAATCAATGGTGTCAAGATTCTGATAGCTTGAGCCGGTGTCATCTGAGGAATGGAGGCAGTCAGAGTAGAGGCAGGCAGAGCTGGAGGTGTAATGATAGGAGTACTTTCTACATGAAAAAAGGTATTAACAAATTCTTAATGTCCATAATGATTCCTCTTCCTCTCTCCATGGCCGAGATAAATTCATCCTTGTTCTACATAAACTTGTCTATAGAAGGATTCAACTCCCTAAGCTTGCTTACTTGTTCCTTGAAAGCTTGAGTGAGTGATGGTAGCTTCATGTTTTCTAAAAAAATATTGAAATGGTTGTTGAGACGATGCTTGGTATAAAATTTCTGAAAATAGCGATCAATTGTATCCTTGATTTCTTTCTGAGCAGTAGCATCCCTCATATTCTCCTGGACAAACTTTCTGATATCCCTTGCGGTAGATAATACTTGAGAATCATCTGAGCTACTAGTACTAGCTTGACCAGGCTCCTCTTTTATAAAATCTCTAAATTTATCAAAATCTACTGAGGTATTGGATGAAGCAAGAGGTTTGATAGTGAATTCAACAGTTTCCTTGAAATATTGGGTCAAACTACTTATTAACATCTTGACAACCAAATCATGGGTGCTCACATGCTCTTTGAAAGACTTCTTAAAATCATCAAATACATCCAAAAATTGCCTTACTACACCTTTAATGTAATTGATATCAGCATTCATTTGATCATGATAACTACTCAAGGTAGTTAGGGAAGCAACAGAATGCTTCAAGGCAACAACAACTCCTTTCCAGCTCTCAATCCGAGAATGGCATACTATTATCTCAGCCATCATCTCTGTCATAGGACCAGACACCATACACCCGAGAGACAGTAGTAGAGATTTTTCCATATATCTCATCTCTTAAACAAAGTAATTCTTTAAATCTTCAATAGATGCAGTCCAAGTATCCTTTAACTCAGTCTTTAAAGTCTCAAGATCAGCCTTAGAAACCAGATTGTCATGTACAACTACAGGTGCTCTTTCTGTCACAATACTAGCCATAGAGTCATTCATAAAAGATTGAATAGATGATATTAAAGAGGTTTCCATTCTTCTTATTTCTTCTATAAACTAGGTTTTATGATCAGACTTCAACTGGTCTAGATCATCTTTCCTTATCACATTCTTAGGTAAAAACTCAATAAAGATATTATAGTTAACTTATGGTATGTTGATGGGTGTCTCATCTTTAGAATCAAGATAGTCCAACCCAAAAACAACAAAAACTAGGTCTTCTGCCCAGTATTCAATCTCAACAGCTACTAAAACATTTCCAAATCTAGTTGGATGCTCCCTCTCACTTTTTTCATTCTCTTGTATAGCAACAACACCCTCATCAACTCGGTCTTCCTCAAAAGAATCCTCCACAACCGTCTCTAATTCAACAGCAGGAGGATCCTCAGGAATAGGTGTAAGTCTGTCTCCTTTAACAAGAACAACCTATATATGCACATGATTACTTCCAATAAATGGACTCAAACTCAAGGTGTTCTCATTTGAGCTATCAGAAAAATTTTCTCTACTTTCATTGAATTTTTTTCACTATCTGGAGTAGGATGGTATTCCTCATCAATAGAAGCTCCTTTATTGCTTACTCCCAACACTATTCCTTTTCCAGATGATAGAATTTCAGGAATAAGACTTGGGGGAATGTCCAGTTCCCTTCCATCATCTATAAAAGTATCATCCTCATCAGTATCATCACTATACGGAGGTTCCACTTCATCAGTTCCTAGACCTAGATCACTCACAACCTTAGGCCTAGAAGGATGATCCACAGGATTAAACTTATCATACATCTTCTAATCATCACTGAACCATTCTCTTCTCCATGGATTCCAATTGATCATCATGTATTTACAGATATTTTTGGTAATACAAAAGTTATCTTCCATAACCACTGTCTCATCTGGAGACTTAGCCACACCTCTTAACATTATCATCACAGAGATCAGCTTTGAAGATAATAGAGCATTAGTTTTTGACTTCGGCCTGGTCATATCTTCAATTTGAGTTATTAACAGTCTACACAGATTCAACATAACACCATGTCTTAACAGATGTAGCAAATATATATCTTGATATTTAATATTTGAAAAGTCCCCTCTTCTTGGACTTAACAAATGTTGAATGAACTTAAATAGTAACCGAATCTCTCTATCCATTTCTGTAGCAACTACCTTTCTTGGTGTACCATCTTCTCTGAATTCTTACAAAGAAGCTTCATGTTCAAAGATGTCACTGGTAAGAGGTACTGATTTCAAGAAATACCCAAACTCTCCTTCATGTAGATCTTTTAGGCACTCAACCCACTCAACAAAAGAAAAATATATTGTCCTTCCATTCACTATTCGAGAAGCACTCTACCCATTTCTAGTCCTCCAGTACTTCTAGAACTAAAGACTTACTGGTCATCAACCATTCCTCACAAAGATCTTTCTCAACTATTATCTCCCTTTGAACGAGATGCAGATTTATTGGTTTCTTCACTTCACTTCCACCACTAGACTTTCCTTTGAGTCTCTTGGCATTCGACTCATCATCCTTTTCGCTGACTGATGGTCCTTTCACTCTTACCATTCGATGAATTGTGAGGCTTAGGGTTCGATGGTTTGGGAGCTAAGGCTTGAAGGTAAAGGGTTTTAGGTGGATTGAGACAAGGTTAAGAATTATGTTTTATGATTTAGAAATCATAAAATAAATAAATAAAACATAATAAGTAAAATATAAATGATACAGATTCTGGCAGCTATGGATATAGAATTTTAAAAACAATGAAAAACTGGAAGTAACACATACCGATGAGAATTCCTAATAGTGAGGTGTAACAGTGAGTTTCACTAACAGTGAGGTATAGCAGTGAGGTTCATGTCGGTGAGGTATAATAGTGAGGTTCATAATGGTGAGGTATAACAATGAGGTTTCTAACAGTGAGGTTTCTAATTGTGAGGTTTCTGACGGTGAGGTTTATAATGGTGATATTTCTAACAGTGAGATTTATAATGGCGAGGTTTCTGACGGCGAGGTTTCTAATGGTGAGGTTTCTAATGGTGAGTTTTCTAATGGTGGGGTTTCTAACAGTGAGGTTTCTAATGGTGAAGTTTCTAACAGTAAGTTTTGGCTAAACAAAGTCTATCATTCCTAACTCTTTTTTAATGTAACTTAACCTATCCGAACTTAATGTTTTGGTGAATTTATCTTCTAATAGATGTTCTGTGCCAATAAATTCAAGAGAAATGTACCCTTTTTGTTAATGATATCTTAGAAAGTGGTGCCTTACATCAATATGTTTGGTCCAAGAGTGAGACATGGGGTTCTTTGAGATATTAATTGCACTATTGTCATCACAGTTTATAGACACATGTCTAAAATGATATTTGTTGTCCAATAATGTATGTTTCATCCATAGAATTTTTTCACAGCAATTACCAGCAGCAATATAATTTGCTTCAGCAGTAGACAATGCAACATAGTTCTGCATTTTACTATATCATGATATCAGGGACTTACCTAGAATATGACATGTTCCAGATGTGATCTTTCTATCTAACTTGCAATCAGCAAATTCAGCGTCTGAATAACTTATCAAATCGAATGATTTCCCTTTTGTATAAAATAATCCTAAGTTAGTAGTATGTTTAAGATATTTCAAAAAAATTTTAACAAAAAGAAAGTGTCACTCTTTCGGATTAGCTCGAAATCCTGCACACATACACACACTAATCATAATATCTGGTCGACTGGCAGTAAGGCAGAGTAAGCTCCCAATCATACTGCTGTAATTGGTTTGATCCACTGGTTTTTCAGTTTTATCAGCATCTAACTTACAACTAGTACTCATATGTGTATCACATTCCTTAATAATGTCTAAACCAAAATGTTTTAAAAGATCCTTTGTATATTTACATTGATTTAAGATAATACCATTTTTATTTTGAAAAACTTGAATTCCAAAAAAATATGTGAGTTCTCCCATTAAACTCATTTCAAATTCATTTTGCATACTCTTTGAAAAGTCAATACAGAAAGAATTTTTAGGAGATCCAAAAATAACAACACCAACATAGATTTTCACTATCAAAACATCTTTGGAAATTCTTTTAATAAATAGAGTTTGATCAACAATTCCTTTAGAAAAAACTTTTGAAATAAGAAAACTACGAAGTCTAACATACCCAGATTGTGGGGATTGTTTTAAACCATATAAATATTTATATAGCTTAAAAACTCGATTTGGAAATTGAGGATTAGTAAATCTATGTGGTTGTTCAACAAAAGCATCTTCAATTATAAAACCATTTAGAAAATAACTTTTAACATCAATTTGATATAACATGAAATTCAAATGAGAAGCATAGGCAAGTATAATCATAATAGCTTCTAATATAGCTACAGGTGCAAAGGATTCCACATAGTCTATTCCTTCCTCTTGACTATACCCTTGTGAAACTAGCCTTTCTTTGTTTCTAATGATATTTCTAGATTAATCAACTTTATTTCTAAAAACCGATTTAGTGCCTATTGTCAATGTGTCCTTAGGTCTGTCAACTAATTCCTAGACTTTGTTTCTTTCAAATTAATTTAATTCTTCTTGCATATCCATTACCCAAAATTCATCATTGATTGCATCATTGATATTTTTAGGTTCTAGCTGTGAAATAAAGTCTTGATGTTCATCCTAGTTTCTTAGAGAAGCTCTAGTCTATATCCCTCTATCAAGATTACCAACAATAGAATCTAAAGGATGATTATTTAGAATCCTAGTTGATCTAGTAAAGGTAGGACAGGAAATTTCAGGTTCTTCTCTAGGCTCATGTTCACTAGAAGCAGATTCTGGAATATTTTCAGAACTGGTTGTCTTTATAATAGGTTCATTTAGTTTATCATTAAGGTCCAGAATAGAGAGATATTCTTCAATATTTTCAAGATAAGACTTCGATTCATGTGGATCAGTTTCATCAAATTTTTTGTGAACAGATTCTTCCACACATTTGGTTCTTTTTTTAAAGCCTCTATAAGTCTTACTGGTTGTAGAGTAACCGAGAAAGATCCCCACATCACTTTTAGAAGCAAACTTGTCACGATTATCCTTTTTATTGAGAATAAAGACTTTGCAACCAAATAATCTGAAGTAACTAACTTTAGGCTTCCTATTATTCCATAGTTCGTAAGGGGTATTTTTGAGAACAGGTCTAATCAAGACTCTATTTATAATATAACAACCTATATTCACAGCTTCATCCCAGAAGTAAAAAGGTATGTCATACTCATTAAGCATAGTTCTTGCAATTTCCCGAAGGGTTCTATTCGTTTTTTCAACTACACCATTCTGTTGAGGTGTCCTAGGGGCAGAAAAGTTGTGACTATAGCCATTGTGTGAGCAGTAATATTCAAACTCATGATTTTCAAACTCACAAACATGGTCACTTCTCAAGGTTTTAATTTTAAGTCCACTTAGGTTCTCTACAGACATGGTGTATTTCATAATGTAAGAACAAGCTTCAATTTTGTGAGAAAGAAATTATACCCAAGTAAATCTAGAAAAGTAATCTACTAGTACATAGACATAGTTATTCCCATTTAAACTAGAAAATCTAGAAGGTACAAACAAGTCCATGTGAACAAACTTGAGAGGTTGAGAAGTTAAAACATATTTATTTAATTTGAATGAAACATTATGTTTCTTTACCTTTTGACAGGGATTGCAAACTTTTTCTGATGGGAATTTTAGATGTGGTAGGTCTATAACTAAATTTTTCTTAGTCAATTTCTCAAGTGACTGAACATTGAGGTGTCCTAATCTTCTATTCCATAGCCAAGACTCATTATTAAAATCATTTAAACAGGTAACCTTTTATTTGGCTAAAGAATTTAAATCTACATAATAAACATTTTCATTTCTTAAGGCAGAAAATACTAAAAGATTTTTAGAATTAAAAACATAGAAATCATCATTTTCAAATTTAACATTGAAACCATCATCACAAAACTGATAAATTCTTAAATGATTGTATTTTAATCCATCAATAAATAAAAATTTAGAATTTAAAAATGAATCAGTGTTACCAATCTGGCCTAAGACGATGATTTTTCATTTTGAATTATCACCAAAGGTGACATGTCCCCCATAAACCATGATTAAATGCTTGAAACATGATTAATCTCCAGTAATATGCCTTGAACATCCACTTTCTAAGTACCATATCTTTTTATGGGAACTCATCAAACAAGTATCCTAGAAAACAGGTTTAAACAGAAAATGATTTTGGTACCTAGATTTTCTTGGGTCCAAAAAGGTTAGCAATCAAAACTTTTGGTACCCAGATTTGCTTAATGTGTCTCATACAATCAATAGATTCAACAGATTTTGAAAGATAAACATTGTTTGTTCTATAACTATGTGAATTTTTGGTTGAAACATAAGAGTTTCTAAAACTGGAACTAGAATCATACTATCCAGATTTAGGAATAAATTTATTCTTAACAAGCTGTCTCTGTCCAGGTTGATATCCCAAACCAGTAGTATACTTTGGTGCTACATGTTTTCCAAGAATTTTAGTTAGGGTATTATTTCCATTTGTGAACTTATCTAAATCTATTCTAAGTTTCTCATTGGACAATTTACATTAAGTATTTTACTTTAATAGTTTAGAATTATTTTCCTTTTCTATTTATAATGCTAATTTGACAGTACTAGTTAATGCATATTGATTATTTAATGACTTGTACCGATCTTTCAGCTCATTGCAGGTTTCCTCTATCATGTTACAATATTCAAATAATTAAGCTTTAGAAATATTTTCATCACTACTTTCATTACCAGAATAATAATCATTCAGTATAGGGGAAACATGTACCTCAGAAATATTAGTCATGAAACACATGTTGGCATGATTCTTTTCAGAATCAGAAACCTCAGACTTACTTGTGTTGTCTTCTGAAGAACTCCATGCTGCCTTCATAGCTTTCTTATCTTTTTTCCCCTTATAATCATATTTTTCTTGAACATCAATTTTGTATAATCATCCTTAATGTGACCTTTTATTTTGCATTGATAACATACTATCTCACCATCCTTATCTGCTTTCTTCCAATCACCTCGTTGGTCATACTTACCCTTATACTTCAACTTTCTAAAAAAAATCTTCTTCCTGTAGAATTTCGTGAATATCCTAGATATTTGAGTCATATATTCATCACTATTAGAATCTGAACCTCCACTTTTTGAGCTTTAAATAGGTATGTGAGCTTTCTCCTTGTCCGTTCTCTTTGAGGCAGTAGAATTAAATGCCACTGACTTCTTCTTTGGTTCGTAATATTCCTCCTTGTTTACCTTCATCTCTTCTTAAAACATCATCAACATTCCAATTAACTCCTTAATAGGTAGTGAACTTATATCAAATTCCTCTATTATTGAAACTAATGTTCCTCTCCATCTTTCTGGCAGACATCTTAGTATCCTCATGATTAATTCTTTTGCAGGAACATCTCTTCCTAGTGAGCTCATTGTATTTACAATTTCGTTGAACCTGAAATATATGTCAGAAATAGGTTCATCATGCTTTATTTTAAAATTATCATACTTAATGGTGTGGGTATTCAATATCATTTCTTTAACATTGGTTGTTCCCTCGTGAGAAACACCAAAAGTATCCCAAATTTAATAATCAGTTTTACAAGAATATTTTTTATAACATTCTTCATCTCCTAAAGCACAATACATGGAATTCATTGCTTTATAATTTTTATTGTAAGATATTTTAGTATGTTCATCCCAAGTAGTTCTTTCAGTTTCTGGAATCTTATACTGAGTCTCTATAGCAGTCCAGATATCAAATCTCATACTTTCTAAATGAATTTTCATTTTCAGTTTCGATTGGGCATACTTTACACCATAAAAGAAAGGTTCCCTATTGGTAGCAGTGCCTTCTAGTATATTATCCATAATTAGATTTTAGAAAATACATTTAAAGAGAGAAAATGTTGAACTAATAGAAATTTAAGATCTTTAGATACAACTAAAATCACAGTTGAAATACAGAGTATTTGGAAATCCTTTATTAAGAACAACTGACCCTCTGATACCAAATGTTGGTCGAAGTGGAAACTCAAGAAGGGGGGGCGGGTGAATTCAATTCCAATTAAACATTTCTCTTAAAAATATTTCTATTAAAATTCCCCAATTTAAATAACAATCTAAACGGTATTAAATTTTTAATTCAGTAAAGGTTCAGTTAGGTTCTCAGAAGATTGGTTATTTCTCAGTTAACTTAATCAGTAGATTAATTAAATTTTGAAACTATCCTAGTGATTTACAATAAATACAAACACTTTCTAGTTTAAGTATCATAGTACATTTAAAATAGAATTGTATTTCAAAGCACTTAGAAGCGGAATAGAAAATAACTTAAACTAAATAAAAGATGCACAACAAATTTAACCAAGAGTTTCAGTCTCATGCTGAGACTTAGTCCTCTCAAATAGTTTATATAAAAATTGATCCACACCCTAGATCAGGGTAAAAACAGTACAAAGACTGTCAAGGTACTAAGACCTCTACCATAGTTCTACGTGGGAAAACAAAACAATAGCACAAAGGATATCCAGGTCACACTTGACCTCTACCACTATCCACAGTGGGATACAAGAGTGTAAGGGAAAGATTGAGTGAGAATTCAAAAAATCCTCTAGTTTAGAATAGGATACAGGGTGTGCTTAAAAATACAGAGCACACACTCTTCTAAAAATGTAAATAAATGAAACACAATAGATATAAACAGATATACATGAGTTTATAATGCTCTATTTGTTTTGAGTGAAGTTCTAGACTCCTTGGATTGATGCAGATGAAGCATTGAGTCCTTCTCTGGTTTTTGGTCAAGAAATAGAGTTTTGTTTTTGTATTTAACTTCTAGGTCCAGGTTGATAAGTCTGATCAGATTGAGTGCAATTGAAATCGTTGAAGCACTTTTCTCCTTGAATGTTCAGATTCTACAGATTCAGTATGTATACTTCCTTCTTCTTCTATGCATTTAAGTTCTTGAGTATCTCCAGAAGATTGTCTCATATGTGCATGGAAAGACTGACCGACCATGCCTTTAGTAGTTCAATGATCCCTTATATAGATTTAACTACAACAATATGAATGATTACCTTTTTACAGGTATGATGTATAATTAGAGAAATGCAAACCATTATCATTAATTAATAGAAGGTGCATTAAAAACATCAAATATGACTGTTGCTAAAAAAAAAATATAAATAGAGTTTAGAGAAATTGTTACTGATTTCCATTGGTAGCTCTTAGTATCAGTGAGATTGTATCAGTATCTCTTCTGTATCGGTAGCTGTTATCCTTTATAATGGTAGCTCGTAGGAACCGATAGCTTCTCCTATCGGTAGTTGTTTCTCTTTATAACCGTATCTCTATGTATCAGTAGCTATTTCTATTAGTAGCTCCTTCTATCAGTAACTCCTTCTTTCAGTAGCTCCTCTTATATTAGTAGACTTTGTATTTGTATTGGTGGACTTCATATCAGTTGTTTTATGTCTATATGTTTGTATCAGTAGCTAGTATCATTAACTATGTACCAGTGACCTTTACTTATCGGTAGCTATTATGAATACTAGTGACCTTGTCTATATCGGTAGACTTCGGTACTAGTATGCTTTAGCCTTATCCGTAGTTGTGTACCTGAGACCTTTGTATCAGTAGCTGTTTGTATCAGTGAATCAACACTTAATACTTATCTGTTCTCTGAAAATCATTTTCAGATTGAGTCAGTAACATTTCTAAACAAGTACAAACTTAGATAACCATTGATTAAAAAATTCCAATTATCATTTTGATATTTTATCAACTTAATAATATGACATCATATATTAAAAGAATAATTATTATAAAGAAAAACATTATTTGGGATTTTCAATGCATATTAAAGCACAATTTGGATTATCAAAATAGGCGAGGCCAATAATATCAAACATAGATAGTATATGCAATGATGATTTTAGAAAACCTTTATAAGAAAATTATACAACATCAGTCTAAATACCTTATAAGGATTGACTCTTCACTCAAATTTTTGTAGGAAAATAAATATCAGGGATATTCTTATTATAAGGAAAATATATTTTTCTTATGTTTTATGGTTGATGTCAGTCTAGAAATTGAATCTCAAGTCACCCTTTCGAAAACCATATCTAAATTAGTTAGTAATAAATAAATAAATTTTATTTTTTTTTATTTTTATGGTTAATAATTTCTTTCCCTAGGTTTTAGGTACCATTATTATTATTATTATTATTATTATTATTATTATTATTATTACAATTGTTATTATCATGTCTAAATTTTTTAATAAAAATTATATATTCATTCAATAGGATTCAAAAATGATCAGAAAATGTTCCATTCTAGATATGAGCTAGAATAAATACAATTTATTTATTATTAACGAGGACATTAAAACCAATGCACATAAAACATAGTAATAAACACTATAGATTGTCGCTCACTAGAGATAAATTAATTCAATTAAAAGAGAAAAAATCTATAGGGGAAAATAGATAAAAAGGAATAAAATCTTCATAAAAAATAAATATATTGGATTATCAGGAACCCCAAGTATCACCAATATAAAAAAACCAATTTTGAGGAATATCACCATGAAATGAATAAATAATTATGCAAAATATGAAATAATAATTGTGCCTTGCGAAGTGAGAGTGGAATGAACGAATGATTTAGTTAGTAAATAAATAATAATAAAATATGTAAGTTACAAATATGGTCATGGAAAATATAGTCCTTAAAATTATTTTCATTGGACATATATCCTATAGGTATACTGCTGTTGGGTAATGTTAATTAGTAAATTTATAATAACATCACTCAAAAAGAAATAAAAATTCAATTTTAATAAATTAAAAATGTATACATATATTTATTTGTTATATATAAATTTTAAGATAATAATTACTAATATATATCATGATGTATATATAAATATAAAATAAATATTTAAATGTCAATGGAGTAGTAAAAATTAAATATTTGTAATATAAATATTTAATTAATGATATCTGTTAAGAAGTTTATAGTATAAAGTAATTTAGAATTATTTTAAACTATATTTTCAAATAAAAGTAGTTTTATTTATAATTTAGAATTATTTTTATTATATATATATATATATGAATTTTAATTTTATAAATAAATATTCATTTTTGAACTCATTATATCAATATTATATTAATAATGTTTTTTATAATTGTATTAAATTATTGATTTCTTGATGAATTGAAAAATTGCCTATTTTTCTAAAAACTATCACTCTTTTGAAAAAATAATGACTATAATTTTTTAGATATCATTTTCATATAAAAAATATATATTTAAAAATAAATATAAATTATTTTAAAATATAAAATGTTGAATTTATAAAACTCATGTCTATCATTTTTGAAACTCAAGTAAAATTATACCCTAAAATTGTTTTTACGTACTTATAATAAAAATTGAACTTTTTTAGTAATTGGAATTAAGTATTACAAAATGTGTTTCATATTTTAATCAAAAAGTTCAATATTATATAATAATTTCTAATTAATAGTTATATATAATTATAATATTATAATTAATATTTTTAATTACTACAGTAACATTAATATAAATTTTTAAAATAATAATTTTATTAATATCGTGTACTTTTCTATTTAGTCAATAAAGAGTTTTGTAATTTAATTTATAAATATAAATTTATTTATAAAAATATATATAATTATATTAACATGTATTTAAATTTTAATATTTACTAAAAAATATTATAGAGCACATAATGGTTAAATATCATTTTTCTAGAAAAACTGTTTTTATAGGTTATATATTTTGTTTTAAAATAAGATTTTATCATATATAAATATTTAATTAGATTAAATGGATATTATATTTTTTTAATTTATTTTTTTAATATTTGGTACCTTATAGTAGGGGAAAAAATAAAAGTCACTTATTTAAAAACTACATATCATTGTAAAATTAAAAAAATTGATAAAATGTAAAAACCTATGGTTTATGAATTGAACAAGTTTAAACAAACTATATGAAGTCTTGGTTGAGGATTTATCGACCCAATATCACCCCAAATCCTGTTATTATAAATATTTTGTATCATTGACCATTGAATATTTTAGTGATATCATGGAATGTTAAAGGGTATTCCCAAAAAGATCCATTTTCATCAATTATAAAATGGGATCACTTACACCACTCCATGGTTAAAATTCACATTAAAATTTACCATAAAAACCTAACCAAACTAAATATAATAGAATAAATTTTCTAATCCTTAGGCCCCTTTTCTATAGAATATATCTTAATTCCTTCACTTCCAACGAAATCTCTTAGATGAGATCGTGTCTCCAATGTATGTATTACACTATTAATATATTTTTCACATATATATTTATCTTCATAAATTATTATATAAAAAATAATATAAAGTCATTAGTATCATTATTAAAATGATATTTAAATATTGTAATGTAAAAATCATAATTTATTCATCTATATCTGTTAAGGAAAACAAAAGTTTCATTGGTGCATTGTGTGAACCACCACTTCCAAAAAATGATATATTAAATTTTTCATCACCTACATTAATGGATTTTAAAAATAATATAATGGATGAATGAATATAATATCTTTAATAGAAATATGATTATTTAATTTGATGGTATAGTTTAACTTCATTCAATCTCATTTTTTTAGAATTAAAAACATTAATCATGCATATGTGTGAACTATCACCTCCAGGAGAAATTAGTTTAATTTTTAATCATAAAATTCACGGTTGGACATAAAATATATTTAATATAAAACAGTTATGTCCATAATACTATTAATTTTATTTATATTATGAATCAATTTTACAACACATTTTACCATGGTCAATATATATAATAGTTATAGAAAAATTGATCAAATAATCTTAAGTAACAGGCATAGGAAATAAATATATATAATAAATAAATATAGTATCATAATAAATGGATCATATTAAATTAAATAAATATTAATAAGTCTCATAATAAAGTATATACTAATTTTTTTAAAATTATGGATATTAGGAACGTGTACATAATGAATCTGAAAAAAGGAAAGGGGTTTAGTGTCTAATTCCCTTCATTGAGACATGTTTCTCTTTATGAAAAATATTAAATTTATATGTGTAATATTATTCCTATTTGATATATTGAATAATATATTATATTTTATTCATGGTATTTGAAGCTCAATGTCATGCACTCCCTTTTCCATGTTCTTTTATTTAAATTTTAATCAAGCCGTAAGAGTTCTATCTAAATTACCTTAATTGATGAATGATTTGATATTATGAAGAAATATTCATTTTTATGGTGAATTTAATTGACCCATGACTTATAATATCATAAATTATTCTTGGAATTTGAAACATAATGTTCCTTCAGGATCTTCTTTGATGAGTGTTTTAATTACTATCATCCCTAAAATATAATGATATTTTATAACTCAATATGAATTAAATAGTTAGAATGTTTTCCTTGGGATTCATATTCTCTTTAATATGGTATATGGTAATTCTATTTTGGGAGATTTCATTGATTCAAATATTATTTAGATTTGATTTATTGTCATGACCCGCCTTCACTAAGATGATGGAAGGGACAAAAAACTTCCAGATCCATCATTCCTCAAGTTGAAGGAGAGATAATGACCCCTTGAGTCCCCCCATAAATAGGCCTTAGAGTGGAAACTAGAATCAAGGGTATAGAATCACATGTAATATAAAAGGATTACCCTTTCTATTTAGTATGATCAGAATATATGATAGTAAAAACCCAAACAACTCAAAAACTGATGGTCAATGTAAAGACAAAACTCATTCCCCTATGTATGTTCAATGATAAACCCATACGAGTACAAGAAAAACTCCAAAGGGAATGATCAAAAATAAATAAAATAGGAATAGAAATTTTCCTGATGTCTGAGCTATTATGGTCCTACACGATACCCAAAGTCCTCTTAGAAACCTGAAAGCTGTTTTATAAATGTAGAGGGGGAATAAGGGTATACTCAGTGGGGAAAACCAAATGCTCTTGTGCACAAGTGGGGTGGAATTCAAATGCCCCATGGAAAAAAAGGAGATAACCAATGCACTTAGAAAGGAAACTATCCCCCAACCACACTAAGGCACACTCCCCAAATAACAAAAGTCAGGTAAAATAATAGTAATATAGCATCGATGTTTGGGTACCTCGTACCACTTTCCCACTAGTAATTAGAGACATCCTATGTGTCAGACCTCAACCACCATTTTAAATGTTGTCCAACTATTTCCCCTACAACAACCTTATGAGCCACCACAACTATGTATCCTACCCGCAGACACATGGGCCACCACAACCACACATCTTACCCACAAGCACCTAGGCCACGACAACCATACATAACGACACCCATAGAAACCAAGGTAATAACAACCACCACCACACCTGAAGAAATCGTGGCCTCATCCCCAAGACACTTGGGAAACAAACCTGACAGCACACACCTGAGCCAACCACCACAACCATCCTTCCCAAATAATCATGGGCTATAATGCACCTAAGGCTGTTGCTTCCTACCTAAAGAGTCTTGGTCTACATGGGACATGGAGCATAAAGGAGCTAATAACTATCCACTCATAAGAGGGTTGCAAAAGCACCCTCCCCTATGAAATAGGGGTGTTCAACCTAAAATTCTGAATGTGGGTGGGGATAGTATTGGAAAAAAAGAACTAAATTTGTACACATAGGTAGACAAGAAGTCATCCCAACCTAATGGTTCCAAAACCATCACATACACAAACACCCTCATTACTATTCATTCATACAAAAGACTTAATGCCACAGCCAAAGCACAGCTCATTCCTGGAAAACAATTCACCATTGAACCCATTATTTTTATCATATTCAATTGATTCCTTTTAAATAATTATTCACTAAGTGGAAACTAACATGCATAACCACAATCCAGGGAAGGAAAATAGACAAGTAGTATTTTAAGCATTCACACCCAGTTCTCATGTAATGTTACAAAAAAAAGGGATCCATGCGATCCTTCAATGTACTAGAACCAAAACAAGCCCCAAAGTATGGCCTTAACCAAACTCTGATCGACAAACAAACAACTAAACAATAGGGGATCTTCTCCAAATTCACATCACCCCACATGCATAATGAAAAACATCTGTGCTTATTAGCAAATTAAAACAGGGGAGTTTTCAGATTTTACCACACCATTTATCAGGTTCCTTCCTTCTGTTTGGTTAACCTAGGTGATCACACAAGGATTCTTCTTGTTTGATCATCCATTTTATCAAAGAAATTTTCATGAATAACCAGTTTTCATGTTACATCCATTAAATCACAAGATTATACAGAAAAATAATGTTTCATTAGTTCAAAAGAAAGGACTACCAAATGCCACTACTATCAGTAAGGATTATCTCATACAATTCACAACACATGAAAGAAGTTAATAGAGTATATCATCGTCGTCAAATAGCACCCTAAATTCTCTAGACACCATTTATTATCTTCGTTAATGTTGTTTTTCATCCACGCCATGATGATACATTATCATACCAACCCCGGATGTTACACAATAAAGAGACATGAAGGAAGACCCTTCCTGGATGATCAACAGTCGAAGTTTTCTCCTCAACGTTCGAAGTTTTCTCCTCACACCAAGAACTATGGATGCATGCATTGTAGAGGAATAACTCCATAGACTCCATGAGTGAGTAGAAATGTCTCCAGCATGGGTGCACAACTATCCTCAGGAAGAGTGAACCTAAATACACCATGGAAAGGTAAAGAGACCATCTAAGAAGAAGAAAGAATCTCTCTGTGATAAAAGGCGAGATCTTGGAGTTGCGGGACATGAAATATTTAATGGATTTCAAGGAAGGTCATGGTTTCACAAGGTGATTGGATGGTTACACATGATAGAATTAATTGTTATTAAAGAATTATCATTATAGAGGCGGCGATTATGGCTGTTCATTAAATAGTTTCCTTTAAATGTGAAAAACCCCACATAATAGGGGAGAAGCTAGAAACACGGGAAATGGTGTGGCACCGGGGAAAAATCCACACTTTTTGGAAAGTCACAGGTCTCTCGAATCATGGGGAATTTAAGATATCATTTATAGTTTTTAAAATGATTTCAAAGGGGTATTAGAACACATTTTTGTCAACAGATTCATTACGGGAGAAAAACTGGAATAATCCAGAAACTAAAATAAAAACAAAGGGTGGGACACCATTTGGTGAGACATCATAACAATGCTATGATCACAATGCCACCAGTTCAGTGGAACACCATAAGATGATCCACCATTTAGGTGTGAGAACGTGATGGTGTGACTGCTAAGGTTCCACCCGTTCAGTGGAACACCATCAGCGGTGCCACCGTTTTGGTTGATCCTTTTGATGGAAATGAGTTTTTTGAAAAATATTTAATGAGTCAATGACAGTCCCTATGACACCCCAAAACCATAAATTTGGAAAACTAGTGGACCATGAGTGGTCTGGTCCATTACATCAGATACCCCTCAAACTAATCTCGTCCTCAAGAATCCAAGAGTAAACCCAAAGAAAGTAGATGGGTTCGAACGAACACATCATAAGATACCTCTCATGAGTAAACCTCTTTGAAAAATAAGAACACCTATCCCTCATAATGATCAATTTTAGAGGCACTTCTACCCCCTCCCATAATCAACAACTCAAACATGTAAAGGTTGTACTGTCTAGTTATATGGATTTGGAATTCCCTTCCTCTATGTTAAGATATTGTCAGCGTTGGGTGGCACTGACTCACCCGTACTAGTTTAATTTCATTCACCTTAATGTGTCTCGATTAGGGATCAGTTCCTCCCCTCCCCATAGTCATGATTGTTCATATAGATTCAAAAAAAAAGGGAAAAAATCTTCTCATAGATAACAAGGTCATGCATTACATCACAGTCAAGAAGAAAAAAACATAAAACAAAACTCAAACCAGCTTTGGGTTTTGGGAACACATATATGCCTTCCATTCCCATGTACTCTCCTTATGGACGCCATAACTCTATAACTCATGAACTAATAGAATGGTTCTCCAATGAAGAACCTTCTCCTCAAAATCTTCGATCCTCACTATTCTCACTACGAACGTTTCTTCATCCTCGATATCCAGCTTCCCTCAGTTGAGGACATGCGAATCATCATGTAGATACTAATGGAGATGAGACATGTGGAAGTCATTGTGCACCCTCAGTAGTGGTGGTGGTTGTGCTAGCTGATAATACACTTCCCCAACCCACTGCAACACCTCGAAGGGTCTAACAAATCTTGGATAAATCTTACTTCCCTTGTCGAACCTCTGTTTCCCATGCCCTGGGGCGAACATCAAGAACATGTGGTCCCCAACCTCTAAATACAATGGTATCCTCTTTTGATCGACATACAACTTCAGCGGGTCTTGAGACACCTTCATCATATCCTATATAAGATGAACCTTCTCTGTCATGCTCTGCACCACCTCCAAGCCAAGAACACCTTCTTCCCGGACCTCTGTTCAGCACACTGGAGAGCGACACTGTCTCCCATACAAGGAATCAAATGTAGCCATTCCAGTGATAGAGTGATTTCTATTGTTGTAGGAAAACTCTACCAGAGGAAAGTGTTGCACCCACGATTCCCCAAAGTCCAAAACACATGATCGTAACATATCCTCCGAGGTCTGGATGGTCCTTTTTGTTTTCCCATCTGTCTGGGTGTGGAAGGAAGTGTTGAGGCATAGTTGGGTTCTAAAATCATGTTGTAATCATTTCTAGACCCATGAGGTAAACGGTGTATTTAGATCCAAGATTATGGACCTCTAAACTCCAAGAAATCTCACCACCTTTTCCATGTACATTTGTGCTATGGAATCCACCACACATGACTGCTTGATTTCTAGGAAGTGAGATGATTTCATCAGCCAGTCCACCACTACCCAGATAGCATCACAGCCTCAATGAAACCTTTGTAGTCCTATGATGAAATCCATCGATATGTAAACCCATTTCTAACCCGGGATGTATAAAGGCTCCAAAAGAAATCCAAGAACACGGTTCTGAGCATTCACCTACTGACACATGATGCACTTCGTAGCAAACTATGCCATCGCCTGCTTCACCCCGAGCCAACAAATATGACACCTCAAGCCCTAGTACATCATTGAAACTACTGGTTGTACCAACATGGGTGAGTTTTTGATCTCACTAAGTACTCTCTCATGAATTTCCACCAATATGAAAAAAAATTGTTACACAACATCTGATTCCATCGATCTTTCAACCATACTTTCAGAGAAATGCCTTGGATAACACGATTTCACATTACCTAAGCCTCTATGTCCCCCCACGGAGACTCCTTCACCAGCTAAAACATAGAGTACTTCACTGTCATCTAGAACATATATCCTCTACCATCCTCTACCCTTGCATCCAGGTGTAGGGAAGCCAAATCCTCCATCACCATACCAGTATCCACGGATTCTCAAACAAAATCCTTATGTGACTTCCTACTTAGAGAATCAGTCTCCATGTTCCCCTTACACAAGTTTTAGGAATCTCGATGTATTAGTCCTAGTGGAACTCTAACCACCTCCTCAGTCACATGTTCAGGTCACACTCGAAGACGATAAACCTCAAACTCTTGTGATCCGTGAAGACCACAATGTGCTACATGATGAGCTAATGCCACCACAAAATCATTCCGAACACTATCGCTGCAATCTATAGGTCATGGGTGGCATAGTTATGTTTCTATGGACATAAATTCCAAGACCTATAACAGATCAATCCATGATGTTGCATCAGCACACACCCCAAGACATGGCCTGAAGCATCGCATAACACTTCAAAAGCTACCCCTTCTTCTAGAAAGCTCAGCATTGGGGCACTGACCAACTTCCCCTTCAGATAGTTGAAGGCTTCCTGGCACTTATCATTCCATATAAAAGCTTGGTATTTCTTGTTCAAGGCTATAAAAGGTGATGAAACTCAAGATAAATTAGGCACAAACCGCTGGTAGTAACCTGTTAGAACTAAGAAACTACGAACCTCTGATACATTCTTGGGTCCTTCCTAAGAAACAACTGCGTCCACCTTTAATAAGTCCACCTCTATTCCTTGCTGGGACACCACGTGTCCTAGGAAGTTCACCTCTCATGTCTAGAACATTAACTTGGACAACTTACTGTAGAGATGGTGTTGTCGTAGGATCTATAAATCCATCCTCGGATTCATTGTGTGATCCACCTCTATTCATGAATAGATCAGGATGTCTTTAATAAACACAACTACAAACCGATCCAGATACTCACAAAAAATGGAGTTCATAAGCCCCATGAACATGGATGGTGTGTTCAAAACAGCAGATGGAATGGCCACGAATTCAATGTTTCCATATCTTCACAAGAAATAAGTCTTTGATATGTCACCCTCCTTTACCATAATTTGTGGATATCCCAATCGCAGGTCGAACATAGAGAACCATTATGCTCTCTTTAACTGGTCAAAAAGGTTTTCAATCATCTAGAGGGGGTAACGGTTCTTAACCATCACTTAATGCAGCCTTTTGTAGTTTATACACATCATGAGACCACCATATTCCTTCATTGCGAACAAGACTGAAGCAACTCATGGTGACGTGCTCAGTTGAATAAAAACCTTCTTCATTAGATAATAAATCTGAATCAGTAACTCCTGCAACTCTGAAAGTGGCATTCAATAAGGTGACATCAAAATTATATGGGGCTGTGTTGAATGTGTGTCCGGAATTCAACATCACGTCGATGGGGTAGAGTCAGAACCTCTCCCGGGAAGACATCTAGGAACTCACTGATGACCCCTAGGACTTACACCATTTATGCATCTTTCGACTCTACTGATAGCACAGCTAATAAGAAAAGGAGGGGCTTCACTAGTCAGCTTCACTCCTTGAAACCCCGCTCGCCAAAAAAAGTCACACGTCGTCCATCCATATGTGAAAACACGAACATTCTATGGAATCAGTCGATAATGGAATACATAAGGAACAGCTATTCGATGCCTAGGAACACATCATATGGGTTCATCTGTAGAAAAGAATGTCCCCATTGGACTGATGTGTCCCTACCATCAATATTCATCCCTAGAAAACATAAGACAAGCTAGTCTGACCTCCGAATGGCATATTCAATACAAGAGGATCAGAAAGTATCTCTATGTCAAGACCCAAGGCATGGGCTATATTGGGTGAAAAAAGGAGTATGAAGCTACTGAATCAAACAAGGTGTAGACATGAGTCCTAAACAAGCTGATCGTACCTCTAACAACTTCTAGCCCTATTGGAACTACTACCTCTAAGGTGTGAAACTACCCATTCCTAGATCCTTTGCCCCTCAGTTGTCGGCCGCCTCCCTGAACACCCCTCAGTCGGGGACCCTGAGAAGCACACTGAGGTCAACCTCCTCCTATAATGTCTTATCTCTGAGAAGTGGGAGCTCAATGTCCCTACTACTACTGAAAGGGCCTGGATGGAAGCTGATTCCACTGAGGTGGGTGCTAAACTTGTCCACCCCCACTGTACATCACTCGGTTCATGCACTGATTCGGAAGGGTCCCATAGCTACCACAGATGAAGCGTCTCATACTTGGGCCCGCAAAGAAAGTGAAAGGACCAAGATATCGAAACTAGAACAGCTGGGGCCTGCTCCCCACTGGCCAAAACCTAGAAGGCCCTCATGCTGGAGGTCTTCTACTGACGGATTTCCACTTTCCTGAGCCAAATTGGATCCCCTCTCTTGGTAATCCTCATTGAATTTTTATCTTCCACACAACTTTAGCCTTCTTATGATCCTCTAAATACTTCGTTAGAGTGGAAGAAGTAAAAAAATAATAAAGAGAGTGTCAGAGTGCCTCTTCTAAATGTATTGCCTAATACTCCTCATCCAAAAAATGGTCTGGAGAAAAATGAAGGAGATCCTTGAACTAGATCCCATGCTACCTTACTAACATACTCCCCTACTGAAGGGATAATAGCTCTTTCCACTTCTCATCCTTCATCATATTAGAGAGTAATTCATCCCGGAATTCCCTCTCGAAGTCAGTCCACAAAACCTCAGCCTCCCCCTTCTCCCTACGATAGAGAATCCACCACGGAAATGTCACTCCCCCTATATGGATTGAATCTAGAGGAACCCAGTACTCAATTGGATCCCAGATCAAGATGAAATCTATCACGAGCTCCTCAAGCCCACATTCTGTCTCCTTGTCCAAGACGTTTCCCTCGTACTTCCTGAGATTCTTTCACTGAAATCCACGAAGCATCTTCTGCCACTGGTCATACTCCTCCTCTTGATCAGCCCTAGACTAATTAGTCAAATCAACATCCTAGACCTTGAGCTCCCATATTACTCATGGTTGTCGTATGGGTGCCATAGATGCAAGGTAAATAGGGAAATTCCTAATCCCAAGTAGTGTAGAAGATCTCTTTTAAATTTTTCTTAAACTTGTTATTTATTTAAATTAGTATAACACACAAGAACACAAGTTATTATAATGAATTTTCCATTACTAGGGTCTCTACCATGCAATCAATGTAGTGTCACCAAGTTATTTAGTAGGTCGAAATTCCTTCCATCGGATCACGGGGGCCCTAAAATCACGTGTCCTAGCTAGTCTTCCCTTGCCTATTTCACGTACCAAGATTTCCTAACACTGTTTCCCTACCATTCCATGTAATCCTCTCTTTTCCTAAATCAAAAATCCATCCTATCTCTCATCCATCGCATATGATACAATTCTATCACGACCCGCCTTCACCAAGATGAGTGAAGGGATAGAAAACTATCAGATCTTTCCTTCTTCAAGTTGAAGAAGAGATAATGACCCCCCAAGTCCTCCCTTCAATAGTCCCTAGAGTGGAGAATAACACCAACGGTATAGAATCACAAGTAATATGGAAGGAATTACACTTTTTATTTAGTAGGATCGGTAGAAACAATGCTTAAAACCAAAAAACCTCCAAAACATAAGTTAAAGTAAATCCAAACCCCATTCCCATATGCATGTTGAAAGATAAACCCATACGATTACAAGAAAAAACCAAAGTAAAAGTACTAAAATAATGAAAATAGCAATATAAATTGACGTCTGAGATAGTATAGTCCTTCATGGTCCCTAAAGACCTCTTGGAAACCTAAATTCAGTTTTATATACATTGGGTGAGTATACAGGTATACTTAGTAGAGAATACCAAAAGATCTCATGCACTAGTGGGGATGCATTCTAATGCCCCATGAGAAAAAGGATATTACCAATGAAAATTGAAAAGAATCTATCCCCCCATCCTTAATAAGGAAAACTCCCAAAATAACGCAAGTCTGGTAAAATAATAGTAATAGCACATCGATATTTGGGTACCCCGCAACACTTTGCTACTGGTTATTGGAGACATCCTACGTGTTAGACCACCCCCCTCCATTTTCACTGCAGTCCCACTGCCACCCCACCAAAAACCTTATGGGAGACCATAACCACATATTCTGCCTACAGACACCTGGTCCACCACAACCACACATCCTTCTCATAGACACCTAGTCCAGAACAACCACTTCCAAGCCCGAAGACACCTGGGCCTCATCTCCAAGACACTAGTGATGAAAACCGGCCTGTACACACCTTGTCCAACCACCACAACTACCCTGCCCCAAAATTCATGGGCAATATTGGACCTAAGGCTATCACAGTCTACCGAAATGTCTTGGGATACTCGGGAGAGGGAGAAAAAAAGAGCTAATAACCGGACACTCAAGAGTTTTGGAAAAAACACCCTCCATCATGAAATGTTTATTTTTGGCATGATGTTCTCAACATGGTTTTTGTGACAACAAGAAAAACAATAAATAAATTTATAAAAATATGTATAAAAGAACTCATCCCAACCTAAGGGTCCAAAACTAGACCATAAACAAACAGCCTTGCTACTATTCATTCATAGAAAAGCACAAAAGACACAACCAGATAACAACTCATTCATGGAAAACAATTCCCCATTGAATACATTCTTTTTATCTTATATAAGTGATTGCATTTAAATTAGTCTTCACTACTAGGAAATTAACATACATAACCACATGCCAAGGAAGTAAAAATAGAAAAGTTTTAATTGAAGCATTCACACCCAGTTCTCTAGTAAGGTTACAGTAAAAAAGGGATATGTGAGATCCCACGAAGTATTGGAACAAAACCAAGCACCAACTTATGACTCCACACAACCTCAGATCCACAAACTAACAACTAAACAATAAGGGATCCCACCCCCATTCCCATCACCCCACAAGCATCAAAAAGAAAATCCTTGCTTATTAGTAGATCAAAATATCAGAGTTTTCAGATTTAACAACAACATTTATCGGGTTTTTTCATTTCATTTGGTTAAATGGGGTGATCACACAAGGATTCTTGTTTGTTGAGCATCCATTTTATCAACCAACATTACGTGATTAACCAATTTCCATGTTACATTAATTCAATCACAAGTTTATACAGAAAAACAGAGGTTACTTAGTGCGCAAGAAAGGACCACTAATGACCACTATATTTAGGGGGCATAAGCCCATACAATTCACAACACAAGAATGAAAATAAAAGAGTCTACATCATCCTCAAACACCCCCCACTTCATTCTATATAAACCATTTATTATCTTTTTTAAGGTTGGGTTTCATCCATGCCCTAATCAAACATTATCATATCCACCCCTCATGTTAAATAGTAAATATTAACGAAGGGAGACCCTACTTGGATGATCAAAAATCAATGTTTTCTCCTTGTGCCAAGAACTGGGGATACATGACTTAGAGTGGAAGAAATATAAGGACTCCAAGAGCATGTAGAAAAGGCTACAGCAAGGGACCATGACTAGCCTTAGGAAGAGGGACTCCAATCGCACCATGGAAAGTAAAAAAGATCGGCCAAGAAGAAGATATAAACTTCATGTGATAAAAGGTGAGATCCTGGAGTTACAGGATATGAAATCCTGAAATGATTTAAAGGAGGATCATGGTTTCACCACGCGATTGGATGTTTACTCACGATGTAATTAATTTTTAATTAATAATTCTCATTAGAGAGGTGGAAATAATGGATCTGAGTTAAAGGGTTTCCTTTAAACTGGGAAAAACACACGTAACAAAGGAAAAGATAGAAACATGGGACGGGGTGTGACACTGAGGAAAAGGCCACACATTTTGGTAAGAGAATGTTTTCCCAACTCTTGGAGGATTTTAGATATCATTTATGGGATTTAAATGGATTTTAAAGGGGTATTAAAACACTTTTATGTAAAAAGATACGTTACGAGAGAAGAACTAGAAAAGTTCAGAAATTGAAAAAAAACAAAGTGTGTGACACAATTTGGTGAGACACTGTAATGGTGCTATGGTCATAGTGTAACCGTAACAGTTCCACCTTTACCGTGTGCATGTAGGATCAAAATATGAATATATATGCTCAATATATAGGAAAGGGTGAATTTTATACTGTAAAAATTCCTTTGTAACATTTAAAGTTGATATAAAACTTTTGTTTTTAACCATGAAAAAAACTATTTTTAACAAAGCTAGACAAGGTAAATTCACAAGACCTATTTGTTATACAAACATGAATTGTTCTAGAAATATGGATTCAAAAAAGAAACATAAGAAATTTTTACAAGGAAAATATTCTACCTTAAAGCGTATAGAACCTTACTAATCTGAGTATACAAGTTCAAGAATTTATAAGGTAGCTACAATTTTTTTATTAATCAAAATAAAGTGGAAAATAATCTTGAAACAATACAAGTAAAAATTATGAAACCTTTTAACCCAAAGAGAAGGGTTTCCAACAACCTTAGATAAAGTTCCCTTGATTTATACTTTCATGAATGCCTATATTACCAACACTAGGGTAAGCCCTCGATAGGAATATTGGATTATGTCTTGCTATCCCCACAATCCCTCAAACTTTAAGGTTGTCGGTACCTCTATCTTCCTTATAAAGGAAGTCATCAAACATTAAGGTAGTCAGCACCTCTGTCTTCCTGCCCCCATAAGTCTTTGATTGTACACAACAATAATCGAAGTTACATGAAGCAAGATGAACAATATATTTAGTACACACAAAGCATAAGAGTATCTCTTTCTGGAAATCACTTAAGCAGTATGTAATCTCTATATTAATATATTAGTTCTTAGTTATTCTTGATCTCATTGAAATGAGGTCCTATTTATAGGCATTTCTCCAACGGTTGGCACACTCCTCAAATGATCACATTTTTCCTTGAATCTCGTAGAGATATGTACACATTTCACTCAAACAACGGTTAGTTCGAAATAGATTTCACAACATCATTTCATAACTAAAACAGGGATAACCAAAATATTGTTGTTTAACAAAATCCTTTTTTCTGATTTTAAGGAATAATTAATTTTGGAGTCTAAGAAAATAATCATTTGGAGTCTATATTACATGGATATTCAGATTCTCTTTTACAAGGAATTCAGAACCTGAATTATATAGACTTTGAAGTCTGAATTCTAATGAATTCATAGTCTGAATTCTACGAAATTCACAGTCTTAATTCTGAGGAATTCAAATCCAAAATTCTTGAGTATTTGGAATTTGAATGTCAAAGAATTCTGAATCTGAATTCAGAGGACTTATAAGTCTAAATTCTAAGGAATTTGGTGATTGATTTCTAAGGAATTCGGAGACTGAATTATATGGAATTTGGAGTCCGAATTCTGAGGAATACAAAATCTGAATTTCGGAGAATTTAGAATCTGAATTAAAGAGAATTTAGAATCAGAATTCAGAGGAATTCAGAGTTTGAATTTCACTGAATTCAGAATCAAAATTTAGAGGAATTTGAAGTCTGAATTTTAGAGAATTCGGAATCAGAATTCAGAACTAGAAAATAGAACTCTCTATATATAAGTATTTATAGGATTCTGAGGTTTTATATATGAAACTGAATTTTACACTTAGAAATAAAAAGTGTTTGATTTTGGGAAAATATACCATGAACAATGAAAAGATTGGTAAGGAGAGAATTTCCTTTGGAAAGGAAAATTGCATTATTAAGATAAATCTTTGTGGAAATAAAATTTTCCTTGATATAGAGTGTGTGTGATTTTCAAAACCTAAAGGAATGGGAATTCATAAGGAAACCATATTGGCTCTAAAAATATCCCCTTTTTTAGAAAGCACAAAAATCCTTACTAAAAAGATTATAAAGACTTAGAACTACTATGGACATGAAAATAAAGACTTGTATCCCTTTAATTGTGGTTATAAGTGAATATTAATAACCCCCCTTAGGTTTCAAAATCACCAAGGATCGTATTCTTGATTTCTTGACTGATATTTTACATTATATTGCATAATAACATCTTCTTTGATAAGATATTCCCCTAAGATGAACACCCCCTTACATAGTTAATTCTCTTCATTCCTAACATTATTTTAATCATTATTTTATCCCCCATTGTGATTTTCAAAAAGAAATATAGGTAATGGAAAAAAATTAATGTTACCTGAAAAATTAGTATAAAAAAAGAAAATATATGGACAAAAACTAGAATTTCATTAATATTTAACAAATTTGAACAAGGAAAAGTACAACAAAAGATCACAATGTAATTAAATTATCTTTTCTCCTTCGACATCAGCTTCTTCACAATGGTTTTTAGCTTCTTGATCTCCTTGTGATCTTCTTATGCATGCTTGAGAAGCTAATCCTGCTCTTCATTTTTCTTCTCTGGTTTAATTTTTAATCTTGATCCTTAAGAAATTATTCATGAGATTTCAACACTTCTTCTTTCTTAACAAGCTTCTCTTCAATATAAATTCTGAGATTCGTTTCCCTCTTCTAATTCATCTCCACAGACTTAAACTTACGATTCAGATCCTTAACTTCTTGTGTCTGAGTAGTCTATTCTAAGGTTAAATTTTCCTAAAAACTATTTGTAAGATCCTTTATCTTCCAATATTTAGTGTCAAATGCATCTTTTGCATTATCTTGAAATTCATAAAAGATTCTCATCTCTTCAATTGTCTTCTTTGACCAGATTTTAATCTTCTTGAAATATATTTTATGAGACTCATTATCAATGAGAAAGGTTTTCAAATTTGACTCTAGACTGACACATTTGTCCAAAACCATGGAAAATGGATTTTATTTCTAATTTATCATACGATAAAGGATCTGGAATCTTGAGTCTATGCTTAGGAATAAGGGAATAGTACCAACCAAATTTTTCAATGACTGAAAAACAAAATCATATCCAAGGGAAGATGATTCTGAATCCGAGCATTTGGTTGGTGAGGAATATTCTTCTATGTCTTAAGATTTACTCTTTGATGAAGCACCAATATCTTTCTTATTCACCATAGATTTACTAGATGTATCTACTGCCACCTGCTTTCCCATATCAACTCTCGGAATGATGTCTTGTGCTTTGGGAGATTCATGTTCACTATTTGATAGCCTAATAATATTATCTTCATCTACTTCTTCTTTCTCTACACCTACCTCAACATCGTCTGGCTGAATAAAATCATGATTGCTATATTACTCTTCAGACAATTTATAAAATTCTTCCTCACCCTTCTCATCTTTTCCTAGAGTATGAAGGTTTTAAGACTCAGATTCAGAAGTTCATATTGATAATTTATCAGAAATACTTTCCTTCTCTTGATAATACTCTAATTTTCTTATTATTTCCTTAGTATCACCATTTCCTTCTTTATCTCCTTCTTCTTACACTTATTCTTCTTCAACTATTTATTCTTCACGACGTGATTCCAGAATCACCACTTTCATTCCCGAAGTAACATGAAGTGATTATATAAAAAAAATATTCTAGCACTGGAATTTTTTCTGATGCTTTCTCAGCATCTTTAAGAAGATATTTTACTATATCATCATCAGACATCTTCTTCTTTTTCTTCTTCTCTTTCTATTCCTTCTCATGATCTTCTTCATCCTATATTTTTAAGGATTTTTCCTCTATATGGTCCAATCCAAACTTAGTCTCCCCTTCTTCCATGTTTTGCTTATCCTCTGTCCACTTGGACACTACTTCACCAGGGTAGATTTTTTTCTTCTTTGGCATCGGTGGTGTTGACCGAGTTTCCTTAGACACAATTGTTTTTCTTTTCTCTTCTGATTCCTTAGCCATTATCTTCCTTCCTCCTTTCATAGTTGTTTTAGCCATTTCTATCTTCATTGAAAAAGTATCCACTTCTTCTCTAGATAGATCATAAAATTCTCTCGATTCATTAGATAATAAAACCTTCATCCTCATTATGGGATCATCACTCAATAACATTACCTTGTAATTTATCATCTTGGAAATGCATGGAATTTTGAAATATTCAAAACAAAGAACTATAATCTTTGAGAGAATAGCCAGATACCTAATGATTTGAGATTTCTGACTTTCATTCTGGATATTCTCATTCATCACCAAGATATATTTAAAAATGTTTATATTCCCGAGGTTCTCCAAAAAATCCAATATATAGACATCACTCTTCATCAATGTATCCTTAACCCCCTTCCATGGAAGTACAAACCCTTGAACCCATAATTTAAGAATCCGTATTTTCCAAGACATATGAACAATCTTTGGAGTCTTCACTCATTTCAAGCCAAGACCTTGTGTAGCCCTTTACTTATCAAAAGATCCTGATACATTAGAAAATTTGTGAGTGCAGAATTCTACTTCTAATTCATAAAGAATTCCAATCAGACTTTCTGCCTTGTGGTAATAATGTTAGTAGGTCTTTCAACAACACTTAAAAGAAAACTTTTCTTTGCCTTCTTCCTTGAAGAAACTTGTTGTCTCAAAGAACTCAATCAACAAGTCTGGATACACTGGATCCTATGCCTTTGGTTTTGAAATAAAATGCCTCTCCCAACCATTAAACATAATATTTTTAGAAATAATAGAATCATATTTGTTGAAGATTTTCAGATCAACTAACCTGTCTTTGTATATCTTCAAATTCAAAATTTCTATATCAGACGACATATATTTCTGAGGAGAGGCTTCAGCAGACATTCAAAACTAGACTGACTTTAGAGATTTAGAATGACTTTAAGTACCAAGACAGATCTTCAGCATTAGAAGGGTTGAATACTGATGTGTTACAATCATTGGAGGGGCTTTATATAGGCAATTAAGGAGATTATTCAACTTTCTTAGCTGATCCAATGGTTGAAAAACTTCTGATCAGATCTAATGGTTGAGATGATAAACGAAGAAAGAATTTTGATAGGTTCCATTATTATAAGGTTTTTAAGAAAAAAATTTGGATTTAAGTAAAAGTGAATCTGGAAAATTTAAAATAAAATGAAAATACCAAAAACTAAAAAGATGATTATGAAAAATTAAGTAAAGAAACATACCTTTAGATTACTTAGAGAAAATTATTCATAATGGGGATAATTCTTCTTGATGAACTTTAGATTCTATAAAATCACTACAAATAATTCTAACTTATGAAAAACTTTTATTGTGAAAAGATTAGATTATGATTAAATTTAGACTACGAAAAATTTAACTACAAAAATTTTGACTATGAAATTGTTTACTAATGAAAAATGTTGACTACGAAAAATTTTGACTATGAAAATTTTTTGACTTAAAATTAAATGTACTCTACCTATGAAAAGGACTTTATTACTGTAATAAGATAGGTTTCAACAGAAATTTAATATGGAATATTACCTCATGGTTATCATTATTGTCTTATGTTTAATGAATTCAAATCTATCAGAGGGTAATGATTTTGTGAAGATATAAGAAAATTGATCTTGCATTCCGATAAATTGAAGAATGATATCTCCTTTTTTGTGTGTGATACCTAAGAAATTGATTCCTATTATCTATGTGTTTTTCATGAGAGTGATGTTCATGGTTTTTACTTAAGCCAATGACACTTGTATTATCACACAATATTTTTGTTTTGGCAAAACTCATACCATAGTATGTGAGTGTGTGTTGCATCCACAATACATGAGCACAATAACTTTTAGCTACTACATATTCAGCTTCAATAGTGTAAAGTGCTACTAATTGTTGCTTTTTTCATTAACATGAAATTAATTAATCATCTAATAAAGGAAAAGTTATGGATTTACTTTTCATATTCATTCTACATCCTCCAAAGTCATCATCGGAAAATCATTTTCAGAAAAAATCGTTTCCAAAAGTAAAAAAGACTCATAAATCAATAGTTCACATTAAGTAGCGAAAAATTCTTTTAAATCCCTTTAAATGAGGTTCCTTTGGATTGGATTAATATTTTTCACATAAGCATACATAAAACATCATGTTTGGACTACTAGCTGTTATGTTTAGTAGACTTCCAATCATACCTCTAAATGATGTTTGATCCACTGGTTTCCCAACGTCATCAAAATAAAGTGAATTTCATGTACGAATTAGAGTACTAATTCTTTTAGTGTGGTAATATACATAATTTTTATGAAGATATTAAAAATACATATTTTGGGATATATATATTAATTTTCGTTTTTGAGAAATCTGAAAACGAAGAGAAAATGTTAACTCAACCATCATACTCATTTCAAACTCATATCACAGTAGATTCGCAAACGAATATATTAAAGATTACTATGTTGAACCAAATATAATGTCATCAACATACATTTGAACAATCAACACATTTTTATTATCTTTCTTTATAAAAATGGTTGGACCATAATTTCCCTTAACATAATTGTTTTGTAACAAAAATTCTATATGTCTATCATACCAGGCTCTATCAGCTTGTTTAAGTCCATATAATGCTTTGGTGAGTTTGAAAACATGTTCAGGATCTTTTGTATCTTCACAACCAAGAGGTTGTCCAACAAAAACATCCTCTTGAACATTACCATTACGGAAAGCACATTTAACATCCATGTGAAAAAATTTAAAGTTAAAGAATGCTGCAAAGAAAAGTAGAATATGAATATATTCAAGTCCATCTACCAGAGAATAAGCTTTTTTCAAAGTCTATTCCTTCTTGTTGATTATAACTTTTAGAAACTAATCTAGCTTTATTTCTTACTATTATTCCATTTTTATTACATTTATTTCTGATGAAAAATTTTAATCCAATAACAGAAGTTTCCTTAGGTCATTCAAGTGGGGTCTAAACGTTATTCCGTTCAAATTCATTTAGCTCATCTTTCATAGATTTTATCCAATAATTATCACCTAAAGCTTCATTAATGATTTTAAGTTATAATTGATAAAGGAATTATAGATATTCTAAATTATTTATTAAGGGACTTTTAGTACTTATAGGTTTATTTACATCACCCATGATACAATCACTGGGATGATTCTTGAGAAACAACTGATTTGGGTTTTGTAAAACCAATTCATCAATATATAGTAGGAAATATTCCGGGGTAAATGTCTCAAAAAAGTGTTCTTGAACATTTTCCATATTAGAAGAATATTCTATCAAGGGTTGATAATCAGTTTTTGAAAACACATCCAAAGATGTAGGTTGAGGGTGTTTAAAAACAAAAGGATTAGTTTCTTCGAATTTAACATGTATTGTTTCTTCAATAGTACAATTTTGTTATTGAAAACTCTATAAGACTTAAAAGTTGTGGAGTACCATATGAAAAATCCTTCAACATATTTGGGTGCGAATTTATGTAGATTAAATTTAGTATTCAGAATTAATGCTTTGCAACCAATAACCTTGAAGTAGGAAATTCTTGGTTTTCTACTATTCCATAACTCATAATGGGGTTTTGTTAAGAAAATATCTAATCAAAACTCAATTTATAGAAGGCCTTTAGGCCATTGGATAGAGGGGAAACTTGATTTATATTCTAACAAGCAGTACTTATAGATTCAGCCCAAAAAAATTTGGCTATCGAATATTCACTCAACATAGTTCTTATTATTTTTTGAAGAATTCGGGTTTTCATTCAACAACACCATTTAGTTGAGGAGTTCCTGGTGCTGAGATGTTAAGAGTAATGCATTTTCTACTACAAAATTTTCAAAATCAGAATTCTGAAATTCTCTTCCATGATCACTATGTATAGTTATCAGTGGAGTGTTTTTATCATTTTTAACTTTGGCTCTAAATTTATTAAAATAAGAAAAATCCTCATATTTATTTTCTAGAAAATATTCCCACATAAATCTAGTGTAATCAACAACTAAGACAAATACATAATATTTACATAAAATTCTTACAATTTGTGTTGGACCGAAGAGATCCATATGAACCAACTGTAATGCCTCAGTATTTGAAATGTCTCCGACTGAATTAAAACTTGATTTATGTAGCTTACTATGTTGACAAGGATAAAAAACATTTGAATAATCTAATCTATGCTCTGGTAGATCCTTAACAAGTATTTTCATAGATTGTTTACAAAGGTTCTTAATGTTACAGTGTTCTAACCTTCTATAGAACAACCAATAATGATCTTCCATTTCACTAAGATAAGGTAGTTATTGGATCCTAAGGTCTACTATGTTCAGTGTGTATACATTCTCTTGCCTATTGGCAGAAAGAATAAAATCATCCTTGGAATTGTGCACTAAACATTTATAATTAATAATATTAAAAAAGAATCCCTCATCACATAACTGACTTATTCTAATAAGGTTTTTCTTAAAACCCTTAACAAATAAAACATTTTAAATCAACGTTTTTCTAAGAATAACAATGTTACCTATAGTAATAATTTATACCTGAGCATTATCTCCAAAATTTAATTTTTCTCCATTCATATTGACAATCATTTCAATGAAATTTTTATTACCAGTCATGTGATAATAAAATCCACTATCTATGTACCATGTATTCTTGTTGGTACTATCTTTACATTTCTGAAAATATGAGTATTATACTTTCAGAAACAAAACATTCATGGATATGGAAACTTCAGAAAGAAAAATTTTAGGAATCGACATTTTCGTAGAAAAATAAACTTTATGAAAACCTAAATACTATGTTTTGTTAATGGAAAAAAATTTAGCCCAATGTCCACCACACAGTCATTTAGTTCATAATAGAGCACTTTGTGGAACAAAAATTATTATTACAAAAAACTGGTTTAGAATAAGTATTTCCAAAACTAGAATTATTCCTTTGAGGTCGAATTTGGGAATAAATCTTATCAAAGTTTTCCTTGCCTAAGGTAATGTTTGGAAAACACTTACTCAAGGAAAGGTTTTATGTCTTTAGTTTAATAATTATGTTTTTATCCACAAAAAAATCTGTTATGGCACTAAAGTTTGTCTCTAAAACATTTTTCTTATAAATTTGTTTTTCTAGATCCTTAGAAAGTTTATCCTTCTCAAAATTAACTAACTCAAGGCTTTCTGAGTACATTCAAAATCATAAATTTTGTTATCATGATCTTTAGAAAAATCCGAAACTTCTATAGTAAGAACAAAAATTCTATAATTTTCCTTATCAAGCTTTTTCATGACCTTAGAATTTTTATTCTCTAGAATCATAGAAAAACTAGATACTTCATCACAAGTAGGTAATGTTTTATCTTCATCAAAAAATGATTATTCACCCAATGATTCATAATATTTATTATCACTATAATTTGAATTTATGGAAACATTGGTTATAGATTCATCATTGTGTACCTTATCCATTAGACAATGATTTTAATAGGTAGTCTAGCTAGTATACCAAGATTTTTCTAACCCGAAGATTCATATTCCTAGGATTCATCAGAAAAGTCTCCACCACTGGCACTCCTGATGTCATTATCCTTCAAAAATTTCTTAGCTTTGGATTTGTAGTACTTTTTTCTATTTTTCTCAGAATGATTTTCCTTTCTATCCTTTCAATTAAGCATATAATAATCTGGCCTTATATGCTCTACTCTTTTTTATTCATAACAAGTAACTTTATAGTATTTCTTGTCCATTATTTCATTCTTCTTATATCTATACATAAATTCTGTATTCCCAACTATCATGTTCATCTTTTGAGGAATATCTTCTAGCTTATTCTCAGAATATTCACTTTCACTTGATTCAGATAAAACAGTGACTTTCTCTAATTTGGATCTAGTAATCCTTTTAGGAGTCTTGGATTTTATAGTAGTAAATGATAATGTTTTGTTGCCATTATTCTTATTATTCAAATCAGTAGCTCTTTTCATTCTTGTCTCATGTTGAAGAAGAGTTACAAAAAAATCTCATCAAGAGTAATATGAGATGCTCTCCTATTCTCATCAATATCTGTTCTCTTAGATTCCAAATCATTTGGCATGATACCTATAATCTTTTCCACAAGTGCCAGATCATCTAATCCTTTATCACCTATGGATTGTAAGCTGTTAACAATAGTTAAAAATCTTTTTTGTACCTTTTATACTAGTTCTATATAAGGAAATAGAAATCAATGGTATTCAACTCTAAGCATAGCTCTTCTAGTTTTTATAACCCTAGATGTACCAAAATGAGTAACCTCCAATTAGTTCCTAATATAATTTTCTACTTTACAAGAAGAAATCTGACTATATATATTCTTGTTCATGGAACACAACAAAGTATTGCATACCATGTAGTTTAGTTGACATTCTAATTCCTCATGATTAGTAAATGTTCTGACTTCTTTATTAAGAATCTTGTAATCTTCAGTAAGCATAAAAAAGTTGTCTACTCTATTATTAATAACAAAAGTCTTCATACGATCTATCCAATATTCATAATCATTCCCATCAAAAATAGGTGGTATAGTAGGATTAAGATTGTAAATCAAACCAACATTCATTCCAGCCATCTAAAAGAAAATATATTTCCACAAAAACATGTTAATTGTAATGTTTGTAAACAAGGATAATAATTCTAAGCAAGGAAAACATTTAGAATAATAAAAACTTGAGCAAGAAAACTAATATGTGAATATGTGTATTTCAGAGACCTCCCATGATACCAATTGTAGGATCGAAATATTAATGTATATGCTCAATAAAATAGTGGGGGGGGGGGTTAATTGTAAACTTTAAAACAAATTGGAACCTTTAAAGTTTATATAAAACTGTAATTTTTAACCGTGATGAAAACTATGTTTAACAAGGATAAAAAAGGTGAATTCTCAAGTCCTCTTAGTTCTACAAACATTATAGGTTCCAGAAATATGGTTCTAGAAATGAAACTTAATAAATGTTTACAAGGAAAAGTTTTTACATTAAAGCGTATAGAATCATACTAACTAGAGTATACAAGTGAAATAGAGTATAAGGTAGTTATACATTCCTTATATATCAAAATTAAGTGGGAAATAAACTTGAAGCAATACAAGTAACATGTATAAAGTATTTTAACACAAAAAGAATGGTATCCAACAACCTTGGATAATGGTCCGTTGATTTATACATTCAAGAATGTCTATCATACCCACAACAGGGTAAGCCCTCAATAGGAATATCAGATTCTGTCTTGTTATCCCCACAATCCCTCAAACTATAAGGTAGTCAGTACCTCTGTCTTCCTTATCATGGAAGTCCTCGATCTTTAAGATAGTCGGAACCTCTGTCTTCTTATCCCTGGAAGTCCTCGATTGTACATAGAAACAATCAAAGTCACATGAAGAAAGCTGAAAAAGATGTTTAGTACACACAATGTATGAGAGTCTCTCCCTCTCTAGAAATCCCTTTAGTAGCATGCAATGTTTAGATTGATAGAGCAGTTCTCATTTATTCTTGAGCTCGTTCAAATGAGCTCTTATTTATAGAAATCTATCCAATGGTCAACTCCCTCCTCCAACATTCATATTTTTTCTAGAATCTTGGAGGGAGGTGTATATGTGTCACTCAAAAAAATTGTTAGTAAGAAATATATTTCATGACATCATTTCGTAACTAAAACAAGGATAACAAAAATATGGTTTCTTAACCAATTCCAATTTTCTGAGTCTAAGGAAAAATAATGTTAGGATTCTAAGAAAATAAAAATTCAGAGTATATATTACATGGATATTAAAATTCCGTTTTACAGGGAATTAGAAAAAGGAATTCTAGAGATTTTGGAGTGTGAATTCTAAGGAATTTGGAGTCTAAATTATAAGGAATTTGGAATCTTGATTTTATAGAATTAGGAATCTGAATTTCAGATAATTCGGAATCCAAATTCATAAGAATTCAGAGTCTAAATTATAAATAATTAGGGGTGTGAATTATAATGAATTCAGAGCCAGAATTCTGAGGAATTAGGAGACTGAATTCTGAGGAATTCTTAATATGAGGTTTAGAGAATTTTGAATCTCAATTTCAGAGAATTCAGAATCTGAATTCAGAGAAATTTGGATTTTAAATTTCATAGAATTTGGAATCTGATTTCAGATTTGAGTCTGAATTTCATAGAATTCCAAATCTGAATTCAGAACCTCAAAACATAATGCTCTATATCTACGTATTTATAGGTTTCTGAGGTTTTAGATATGAAAAAAAATTTAACACATAGAACTAAAAAGAGTTATATTTAGAGAGACTATACCATGAACAATGAACACAAAGGTAAGGGGAAAATTTCCATAGGAATGGAAAATTTCCTTGTTAAGATAAATATTTGGGGAAATAAAGTTTTCCATGAGATAGAGTGTTTGTGATTAAAAAAAAACGAATGAAAAAGTCGTAAGGAAAACTTACTGACTCAATAGTGAGACCATGAAGGTGCGACCTCTATGGTTCTACCATCACAGTTCCATCATTTCGGTGTGTTACTGTGATGGTGTAACCACTACAGTGCCACTGTAACGGTGCCACCATGACCGCTGGCACTATATCGGTGCTTCTGTGATTGGTGCCACCGTTATGGTACCACTATTTTAGTGGAACCTTATTTTTGGAAAACTCTTTAATGAGTCACTGATGGTCCTTAGGACACCCCAAACTCAAAAACATTGGCAAAGTAATGGACTGGGAGTGGTCTGGGCCATTACATTTTTATTCTTTTTTGAAAATGATAATATGTTAAGAATAAATCTCAGCTAATTAAATGATAGTTTCCCCTCAATGTACATAAATCTTCTTACCTCTAATGGTCTCCTTTTATGTTGGAAACCAAATTACATGTTATCCCATTTTAGGTTCATAATGAACATCTCCAATTTTCAAAATATATTTTTATTAATTTTTTTATGATGTGGGAATTTAAAAAAATGATGTTTCAACACACAGTAATGGATTATTTATTCCACCTTCATGACTTTTCCGTTAAACAAATACTTTTTTTTCTCTATTTTATGAAATTTTTTTCTCAAGTATCTCATTTTTTATATATTTCCCTTAAATAATTAACTACTTAAATAACAATTTAATTTATGGGTTTATAAATGTTTTAGTTCCTTTTAAAATTGCAACTTTTATGTAAACCTGACTAATATAAATGATCATATATCTTTTCTCATATCAAGAATTTCGAAGATAATTTTTTATTAAACCTTGAAAATATTCTAAAAGAAATATTTTTGTTATGGAGAACCTTCATTTTTCAAAACTAGTTTTATGTAAAATGATTATGTTTTTCCATTTAAAAAAATATCCTACACTTATTTCACAAAGTAAAACCCAGGTGGTTCATTTTTATTCTTTCTTCTCCTAGATGCTTATCATAATCTTTATATATTAGGTCTGCATGTTCATGAACATATACACCTTGTTCAATTATGAATTACCAAATGATTAAATTCATTTTCTCTTACGAATACTTATAATTTAACCTTTGTTTATGCCTTGAATTAGAATTATGAATCCCACCACCTTCTCATGGGTTAAATCATGTTTATTATTTATGTATGGTTTATTTTACATAGGTTGTATGGATATGTTTGATTTTCATTTCTATGAAATTTGGGCTAGAAATTATATAACCCTCAAATGCATTGAGTATATAATTAAATATAATGAAATGTTATGTAATGTGTTATGGTGTGAACCTAATCCACCATGATACATTTTCCAAATTACAATGATTGTCTTTGGACTGAACCTTGCCTTATGTTTATGATATCATTTCTTTATTCCATTTTTATATTTAACACCCCAAGATTTCATAGTGTGTTATCTCTTCAAAATAATTCAATAACTTTCTCTACACGCAACAACGAGTTCAAGCGCACCATGACTTACCAAACAAGCCGTTTAGAAGAGGTTATGTATAGTATTAACTAAATTTTAAACTTTATATAATCCTTATAATTTTAGAATCCATATTATGAGTTTCTCAGACACAATGTAAGAACAAATTCATTTTCAGTATTGCACTTTTACCGACTTTTAATAGTGAACCCCTTTTAAATCCAAAATTTTAAACTTTTATATAATCAACTTGACTAAATAAATTTAATTTTTAGAATGGGGACATCAAAAATTTACAATGAAACATCCCAAGCTTCCACGATATACTTTCCTTTGAATAATACAGTAGCATGTGTTATACTCAACTTCGAGTTCTAACACACATCCAACCAATCAAACTAGCCGTTATGAATAGTAATACCTACTTTTTGAAATTTTATAAATTTTATCTCTCAAAATGGAATTCATTTTTGTATTCGGAGTATCTAATTTAGCATAAGCTGAAATTTTGGAACTTTTCGGATAACATTTATATTTTGATGAATAGTGAAAATTACTAAACTTTAATTAAAAACAACTTTTTTAATCGAAATAATTTATATTGATAAATTATGAATTTGAGTGGTTTTAAAGTATATTTAGAATATTTTTTTACCATTTAATACAATGTTAGTCATTGTACATAATTTCACAATAAAACCGGACATAAACAAGTGTCAATCTTTTGATAGTTATTATCTCTTAAAAACACGCTATTTGTTTTGACGATAGGAATTAATTTTTAAATTAATTAATGCAACTGATATGTTTTGAATTTGGTAAAATAGACATCATTTTTGGAATCATAATATCAAATATACCTTAGGCCTAATTTTTGGTATTTTTCTGGAAACTTTCATTTTTTGATCAATAGTGAAACCAATAAGTGGTAGTTAAAAAACTGAATTTTTCAAAAAACTTAATTTTATTGCTTCTGTGAATGGAATTTCAAAAATCTGAGAGACACGGTTAATATCAAGGTGTAAAATGTGGTTCAATGAGATGAAAATAATTTTTGGTGAATAGTAACTTTTTCCTTTTATTTACCACTATTAAAAGTAAATAGGGTAATTAAGGGTAACAATGATATTAATATTACCCTAACATATGTACTAATTCTATTGGACAAGTGTATCTCGACCAAAATCAACCTTTGGAATAAAATATTATCATTTAGGTCCACTTGGATTAGATTAGGACATTTATTATTATTTAATTCAAAGAAGAGTTAATAGAGTTAAAATCAAAGTTTATTTACTAAAACATATTTAATATAGGGTTTCACATATGATGAAATATATTATAATTATTCATTAGAAACATACAAAGATTTAATAAATAATTATATTTTATTTATAATTTTTAGACATTAAATATTTTAATTTATTTATGGCACAATGATGATGCATTAATTACCATAATAGTGAGAAATTAAAATAATTGATATTATAAATACCCAAATAAATAAAATTTGAGACTTTTTATGAATTAAAATACTTTTCTAGGAAAATATGAAATGTTCGAAATTTTTGAAATAACTTTTTTTGATGTAATACTTCTATTGTCATTTTTACAAAAATCAATTATTGAGTAGGGTCAAAATTGACATAAAAGAGTTTAAAAAAACTATTATATTATTAATTGATTTTAAATTCTTAGAAATTTTGAGGTTCGGCCAAGAGACTTATATCATGATAGGTGTATCATTAATGGACCACTTGGGGTCTATTGGAGGTATATAGTATGTTTATTAACTATATAATATAAAAATACAAAGTGACATGGTAAGTGTCAAACTAATTAGCTAAGAGTTAAAACTAAAATATAATGTTAATATAATGACCCACACCTGTCTAAATTCTATTGGTGGAGTGGTTTTCGACCCATCCCCACCTTAACCATTAAATAATCCACTTTGGATCCATTAGAAACCGAATATGAATTTATTATAAAATAATATTTCTAGGTTTTCCAAAGGGGCCCTCACCCCTCTTATAAAAGGTAACTCCCCATTCTCACTAATATACACATTCAAAGCCTTTTGGTTCGGCCAACCCCTGCCCAAATACTCTCTCAACTTCCCTCACTACAAACTAGAGGCCTTATTTTGATCAGAAAGCCAACCTAAGGAGCCCTTTTGATCAAATCAAAAGGAAGAACCCGAAGAAGAGGTAATGTTTCACCACCCTTTTTCAAATTCATTTATTCTTCAACTTCTTATTTCATTGTTATTACCATTCTAAAATAATGAATCCAATATCTACTATATACTGTAATTTTATTATAAATATGGTACAACAATATTCAGTATTCTATCTATCATTTGAATGACATGTCACCATACGTGCATACGTACGAATTACCGTCTCCACGTCGTGGTGTAATTGTTATTCAATATATTATCATTTGGATGGGTATAATAATGATGTGTAATTCATTTAAATAATAAATATAACATGATTATGATTCTGTATATAAGATATACCATCCAATTAAATATTATTTTAAAATCAAAAGAATGATATTGTCGCTCATGCGTACGTACGGACTACCGTCTCCACGAACGCGATGACATTCATTCTCCATCGTATCCATTCAACTATAATTATCATTTTATGATTTAAAAATAATGTTTAAGGACTTGATATCATTATGGATATGAATAAGATACAACCTATCCATGAAAAACATGGCTTATGTAACAAAAAATATAAAAGAAAACGAATAATTTAACACCCGAAATGTCGATAATACTAAGATATTATTAACAAAGTAATGTTAAAAGATAATATATGATAACCTAATAAAGTATATGAATCTTGTATAATTTAATAACAATTATTTCACCATTATACAGTATTTTAACCTACCCCAACCAAGGAAAAGTACAAGGTAAGGGTTATTTCACAATCTCTTCATTATCCGAGATTGTTTATACATAATTATCTATTAGGAACTCTTTATCATCCACATTCATGTTTCTTGAAAGTGTATTTCAAAACATTATTTCTATTTTACAGAATATGGGTTAAATTCATTTACACCCTTTTTTGAATTTTTAGAAGATGTTTATAAAGGAATCTTTCCATTGTTTTCCAAACAAGGTCCTTTTTAACCTTTTCGATAGAATTAGCTTAAGAATGTCTTTTTTAACTTATATGGCGGGTGCAGCTATTTTCCGCCATTATAAAATTTTTGAAGCTTCCCTTACAATATTATAACGATATTTTCCAAGTAAATGTTTTATTTTATAATAATGTGACTTTTAAATGATTTCAAAATTAACATTTTAAGATTTTCTTGAAAGTTACTCTTTATCGAAATCAGAATTTAAAATGTTTTAAAGATTTATCTCTATAAATCATTTTATTTAATGTCCATGTTTTCAAAATAATTTTATGGATTTATTTATATGGATATGAACGTCCTGAAATTATATTTATCTTCAAAAGTTTCGAAGTGGTCTGGGACACTTTGATTCAAAAATCTCATTTAAATTACTTCCTTAATAAATGTGTGACTATTAAATGATTTCAAAAAAAGAGATATTTCTCTCAAATAGTTTTGATTTCATCTATATCAACAAACTTTGATGGATTTTACGTTTATTTGAAGTTTATTTATTATGAAACAAAACTTCCATATTTTTTTGAAGTTTTTGTGATGTGTTGGATTGTGGATGTGTTATTTTTATGCCATTCGTGGTTTATGGATGATGTATTTACATTTTGTATGCTAGTTTTAATACAAATGTTTATGTTATGTTTAAACCTTTTCATATGGGAATGCATTAGACATAATATGTGACCGGTGGAGCCTGCTATAGCTCCTCGAGGCATCGGTAGGTCTAATGAGACAAACTAGTGTCTTGGTACAAGGCCTTGGAAAAATCTTATTTTTAGTCTTGGCACGAGGCCTTGGATATGTGGTTATGATAGTCTGGAATTATGTATTCCATCATTATGAAAGTGGTTATTGATATTGCATGTGATAATTCTATTAGTAGAATATCCATGTGAATAAGTAAATGGAATTATTTTATTTTATTTTTTCTATACTATGTTGAAGTTCAAGTTTAAAAGGCTTTTGTTTCAGTTATACATTGCCTTAAATGTTTATTCTTATTTATGAATGTTTCCGCTATATTGTTATCCTTATTGGGCATTTGAGCTCACCCCTTTTTCTATGTTGTATTTTTCCCAGGATGTAAAGATGTATTTTATAAATGACCTACAGGGATAGTATTAGGGGATATGAAGACAATATATTGTTGTAGTTTTTCACTTATTGATGTAATGTAAACTTTATGAATATATCTAGTGTTTCCAAGGCTACTAAACTAATCAGTCTTTCGAGACTTGATCTTTCTTGTGATCATGCCAATCTTATGTAATAATGCACCGACTCTGGGTATCTAGGGTCAGGACGTTATAGTTGGTATCATAGGAAGTTTAGTACAAACCTTGGAAGATAGATTTAGATAAAGTCTAATTAGATAACATAGACCTAAGATGAAATTTTAGGATTAGTATAGAAGAAATTCCTAGAATTTTGGTATTGTATAGATTTTGTGAGTTTTCCGAGCAATACATTCCTGTCTGGATACGAGCAGGTAGAGGCGGCTCTGGCACAGATGTACCTAGGGGTAAAACTCAAAAAAACCGCATTGAGCTAGACTCGAATAGGAACTGGTCCATGAAAACGGGTCTTGCTGCACTCTTGGTTACGACACTCCCGGGGGATATGCTTAGGATAATTCTCATTTTCGTTACAAACAATTTTGAAGGGTTTATGAGTGTATACTTCCTCAAAGGAGACATTTTTATGATTATAGATTATATCCATAAACTATTTAATTTATGTTATGTATTTTACAAGTTTGGGATTAGGTATTGTTATTCATAAACTAATCTAGTGTATGCCATTTTTTAGAAATGGCGCCTAGTAGAAGGAATGAGAACTCCAGAAATGCACATGGTCCAACGAAAAAGTAGGATCATATCTTTCATGGTCTTAAGCCATAATTTATAAGAGAAATAGTCTACCATGTATTATCATCATATGAAGAAGTAATATCTTGTGTTGATAAGATAAGTAAAGAGTTTACTGAGTCCTATGGCTTTGAAGGGAAGCAAGAGAAGAAAATGAAGGAAGAGTGAAAGATGGATAAAGGGAAGAGGGAAAAGAAGAATTTTCCCATATGTGATAACTGTGGGAAGAAACACCCTGGTACTTGCTTGAAAGGAATGTGATTTTGTTATAAGAGTGGAGGAGAAGGGCACAAAGTACGTGACTAAAAGGGCTAGAAAATGGTTTCAAATGTACAATGCTTCATTTTCAAGGAGTTTGGACACTATGCGAACATATGTACCAGTCATCAGACTATGCCGCAAATGATGCTATTTGATAAAAATCAAGTTATGATACTACCACAGATTAAGATTAATGATTAGATTTCTTATGTTGATTATGTCATTTGAGTGTTGTATCAACAATGTACTATTTATAATAATTATGGATTATATAAGGATTTTACTACAGTACTATTTCATTAAGGACTTGATATTGTGTGGAACAAAGAAAAGTGACTCAATATCAAGATAAATGTTTGGTAAATATATGGTTGAGGGAAAGATAAACCATAATATGGTTCTGAAACCGAGGTAGTGATTTTAGAATAATACATGACTGATTTGGATAAATTATATTGGATATTCTTGACTACCTAGAAACTGATTAATGATTTGTATATTCCATCATTGTTGGGGTTTACAACATTTTTGGATTGAAGGAGTATATCCATTATTCTTTAAGGAATAAGGGATCATGAATGTAATCAATAAGGGTTTATGGTAATTCAGGATGTTGTAGTGTTTCAAAAGAACACATGATAAAGGTGATCACATGTTATTACGTGGCAAAAAGGATATACATTGTGTTTACCTTCCTTATAAATTTTGGACTGAAGTATTTTGGATAGTTCTAGTTTTGATTATTTTGGACTGCCATAAAAGGACAACCCAGAGGTCGAGCGGTAACCCGTCACGTCCGGAAAGTCCGCGAGACTTGAACCCACAAACGAAGGGCGACAAGGGTGTATCACCTACCACTAACCCACATGATGTCCTGAATTGAATAATTTCATTTTATTAATGGTTATGCTAGATGAATTATAAATTCAGTTTTTTAAACCTATACGAATAGAATATTATTTTTATGTTCTATTATCTTTTAGAGTGAAAGATGAGTTTTTGATAGAACTTAGTTAAAGGATGAGACTCCACTTGTCAAGTATATATTTTTCTTTTTCTCTTATTCAATGAAGAAATTAATTCTTACACATTAATGAAGGGATATTATAACAAAAAAAATGTGTTATCCTAATACGATATGTTTTTCTGAACTGATGGTATTTTAAATCATCATAGATTAGTGAATTTATGGACTTCAATTTTACACTTGTTTGTGATTGATGACCTCAATCACTACCTATAAATATTTACGTTTTTCCTATAATTATATGTCTCTAATTTCCACCAATGTTCTCTGAATAGAGATCATAATTTGGTGGTGACCCTTTAATTTCTCTTTTCCTCTTATTAAGACTAAATTTCATTAACCCAATTTCTAATGTGGGTTTTCCCACAAAGATATTTTCTATATTCAACCTTTTATTTTAGAAGAACAATTTCAAATTGTGAGGGTGCAATTTATTGAAGGATGGGAGAATGTAACATCGTAAGATTTCATATTGTGTTATCTCTTCAAAATAATTCAATAACTTGCACTACACGCAACATCGAGTTCAAGTGCACCATTACTTACCAAAAAAGCCGTTCAAAAGAGGTTATGAATAGTATTCACTAAATTTTAAACATTATATAATCCTTATAATTTTAGAATCCATATTATGAGTTTCTTAGACATAATTTAAGAACAAATTCATTTTTAGTATTGCACTTTTACCAACTTTTAATAGTGAACCCTTTTTAAATACAATATTATAAACTTTTATATGTTCAATTTGACTAAATAAATTTACTTTTTAGAATGGGGACATCAAAAATTTACAATGAAACATCCCAAGCTTCCATGGTACACTTTCCTTTGAATAATACAGTAGCGTGTGTTATACACAACTTCGAGTTCTAACACACACCACAACCAATCAAACAAGCCCTTATGAATAGTAATACCTACTTTTTGAAATTTTATAAATTTTATCTCTCAAAATGGACTTCATTTTTGTATTAGTAGTATCGAATTTAGCCTAATATGAAATATTGGAACTTTTCGGATAACATTTATATTTTGTTGAATAGTGAAAACTACTACATTTTAATTTAAAACAACTTTTTTAATCGAAATAATTTATATTGATAAATTATGAATATGAGTGTTTTTAAAGTATATTTAGAATATATTTTTACCATTTAATATAATTTTGGTCATTTTACATAATTTCACAATTAAACCGGATATAAACAAGTGTCAATCTTTGGATACTTATTATCTCTTAAAAACACGCTATTTGTTTTGACGACGGGAATTAATTTTTAAATTAATTAATGCAACTGATATGTTTTAAATTTGGTAAAATAGACATCATTTTTGGATTCATAATATCAAATATAGCTTAGGCCTAATTTTTGGTATTTTCTTGGAAACTTTCATTTTTTGATGAATAGTGAAACCACTAAGTGGTAGTTAAAAAACTGATTTTTTCATAAAACATAATTTTACCGCTTCTGTGAATGGAATTTCGAAAATTCGAGAGACACTTTTAATATCAAGGATTAAAATGTGTTTCAATGAGATGAAAATAATTTTTGGTGAATAGTAACTTTTTTTACTTTTATTTACCACTATTAAAAGTAAATAGGTTAATTAAGGGTAAAATTGATATTAATATTACCCTAACACATGTCATAATTCTATTGGACAAGTGTATCTCGACCAAAAACATCCTTATTAATAAAATATTATCATTTAGGTTCACTTGGATTAGATTATGACATTTATTATTATTTATTTCAAAGAAGATTTAAAAGAGTTAAAATCAAAGTTTATTTACTAAAACATATTTAATATAGGGTTACACATAAGATGAATTCTATTATAAATATTCATTAGAAACATACAAATACTTCCTACATAATTATATTTTATTTATAATTTTTAGACATTAAATATTTTAATTTATTTATGACACAATGATGATGCAGTAATTACCATAATAGTGAAAAATAAAAATAATTGTTATTATAAATACCCAAATAAATATAATTTGAGAATTTTTACGAATTAAAATAATTTCATAGGTTAATATGACATGTTAGGAATGATTATATAACTTCTTTCTATGTAATCCTTCTATTGTGATTTTTACAAAAATCAATTATTGAATAGTGTCAAAATTGACATAAAAGAGTTTTTAAAACAAATATTATATTATTAATTGATATTAAATTCCTAAAAATATAAAGATTGGCCAAGAGACATATATCATGATAGGTGTATCATTAATGGACCACTTGGGGGACTCTTGGAGGTATATAGTATGTTTATTGACTATATAATATAAACATACAAAGTGACATGGTAATTGTCAAACTAATTAACTAAGAGTTAAAACTAAACGATAAGGTTAATATAATGACACACACTTGTCTAAATTCTATTTTATGAGTGGTTTTCGAGCCATCCCCACCTTAAACTTTAAATAATCCACTTTTGAGCCATTATAAACCTTATATGAATTTATTATAAAATAATATTTCTAGCTTTTCCAAAGGGGCCCCTCACCCCTCTTATAAAAGGGAACTCCCCCTTCTCACTAATTCAGACATTAAAAGCCTTTTGGTTTGGCCAAACCAAATCAAAACACTCTCTCAACTTCCCTCACTACAACCTAGAGTCCTTATTTTGATCCGAAAGCCAACCTAAGGAGCCATTTTGATCAAATCAAAAGGAAGAACCCGAAGAAGAGGTAATGTTTTCACCACCCTTTTTCAAATTCATTTCTTCTTCAACTTCTTATTTCTTTGTTATTCCTATTCTAAAATAATGAATCTAGTATCTACTATATACTGAAATATTATTATAAATGTGGTACAACAATATTCAGTATTCTATCCATCCTTTGAATGACATGTCACCATACGTGCGTACGTATGGATTACAGTCTCCACGTCGTGGTGTAATTGTTATTCAATATATTATTATTTGGAAGGGTATAATAATGATGTGTAATTCATTTAAATAATAAATATCACATTATTATGATTCTGTATATAAGATATACCTTCCAATTAAATATTATTTTAATATCAATATAATGATATTGTCGCTCGTTCGTACGTACGGACTACCGTCTCCACGAACGCGATGAGATTCATTCTCCATCGTATCCATTCAATTATAATTATCAATTTATGATTTAAAAATAATGGTTAAGGACTTGATATCATTCTGGATATGAATAAGATACATCCTATCCCTGAAAAATATGGCTTACGTAACAAAAAAAATAAAAGAAAACAAATAAGTTAACAGCCAAAACGACGATAATACTAAGATATTATTAACAAAGTAATGTAAAAAGATCATATATGATAACATAATAATGTATATTATTCTTGTATAATTTAATAAAAATTATTTCACCATTATATTTGAGGTTAACCTTCTCCCAACCAAGGAAAAGTACAAGGTAAGGGTTATTTCAAAATCTCTTTATTATCCGAGGTTGTTTATACGTAATTATCTACTGGGACCTCTTTATCATCCACATCCATGTTTCTTGAATGTTTATTTCAAAAAATTCTTACTATTTTACAGAATATGGGTTAAAGTCATTTATACCCTTGTTTGACTTATTATAAGATGTTTATATAGGAATATTTCTGCGTTTTCCAAACAAGGCCCTTTTTATCCTTTTCGACAGAATTAAGTTAAGAATGTCTTTTTTAACATATAGGGTGGGTGTGGCTATTTTCTGCCGTTATAAAATTTTCGAAGCTTCCCTTACAATATTATAAAGATATTTTCAAATTAAATTTTTAATTTTGTAATTATGTTACTTTTAAATGATTTCAAAATGAATATTTTATGATTGTCTGAAAGGTACTCTTTATCAAAATCATAATTTTAAATGTTTTAAAGATTTATCTTTCTAAATATTTTTATTTAATGTCCATGTTTTCAAAATGAATTGAAGGATTTATTTATATGGACATGAATGTTTTGAAATGATATTTATTTTCAAACATTTCGAAGTGGTCTAGGACACTTTGATTCAAAAATCTCTTTTAAATTACTTCCTTAATAAATGTGTGACTTTTAAATGATTTAAAAAAAGAGATATTTCTCTCAAATAGTTTTGATTTCATCTATGTCAACATCATTTGATGGATTTTATGATTATTTGAAGTTGATTTATTATGATACAAAACTTCATATTTTTTTGAAGTTTTTGTGATGTGTTGGACTGTGGATGTGTTATTTTTATACCATTCGTGGTTTATGGATGATGTATTTACATTTTGTATGCTAGTTTTAATACGAATGTTTATGTTATGTTTAATCCTTTTCATATGGGAATGCATTAGACTTAATATGTGATGGGTGGAGCCCGCTATTGCTCCTCGATTCATCGGTAGGTCTCATGAGACAAACTAGTGTCTTGGAAAAAGGCCCTGGCAAATCTTATTTGTATTCTTGGAACGAGGCCTTGTATATGTGGTTATGATTGTCAGGAAGTATGCATTCCATCATTATGAATGTGGTTATTGATATTGCATGTGATAATTCGATTAGTAGAATATCCATGTGAATAAGTAAATGGAAATATTTTATTTTATTTTTTCCATACTATGTTGAAGTTCAAGTTTAAAAGGATTTTGTTTCAGTTATACATTGCCTTAAATGTTTATTCTTATTTATGAATGTTTCCACTATATTGTTATCCTTACTGGGAATTTAAGCTCACAACTTTTTCTATGTTTTATTTTTCCCAGGACGTGATGAAGTATTTTATGAATGACCTGCAAGGATAGTATGAGGGGATATGAAGATAATATGTTGTTGTAGTTTTTCACTTATTGATGTAATGTAATCATCATGAATATATCTAGTGTTTCCATGGGTACTAAACTAATCAGTCTTTCGAGACTTGATCTTTCTTGTGATCATGCCAACGTTATGTAATAATGCACTGACTCCGGGTATCTAGGGTTGGGGCGTTACATTATATAATTACGATCACCCTCTTTATGATATCATTTTATGCCTTTTGAATCTCAAGTTATGATTTATTTCTATTTTTAGTCACATAATAGAATTTATAGATCACTATTTCCTTATGTATTTCCCCAAATATATCTTACAAATTATTAAAAGATCTATGGGAGTTATGAAAACAATGTGAAGTTCAAATTGAAAATATTTTTTTTATTTTTATGATGATCTATTTGTATATATAATATTTTTCAAACACTATACATAATGATCGTAAGAATGTATTTTTATAAAATTATGGAAATAATAAAATATATTATGTTTAATGTTTGGGTTTTTAAATTCTAGTATACTAAGGGAAACCACCATCCCATCGGTGGTCTCCATAGAAATTTTTCATAAGGAGAAACTCAGTAAGATTCCCCCGAAATGTCTATTTGACATCTCAATCCCTTATATAGAACCTTATTTTAATAAATCAAACCCAAAGTAATGTCTAATGTGGATTGAGATCTCCTATTATCATCTCATCAACATTTGAATATTGAAACTATCTGATGACTCTCATTTGGTATGTGTATGCCATTCTAACAAAACCCACCCCTTTATCTTGGGATAAATCATTGGTCTAGGACATAATAGATTACTACATGATATAACGTAGAAATATTGTTTCACTGAAAGATTAGATCCTAGATCTATTGATGTTCTCTCTCTCTCCCAGTCTCTATCTCTTGGATTTAGATCTACCACACACAGTGGTTATACATGGTTTGGTCCTAAATTTTTCTATCCATTTTCAGGATATTATATATAGATTGTGATTATATAGTCCTTTATAAAAATAATTGGGGTTGGTTATAGGGTATCATTTTCCTTGTATTGATTGGGGTGTCAATTTTGAACATTAGGCAACAATACTCTTTAGGTACGAAATGATCAGAATGATGGGCCTTGTAAGAATTTGTTCATATGTGATATACATGTGGGTATGTGTGTATATCATGAGGTCCATTCTTGATGGGATATACATTTGGGTTCTTATGTATCCCATTCAACCATTTCTAGATGTGATATGCAGGTTGGTACATGTGTAGCCTACGAAACCCTTTCTTGATGTGATATGAATATTGGTGGGTGTGTGACCCATGAGAAATTACTTGATATGAAATTATTATTCATTTATATTTTATTCTTTATGTATGTATGTTAACATATCCTTTGAAATTTGTTTATAGATATCAAGATGACCATGTTGCTTTAGGTTGGATAGTTGTCTCCTGGAGGAGGAGCATGATGATTGATAGCCTATAGATCAGGGTTCCATGTTGGATAGTATGAGAACATGAAATATTCTATATATATGGGAATGAACATGATAATTATAAGAGATCCATGATTCAAAATGCAAATTTTGTTTTACTAATGAGGAACATCCATGTGTATGATGTGAGATTAGAATATTTTGGCCTCTAAGGTGCACATACAATCACACTGAAAGGGAATAGCCACGATGTGATATTGATGACTACTTCTTAATGGTGCATGTAAATTATCCTAAATGTGGGTGTGGAAATTTTTTAAATGTTTAATGTGGACACTGGGAAAGAACAATTATGACATTCCTAACTTTTTTTAATGTAGGTAGAGTTAGGGTTCATTGTAGCTTGGTTAGCGCATGATGACTCAACACACTATTTTTTTTAAGAATTTATCCTATTGTATTGGAATAAAAATCAAATATTTATGATATTATTTTTAAGAAATATATTTGGTTTCTTACTAGCTTTATACTCACACTATACACTAGAATTTCATTGCGTGTGTCTATTTTATGGTCAAGAATCCTACTATGGGAAGGGGACTTATATAAGGCATTTTATTAGGTCAGGCTTAGATGAAATGGGTGATATTGAGATAGAATATAAAATATTTATATAGTTTATTCAGTTTATTTAGTTTATTTATTTCTATGTTCATGTAATAGTTAAATTACCACATTTAGATGGGTGATTTTTCATATAAGAACAATATGACTTTTTTTACGTTAGTAATTTATTTTTTTACTTTTCATTATCCATTTTAGAGATAATTTATTTATGATTTATGATTTGTCAAATCTATAAATATTATACCAGTGGAATAGATTCCACATGAAACAATTTTGGAAATCTATATTTGTTAAGAACCTCTTGTGTGCGGTGAGGCACACATGAGGTTATGTGGCACTCCATCTCGATCCAATCGGTTCAGGTTAAGATGTATCTAGAAAGTTTCTCCAAAACAATATAATTTAGAATCTACGATGAAAAGTTTGAAAATACCATCATACAAAAAATGCTATGATAATATATTTTTACCTTATATCTTCTTTTATACATTAATTATCATATTTTACCCATTACCATGACAACTAATTTTTACCATGGTAAATATTAATTTTGAAAAAATTGAAATTTTCCCCAATACTAAAATTTAACCTCATTATTCCAAATATGAAATAAAAATTTCAATATTCAATTTTTAGAATTGGATAAAATTAATTTGAATATATGTTCACAAAATTCAAATAATTTGTTTATCCAAATGTGTTTTTATGCTTAAAAATAAATTTATACCAAAATAAATTATAATTATGATTATTGTATCATTAATTAGACTAGGTTAAATAATAGGGTACTAAGTTTACATTAAATCTAATAATTAATATTATGGTCCTTTGTAAATATTTGAAAAGGATTGTTAGTTTTTATAAAAAAGATATTTATCACTATTCACATTGAAATTGATATTTTCAAAAAAATCGCATAATATTCACCCAAAATAATATTTGATATGGTAATATAAAAAATTAATATAACTTAATCAAAATAAATTTCATAATTTTTTCATTTTAACTTTTAAGTAAAACCATATAATTTATGTAAAATAATTGAGTTAGAATAAATGTTATACATTTTTCATTGAAAATTTACATCAAATTATTATAGTGATTATGAATCTATATAAAACAATGTTGAATATTAATTAGGTATGAAATATATTATTCTTAAATATATATTTTTTTCACATTCCTCCTTATATAAATTGTTTCCATGCAGTTTTATTCATTATAAAACAAGTGATAGTATTTTTCCTTCAATGCATTTTCTATTTCCAATATTACTTTCTCATTAACTTTATTCTTATTTAAAACCTTAACATGGTGAATAAAATTATTTTAGAAAAAATAATCTATAAAAAATAATTTAAACTATATTTCACTCATAATAATGGTTTTCTTCTAATTGTAACAATTTTGGGATTAAAACATATTATTCATCAAGAAAAAATTATCATATCAATGATACATGAAAATCATCATTTATGTAAAATAAAATCATATTTATGACCACTTAGTATAAAATTAATCCCATTTTTTTTACAAAATTTCATATGAAATAATATACTATTGGATTTATTTTCCCTTCCGGTCAAATAGAATAAACTATTTCTAAGCATATTCTTTGAGAATAACATAATCTCATACCTCATATGAGAGATATTTCATATGACTGTCTGAATAAATTTTTTTTCCTACTATATATTAACTTTATATGCTGTTGAATCATCTTTTAATTTTCAAATATCTCTTATACTAATTATATTCCTAATTTGTTCTTTTCACCAACATCATCCCTACATATTGGAGCTGAAAAATGTTTTCCATATAATGCCTTAAAAGGTTATATATACATACAAGAACAAAATTTATTTATTATAATATAATTCCAACAAAAGAAGTTATGGAAAATTATTTACACTATAATACAATGAGAAAATTTAAATAATATCTTTAGTTATATGAATTCGTTTATCTAACTTTCCACCAAATTGATGATGAGAAGTTTGAATGAAATATAATTCATTTCTTAACGAATTCTAAATCAAATTACAAAAATTTAATGTAACTATAGAATCATTATTGGGTACAATAGATTGAGATAATCTAATTATTATAGATATTTATTAAAAAAATCCATAAATATGATCCAAAGATATATTATCTCAAATGAATAGAAAAATTGTTTATTTAGTCCAACAATCCATAATAACCAAAATCTCAACATTACCTCGAGATTTTCTTTGATGTTCCACCATGGAATCCATGGATATATATCAAATTTCAATTTAGGAACTTGAAATTTCAGAATCATCTCTTTTAGTTGTTGTCAATCAACATCAACCTAGTATCAAGTAAAAAATTATAGGGAAAAATAATTATTTTCTTTTCCTTTTCCTTACTAGTAGTTATAATTCTAAATGTCAATGTATATATTAGTACTATTGGGATGAATAGAGAATAATGAGAATAGTGTTTCACTTAACAACTCCTTCTTCAAATAAAAATCACCAGGAACACATAAAATCCTTCCAAATCTAATAAGACCTTTTTTACCAACATTGAACTAAATAATCTTACCCTTATTGACTAATTTTAGTATTTCTTACATACAATAATACTATGTCTCACCCTTATTAATTAATTTATCCAGATATTATTGTACTCATACATAATAAAAAAATGATTTTTGAATTCACAACTTGAAAACCTATATTCATTAAATCATTAACTAAATGATCATGTTTCAAACATATCATGGTAATTGATGAAATATCTTTCGACCTAAAGTAATTGGAAAACTTGTTTTCTTTACTAATATGTTATTGAATCATGTAATAATAATATTTTATCAATTATAACCATATTATCTACCTCACATATAACTCTTTTTGACTGAGTATAGACATTCAACATTTATAATATGTATATATTTCATATTTCACCCAATATAAAAAGTACCACTAAAATTTTAAAGAAAAAAATACAACCTCAAAGGCAGGATCTTTTTTTGATACTTATGCTCTTGGAGTTTCAATTAGCATGATAAGTATGTAATTACCCATTCATAATACATCAATACACAACCATGACCCTTCAATGAAGCAACACCTTAAATAAAAGACTTCCCATTTTTAGATATAAGGGATAACAATAGATAATTAACAAATCTTATTTTCAATTATTGAAATCATTCATCACAATATTTTATCCCAAAGAATAAAATGCCATTTCGATATATCTTTTTTATTTTATAGGATAATAGAAAAATGTATTCAACAAAATTTTGGTACTAACCTAGAAATCCATGAAAACATTAAATTATAATGACATTTATCAGCCTTTCTAGACTTATACCACTTTAGTTTTATAAATATCAATGGTTAGGCCATTATTAGAAAAAATATTCTGAATGGATGAAATATCTTTTGGCCAAAATCAACCTTAAATGAATTTCAAATATAAATTATTTTATTTTAAATTTAAAAACAACCCTTAAATTTTTCTAATTATCTTCATAGATTTTTTAATATATTATAATTATATTAAGGAAAACTCCAAATAATTTAGCTAGAATAATCATAGAAAAATATATTCAAATGTTTCAAAAAAAGAAAAGATTACTAATCATTATAAAAATCATAGACACAAAATCATAATGATGTTGGATATTAAAAACCATTGTCTATGGAATATCCTCTTTCATCACTTTGAGTTGATGGTATCTTGATCTAAGGTCAATATTGGAAAAATATAGATCACACTAGAGGGTATCAAACATGAGAACAATATAAAAGATAATATATGTTTTCATAACAATTATGTTATTGAGTGAACTATAATAAATGAAAAGCCTCATAGAACCTTATTTTATTCAAAAAAATAGGAACACCCCAATTTGAAATGCAATGGTATATGATACCCTTATCAAGTAATTCATGTAACTAATTTTGGAGTTACAATAGCCACATTAGGGTTATTCAAGTGGGAGGTCTTGAAATAGTTTTCGGATCAGGTACTAAGTCATCAATATATTCAACCTCTCGATTAGGGATAACACTAGGAAAATCATCAGAAAAACATCCAAATTTTTATTTATCATAGTCACATCACTAAGCTGAATAATTCATTTCTTTTTAATCACATTTGAATAAAAAAATTCATCCCCATATTAAATAAAATTCATAGGTTCATAACATGTTATCAAAGGTATGGAATGATTTTTATATAAAAATTTAAACTCACTCAAAGGATTGAATATGATATAATTATCTCAAAAATATATATTATTATAATAAACTAAAAGATATTCCATACCCAAAATGAAATCAAACCCCATTAAGGTTAAAAAAACTAAATTTAATGAAAATATAATTACATGAATGATGAGAGGAAGGTTTCTATAAATCATTGTTACTTTAAAATTTATAATAATATATCTAACCAAAAATTAGAGCTTCATTTTGTGAAGAGATATTTAACTTTTTTGAGAAAATCACCAAAAATAAAAGCATTTACATGCCTCAAATCATAAAAGGAATATTCATAATATATGTAAACAAGTAGGGTAACTTTCACCACTTTATTTGATGGTCCTTAATTACCTAATGCAGTCATGAATGATCAAGCCACACCATTCTATATAGTAGCTTATTGAAATTTATCCTTCATATTTTTCTTCGTGCACAAACTTTCTTAATGACCCATATCATTAAAATTACAACATTTATGGTGGGCTTATAAAAACTTATCGTAAAATTACCATTATTATTAGATTTATATGATAGAGACAAATATTCTATCTTACTACACTAATTACACTTTTTTAGATATCATAATACATTCACCTGATTGATTTTTTTCACACTTATCATAGGAGGAAATCTTAATTTTCTTACCATCAATTTTGATGAACTGTTATTCATTGTGAATACCTTGACATTATTCATATCCTTCTTGATATTGAAATAAAAAAAATCCATATTTACCTTCTCATTCCATTTATAAATGTACTCAAAACTTCCAAATTCATTATTAACCTAATCCACTCAAACAAATTATCTCAATACTAAGTAAAATCAATAAATTTTTATCATGGTACATAATGAAATTTAGACCATACCTAGAAAATATAGTAAAATTTAATTCATATACATAACCTAATCCCCCCCCCCCTTATACATAAATTCAATTAATTTACTTTTAATTAAATGTAAAATAACATTATGAAAATATTTATCAAGGAAATGGTCCTTGAATGTTTTCCCTCCAAGGAATAAATCTTATATTTATCCTTGAAATTCTTAATTAGATGCTTCTATTGTTCAATTTCTCTATAAAAATGATAAATTTAAAGATATTACATCTAATTTTATGAACATCTCAAACAGATTTTACATTTCTTACAAAAAAAATTGATCCATATTTAGTTACTTCTAGGTATGAAGAACTAAAAAAATTGAGAGACTACTATTTCATAAAATCTTCCATGATAAACATGTTAATCTATACAGAATTTTGAACTACTTTAAATGGTTTCCACTATTTATATCCTATATCATTTGAGTTAATATATGCACAAACTACATAGTTCTATTTAAAATCATTTCATGTTGCTGATTGATATGGATATCATTCTCTTACTATCTTATTACACCATTTTATCAGTTTTCACTACAAAAGACCATTATGAATTAATATGGATTATATGAAGAAACATGGAAATACTAAAAAATATTTCAAAATAATATAACCAATAATTGTATCCCCTTAATAGTGTCTTTTACTATCATCCTTACATCTAAAGTCATCTCAACCTTTTCTTTGATACTAGTTGTAACACCTCATAATGTAATCAACCAATAAATACAATATTTATTAAAGAAGTTTCACTGTCAGACAATTCTATGATATTTTAGGCTTAAATTTATAGATAATTATGGAAACCATTACATAAAATATTGGATATTACTAAAAAGTATAATAGTTTTTTCAAAAAATACGTTTCCATGTTTTTTCACATTTTGCATTCATGAAGCCTTTTATTCATTTAGGATGTGTGAGTGTTAACCTAGATATAATCACTATAAATCCTAAATCTCTATGACAAAAATTTGAATGTTCTGGGAGAGGAAAAAATATTATTAATGAATACTAAAAGAATATTAACCTACTAGTCCTTTTGAAAATTTATGAAAACTGGTGATTTTTTACTTTTTTAAATAATGGAATTTGTGTTAAAAATTATCAATGATTTCTCATTTATTGTAATTTAAATCAAAATGTTTTAATAAAGAAATTTCTAATAATTCCTAAGGAAAAATCATAATCCTGAATGTTAATTATAAAAATTATGAACCCATGAAAATAATCATTTTACCTTTATAAGGGCATAATCATTCCATTAATCTTGATTTTATTGCATTACTATACTAAATCAAAAGATTTTCCTTAAATAAAATATAATGAATTGAAAAAATGTTTTTATTTATCTTGGTACATTATTTGTACATTCACTATTAAAGGAACCCTCATAAAAGGAGAACCATCATGGTTAATTACCAAATATCTCTTAGGTGTAATATATTTCCCATTAAAATCACCACTTTTCACAATTCATTCAAGAACTAAATGAGGCCAACAAATTTTCAAAGATAAATTATGATCAAATTTGATAATAAAAAATTTTCATGAGACATATAATAAGAAAATAATAATAAAATATTACATTTTTATCACAAAATGAATTAAAATAATTTGTTGAAGACATACACAAATGAACATCAAACTTTTTATAAAAATAAGAATACAATTTCATTTTTCCGTTGAAAAAAAACAAAACATTCCTATAATAGTGGGAAATGGATATTATTTAAAAACACATAAAATATTGTGGAGGAATATTGATAAACATGGCAAATATAATGTAAGGATATGTTTTCTATGTGGTAAATGTTAAAATAACATACTCTCTCACTCTAGTAAAAAGTGACAAAAGTGACCATTAAAGAATTTGTTTTAAGGTGCCATTTTAAAACCATTATAAAAAGTAAAAAATAGTTTAATATGACATTAATAAAGTAATTTTTGAAATTTTTTTATTTTTTAAATCATTTTTAAGAACATGTATATGGACGTGAATGTGTTTAAAACATCTAAAATAAATATTTTCAGAAAAATAACTTACCTCAACTCCTAACTCACCACAAACAACCTTCAATTTATTGAATAATAAATTTTATTAATATTATAGTTTCTTAAATTTTTATGTTTTTAATTATCATAATCCCTTTTCATTCAATTATAATGTTGCCTTATATAATTATAAAGTTAGTTAAGTTCACATTGGATTTTATGGGGGGATTCAGTTTTTATCCTCAAACTAACTTTTGAATGTTGATCGTGGTCAAAGGGGTCAGAGTTCCATTGTCCCCATGATCGTAAACATGTTATATTTATCATTTTTATACATTATATACAATTTTAGGTCCATTAATATATGTAAATTAAGAAAAATTTATCACATCACTTCCCAAAGGTGGCAGTCCACATATACAGATGAGTGACATTGTCATTTTTTAAAAAAGGATGAGTAATAACGTATATAATATATTTTATTTATATAATAATTATTATTTAATAAGGATTTTATATTTTTAATAATTTAATCTTTATAACAACCATTTTATGTGATGATAGAATCCAAAATACATAGCTCCGTGGTTGCGGTGGTCTACACATACACAAGAGTGATGTTTTTAAATCCCATATGATAGAAAAAGAGATGAAAAGGGTATGTGACATTATCATAATGAAATTTCAGTATATGGATGCTATTTATGTTATTATATAAACATGGTTAATTATGATTTCAAGGATTTTGAACAATAACTATATATTTTAACACAAGTTTAAGAGTTTTAACTCTTCTTTGAAAACCTATTTTGTGCCCAATGTTTCATTCATTATCAATGATGTTTCAATATGTGTTTGTTTAGTGTGGATGAATCATTTATTTTTGGTAACTTTTTTTGGATTCACCTCATGGTATTTTATTTCATGTTTGAGTAATTTTTTATGTTTCAATTATTACAATTGTTTAAGTAATCTTTAGTTATTAAAAACATGGGATAAGTAATGAAAAATATTTCAAAAACTGGCTATTCCTCCCTTATAAGTATAGGAATTGAAAAAAAACAACGAAAATATTCATTTTCATGATAATTGTTTTTGGAATTATATTTAAATGTTTCCATTTAAAATAAAATTTTGATGAATTCCATGCACAAATATAATCTTATATTTTTCATAAGAAGTATTCAAATATGAAGTAGATGAAAATTATTCTTATACTTATTATTACTTTTATGATGGAGAAATAATTTTTTTCACTTAAGGTATTATATGGGATATTGGATAAGGGATAAGTGATTTATTATAATATTTTGGGTCTTAAATTAATTTTTTTTCCAACCATGAGATCTATATAGACCAAATCAAGCACACACAAGTGGGAGGAGACCTCAATAATGTTGGAGAGAGAATCCACATGGACCACATGGAGTCAAAGGATATTTATCCATGTATATGCCCAAAGGATCTCATCCATATGTAGGGTTCATTAGTGGTTACATTTGTCCTGAAGGAGTCCTAATGGGCCCGCATAGGTCGGCTTGGCCTATGAGGCATGGGTATAAAGTGTTACGGGTGCTGATCCTATATATCCTACCCGAGAGTACTATGATAGTGATTGTTTAATATGGTTTTGTAAACCATTGTAAAATCATATGTGAGATGTGGAGAAGTTTTCACTATTCATCCACAAAAAAAATTTACTAATAGTATGTACATGGTGTTTTCCTGATGATTTTAACCATCCATTAATCATGTTCAACATTCATTGTACCTTCATACTTCCAGACTCTATTAATTAATTAGTGTTATATCATGAAAAATGATAGATGTTGTTCAGTGATTTCCACTAATCATTTTAAAACTAATACATGCAATACATCCAAAATCCATGCATGAAACATAATTTTTATGGAATTCTATGACTAAATGATCTATCACATAATAGAGAATCCATCACATTAAGCCACCCCATGATGAATTATTGAGCACAGGGTCAAATGAACTCAATAAAATGAGGCATGTAGATAACCATTGTGACATCAAACCGACATAGTCTCAATATATGATGAAAAATTCCTCTTTTATCATTTTAAGGTACCATATTTTATATATATTTCCACCCTTATTATTTGGGATTAACCTGAGATGGTCAATTGGTTATCTAGAGGGAGTCACAAGATCGATGAATTGATCATGTGAAGTGAACAGACAGATCACATGATCACCATGAAAATATAATATGAGTCCAAGAATTCCATCTATTTAATGTATCTGAGATATATTGAAATCCTTAGGCATTTAATGAGTCCTTAATATGGGATAAAAATTGTCAGGGAGATGGTGTAACATCCTCTATGAAATCCAACGCATGAGGGATGAAGGGAGCCACTTCCCTTGAAGTAATCATGAGAGATCTCATGAAAACAGAGTGAACATGTGATTTATTCATAGGAGTGAGAAGGATCATACTTGATTCATTCACATGATGGAGTATCTTGTGAAACATATTGGTTATTATAAGGATAATAATGAAAACCACTATCTCAAATAAAATATTCCCAAAAACCCTCTATGTCAGAAGAATATTTCTCTAAGGATATATTATAAACACAATTTTTAATAATGACATTAATTTCATTAAATTATGGTTTTGAGACAACCTGGGGATAAACTATTGTCTTGTGAAGGAATCCACATATAAAAATCTTAATAAAACATAGTATTTTTGTGAATACCTCTTGGTGATAACATGATCTTTTCATAAGAAGGAAGAATGAAAACCCATGACCCAAACAGGGAATATGTGAATCCACTATGATTGAATTAGGGTAGCTTACATGAACATTACCAGTTATGTGGTAGGATTCGGAGACAATCCATATATTCAATCCATGAATGACAGGAAACCTTTTTACCACCATTTATAAACATCATGTGATTGGATGTACAAGTTAATTAATATGATTAAAATAGTTCTGAAAATTATATTAGATTAAGAAAATTGATTTTAGAAACAACATAAAATAATTAGAATGATAAATAAAATGTGCAATGTTCAGGCACCATGTATGATCACATACATGCATGAATAAAGTTGATAATTTAATGTGGACGACTGAGTTAATGTTGTGAAATATGTTTATGGCCTAATATATAGTCAAAGAAGGTGTGTGAATCATTTTGACACATTAACTAAGGTTGAGACATCATCTAAATATGCAAGAAAATCCCTATCATTATTTCCCTAAGGACAGTGGTAAAATACAGGTGATCCAAATAATTGATCAAGGACAACAACATTGAAATTGATCTTAAAATGTACATGATCATGTTTGATCTAGCATAATCATGGAGCCTTATCTATAGATCACATATAGTGGATTAAGACAAAATTGAAGAAGGATATTGTGATTGAGGGTTATAACAGGTCGTTGATGAGGCTATAGAAGAATTATATAGTTGTGGGGGGTATAAACCACCAAAAAAGAATATTTGGATTTCTAGGGCAAATAAATAGGATAAAATTGTGGAATAAATATTGGGGTGTATAATTATTTTATTCCTAAACCATTGTAATAATTGATAATATTGTAGTGGCAAATCTGTGTTAGGGGGACTAACCAACAAGAAAAGAATTAGGTATTTATACCACAAAAATTTAATTCCCTATGCTTCATGACATTATATTTACTGCACTATTCAAGGTAAAGTTGGGAGACATGATAAGTGTATATAGAGGCTTTGACAAGAAAAATAGGTTGAAATAAAAAGTTATATATTTTAATAGAAAAAAATATCACAAATTCACCTACCCCCCTCTCAGTGATCTCACACTGATTTGGGAACTACAAGTGGTTTCATTAGGAATGTTACCTCTAAAAGAACCAATATACTACTGAGGATGAAGAATATAAATTCATTAAATTAAAGGGGTGATTTTATTTTAATTGCTGATAATAATCATGGATATAAAAATAGAATGATATCATACCTTCAATCACATGGTGTATACATTAGATTTGAAACTATAGTTGGATTTCCACCTATATTGATAATTCTCCAATGACATTAGAAGATAATAGCAACTTAGAGATGGATGAAAATGCTCAAAATGAAATCTTGAGGCCTTTATCAGAAATGTTTTACACTAATGTAATGGGTTTGAAAACTGGTATGGATAACTAGGATAAACAGATATATAGTTATGAAGGAAATATTTAAGTTAATGAAGTAATGATTCAAATTCAGAGAAGCTGATTTAAAGATATAAAAATGGTTTATAATGAATGTGTTGGTGAATAATTTATTAGAGTAAATGAGATATTTAGTATCATCAGAGGATTTTTGAGAAGGGGTATGACTCTACTATTGTAAAGAAGATGATGAGAAACAAAATAAATGTGATCTGAAAGTTTCTACACTAAAACACAGTGAATATTTATATCTAGATGTACTTTATAATATTCTCATAGAATATGAAATGAGATATACACTATAATTTAATATGAAATAAAAAGATGAGGTGGCCTTTGAATCAATGTTAAAAAAAGAAAAGTCAAATTTGAAGAAGATTCAGAATCAAGTTATTCTAAGGATGAGGAACCAAAAGATGATTTTATTCAAATAATGGCCTTACTCTCAAAAAAATTCAATTGAAAAGTGAAAGGAAACAAGGAAAAAATCACACAAATATTTTATTATCCTAATCAATAGTCATTTTGAGTAATTTGCTAAAGAAAAATTTGATTAACATTGACTAAAAATAAGAAGACATGAAGACCTAGAAAAGTAATGTGAATAAGAATAAAATAATTTGTTGGGATCCACTTTTTTTAACTGTAAAAAATCATGTAAATCATGTAAATAATGTAAATAATGTAAATAATGTAAATCAAGTAAATCATCTAAATCATGTAAATCATGTAAATCATGTAAATCATTTAAATCAAGTAAATAATGTTTAAATATTATAAATCATGATTACTCTTGTTATATTCTGTTTTAGTCTAATTATGTTTAATCTTAAACAATTCTATGAGTATTACTTATTAAGACGGATAAAATATACGGGACTAAGTATGAGACACTATTTTTGTACCCAAATGGTCTCACTGTTTAGTCTTGAAATCAGAAAAGTCTGTGACACCATTTCCATGACAGTGTTACTTGTGACAACATTTCTCCAAATGGACCTGACATTGTTGCATCACCAACAATTCCATAACTCTTACAAATTTTTTAACACCAGTTCACTAACACCATTCAGAATTTTTACAAAGGACTAGACATTGTAACTGTGTTATCTGTTCCAAAAAAATACAATGGACCAGACAACATAACCGTGCTACTAGTTCTAGAAATTGCGATGGACCTAAAACCGTAACCATCCTACCGGTTCTAGAAATTGAAAAGGTCCTGACACCATAACCCTACTAAAGATTGTAGAATTTGAGAAGGATCATTCAACATAATTGTGCTACTGATTCCAAATATAATGAAGGACAAGTCACCAATGACTGTGGCTCCGATTCTATGACACCATGAATGTGGTTCCATTTCTGTCTCACCAACAACGGTTGAAACATTCCTCACATAATTTTTTTCCATCTTTTAAATAAAATTTTAATGATGATTCTAATGACAATTTTTGATTCATTTAATGAAAATGACTTAATTAATGTTTTTATAGTCATGAAACATAATGGTATGAGGTATAAGGTGAAGAGATTGTGCTCATTTTCATCCAAAACACAATCACACAAGATAAAATACAAGGTGGCGTAATAGATGAAAATAAAACATAAATTGATGTTAGGGTGAAGAACAAAAATGCATGAAAGAACACACATAAGAACACATGAAGAACTCTCATTTTTTTTCTAGTTGTATTGTTGTGGATCAAAACTATGAACAACCTTATAGCACCGAATCAATAAAGAAAATGTTCTATAAAGAACTACAAAAATACTCAGTAGAAAGGGGAACACATAACTCATGAGACTATTTTTTTGATTATTCATTCAGAAGAGGACACACAAATCAAATCTGCTACATCCTAGAAGTCTATAGATTCCTAGAACAACACTCATAGCATTTATATTCCCTTCATATCATATTCTGATCTATTGTGCACTATTTTATTAATCTTTCGAACAATGTGTGCATATATCTATTAAACACACACTGTCTCATGCACTATACTATAGGATACAATATATCTTCGTACAAATATCATTTTACACCTTCTTTCACACACATATAACTATGGATGAGGTCATGTGTAACCTGACTATTATATTTCCCATGTAGAACTATGGTTGATGCATTGTGACCTGGGCAGTCTTGTGTACCGTTAAGTAAAACCTGATCCAAGGTATGGATCAAATAATAATATATATACTTCTTGGTGTCATGTGATAATTAGGTAATGTAGATTAAGTGTCAGCTTGAGATTGAACCACATGTTTTATTCGCTTTTTTATTCAATTTAGCTTTTCTCAATTTTTACATATTTATAATAAATATAAGTTTTACTTTGATAGTTTGTATTGGATATTATTTATAACTAATTTTAATTAGTAGATTATATTAAAATGTTATATAAGTATCTCAAATTGTTAAAATTGATAAATAATCAACCATACGAGAAATTATTTGAACCAACATACTATTTTAAATTTACAACATTGATTAACTAGCCATTTTTTTAAATCGGGGGATCATAAAATAATGTTTTTAGCAAACAAATTATAGGGACTCAATTCACTAACATCCATAGTGTCGTACTCCAAACAAAATTTGGTATCAATGTTTTTTAACTAATATTTTTATTGTTTTAAGAGATTTTTGAAATATTTTCAACTGTGATTTAGTTGTGTTTTAAATATCTCTAAATTTTTGTTAATTCTAAATTTCTTGCACATTAAAATTATAGCCTCTATTCATTATTATATATAATAAACAAGAAGGGGATACTACCAACATACCTCCATACTTTAATTGAAAAAATAATATCTAGTGGAAAATTAAATTGAAAATTAACTTAGAAATCATGGGATTTGATATTTGGACAATAATAGAAGATACATATGACATACTCCAAACACTAATAACTATATGGAGTGATTCAAAAAAACTATTTACAATAATAATTGTTAATCTATAAATGCCTTATTTTTTGTTGTAGGGGATGAATAATTTAATTGAATTTATGCATATAAATCTACTTATGAAATTTGGGACACTTTAACTATTTCACATGAAGAAGCATCTAGTGTTATGGAAATCATACATAACACATATATTTTTAAATGTGATAAATATAAGTTAAAGCATGATGAACCCATTTCAGATATATATCTCAGGTTCAATGGGATAGTCAATATAATGAGCTCCCATAAAAATCTTACTAGGAAAGGAATAATAAAGGATCTAACTAATATTGAGTTTCCAAATAAAAAAGTCTATAATCTTTGTCAAGAGGGTAAACAACACAAAATATATTTCAAACCAAAGATGTAAGTTTCGACATCTCAACCACTCGATTTGGTTCACATGGACTTTTTTGGACAATCTAGAGTTTCATGTCAAAAAGGGAATCACTATGTCTATGTTCTTATAGATTACTATTCTAGATATACTTGGACCTTTATCGTAGCTGAAAAAAGTGAACCTTGTTCTCATATCACCATGTCCTTCAGAATAGTAGAAAACCTAAGTGGTCTTAAATTCAATCATTAAGAAGTGACCATGGATTTGAGTTTGAGAACCAGTAGTTTGAATATTTATTTCTCACAAAATGTCTATAGTAAAAACATCTCTAGTTCTAGGACTCCTAAAAAATAGTGTTGTATAAAGAAGAAATTGAACCATACATGAAATACCAAGAACCATGCACAATAAATATGACCTACCTATCTACTTTTGGGATGAAGCTATCAATAAAACTTTATATATTATTAATATTGTCTTAATCAGTCCAATTCTTAAGAAATCCCCATAATATTTTTGGAACACTAGAAAACCAAAAGTTAATTATTTCACAGTTTTTGCTTGAAAATTTTATTTTCTCAATACTAAGGAAAATCTTCATAAATTTTCCCCCAAAAGTGATAAATGAATATACCTAGGTTAATAAATCTCTAGTAAAGACTATACAGTCTTTTAAAAAATAACCAAATGTATAGAAGATTATTTACATGTCAAATTTAATGAAATATATCCACATGAACCCAAAAACTCTCTATAATATCTTGAGAATGATTTTTCAAATTTGGACATAAATGAAAAATATTTTGAACCTACATTCATGAAACCTGTAAATTCTTTCAGTTATAGAAATTATCCAGATTCTACTAATAATGAACCCAACCCTATTGAAGAACCTAAAATTAAAAGACATTCCATTTCTAGATCTGTTATAACCCTTAATAATAATCCATTAGATGCTGTTGTTGATGATTTAAATAAAGGAAATCATACTAGAGTATCTCTATGAAATCAGGTTGAACATCGATATATCTTGTCACATATTGAGCCTAAAAACATCAATCCGACAATCAATGATGAATTTTGGGTGATGGATATGCAAGAAGATTTAAATTAGTTCAAAAGAAAAAAAATTTAGAAACTAATCGGTATACCTAAGGAAACCTTGACCATATCAACTGAATGGGTGTTTAGGAATAAATTAGATGAAGCTTGAAATACTGTAAGAAATAAAGCTCGATTGGATGCACAAGGTTATATTCCAGATGAAGGGATAGACTATATGGAAACTTTTTCACAAGTTTCTGGAATTGATTCCATTAGAATCATTATTTCATATTATTCTCATCTAAACATCAAACTATATCAAATGGATGTTGACATATCATTCCTAAATAGGTATATTGTTGAGGATATTTTTTTGAACAACCCCCTGGTTTACGAAACCCTCATTTTCCAAATCATGTTTTTAAATTAAAAAAATATTATATGGTTTAAAAAAATATCTAAGAGCTTGGCATGATAGACTATGTAGTTTTTTTATTTCTAAAGGTTTTACAAAAGGTATAAATGAACCAAATATCTTTATATAGATAACTTATAAAGATCATTAAGTAGTTGGAATCTATACTGATGATATATTATTTTTGGATCTTAAAAAAATTACTTATGTGTTGATTTTTAAAAAATGATTCAAATAGAATTTAAAAGAAGTTTGATGGGTGAAATAAAATTCTTTCCTGGATTTCAAATATTTTAAAATATGGATTGTATTATTTTGAATCAATTAAAATAAATTAAATATATTCTAAAACATCATTGTTTAGAAAATACTATAGTGACACTCCTACATGTACCACTTTTAAATTGGATCCTGATGAAAATGAAAAATATGTTGATCAAACCAATTATAGAGGATTTTTGGGATTTTACTCTACTTAATTTCTAGAATGCATAATATTATGTTTACTGTGTGTTTACGTGCTCGTTTTTAAGAAAATCCTAAATAGGTACATCTTCTTACTGTTAAAAGGATTTCTAAATACAAAAAACATACTACCAACAGAGGACTATTCTATCCTAGAAGAAAATTATTTTACTTAATTATCTAATAAAATGATTATTTTGGTGGTTGTAAGTTAGATAGAAAATTCACCACTAGAACATGTCACTTCATGGATGAATCACTAGATTCATGTTGTAGTAAAAAGAAAAATTTTGTCGCAATATCTATTCCTAAATCTGAATGCATAGTTGCTGGAAGTTTTTGTTCTCAGATTTTTCGGTTGAAACACACTTTGGTAGATTATGGATATCAATTTAGACATATCCCTATAAATTTAGATAAAAAAAGTGCTATAAAATTCTCTAAGAATCATTTTTCCCATTCAATAACTAAACATATTTATTTAAGACAGAACTTTTTGAGAGATCATTATCAAAAGGGTGATATTACTTTAGAATTCCTTGGCACTGAACATCAACTTGTTGACATTTTAACTAAGAATTTAAATTTATAAAGGATGAGTTAAATCATACATGAATTTAGAATCATCAGATTTGAGTGACTATTAATTTTATAATAGTTATTGATTCATAATTATTATCTAACTGTTACTCTCTCTCAGTTAATGTCTCATGTTTTCTATCTCATCTGTTATGGTCGCACCGTTTGGAGTCACACCAAAATGATGACACCGTGACTACTTTTTATGGTCTCACCATTATGTTTTAGACTTCTTATTTTTTGGAATATTTTTTTGTATCATCGTATTGATTATTTTATCTCATGTATACTGTGTTATATGTTTTCTGGCATTTAAACTCCCTAAATGATAAAAACTCATTCTTCGCATCTATCTTTACTCGTACTCCTTACTATTGAAGAAAAACTCTTTAATATTGAACTCCTAGTCTTTATGGACCCCACTTTGAATGCCCAAGATGAATCTTCCATTTTCATCATCTCCTGGAAGGCACCAGACTTCAAAGAAATAGAAATACGGTCTAATTACCAAGCTCCAGAAAATATTAAACCTATGTCATGCAGATCATATAGTCATTCCAGAAAATGAAATATGTGTTAAGTAGCTCTTATAATGTAAGTAACTTTTTCTAAATATCGTGGAATAATATATATGGTCATATTGGTTTACAAAATTGAAAATCCATATATATTAGAATACAATTTTTTTATTTTATCAGTTTTTTTTCAAATTTCATTCAAATATAATGATGGTTTTGGGTTACAAGCTGGGTGAATGGAAAAAGATGTACCTTGTCTTTGAAGTTGTGGGATTCCTTCTCAGGAATAAAATATAATGTAAATTTTGAGGGATATCAAATAGGTCCTCCTCCTTCAAGTGACACATTTTGATTAGAAAAGGATTTGGGTGAGTTGACAAGAAAAAATAAAGAAAAGAATGCATATTGCAACTAAAATATAAAGAGAGACAAGGTTGTTTCCAAAGTATATTCAATACCTAATACATCCTAGGAAATTATATTTTTCCACTATCAAATATCAAGATGTGTTTTTGATACATCATTGGAAATTTTTTTACAAAATCAATCTGTGCAATTACATTTTCCTTCACATAAGTGACATGATTAAGAAAAAATCAATGTAAAATTCTCTTTTCTAATCAAGTTTTATCTCTTCAATGATACTAGAAAAATGTGTGGTTGGTAAGAATGAATAAGTGGTTGAAGAATATGATTATTATATATATAAGGATACAAGAAGATGAATAATGATTAATTATAATCCATCGAAGAGATCATGGGTTGATGATAATGACAGACTGTATGTGGATTTTAATCATATTGAGAACCCTTCAACACCTAATAATCTCACTGAACATGGTTTAGAGTCAGATGATCTTGCGGAATATTCAAATAAAGAAATCGAAGTTGATGTTCCTAGAACTGAAGTCTAAAAAGATTCATATTGAGAAGACAATAATCATTATATTCCTCAATAAATATAAGAACCCACTCTAGAATATCTTGGACAGCCTCAGGATATTCACTCTATAGAATTATCTCTCTCTTAAGGTGATAAAGATGGTAGAAAAGAAAGTGAAGCTACTGATAAGAGTAAAGATGTTAAAGAAGAAAGGGCTCTTATAGAAGAGAATATTGAAAATGAAAAGTAGATAGATAAATAATCCGAAGAAATGGAATTGATGTTATCTACTGAGGAAATAAAAGAGAAATATTTTCAATTATCTAGAGACATGGCATAATTTGATAGAGCAGATGGGGTGGAAAAAATTCAATAGATTGAGACTCTTAGTCCTCTAACATATTCATCCGTTAAGGGGGAGAAACCCCAACGTGGAAAATATTGAAGTGAAAACCCTATGGATTCATGTTCAATGGATACCTGGTATAGGTTTCTAAGTTATTTTGATGATGATAAATCTCATGGAACATAGTTCAGGGATTGGATCTTTCAGTTGTGTTTTAGCTCAAACTAATCACTGCTAAGGAAGTATTATTTTCTATGTATCCCAAACCATTCTTTGTTCCTGCTTCTGAACCTACTCAAGAAACTCCTAATTATATAAGTCATGAAGATCTGAATTTTTTTGGAGACAATATGTTGTCTGGTATTGAGAATCTCATGAAGTATCAACCTACTCCTATAACCAATCTCAGTGAAAGAGATGCTACATTTCTTCTAGAGAAAATCATATAGCAGATCCAACCCAAATGCTTTATGAAATTTCGGGAGTCCGCATCGAAAATAGGGAGTTGAGTGATGAGGTTAAAATTTAAGATCTATGGTTGAGGTAATGAATAAAGACATGTAGGTTGATCAAGCCCTTGTTGCTAATATCTGTGAGGATGATGCTGATAAGATCACAATGGAGGTTGTATCTCTGATTCAACCTATCATGATTCCTGTGTATGAAAATGTGGTTTATAATGACACCAAAATAGATAATGATATGCGTGTGCTTGTCTTTAGAATCAATAATTTGACCACTGAGTATAAATGATTTTTATAGACTCTTCTAAATCGTCTTAAATCTCTCACATAAGCTATTTTTATCCTTCTATTTATTCTGAGCCATATCAGTCCTTAGATAGTGAAATGGTTAGATTTTTAATTATAGAAAAGATTCAGTGTTTGGTTGAAGTTTTCGATAAGGAAATTCTGGATAAAGTGGTCAAGAATAGTAACCATGTGCGTAACCTGGTAATAGTTCAATCAAAAATTTCTACAGATTCTCGAGAAGAAATATTTATGAAAGTGGACTACTACTTCAGGATGATCTATTCTAAGCAAGATTTGACCAACCATTTCAAGTAACTTGTAGAGAATTTAAAGCTGCTTCCTATAACTCAAGATTTCATAGATTATGTTCATAAGTTAAAGTACATCACACATACTCTATAAAAATTCATGGACAATAATTATAACATTGAAAAAACCACACAGTATGGGGGTGAAATCATCAAAGATTTTATCAATTTGTGGAAACCGTATCAACATGTTCCAAGCATAGCCATCATGTCTCCTACAGTTTCACTTATGAGGACCAGTATACCTCTTTCCACCTATCCTTCTTCCTCCACTTCCTTTTCCCCAACTACTATGTCTATTTTTATGCTTATTTCCATATCAAACTTGTTATTGTTGTGAAGCATTTTCCTCGGGCTTCCACCAGACCATACCTTTCCCCTTCTATCATTGAAGGAGTTCCATTACCTTCCCTTACTACTACTTCTACCACCTCCAATTATGTAATTATTGATTATAATATTATTTTCTCTGACAAGGAAAAATTGAAGGCTATAGAATCTTAAGAGAAGTGAAGGATAATTTTTGATAGGGCTGTGATGTATTCTCTTTTCGTGATTGCAACTAAACTCTATTTATGAAAAGTTCACTCTCTCTTTTATTCACTTGGTTGTTTCATTTGGTGTCTGTTTAATTATTATCATATTGATAATCCAAAAAGGGAGAGAAATAAGAACTAGCTTCTAGGAAGTTATGTTAAAAGATCCTTCAAGGGAGAAATACTCATTTTTTATATATTCTCTAATACAGTCATGGATTTTCATGAGTTTATGACTTGCTCTCACATAATTTTTTTAATATGATAAGAAATTTGTTTATTCCTTTATAAAAGGAATGGATTTTAAATTCCATAATTTGTGGTCATCAAAAAGGTAGATATTATTGGACTCCACTTGTTTTAATAATCTCAAATCATGTAAATCATGTTTAAATCTTATATATAATAATTAATATTGTTCTATTATGTTTTATTATGAATATGTTTAATTTTAATCCATTCTGTTAGTATTACTTCATAAGACAGATGGTAGATATTTCACTAAGTATGAGACACAATTTCTCTGCCCAAACGGTCTCCCTGTTTAGTCTGAAAATTGAAAAAGTCTACGACACCGTTTCCCTGATACCGTTACCTATGAAAATGTTTCTCACAAAGGACATAACACCATTGAATCACTAAACGTTCCCAAATTCTCGAAAATTCAGAAACACTGGTTCTCTGAAACCATAATAATACTCTGTTTAGAATTTTGATAAAGGACTAGACACCATAACCAAGATACCAGTTCAAGAAATTGAAAAGAACCAAACTCCGTAACTGTGCTACCAATTCTAGATATTTAAAACGACTTGACACAATAGTTGTGATACCAATTCTTTAAATTAAAAATGACCTAACATCGTGACCATGCTAACGGTTCTAGAGTTCGCAAAGGACCATACACCATAATTGTGCTACCAGTTTTGAAACTCATGAAGTACAAGTCACTACTGACTGTGGCATCACTTCTATAACACAATGACTTTGTCACTGTTCCTGTCTAACCACTAGCTCTGACACCGTTTCTTTACTTAACAATTTTTCTATCTCCTTCAGATATATTTAAAACATCATTTTAATGGTCATATTTGATTCATTTGATGACACTAACCCAATTAGTTATTTTTTAGACATGAATCCAAAAAATATGATGTATGATGTGAAGAGATCATGATCCTTGTTTCCCATAACATAGACACCAAAGATAAAATACAAGGTGGGACATGGGCTAGAAAAAATAAGTTACTGAAATAGACATTAGAGAGAAGAACACACATCCATGAAAAAACACACAAAGGAAAACATGAAGAACTCTCATTTTTCTAGTAGCTATATTGTTGTGGATAAAAATCATAAACAGCATTGTAGAACAAACTCAAATAAGAAGAAGTGCTAAGAAGAACTATATGGCTAATCATTTTTTTTTTCATTTCAAAAGGCCGGTTTAAGGGGTTTCCGGTACCCAAACACTATTGCACCACATCCAGTAACTTCACCACATCCAAAACAGAACTGCATTTCAAATTTCAAAACCAAATTCAAATCCCCGCCATCTGCCTCGAGCCACGACCCAAGCATCAATGAACACAGACCTAGAGCTGCACACCTGCCACAACAGTCCTTGTCAGCTCAGTCCACACGCCATGCGAAGACCACGCGACAGCCTGTCCTCGATCCGCGGGGCTGAACTGCCTCGAGCCACGTGCCTACACTAGGTCTGAAACAACAACCGGATCACCGGCGAGCTTCTCCGGCCTCCATCGACACCGCATCGCCATCTTCCCTCTGGCATCACCACTTAATCACCACTGGTGGAATCACAGTGTGAACTTCCACTCACAAACAATCAACAACATCACCGGCAAGAACCATCCCCGCCGTCGCCATCGCCATTTCCAAATACATCGCCTCACCGAAGGCACCAAATGACACATAAACAATTGAAAAACAAATCCAAAATAATTAAACATCCATACATCACCTCACCAAGAAACGAGATGAAATGAAGAATCAAAAACCATTTCCGAATGGTTAGAAATCACAGTAGCACCACCCAACTACACAAGAAATACTCTGAATCTGAAGATCCCACCGCTACCGACCACAACGACTGCTTAAAACATGATGAAGCCCCACCACACTCACCTGAGAAAGGCCAGGACCCCAAGCACTGCCAACAAAAGAGCGTGACCATCACACGCTGAGAGGCACACCTCAGGACACCAGCAAGCTGCCGAGAAGAAACCCAGGAATGCTCCGAAGAGTATGCCGTCGACGGGGACCGGTCTTACACCCGCGGGATTGAACCAGCTACCACCGAAGCCCAAAGAGAAGCTCCACAGCAAGGGAAGACCACGAAACCGCACAGCGCTGCAGAGAACCTGGCCGAATCACTGAGCACGAGAGGAAGCACCGCGTCATCCGCAGCGAAGGGGCGGCGGCGGCGAGAGGAAAACCCTAGCTTGGGAGCCCTTTACGGGCACATCCCGGTTCCCTCCAAATTAATAAGAAATTAATGTCTAAGAAGAACTATATAAAAACACAATGGAAACTAGAACACATACCTCAAGACACAATGTTTTTTAGTCTTCCTTTAGAAGAGGACCCAGACATCAAGTCTATTACATCCTAGATGTGAAGAGTTTCATAGAATAACACTGAAATAATTTATAATCCCTTCTTATTATATTCTTCTCTGTTGGGCAAAATTTTAATAATATTTTGATATGTGAGTGAAAATTTCTTTTAAAAACACACTATATCATTCACTAAACTAGAGGATACAATAAATTCTCACATAAATATCTTTTTACGCTTTATTTCACCCATACAAAACTACCAAAGAGGTCATGTGTAACCTTTATGTAATATTTCACACGTAGAATAGTGGTTAAGGACTTATGACCTGGATAATCTTGTGTACTGTTGTGTAAACACAAATCCAGGGTTTGGATAAAAACATTATATGTATATATATATATATGTATTTGTTGTAGGTGATCACCAAGTAGAGTGGATTAAGCCTTATCTTGATATTGATGAACTTTTTTTATCCATTGGGTTTTTCAATTTAGTTTTCATCTATTTAACTCATATTTTAGAAAACCATGTTTCACTTTTATAGTTAGTCTTGTCTAGTATTTATAAATATTTTTTAAGTAGATTGCTTTCAAAAGTTATATAAAAATTTTATTTTATAATAATTAAGAAATAATCAATCTTCTATGAAACTATTTGAATAGTAAAACTATTATAAATTTACTACTTTGATTAACTAGCCAGTTTTGTTTTTAAATTGGGGGATCTTAAATAATTTTTTAACTGAAATTTTCATAGGAACTCAATTCATCACCATCTTGACATTCTTACTTAGATAAATATAGGTTTAATTCCAAGATGAAAAATATAATGACCATGGAAATAGATTATTTTTTCCTATAAGGTAATGATGTCAAAGATGTATTATCATGTAAGAATCATAAGTGTCTGATGGGAAAATTCCATGAATATAAATAATCCTTTAAATTTAATTAATATAATGAGATAAATAAACTATTATGGATGAAAAAAATAAAATCTATAATATTCTATTATGACCAAAATACCACTCAAAAAAGAAAAGAAAATGTTGAATAAATAAGTATATAAAATCAAATTTGAGAAAAAAGAACATGTTTAGATTAAATAAATACATATTAATGATATAAGGGAAAATAACATAAATTTAGATGAGCTGATAGACATATTTGAAACTATTAAAGAAAATACAACTTGAAATGAAGAGATATACAAGGATGAATCAACACATTTTGAAGAGTGTAAAAAAACAACAATGAAGTTGGATGAGTTTGACAATATGGTAAGTGGTCTAAGTAAAACTTTTGATGATAAAGAGGAAGAGTTATATGAGGAACTATCTATTTACCTTTCATCATAATGTTATTTAAAGAAGATGAAAAAATTAATCACAAAATATGTTTATCTTAAGGGAGAATCTTGTAATTCTACTAAGAATAAGGGTTCATGGAAAAGGGATGTTTCTATACATAAGGAATCTCAAAGTAAAATATTCCTTTATGACAATGCATTCTATAGAGACAAGACTGAATCTAAGTGGGCCAAATGAAAAAAATTAGAAAACATCATCCCCAAAGGACGAGTGGAAAAACTATTCTAGAAGGTTTAATCCTAAGCAGAACCACCAACATCTTGTGAAAAGATAGTAATAATAACTATTCGAGAAAAAAAAAATGATTATTTCGGAAGATAAAGTTTTAGATTATTTATCTAGTTTTGTTTAGATTATTTCAAACTTCTTATTCATGATGGTATAAAATTGAACAACTAGGAATATGGCATGAATAAAGGGGGAGAAGTTTTAAACAAATGAGATAAAAATATCAAAATGAGAACCCTATAACGAATAAATCATCTAAACTTTCACCATAGAACAAATTTTAATGTATGAATGATGTTTGTGAAAGATGTGGAAATAAAGAAAAAAGTATGATAAATGAAAAGTTATCTCACCAAATGATATTTCTTGTAATGTAAACGTGTTGAAAAAAAGTTTTTTTTGAAAGCTATAGTCACTCGTGTGTTATGTGAGAATATCAAAAAAACATGAGAATATTAAGAATTAATTTTTATTTATCTGGAATAATGAAATAGCCAAGTGTAAAAAGATATAATGATCAAAAACTTTTATAAGTGAACAGAAATAAAATGATAATAGTTGAAGAAGTTAATGATGATGATAATTCATCAACTAATGAGTACTTGAAGATCCTAAAATGGGAAAGGTGTGAACAAAATATGGATAATATAAAATACTGTTCGAAAATTCTACCAGCCTAAGAAGAATTCATGAAGAATATATGGAATGGAAAATTAAAATCTTGGTTCTAGATGGGAAGATACATCCATATCATAAGTCTCAACCGATGAAGAAAAATCAATCACACACTCTAAAAAAACCAAGAAATTAGACCCATATCATATTGAATCTAACGAGAAGGAGACGTCCATATTAAAAAGAAAATTTTAGTATGAATTTTTTTTAATAAATTAATATGTTCATATTTTTCCCTTATTTATAAATTATTTAGTACTATCATGCATATAATTGAATAGATGGATTCATCCCTTGATTGGGAGGATTGATGAGATGAATTTGTTCAATATTCACTACATATTGAATGTGGAACTTCTGAAGAATGTTATAAAGTTGTAAGACGAGGTATATAACACCTTCATACCTCATTTTTAATTTCATAAATCATATAAATAAAGGGCAGTGTCTACTTAATAATAAAATGAGACAATGGTGGAGCTATATATCTTTTTCAATTGAAATTTATAATGTGTTTATTGAAGTGTGTATTGGATTTATAAGTCCATTATAAAATATGAAAATTTTCCAATCTCTTTTATGAGAATTTTTATGCATGATTTGACCTCCATGGTATTTTATATATATAATAGAAAACCATTTTGTGTCTATCTTATTTTATACATAGGTTTAGACTATATAAACATAGATTGTATTATGTAAAGACCCTTTTCTAGGAAAATCATGTGATATCAGCTGTCTATTTAATGTATCAATATATGTTTAGTGATTCATGATAAGGTGCTAATTCCATGAAATTTTTTATTGATTAACATGATAGTATTGGATGTCGTATGTGAAAAATTATCCATGTTTTAATTATGAAATTTTTCAACTCGTCTTCAATAATTAAAAACATGTGATAAAGAGTGGAAAATATTTCAACAAGGGGTAATTCTTCACCTGGATGAGGATGAATAGAAAAATACCATGAAAATAGTCATTTTCATGACAAATTTATTAGGGGAAAATATTTGAAGGATTCTATGAAAAAAATTGTGAAAAATTATATGAAAAAAATATATTGTTATATTTTGTATTTGGAGTATTAAAATAATAATTCCATGAAAATTTTTTCTTGTACCACATTCCCACTTTAATGATGATGAAATTATTAAATTTTTTTGGATTTGGATATTATATGAGATAATGTATAAGGGATACGTGTTTTATAAGAATATTTCTTGGCATAATATGAAAAATATTTCATACCATGTGAGAAATATAGCAAAAATAAACCTCACACATAAGGGAGGAGACCTCAACCACATAGGGGAACTAGTCCATGCATCCCACATAGAGGTAAAAGGGAGTGGTATGTGTATAATCCCAAAGGATCACACCCATGTTTAGGGAACATGTGTAGGATGCATTTGGACCAAATGAGTGATGGGGGGACAATGTAGGTCGGTGTGGTCGGTAACGTGTGGGGGAAATGTGTTATGAGTGTTGATACAATATTCCAAGATCAAGCGAGTCCCAAGATTAGTTGATTAATATGGTAGAGATAAATGATGCTAAAATATGATCTAGGATGTAAATAACCAGACACTATTTCTCTACATTAAAAGTTTATGGATAGAATTCATTCTAATCATAATGATCTGCATTGTCCATCCATCTCCTTCAACCTCAATTTCACATTCAGCCTTCCTGGCTCAACTGGTTCATTTTCATGAGATCAAGACACATTATATAAACTTCATGACCATGTACACTAGTCATTTTGAAATTAATACATGAAATTAATCCTAAATCCATTCCTGAAACTTTATTTCCATGCATGACTTGAATCAATGATTCTATCGCATGAAGGAGAATTCAACGCATAAATCCATCATGTCATGATCTATTGACCACATGATAAAATGAAAACATTCAACTCAGGAATGTAGAAAATGACAGTGGAATTTCTTGAACATAGATCCATCATGTTATGAATATATCTTCTATCATGTGAACATTTTTTATTTTTAATATATTTTCACATGTATTATTCAAGATTAATATGTGGTTGTCAAGTAGATATCTATAGGGTAGTCGCATGATCAATGAAGTGATCATGAGAAGCAGTTACATGGATCATAGGATCACCACAGTATCCCAATATTGTTCTAAGTCATTATACCATTAAAATTATTTGATATACTCTGAGATCCTTGGGAATTTAATTATTACTCAGCACAATAGGAAAAGTGGAGTGGAGATAGTGTATCCTCCACTATAAAAAAAACTAGGCATGAATGATGAAGGGTGAAGAATCCCTTGGTTTTCTCTTAATAGATATAATGAAAATAGAGTACTCATGGGATTTATTCACATGCGGGATCAAGCGACTGTGTGATTCATTCACTCAAAGAAGAATGTTGTGAACCCTCATGGTTATGTGAAGGATACAACAAACAACCATTGTCTCACATAAAATAAACATGTGATCTATCCATATCTCACAATGATTTTGAGAAGGTGATATTTTGAACCCAATTTTTTATCCTAACATACAGTGCATTACATGAAGGGTTAGACATAAATGGGTAAAAAACTATTTTCACATGAAAAATCTGCAAAAAAACATATGGTCATGTAAAGGCCTTTTGCGAGGATTTGATGACGATCGTGTGATATCTACACATAATTGAAGAAAGAGAACCTACGAACCTAACATGACATACATGAAGGCATTGTGATTAAAAGAGTATAGTTATTAGGAACCCTAACTAGTCACATGGAGGAAGTACGAGATAATCCTTGCATGAAATCAATGCATGTCGTGCACCCTATGTACCACAATTGATAAAAACCAAATGTTTTGAATGAAAAATTATATAATATGACTAAATGAATTTTTTAATTAATATTATATTATATAAAATGATTTAATAAATAATATAAAATAACGAGAATGATGAATGGTATGTGTAATGTTCATAAACCATACATTATCACATGCACACACTAATAAAGTTGATAATTTAAGGAAGAATAATGATTTTTCATTGTGAAGGATCGTTCATTTATAAAATATTATTAAAGAATGAGTGTGAATAATTTTCAAACATTATGTGAGGTGGGTAATTCATCTGAAAAATAATGAACAACCCTAGCATAGTTTCACTAAGGAAACAAATCAGATGCGCGTGATCATAATAATCAAATAAGACAAGATGCTTTGTAAAGGCTCTTGAAAAGTACACAAGCAATTTTTATCCAACAAGATCATGGAGGAAGATCAAGAGACCACCCTAGAGTGTATGAAGATATAATAAAATAATTAACAAGTGAATGGGGGTATAACCAGTTGTTGAAGAGTCCCAAGGAGAAGAAAATTATTGGGGGGGTATAACCATCCTAAGGAGAAGAGTTTGATTATTTGGGGGTATAACCAAGATAAACTAAAGAAATGACTAAGGATGTGTATTAATAATTAATATCTAAATTTTTTAGTCACATATTATATTATATTTTTGAATCTATGTTGGGGGGACTAACCAACACAGAAAAGGGTTGGTTCTTTACCGAACCTTGTAAATCATTATGTTATGTGCATTTATAATCATAGAATAATTCTGTGTAAGAATGAAATAAATAAGAAAAAAAGATCAAGGCATTAACAAGATACATATATTGAATTGAAAATAAACAAGTTTCAAAAAGAAAAGGGATATCAAATTCATCCCCTCCCCCTCTGAGTGATCTCACATTGATCTCAACACTACAACATCCTTTGGCTTACACCAAAAAACTTTAATTTTTTTTCATTTTTTGTGACTAAAAGTATTAAAAGAATTAGAGAGGGATTTCAGGATTGAATTTTAGTTGGTATTGTTTGATATAAAAAGCTCGAGGTATGTGAATAATATTGAAGAGGGGGGGATTTTATATTTGAGGGGAGTGACAATCTTGAAATTATTCAATGATTTAATATAAAATAGAGTGTTAATCATAGTAAATTGGATCTAAAACTATCTAATATTGAAAGATAAGGTGATAAAGGTTTATATAAATCCATTAAATAATAATGAAGACAATATTTTATAACCTTGTCACTTATGTTTTATATTATTTAACATGTTTTCCCCTTTACCAATATAACTAGTTTTCACCATGATAATTGTTCATTATAAAAAAATGAAATTAACCTCATTACTAAATTTGAACATCATGATTCCAAATAAAAAATAATTATTTTAATTTCTCATTGTTTCAAATTTTTTTAATATAACAGCTCAAAAGGTATTATAAAATACGTCTTTAGAAAATATTATATTTAGGTAAAAAAATGAATTTATAAAAAATGATGTATAATTCTATTTCCTAGGTAATTAATTTTATTTTTAATTGAATTCAACTAATTTTACTTTAAATCCTATTAATATAGATTGAAAATTTTTAAATACATAAAATTAAATGACAATTTTTATAAATAACTTGGATTGTTCACTATTCACAAAATTAACCCGAAAAATTTGATATATCCACCAAAAAATTTAAATCAAAATATTATCATAAATTTTGGAATTTAACATTTTGGTAAAACTATATAATTCATTTAATATAATTTATTTTGAATAAAAATAATTATTTTTGGATTTAAAAACACATTAAATTATTATAATGAACATGACAATAAAATCCAATCAGGAATATTAGTAAGGCGTGAAAATGATCAATGATTAAATTTACCTGGGTTTTCAAAGACACTACAGTTAAATAAATTATATTAGATGTGTAATTGATCATTTTTATTACACACATACACACTTATAACATAGACACAAAAATACATGTTGATATTAATATATAAATATAAATATATATATTAATAATAATACACATGATGTTAAATAATATTGAAATAAAAATAAATGTTAATTATATAAAATTAATGTACACATACATATATACTAACATTCATTTAAATATATAAACAAAAAAGTTAAAAAAATAATTTTAATAAATTAATAATAAATGAATAATAATATATAAATATATTTATATTAAGTTATATATAATTATGTTAATTTATATATGAATATATGAAATATTTATTAATATATAATACTATATATATATTGGTATTATATAATAACATACATATACATTTATATATAAATAAATATATATTAACATATATTAATTTATAAAAACATATAATACAGATAAAATATGTTTTTAATTTTTATATAAATATATTATTATATATTCGAACATATATGCATCATATAATAACATATATTTTACTAAATATTAAAAATATATTAATTTTTAAATTAATATTTAACATAATTAATCTATAAATTCAATTATATATATATATATTAAAATTTATAAGTATATAGAAAAATATAGCAACACATTTACAAATAAAATATATATATAAAAATTCATTATTATAATTACACTATATATATTTCTATTAATTTATATAATTATATAGTTACTCTTTTTCTAGAAGGTGAAGATGTCGATCTTCATGAAAATCGTAATGGTAAATAAAATTTCTTATTAGGTGGATAGTAATGATCCAATCAACAATGTGAAGCCTAGGACAGAAGATAAAGAAGGAATTCAACCTGATCAACAATGACAAATATTCACTGTTAAAGAGCTTAAAGATGGATGAAATATTACTAACTATAACATCCAAAAAGAGTATAATCTACATCTTGTTTCAAGGTTTCACAGTGGTGTTATAAAAACATTTTGAAGCCTTTTTTGGGAAAATACAATCAATAAAATATATCTTCAGTCACAGGTTAACATTGGGGCAATGTCACACATGGGGGTGCGACGACGACAAGGTGGGTGCATGCGGGGGCCAGGTGAAAGTTCCTTGACAATGAGGTAGTTTCACACTAGGGTAGGATGATAGAAAAAATATAGATAAAATTATATAAAATGAGTTAGTAAAATTTATATATGAAAATAAATGTAAAACAAAAATGTAACTAAAGATAGTAATTCCTATAGGTATTGTTTGATGGCATGATATACCTTAGATGATCATGTTTGAATGAGTTTCTCATTTCATATCCTTGTTTTAGATAAATTTAAATAAAGAATTTGAGACTCAATTGTGATGTAGTAAAAAAATTCATCCCTCATAGAAATTTCCAGACTGAGAGAAACATTCTACTACTTGATAATATATTATAGGCTTTTATACTATATTTCAGTTGAACCAAGGATGATCACATAACATTTTTAATGTTTGCAAACAATAATAAATACCATTGAAATTTTGGTCTTACATGTGGACAGGTACCTAAGACCCTTCAGGTTACTCTAGTTATTGATAAATATTGGAGAGTCATAACTAATGGGGATGGAGTTAGTGTGGTTGATAATAGAGAAGGTGGAGGTGATCTTAGAAAATATAACAAAAAAATAAAGTGGTCAGAATTCCTATGCTGACTAATAATCAAGGCCTATGGTGTCCATGAATGGGAATTATGAGTTTCTAATGGTGTCCTAATTATGAGGTTTATAGAATATTGGATGGGGGAGAAATCTATCCTTCATATTCCTAGATCAATTCTGAAGAACCCAACATGATTAAAAGTAATATTAGTGTTTCAATTATTTTGAATTAACCCGATTGGTGAAATTTAAATGTTACAGTGTTTTACATAATTTGAATTATTGAAGTAATTCTTCTGAATTATTTTTGAGAATTATTAATAAATTTTCACAGTTTATTTGTATTTAAATAGGTGTTTTAGATGGAGGAATATAATTGATATGATTTTAGATATGGTCTTATATTTGGAGACTTATGTCATTGTTACTGAGAATGACACATTTATATCAATAAGGATTTAGATATGGAAGAAAATAGATCAATAATGTTATAGAAGGAATATATTTTATGTTGTCATGGTATATCATATTGAAAATTGATTTAGGTTTTATATTATATATGGATAAGTATTTTTGACGTGGTTTGATTAAAAATTTGGAAAACCAAATTGGTTATCCATGAGATACCTACACCACTATTGGGGTGGGTAAGTGCTACCTCACAACCCAGATTGTCATGGTAGAAGAGAGTTTTCTAGGGGTACATATGGAGAGAGGAATTAGTGCATGGTGGCTACAGAGAGCCACTATACAGGGAAAAGAAATGACATATGAGAGCTCTATCATGAGTGGTGCTTTCATGTAGGGGGAGAAGACTAGTTACCAATTCTAGACCTCTTCCCACACACCTTGTAGTATAAGATATCAACAAGTAAAAATTAGATTCTATAAGGGATTCAAATCCCATGTTTACTATAGCTCCACAATAGAAACATGGAATGAATAGCAATCGTGTGATCCAATAGGTCTGATCATCTGGAGCAATATAATTTGACTATCTTCTCATCTTCAACTTTTATCACCCAATGATTTTATTTGTTCACCAGAGGATCTTTATTTCCTACAACGTCTAAGGATCTAACCGAGGCATCTAATAATTTTTCAATCATTATAATAACTCTAATAATATTGAAATCATATACAACCACATTTTCATGTTTTAAAAAATAAAAAACGAAGAGAAAATGTCAAAGCTAACCAATTTTATAGTGATGGTGATTTTCGGGGTGACGAAGTAGAGGAGTTTCACTTAAAGTGAAGTGGTGAAAACACCTTGAGTCAGAGGGAGATTGTCTATAAATACAACCCAATGTGTTCATTTACTATTGTTTTCATTGTTTTGAGCAGCACTCCTTTCCAAATAAAATAATAATTTTGATACCACTATTTTATGAAGAGAATCCCCTCTTGTGATAGTTATTACATGAAATATAATAAGGAATCATGTATCTCTTTAACAGGAGTTCCATAATCTCAATGAATCTTATGATGAAAAGACTTTCCATGAATCTACTTGAATGGGTATGATATTCCTACATGTTTCCCTCCAAGGTCTTTGAAAAGAACAATTTTTTGTACACATCCATGATTTTATTCTTTAATTAAAGTAGAACACTTCCATGAAGGATGTGAGAATATTTCATGATGCTTAACGAGCATAATAACAAATATAGTGTGCATATATATCTATTGTGTGATGTTGTAGCTTGCATGACATTAAGAAAATTCTAGTGCACGTGCACATGTTATTTCACACATGAGTATAAGAAACAATATTTCCATGGTTTAATAATTCATTAATTACAAGAACATGATATATCACATGAAAATAGAATTTATAATTATTATTTTCTTTCAAAAAATAAAAAAAATATATAAAGTGTTATGATTTTTTATTAGAAAATAATTTCATAAAATTAATAGGGATAATTACATCATTAAGTATTTTTCAAGTCCTAAATAGAATTACATACATAAAGAACAAAAAATTTTAAAATGTGTAATATTTATGTTGATATGAATTAATAGTTTTATTAAATCCATGAAGAAGACAACTTGAATTTTTTTGATAAAAATTTAATTGTTTATTCTATTATTTATTTGAGATAAAGTGGAAGTGATATATTCTAATCCTTCATATGAGTATACTAAAATGACATTCATATAGATTTTTTCATTACATTCAATTATAGTGGAAGAGTATTAGTTGGAGTAAGAAATTGAAGAATCAGTTTATTCACAATGGATTGAAGAGGAAGATCATTTTTGTGTTTTAGTGTAAGCTTGAAGTTCATGAAATATTTCTCATTGTGTTAACGGATTTTTTTTGAAAAACTGGTTGGATTATAATACAAAAAATGGGGGGATTCCATTATAAAAAACACTAGTGGGATACAAGTATATTTTTGGAAAAGTTTTATGACCACCCACAATGGTCTCTAGGTAATACCTGAACAACACACATTTAATTTTTATGGATTTATAGTAGATAATATGTGTCTCAGATCATCCTGAACATAACATGTATGTAGTATCCCACATTAGGAGGAAAACCTTGTAAAAATAATGTGTGTTGTGTTTCATTTAATTTCTTTGTTTCATGAGGTATAAGTGGGTTTGTAAAAAGTGAAGATTTAATCACTCTAATATGTTCAAATGTTCAAATAAAAAAGAGGTAAGAGAATATAAAATAAATTTGGTACAAAATTGTGTACATTGATTTATCCCTTGTCGATGTACCTCTATGATCCATTGGGTAATTTTGATTCCAAATATGATGCAACGTGGGTGGTTACTTTCCACGTGACATTTCCATCATACTCGGACATAGTACATGACTTATTTTTGGAATTTTAGTTGAGGATATATATGGATGACACATTTCATGTCATCTAATGCGGTTAGGATGATGTCAAGGATAATGATTCATTCTCACGACAACCACTTGCAATTGCAGATTAATGGGAGATTACCCATTGATGCTGGGATATACTATCAGTGCATGTTTATTTGGGTAGAATTGGTAACTTTTCAAGAGATCATGGGAACCGGAGACCCAAATGTTTGATCTGTACCCACACCAATTCATGTATGCTATTTTTTTTAGAAATTAAACATAATTAATTGCGGGGAGGTTGTTGAAACCTAAATTTCTAGGGTCTAAACCCTTAGAATATTTTAACTAAAATATTATAGATGGTCTACAATGATTTTTTATTGAATAATATTCATGGATTCTATAAATATATTATATTAAATATTAAATATTATTTTTAGTTTTCATTAATGTGATCATGGGGAATTTCCATTTCTTCATAAATAAAGTTTCATATTATAAAATTGATACTATGGTTGCATCGAAAATATGGGGTTTACCCTAGTGGTGGTATAATGTATGTTCACTTTTGGGCCCTAGGTCAGGCCCATTTAGTGTCAGATGTTTAACAAATAATAATAATAATATATTTAATAATATATATCCACAAAAATATTATTCCTCTTTATATGAACACTTAATTATTATAATTATTGTTATCCACATATTCATCACCATGAACCCTAATTAGAGAGAGTTGGGAGAGGGATCACATAGATTTTTCATCAAAAACATATTCATCCTTGAATTATCAATAAAACATAGAGAAGATGCGATTGATGATAGTAAATGTTGACTAACCAAGTTAGGTCTTACTATATTAATTCATTACATAATTCTTCATGAGATATATTCTTTGTGTATCAAGCATAAATTATTATTCATAAATTCATTCCCTAAAAATTTATTTGTTTCTATTATTTTCAAAATTCATAACTATTCTTAGATTTTTCGGTTAAGAGTATCATGAGAAATCATCAGTGGTCATATGATTGTTTTAACAAAAAACAATTGAACACTCCAAATTTTATTCTCTTCTTATTTCACTATTTCATCACTGGTCTTATGTATAGTTGAAGGTTCGGCAAAATTGGAAAAGGAGGATTAATGAATTGTTAATGGGGGCGTAAACACCATCTTATATAATGGAAATAAAGATGGAGTCTTGTGGGTGGCTTGATTGGATATTGTGGGATATCAGGAAATAGATCAGTGTGATACCCAGAGGAGATGTGGTGTTTGGGGAATTAGGGCATAGTGTGACAAAATTTCTAGATTTATTTCAAGAAAAAGAATGATATAGGGCCTCTAATAGAGAATTACATCATCCGTTATTGGTATGAAGTGTAATGATTGTCTATGGAATAATTTAATTCATGATTTGGGTTAGATTTTTATGTTGGAATGTGATCTCAATTAAGATTATGATTGGGGTCTTAAAGACATTGTCATAAAATTTGTACTTTTAATCCACATGTTTTGTATCCTGATATAGAGATAACTAGGGTTTTCTTTTAGTTAAATATCACATGGTCTGAACTTTAGGTATACACATTGTGTGATCCTATATTTCTTAACTCAATGTGTACATAGGGTACATTTCTATATATTATTTTTTCCATATATGACTTATGGGACTGAGATACAATGAAAATACTCTAGCCCATCCATGACTAAGGTTATCATCAGTACACATTGAGTGAGTCTTATATAAATTTATTTTGGGGATCTTATCTTTGATATACCATGTATAAGAACCCCACACAAGAAACAGGATGGAGTGGTACAGATAAATTACCCCCAAAGGTTCTATGCACCATCTAAACTATTATACATTCTATGTATGTCAACAAACACATGTGAAACCTCTCTTTCTCCTTTTAAAATTTATAATATTTTAAATAATATTTTGGAATCCATGCTCTGAGTCCGTGTAGGCTTTTCAGGCATGAGGAGGCTCGATATTGATAAAATAAAAATATTAAATTTTTTATCATGCATGAAATTTTTTTCGTAAATGATATAATAAATCTCAAAAAAAGTATCAGATATAAATTTTGAGACCTACATTAAATCCAGATTGTGATTTTACCCAAGCAGTGGAATACCCTTTGTTGGTTTGAGGTGTATTTCAATGAGTCATCATCTGTGGATTAATAAATAGATAAATTTATTAATTTATTTTTATTTTAATACCTAACCAAATCTATTTAATCACCATTATGTAAAATACATAGGGATAGTCATATAAACCTAAGGATTTGGAGAGGATCCTTTTAGAGAATAGTTTTTAGGTGAAAAATATCGGATTGATGTTTAGTGATCGATGGGCCAAAAGAGTTTATGGATCTTGATAATGATAATGACATGGAACTACTCTACCTCACTGTTCGATCAAAACTCAAGGTGGGATGTTTATTTTATTTTAATTAATCCCATTTATATACCATGCCCAACAAGAATCTATTAACCTAACAAAAATTTATTCACAGTTTGACGATTGATAATGATTAGTGTTTTTAGATTCCTTTAAATTGAAACTGATATTGGTTTATTGATCCCTATATTCTCTAATGTTCATTGTTTCCCTCATCAATGAATGTACTACAATCCAAATAATATTGACAATTCATTCTTACTTTTTTTGTTATGTACTTTTCTCCCCACATTTTACATACATTCATTTCTGAAAATCCATATCACTGGTGGTTTAACAAATTCTTTGAAAATTATGATTGTGCATTCAATATTTGGAATAATGGATTGTTTCCAATGGTAGGAGATTTATACTGAGGTAATTATTAAGGTTTATGGATAATTAAGGATGATATGATGATGAATGAGAGTATTTTGGTTCATGAGTTTGGAGTTTTGGTGATATAGAGTAACGACAAACGAATCCTAAGAGAATTGGTGTTCGGAATCTGGACACTGGTGATGGAAAAGAATGGCGAAGACAATATGTATTCTTATTATTGGATTTGGTCGAAAAAATGAGATGGAATAGGTTTGAGTGGATCCATATGGAAAAGAATCTAGTTCTAGAAAAACCCAACATATCATGGAGAACATGCACACTGTAGTCTCCTTGATACGACTTGTATGATTTAGAAAAAGGTAAATATTACATTCCATGTATGTATTATACACACAGTGTAACCATTTTTGGTAGATTGACATTTAACTCTGATGTATACATCCAAAGACATGACCGAGTATGCGATCATGGCCTGCGTACATGGGCATGACCTGATACTTGGACAAGACTAGAGTTCCCAGGCATAGACAAGGACATGGGAATGAATAGAGTAAATGAGCATAACATGGTTCAAGGAAACATACAAATTACCCATACATAGTCAGGTACATGGTAATGGGCCAATGAACTCATGCATTATCATTTTACAAGGTAATAATATGTACTACAAGGGCATGAGATGGAGTACATGGTAAGACCTAGGGTAGCCATGACACATCTCATACTACTAGTATATGCATGGTACATATTACAAGATAGTTTGAGTCCCACATAATTTTTAGTGTGGACCTATATCTATAGGGAGCCTCCCCCTTTTCCATCCCTACGATGGTACAATGATGCATCACATCTTGAGTATAGTATGTGATCCCTTCTATGGGATTGGTCTCATATAAGGTTCAAGAATCCCTTATTATGGATCATCGTGCTATCATCTATCATCATTCTTCTTAATGGTAGGTTAGGACTGCCATACCAACTTCTATGGCATGTGATACACATCCTAACAAGATTTTGATCTATAGGTTAATGAATCCCCCGTATTCCATGAGTGTGATACCCTATTTTTTATCATTATCTTCTTAGATCTCGTGTGTATTGATTTTTGGTGATGACTGATGATCACAACCTCTCTAATGAGAACCATCAGTGTGATGAGACTCATTATGTGAGTTCTCTTGAATATGTGGTATCTTAAATCCATCAGAAGGATCATAAAATAGAAGTATAGTTGTGATGTTACCATGAGGCATGGAGTCTATATTGAGTATATATATTATTATTATTATTATGTCTCATATCCAGATCAACATTCCTTATGATGATGAGTTTACTGATTACTTGATTCTTTATGTTTGGGGATTTGAGGTTTTTTGACTGGGTATTGTTATACACACACCTACCTGGGATCTGACTAGATAGTTTGTGTATTATGTAGATGATATTACTTTTTAAAGAGTCCTTGGATGACCAAGAGTTGAAATATCATAGTGATCTAGATATATCAGGTTTCATTATATGTGTTTCATTTGAAAATAGTATCTCCTTTTTATCGGGTTAGACTATTTTTACAGCTTTGGTGGGATTATATTTATCCCTTTATAATTTCTTGTACTTGTTTCACACTTTGATGGGGGATATATATGTATTAACAAATTGTGGGATCTATTTTATATTACCTTTTAGTATTGTCTGGTTATTTGGAGATGTGTGTGTATGTACAAGTACATTAGGAAATGGCCTACCATTCATGTGATATTCCTATATGGAACTAGTCATCATCCCCTAGGGAATTATAGATGATGCTAAGTTTTCAAAATTGGATTACTACCAGCCAGGAAGGCCCCAATGGTTTGAGTCGTTATAGAGTGGTATCAAAGCAGGTTTATCATACAACTAGAGTTTTGAGATTGTCTAGGTCTGAATTTTTTGTTTGGGAACTTCAAAAAAAAATGTTAAATTGTATTGAGTTTGGATCTCTAGAATGGGAATCTGGTGTTATTGTAGTGACCAATCTATCCATTGCTATGACCCTGATAACCTACTTATTGAATCAGCAAATATAGGAACCAGTTATATGGAAAACATTGGTACATGCATCATATAAGAATGGGTTGTGTTTTCTGTAGCCTTCTTAAGTTAGCTCCCAAGATATTCTCTTTGACCATGGTGCATCCTGACTATTTTATAATGCCTCTAAAATGATAGATTTAATGGATTATATAACTCGATCATGAGGATGATCCTCCAAGTGATGAGTATTTAGTATAGGCTCTTTCTCATGAGGTTACCTCTATGAAGTTTTCTAGCCTTACTACTTCCCATTGAGTAGAATGTTACACTGCTGGTATCATATGAGGACGTGCGACACCTAAGAAAAATTTATGAATTTTAATGGAAGAAAACATTAAATCTTTTATGAAAGCTACTACCCTAGAAATTTGATGACTATCTTGAGGTACTAACATGAGCAATCCTCCATGTCAGGACCCCTCTAGATGATATGGTTGTCCTTACAGAGAGCCTTCATCATGGTTTCATCCAGAGCTTGTGGATTACAGTGATTGAAACACCCAATGATGTAACTCTCTCTGGGATTATTATGAGTGTATCTTTAACTAGTAGTTATATCATTCCACAATGTGAAAATTATACATGAATTATCTTTTTCAGATTCAACATGGTAGTATCTCTATTATAGATTACTCATCTAGGTTCACTAGCATCCCATGATTTTCCATATAAATGGTTTGAGATACTTCTTTACAAGAATAAATCTTTTATCTTGGACTCCATGGAGATATACTGGAAAGTCAGATATTTCTATGAATTACTATGTTCACTAGATTAGTCATGTGTGATTTGTTGTTAGGGAGATTCTTAGCAGAGCAGTCACTGAAGGTTGGTGATGGCACTAGGCACTCTAGAGTGGAGAATTTGATAGATTGTGATAGATGAAAAACTCAAACTTCTGGGAATATGAGGTGAATCTATATATATTATCAAGAATGAGTTTCTATTGTTTAGTTCTTACATGAAAACTCTAGTATATAGTGATAGTGGACTTGATTCTCCTATTATAGGAGAGGATATGTTGTGCGATATTTTCTGACCCATAGTGGAGTTCATAGGGAGACGGTTGATAGACCATGTAGGAAGAAGAAGTGACAACAAAATGTGGGATAGTAGGGTGTTATACATGGTATTTGAGTTGGAAGAGAATAATAAGGTGGACAATGATTTGATCTATTACTACTACAAACTGCAGGTGGTCCACAATGGACTGAGGGAACTAGTGGGTAGGGATGAGGGTAGTATCTATCATTGGAGGCTGATTACCTGGAGAATTTAAGGATTATTTTAGGTATGGTTCTGATTTCTCTACCTATAATATAGTATTGAAGACACATGAACAATCCACTCCCTTCATACCACAACTGTTGTTCGAGTTTTTTAGATTATGGTGGAGCTATTGGATCTACCCTTATAATTGGAGAGTCCTAAAAATGGGGTTTAGTGATTACACACTTCTGCTAATAGGGTGACCTAACCCTTAGAGGAGTACATTCCTTTGGGATCCATTCATGGAAATGACGAGGCCTTATGACGTCATTTTAGGTATAGACTAACTATCTTATGATCATGCACATGTGGACTATTTCAGAGGGAGGATGTGATGTGCCTATATTAATAGTATGGTGTTTTTCTTTAATGATGTGAAGGTAACTTCAGAAGAGTTTGATACACTCATATAGAATATGATACATCTAATTACTCATTAGTTTTATACTATCACCTTTGTACAAGTATATAGAAACTTTTCTTGAGGATTTGCTTGGGTTACCTCCCCTTTGAGAGATACAATTCATTATATACATTCACATTGGGACTACCTAGATATCTATTCTAGAATATAAAATTGATAAAATATATCTTCTTGAGTTGATGGTGTAATAATTGGAGTTATAGATGAAATTCTTTATTAGACATTGTTTTCCTCCTAAGGTGGCATTGTTTTTGTCCACCAAAAAGACTTTGATGAGTTTGAGGTTATGTGTGGATTACCTACAATAGTATTAGGTGATAGATAATAATAATTAACCACTATTACAAATCAAAGACCTATTCAACCATCTAAAATGGGAAATGTAGTTCTCAAAGATTGACCTCAGCTTAGGCTTTCACAAGCTCCAAGTTCAAGAAGATAACATACCAAATATTGTATTTTGATGTCACTATGGTCACTATGAGTTCATTTTTTTCCTTTTGTCGTGAATAATTCCCAAATAGTGTTACCAGGAATCATTAAATTAATCATACAACCTTTTATAGAAAAATTTGTTATAGTCTTCATCAATGACATCTGGGTGTACTCATCGTCCAAGGAGCAGCATGAGAGACACTTAAGGATGGTCCTGGAAGTGCTCTAAAAGAACCATTTTTATAAGAATATCAAAAGCTATTAATTATAGATTAAAGAGGTCTTTTTCCAATTACATTTATACATAAATGATTGAGTATTAGTTGACCTAGTGAATTTTGTGGTGGTGCTATCTTGGGATACACCCAAGTGAATAATGGGGGTGTGAAGAAATCTTTGGTTGGAAGGCTAATACAAGAGATTTTTTTCCTGATTTCTCAAGGATATAAACACCCATGACTACTATAACCTAAAAGGATCATCATTTTGTGTGAATATAGAGTGGAAAATAATCTTTTCTGAGGTAATGGTGGAGATTTATGAGTTCCCCCGTCATGAGACTATCAAAGGATGGTGTTGAGTAAAAAATGTTCATTGATGACTCCATAACTCGGATTAGATGTGTTATAATGTAGAGGTAGGAAGAGACAGTATATGAGTCCTTGATACTAGGAACCCAAGAGTAGAACAATGTGACCCGTGATTTTGAGATGGAAACAGTGGTCTTAACCCTAATGATGCAACAACACAATGTTATAGGTGAGAAGTTTATCATTGATTCTGAATACACGAGTTTCATGTATATATTTTCATAGAAGTATATCTACTTCAGATAGATTTAATGGATATAGTAACTCTATGGATATATTTTTGAGATTGTATATACTCCCAAGAATGGGAACTTGGTAGAAAATTCTCTTAGGAAGAGATCATGTTCACAATTTTTTATTATCTGTAACAGATGCTGGTCTCATTGTAATTGTCCGTAGTTGATGAGGAAGGTGTAACTTACATCTAGTTTATTATTGTTACCTCTCTTCCTATATACTGTTTCAGGGAGTTTCTTCTTAGAGTTACAGACAGTGAGACCTTATATGTTCTTATATCCATGGGATGTGATCATGATGAATTTTTTGATGGTGGGGAGTGTGTCATCTAGTTATGATGGAGGAAAATGGTTATATTGATTCTATTAGATATGGATCTATGTGGGTTTCATATATCCCCTTTAGCTATACATAAAATAGTAAGGAAGGTGACACATGACCTTTGGTGTTTCTTATGGTGGCCAATAATGAAGAAGTGTATATTAGAGTTTCTCCCTCAATGCTTTACATATCAGCAGGTGATGGTTTAACCAAGGATCCATAGGGTTTAGCTCAACCCATTGAGCTTTCAGAGTGGAAGTGGGATGATATATTCCCTAACATTGTGATAAATCATACATGATCATCTAGAGTATATGATTTTATTTTGGTTATTATAGACCAAATCACTAATTTAGACCACTTCTTATCCATCTATGAGTAGATTTTAGTAATATATTATGATGCAAATACATTAATGATATTTTTAGGCTCCACAAAGTTTCAATAGTGATCGTTTCACACTATAATGTTCATTTCACATCATGATTATGGAGAGTATTACATGATTAATTTTGTACTGGGTTTCACCTAAGCATAGTTTCTCATCCCCAAAAAGATGTCCGAACAAATATTAACATTATTATTTTGGAGGACATGCTTTGGGCCTGTATGGTGGATTTTTTCTATAGTTGGGATGATAACCAATCCTTATTATAGTTTGTGTTTAATAATTTTTATTACTCCACCATCGATATGAATCCTTTTTAGGCATTGTAAAAGAGACCCTACATGTCATCACTTTGTTGGACTGATCCATGGGAGTGTACAATCATAGGACCATAGTTGGTCTGAATGATAATAAAGAAGGTGAAAATCATCCGAAAACATATGTGGACTGAGCAAAGCTATCAAAATTATTATGTGAACTAACGACATAAGCCTTTTGTGTTCCAATAGGGAGTCTATGTGTTCATGAATGTATCACCTCAATGAGGATTGAAAATATTTGGTAGGGGTCGAATGTTATATCAAAATTTTATCAGTATTTTTAAGATATAGTATAGGGTAAACAAGGTAGTGTACCACTTGGCTCTACCACTATAGTTTGACATGGCACATGATGAATTCCATTTGTTTCATCTTAGGGGGAATGTGCCTGAATCACCCCATGTTAACTACTAAGGTGATCTACATATCGAGGATGGAGATACCTTCAAAATGTTTTAATTATTGTTCTAAGGTAATCATGATATAGTCCTTTATGGGAGATCGGTTACTTTTTTTGCATGTTTGGTGGACGTATGAGAATATTTAGGAGGTCACCTGGGAGTGGGAGCACTAGATGCAAGATTAGTAACCTCTCCTATTTGAGTACGTTTTTTCTTATCCTGATTAATATACCGAAGGTGTATAGAATATAATGAATCTATTTTTAACCTGTAAAACTTTAGAGTATTTCGAATAATATTTTCAATATTTCACTTCAGTCAACATAGGAGTTTGGGTCTCGATGATGCTCAATATTGATATAATAAAAGTATTTAAAAAATCTTTAATACATGTGAGTTTTTTGAAATAATATAAGAAAACTCTTCCAGAGTCTCGATTTGGAATTATAGGACCACCATTAAATCTATAATGTGGGTTTTACCATAGGAGAGACATGAATTTTTTCTCTGTCATGTGTTTTTTTAATGATCCATCATAGGTAGATTAAAAAATTAATAAATTAATTAATTAAATTAATGTTGATATAATTTTATAGAATTAACATCCTCTATATAATTCCTATTATTAAATATCACTATTTTTATCCACATATCCCTAATGATTTAGAGAAGATACATTTATAGAATAGTTCTTAAGAAATTGATATATGACCAATGGGTGATGATTTTTGTCCCAAAAAATTTTATAGATCCCTCTAATGACAACAATTTGAAACTATTATTCATCAATAGTCAATTAAATCTGAAAGAAATATGTTTTTTACTAATCCCAACTTATTATCCCAATTCAAACATGAATAAATTAACCTAAAAAAATTGATTCACATACCAATGGTTGATTATAGTCGATGTTTTTATCTTCCTAGAATTATGAATTGATATTTAATCAATGATCCCCATTTATTACTTGAAATTTTTCATTTCCCTCATAAAAAATGGAATCCAATTCAAGAAACGGACAATGTACATTATCAATTTTGATATTTTTTTATTTTCTCTACAGGTTATTCATGTGTTCATTACTGACATTCCCTTTCACCAGTGATTCAACAAGTACTTGGAATCTGATCATTTCACATTTGATTTTTGGTGTAGAAGATCATTTTTTAGGAATAGTTTTGAGATTGAGGGAATGATTGAGGTGTGAAGAATAAAAACATTATTAGGTGATGGATAAGAGGTGTCCATTTTGTGGTTTTAGAGGTTTGGCGATACAAAGTGACAATATACAATGGTACACCAAATCAGTGGCTGGAATCCTAACACTAGTGAAGATATGGCTTGGTCAAGCCCATAGATGTGTTTATCAGTAGATTTGGTGGTGGAATCAGAGGTAGAGGAGTTGTGAACAAAACCAAATGGAAACCCAACGATCTCTTGGAAAACATGACACACACTACATGTACTACTTATAACATACCCAGTGTAGTCCCCTAGATGCAATTTCTAGGGTTTTAAAAAAAATATCACACACCATGTAACCCTATTTTGAATCTCAGTGTATACCATTAATTTACATGGGAATGAACATAACTGAGTACATATTCATAGAAAGAGTTTATAGGAGTGACCCAATATGTGGATAGGGATAGAGTACCAAGACATTACCAGGTACACAACCATTTCTAGACTACCCTTTCATGACTCGGTACTCGGATATGGTTAGTGAACACAAACATGGAAAGGTAAACTACAATGGGACAATGTACATGGACACCACAAAGGTACATAGGCTCAAAAAATGTTACATGTGCATTGGATGGAGTATACGAAAACACCTAGGGAATAAAAGACATATTTTTTACTATTAATACACCCCTTTTACTTTTTCCACATTAGATTGAGTCCCTCATTCTCCTTAGTGTGGTACATTATCTCTCGAGTATGTTCCCTTGGTCCATCCCTATGATGGTGTAGGAAGGAGTTGTGTCTTCAGAATATTATGTGATCCCCTAAATAAGATTTTTCTTAGCTATAGTTCATGAATCTGTATGTGAATCCCAAGGTGTGATCCACAATCATCATTCTTCCTATTGTTGGGCCAGGAATAGTATAATGAATTCCATGTCATGTGATCCCCATCCTAGTAGGATTTCATTGAGTAGGATTAGTAATTCCAATTAGTCCCTAGGATTGTTCCCATATTTGTTTATAAACATCTTCTTAGATAATGTGTGATCTAGTTTTTGACGACACACAATGGGCATGAACTCTTGGATGATTTCCATCATTGTTTTCAGACTTGATGAGGGAGTTCTCTTAGATGAGTGATACATTGAAGCCACAAGCAGGATCCAAGACTAGTTTTATTGATGTGACATAACCATGATACATATACTCTATATTGAGTATATATGTGGATTATTATTGTTTTGTCACATATTCTGATTGACATAATTTGGAATAATGAGAATCCAACTCACTTGCTGCTTTATATTTGCTGATTTTAAGGATTCATATAGGGTGTTTTTATACTCACCCATGCAAATGATCTTCTCATACATTCTGTGACTTATGATGATGAAATGCCTTTTTGAGGAATCCTATGTTGATGAGGTGTATGATCTATTTAGTGAGATAGAAATACCATGGTTCACATTAACTATCTCGTTTGACAACAACATCCTCCAATATAGAAGGTTGTACTCTTTTTTACTTATTTATTTTTATTGTATTTGTCTCTATACACTTGAAAATCCTTTTTTATACACACATGTGGGATATATATCTATTTCTACATTAGGTGATATTTATTATTTTACCTTCAAACAATTTAAGGATGTTTGGATATGGGTGTGTGCGTACTCATACATTAGGATAAGGTCTCCCATGTGTGTGACATACCTACAATATGATGGTCACTATCCCCCATCTTATTTAAATTGCTCTTTGGTTTCACATTCAGCGTAACACCGATCTAGAAGGCCTTAATGGTTCTATTTATGAAACCACATGACATATTAATGAAACTTATTGGAAAAATTTCTTTTGTGGGGTTAAAAATTTTGTAAACCTATAATACATGTTGTGTACATTTTTCAAAATTTTATATTTTCATATATTCTTCTTCAGACTCATGTTTGGGAATGTGAGTTATCTATATTTCTCATTTATCCTTTTAGATAATTATGGTACATAAATCCTCAGTATTAGAGGTGAGGAATAAAAAAATTTGGGAACTTTTGTTTCTTTTCTTTATAATGTCAATTTATAGGAGTGAGAGACACTACTAGAAATTGGGGGTTTTCCCATGCCTCTATAACATCAGTTTTCTTGAACAGTCTGTATATAATTCTTAGATATAAGCTATATCGACGGTTCATTTAAATCATTGTTATAGATAAATATATACCAAGTATTTTTTTAAACCCTTTATATTGGTTAGGATATACCAATGGTTTTTAAAAAACTGATGGTATATCCTTCTCACATATTATATCTGATCATAGAATGACCTTTATTCACCCAAAATATTATACTACTTTCCCTCAACCACGAGAGTTAATGATTCCCTTATCCTTCAGTGATATCTACTTATTCAATAATTTTAATTCACATCTTCTTAAATATAAAATTAGTGAGTTCTGAATCATTTTTCTCTTATACAGGCTTTTCTTTTCCTTTTTATCTATGTCATCATGTGATAAATATCATACATTCATGTTCTTATACTACTTAAATAAAGATTTAGTCATTTTTAGTTTATGATATTTCATTTTTTACTTAATGAAATTTTATTCATTCAAATAAGTAAACCACTCCAATGCTATTTTTTGGAATGATCTAGTTAACACATATTTGGTCTGATGTTTATTTGGTTTTTTGAATTTTTTTGGACTTCCTATTTTTTCTATAAATCTAGATGTTATTTTTTTATATCTAATTGGAGTGGAAGTGTGTGTGGCTGTTTGAGTATAAGTATACTACTTTTGGTGGTCTGGATTCTTTTTGTAGTTTCGTTGAAATTTGTTTTATCATTATTATCACATAGGTTCCCACTAAAACTCAGAATGTGGGTTTAATAAAAATAAATTAGTTACAATTTTTTTATGTTTCATTACATAAAGTAAATAGATGTATCTTTAAGTATATATGGCCATGCACAATTCATTCCGTGGTTTATGTTAATGTTGTGAATATCCATTCTACAAGAATATAAAAACATAATATCTGTTAATTTATTGAAGGACATTCATATATATTGACTGTGATATCCACGTAAAAATTTAAAATAAAAGAGGTATATTAAAATAATTATCATCGGGTTTGTAGATAAATGAAAAATGGGATTAAGAAAAAATTATAGATGAGATTTAAAATATTTATACTTGGGAATATATAAGGCTATAGCTGTTGGCATTTATTGTTATAAATATAATAATTAAACATATTAATGAGAATTTAATTATCTCCTTAATCGTGTATTGGAGGATGAATGAGCCAATTTTTTGTTTGATAATTGTTGGATTAGCTTAATAATTTGCCGATATTTTCATTTAAAAATACTTATTATATAATTAATTGAATATTTATTTTTTCTCTATTGATTAATGCCTCTATATTTATGCAATACCACATATTCTATATGTATTATTACAAATTTTCCTAAATATATCTTTGATATTATATAAGGGTGGTATTTATTTCTTCCTCAAATGTGATTAATTAAAAATTATACTAGTCTGTCTATGGATTTTTATTCAATTCGTGTTTTATTTCACATTAAATTATCTTCCCTCCATCTCTACATTATTTTTTACATTACATGACCATTGTGTTTTGATTATGGGAGTGTACTATAATACAGTTACTATAACACCACTTTCACTACAACCATTGGTTATGATATGCTCTATATTTAAATATGGGTTTCAATTACCTTTCTAATGAATAGACCAAAGTATATGACCATTGAAAAGGGGAATTAATGATAGAGTGATAGTACATCACTCTGATGTGGGTGACATAGATATAATTCCAATGAAAATTAGACATCATTTTCCTTTTACAATCACTGCTTCATAAAACTAGGAATTATACATCTCCTAAATATTTTCATTTTTTTCAATCATTCACTTAAATCACCATCAATCTGTATTATTTTAATTTTCAAGTTTTTTTTCAATCAATATTTATTTTTCTGTTTCAATTATTGAATTGATTATTATATATCCTTTTATTTATGGGATCATCCTTATAAATTCATGACCCATTACACTTAATTATTGATTTAGTGATTTAAGGTATATGTTTTTAACATATAAACAGATTGATCCCATGGGGATTTAATTAATCTCTGAGGGTTGGTCACAACCCAAGAAGGGTGGAACCATTATCTAATTCAGGTCTACTAATGTTTCCCCATTTAGTTAAGAATAAAAAATGGGGGAAACTAAATTGGTAATGAATTATCATTCAATTTTAACTCCTAATTAATGAATTTAATCATTAGTATGTTTCTAATGTTCCTATTTTGGGCATTCCAATCCATCATTCTCAAAATTTAAAATGATAAATCATTGTTGTGGTTGGTAGGAATATATAGAAAAATAAATTATACATTAAATTATCCAAAAAATAAATTAGTCTACCATATTCTAGATGAAAATGTTGAATTAGTAAATATTATAAAGTATTTATTTCACTCCCATGTTCTTTATATCGATCATTTTTCTCCTCTGATTCTAGTTTTGGTATCTATAATGTATTTTTGGATGTTCTAAGTATTTTTATCATTTTTAAAGTAATTTTTTTTTCATAAAAGTATGGTTTTTTCGTTGTTTGTATCTTGTTGATTGAGTCTTCTTAGTCAAAATGTTGGGTTGAAATTTGTAGCATATCATAATAATTCATTTTATCAAGTATGATATTGAACTCTTAACAACTAGGCATACCCATCTTGGTTAATTATTTATAGTAATCACATATAGGTTATATTATTTCACTTTTTTCCCTAGCTACTTTTATCCTTTGATGAATTTCATAATCACAATGGTTTATTAAATTTTTTAATTAGGAGCTACATTTTCAATTCGAATAAACATTTCCCCCAGTAATTAAATACTAATAATCCAGATGTATAATACCAATCAGATTTAAATGGTGTCCCTAATGAATTTGGATATTTATTTAGATTTATCATATAAAAATGATTTATATGTAGGCCTTATATAGTGTCCATGTTATGATTGTGTTGGACGAAAATGTTTAATTTAGGAATAAGTTATCAACCAAATAAAAAAATATGGATTTCAAAAAACTATTATGCTTTGTATCACGATGGAGTGATATGACAAAATATTACTTTTCCTAAATAAAAAGAAATAAGTGGTATGAATAATTTGATATTTAATCGATTTTCATTTTTTTTCATCATGATAGAGACAATGTGTTAGTTCAGGAAGACAATAATATCAATACACATGTAGAAAAGAATGAAGTTGATGATGTTGAGAGAGTGAAAAAAATGGATGATGCTAGAACTACTGTATATCATGAATGTTCACAAATAATGAAATTATAATTTTCAATGTAGATATATAATGTAAAAACCATGCATCTAATTTCTAGTAATGAAATTGACTATATTCTTACCCCTTTGAAGTACATGATTCCTAATGGTGATGATATTCCATAAAATCATTATAAGGAATGGAAGTTAATAAAGCATATTGAATTTTCTTCTAATAAAATTGATGCTTGTCCAAAATATTGTTGTTTATTTTGGGAGGATATAGTAGAACATATAGAGTATATAGAATTCGGTACATATTTATGGAATGAAAATGATGATGGAACACCATATCATGTGCCACAAAAATTCATGTGGCACTTTCCATGGATTCTCAATCCTCAAAATCTATTCATATATAAATAAATATCAAAGAATATGCGATGGAATAATTATTATATAACTAAATATTATAAATAATTGGTTCATCCTAAACATGGATGCGCATGAATAGAATTTGATGCACTACATCTTGATTTTTTAGTCGAGGTGAAAAATGCTAGGTTAGGTCTATTTGATGATGGTTTGAATCTGTTTGGTCATATTCTTACTACTCATAGCATGTGAATAGTTTTTATTCACATTTATAATATTCTTATGTGGATTTCTATAAAAAACTTTTCAATTAATTTTTTATACAATTATCTATAAATTCTAGTTCTAGAAATTATATATAATTCTTATTTAAACCTTTAAAAATGGAGTTTATGTATCTTTGTGATATGGGTGTTTCCACATAAGATGCATCGTTAAAAAAAATATTTCTGATGTATGCTACCCTTCTATGGACAAAAAATTATTTCCCAACTTATGAAATGATGTTTTGTAGGATCATGAAGGGAAAAATATCATTTTATATTTTTATGAATAATACATGATTGATAAGACTTAGTATTTATATAGTTTCAGTTTCATGCGGTATTAGTGATTCATTCTAATGCATCATTAATATAAGAAGAATAATCAAAGGTTTCATAATTTTGTTAACAGTTAACAGACACCTTAATGTATTTTAGGAACCTATGTGGTTAATTAATTGAAATATTTTAGTTTTTCATTAGGGAATGGTCAAGTGAAATCTAAAAAGATAAAAATTGATGACGCTGAAGCCACATAGAATCAAAAAAAGAAAAGTATCTTTTTTGAATTTTTATATTATTCAATTTTTTTTATTTCATTATTTATATAAAATATGAATTGAGAAAAAAAATATTTGAAATGATTCTTTCAATTATTATCAATATCAATGTGAAGACCAAATATGAGTTATGGTCCTATCAAGACTTATTGTATTAGGTTATTTGACCAGAACAACATCCTATGTTTATCAATGAAAACAAATTAAATTTTCCAGATTAGTCTTATGTGATCAAACATTTAGAGAAAAGTAATGTTTTTTTATGTATTAAATAATATCAAGGTTCTAGAATCCTATTATAGAAATATATCTAAATGATATGATATAAGGGAGTTGAAACTAAAATTCCCTAAAAATCATGAATATAACATTTTTCTTCATGAATTGATTCAAATATCAATAAAAACTTTTTTTCCAATAATTTAATGGTGGTAGTGATTTTATTGGGGCATTTTTATAAATACCATTATGTTAAAAGTTTATCCTATTATTTCTTGAAAAAATTCAGTAAGAGGAACCATTATTTTTCAGGGATTTGAAAAAAAATCCTCCATCATTTTTTATCTACATTCTTAATTTAACAGTTCATCTTACAGCTAAAAAAATTCCTAGGGGACCCTTTTATCTTTGATGGATGTGTCCATGTGAAATAAGTAGGTTAAAAAAAAATCTTATATTTCAAACAAGATTCATCTAGATGGTTCCATTGTTAGAGGTTATGTGGATTAATAATGTAAGGGTTTTTGTTCAATGTATTTTTCTGATTGGAGAAAAAGATATTATTGGCCAATGAGAAATTAAGATGAGTGGTATGGGAAACATTATCTGTAATTTCTATATATCCACAAAATAGGATGAATTATTGGGTTTTAAACATTGGCTACATGTATCCATTAAGATTCAGATAGGGAATATCATGTAGTATTTTTTAACTGTGGTTTGTTCGATGACTATATCATGAAATTCAGTTGAATATATATATTTTATCTAATATTATAGAATTTCACATATACGATAATTTTTTTTTCATTTTATATAAGAACCATAAATAAATTAAAAGTAGATATCATTAATGTATTCATTTGATAAAGAGAGGGGATTTTTCAGAGTAATGAGTTTCTTAATTGGTTAAAATCAAAGGTATGAGAATTACTTTAATTAACATAAAATATATATTCAATTAATTTTTTTATTCATAAATATTTTAATTATTTATTTTACTTATTCACTATTTCTACCATTAACTATGATCATTGTATTTTGATCTGGATTCTTTGGTTCGTAAAAGAAAACCTTTAATAATAAATGGGTATACACTTGTTAAAAAAGACCAAGTGGTCAAAATGAGAAAATATTATGATGGTTTTATGGGAATTGAAACAATTTCATGTTATTCCAATAAATCATATTTTAGGCCTTGTTTTGAAAATGTTTCTTATTATAAAATTTTTTAGAAAATAATTTTTTCATATTACAACTCTCACAGTGAATTAACTTTGATGAAATTTGAATGGTTTGATTCAATGATGTGACATCGTACAGTTATTTAAGGCTATGAATTCATAGTTTTTAACATGAATTTCATTAAATCTACTGAAAACCCATATATTTTAGATTCAATGGATAAAAAATTATTTGCTGTGAAAGATCATCTAAGACATGATTACACTTTCATTAATGAATTAATCCCAAGACATATTTTTCATGATGGGGGGGATATAATTTACACCATTGATGCCCCATTTGTGTAAACAAATATATTATATTTGATAACTCAAATTATCCAATTTTTTTGAATTGATGTTAAACATAATTTAGTGGTTGGTTATATATAGGAAAAACCATATATGTTCACAATTCATTTATTTTACCTTGATGTGGTATTCTCAGGTTTTTACTACTATAATTTCATTAATTTTTTTCATTTTGGAATGATTTTTTTTAATTATTGTTTTCTTTTTTACCATTATCTAGGGTTATTTCAATTTATAAAAATATGTTTAAAATATTTTTTTAAACATTTTATAAAGTTTTTTTTAAATATAGTTTCTAAACCATGTTATAACATTGTTTACAATTTCTTCAACAAATGTGTTATATTCATGATTTTTTAAAACATATTCTAAAAAAATATACATTTCAATCTTATGAATAATATGAATCACATTTTATATTTTTAAAGGAATATATTATTTGATAATGATTTATGGATTCCCAAGCTTAGTCTGAAGGTTGGAAATTCCCCATTAATATATAAGGATAGAAATTCCCCATTATTTTTTTTTAATTTTAAAATTTATATTTTACTCTCATGAATCTATTTAATTTATGGCCAGAAATACACTATTAAATTAATGAGGTATTTTATATAATTTTTTTAATATGGGGAAAGGTGTTGAAATGAGTTTAATTACATTTAATAATTACTTTTTAAGGGAAAAAATATTTTCTAAAATTATTCTTTGAATGAAAATTAGTTTTGAAGACGGGTAGGTATATTGAAATGATAAATGTAAGTAATGTAATTTGGGAGAGTTTTTTTAAAATTTTATTTAAAATTATGTTGATTTAGAGTTATAATATATATTAGAGACAATTTTTTTCGGATTTTAAATATTAATCATACTTTGTTGAAAATATTTTGAAGGTTAATATTTTTTGATAAACCAAAATTCAGTTGTGGGAATGAAATGGTAAATCCATGGTGATTATTTATGATGTCTTGGACATTATCCTATAGATTTGAGTAATTTTTTTTTCGGATATGTATTCATTTTTCCATATCAGTTATATACGAGGTATTAGGGATTTAGTTTTTTGTTGTTTGAATTAATTTTTTAACATCACACATCAGAATAATGGTGGATGAGAGTAATAATGGCCAGTTAGAGCTAGAATAGGGAAGACCATATATTCTTAATGGGTAATAGAAGAAATATTTCCACCCATTTTGTGAGGAGACCATATTCCCCCATTTAATGGGTTCTGTGGAATAATTGATTGCATTTGTTTTGTATCAAAAATACAAAACATTTCATTATATTTATATTTTTGGTTTCCCAATCCCAAGTCCATGCATTCCAAATAAGGACTTTTGGAATTGATCTTTCTATCTCAACGAGGAATCTAAAATACACACTAATCTAATTTAACCAATCTTCCTGGGTGATTCCATGTGTTGTTATCCTTAAGCAAAGATTACTAAGAAACATGAATAATGGCCAAGGATGTCAAAAAACACAAAATATCTATTGTTTTTTCATACTTTATTGTTTTAAAAAACATAAAAACATGGTTTTATACATGAATAATATGTAAAAATATAACAAATTTGTTCACATGTGTGAAAATATGTGAACAAAAAACATATGAATTCTCATAAAAAAAAAGAATACAAATAAGTGTTGCATTCGAAAACAAAAAAGAACTCACTTAAACAAAACATTAAAAAAATTACTCCTTATCTCTATAAAATATGTTAACACAAAATAGATGTGGAAACAAAATACAAAACCCATGATTTTTGACTTGACATAAAATATATTAGAACAAAAAGAACTTAACATGTATAAATAAAAACTGTACAATATATGTGGATGAATAACATATGACATATATAAATAAAAAATATAAAAATTTTGAATAAATAAATGTTCACCAAAAATACTAAATTACCTAACCCAAAAAATAAATAACCCAAAAAATTAACCTAATTAAGTAACTCAAAATAAACTAAATAACCTTAAATAAAAAAGTTATACCAAAAATGAACAAAATAACCTAACCTAAAAACACCTAACCCAAAATGAACACAATGACATAAACCAAAATAAACCAAATAACCTAAAACCAATTAAAACAATTATTCAAACCATGATAATGAAAAAATTACCACATGAAAAAAATAACAATTAACATTGAAATTAACTAAATGATTTAACCCAAATATGATGTAACTTAATATTGAAGTAAAAGAAAAAAATCCAAAAATCAATTAATTTACATAAACAAAAATGAAAAAAATACCCTAACCATAAGTGAAAAAATAACCTAACCCAATGAAAAATAAATAACCAAGAACAAAATAAAATAATTTACCTAACCAAAAAAGTGAACAACTATTCAAATGAACTATTCCAAAACACACTAATAACCGAATGAGAAAAATAATCCAAATGTCCTAACCCAAAAAAATATAGAACCCAAAAGTAAACCAAATGTACTAACCCAAAATATATCAAATAACCTAATATAAAAAAGAGATAACCCAAAAATGAACAACATAAACTTACCTAGAAAAGACATACAAAAAAATGAACCAAATGACATAACCCAAAATTAAAAACAACTGAACCCAGGTAAACCAATTATTCAAAATAAAACATTAACAAATGAACAAATGAACTAACTAGATATTACATAACCATTAAATTAACCAAATAACATAAACCAAAATAAACCAAGTGACCTAACTAAAATATGACATAACCCAATGATGAACCAAATGACCAAACCCAAAATGACCAAAACCAAAGTGAAAAAATAACATTCCTGAGAATAAACCAAATTTGATAACTCAAAAATGACATAACCCAAAAATGAATTAAATGGAAAAACCAAAATCAACCCAAATGTCCCAACTTAAAAAGAACCAAATGAGCCATCCAAATTACCAACTATCAAAATATGCCAAAAAATATGACCCAAAAATGAACCAAATGACATAATATGTTAATAAAAAAACCCTCACCCAAAAATGAGTCAAACAATCAAAAAATAAAATAGGAAAAATAATATAACTGATTGTAAAAAACCCCGAATTGCCAAATTATCAAATTTCATAACCAAAAACTGAACCTAGTAGCCAAATGATCATAATTACCAAGTGATTGAATTACCAAATAACAACACACAAATAGAAAATGAAAAAAATGAAAATACAATATGAATCAATATAAACCCGATGTTTATCATGCTATTTAGTGTATATTTATTATGTTATTTCACTAGTATTACTTTTTAATTACACGCAAATTTAAATGCTTCTTAATTTTTTAATTATTTTTAACAACTAAATTTCTAGTTCATTAAAGGTTTATCAATTTAGTACTATTCAATAGAGATATATTATAATAACTAATTAAATTTTCTGTAAGATTCATTGGTCATATACGTCTATGTTCCTCAAGTAAAATTATTTTTCTCAAGTTAGAGTGAAAAGTATGGTAGTTCCATAAATCCACATACATAAGAAAATATTTTTCATATTTTTATAGGTATTTCAAATATTAATATGAAATTTATAATTAAATATATTGTTTATATTTTCAATAGTGATCCCTGGAGGTCATTAATAAGAAATAAGATGAAAAAATTCTGCCATTGATAAATTGAGATGTGTATTAGGTGAGGTCATTAGGAGAGAGTCTGATGTCGACCGAGGAAAAAAACTATCCCCACTTTGTATTGGCCCTCATTAAGTGACTGTCAGACTTCCCACATCATCAAGCTTCATAACTCTCTTGTAAAATAATTTGAAGCCAGACAAATAGTTATAAATGAGCATGAAAGAGGAAAAATAGTCATTGAATAGTTCTTGAATGTTATTTCTGTTATATGTCCATCACATCCATCAGAGGATGATAATGTTTTTTCTTTATTTAGGGAAACAATTAGCTCTATATATAATGCACTGACTGATATCAATGAGTGTCCTAATGTAGCTCTAGGTGATGATACTATTGGTGGTAGTGGTGGTGGCGGTGATGATGATGATTTTGATGATGATAGTGCTCCTGGTGATGATATTGGTGATGAAGTTGATGTTAATGTTGGTGATGGAGATGAGGATAAGGATGTTAGTGATGGGGGAGATATTGATTCCATCCATTTTTTGAGTTAGTAGTAAATTGATGTGTGGATGATTTTAAATGTCTTGAATCGATGGATTGTGTGAATATATATGTATGTTATACTATTTCAAATGGTTTGGGGACTATTATAAGAATTTGGTTGAATTATAAATATACAATATATATATTTCATTGAATGTGTAACTTGGATTGTATTTTGTATGTAGGTTCTTTATGTGCTAGATGTGTGGTTATTGCTACATATTTGGAACAGTTAGTTATACCAATGGTTAAATAAACAATTGGTATATCTTTTCTATGGTAAAAACTGTACCCATAGTTATTTTAACAATTGGTAGAGATATATTCCCATGGTTTTCATTAAACTGTGGGTATTATGAATTCCTCATACGGTATACCGTTAGTTTCTAAAAAATCATGTGTATATACCTACACTGATGGCTTCAGGACCCAAAGTATAATGAACCGTGTGTCTAGATTATAACCAATGACTGATGGGCTATGCACGTGGTTATAAACTATGGGTATATGGTATGTCTTGAGTAGAATGAGGTGACTTGAATCAAAATGGGGTTTGTAACTCACCTATAAATGTACTAGTGACATGGTATATATTCTATGAATTATTACAAGGGTTTGGTACCCCCTCACTTACTTTGGTGTGGATCTTCTAGGCTAGGCATGGAATCAATCCTCCTTTTTCCTCGAAAAAAACGGGTTCCACACTTTAGTAATTGAGTTTGGAAATCCCCTACTTATATGGGGTGTAGATCATCTATAAAGGGGATTAATTAGTTGAATATTTTAAATTATTAACTCATTAGGGTATTGTCTCTCAATTATAGTTTTAGATATGTGACTAGGGTTTCTAGGTAAGATATTTCAAATTATTTTATTTTTTACTAGGGGTGATATTTCTAAAGCATATTTGTGTAGAGAAAGACTTGCTTTTATTTTGTTGTATTTCTATTTTTAATCATGTGTTAGTTTTGTTATAAATTTTTTGTTTTTAGAGTACTACTCTTTCTATTTATCATTTTTATGGATTCGTTCACATCATTTATATAATCAGGATTCTATAAGAATTTCACTTCCTTGTGTCTTGAATGTTACTAATGATAAGAAGTTCGATGTTGATCTTCATTGGAATTATATTGGTGGAGTGAGATATTAGTGGTACCTAGAGGATATAAGAAAATAAATGTTTCATGAAAATGAGCTATGCATTAGGGTGTCATCATATATTCTAGTTTCCTAGGTTTATTTACAATGTGATATTATACTTTAACTCACTTTATTGAACTTTATCACAATTTATAAACAGGTAGTATAGACGAGATAAATTTTATTATATTTTCTATTATTTTCATTCATGCATTGCTATATTTTATGTGGAGATATGTAGTTGTGTGAAATTGTAGTATGATAAGGCCTCCAACGTTGTGTGATATGTATAATAGGTGTTAGTCACTAACCCTTGTCCTACTGGACATTGGATTGGGGTGGCATACTCGTCCTATGTCCGGTCTAGGTGGGGTCCTTTTGGGTTGTTTTATCTGACATAGATTCATATTTAACACTGTAAATGAAATTCATTCATTCTTTTAAAATCATTAATATCATTCCATTACATCCTTTATAATTTCAATTAATTGTTTTATTGTTTTATTTATAGTAATGATATAACTTATACTCATGTTATTTCTTAAAGAATATGATCATTTAATGATAAAAAATGGTCTTTCAAAATATATTTTTTCTATTTCATAGAACTACTTAAAATTATCTTAGGGAATATAATTCTATGTTTATTATTATGCTACTATGAAAAAATAAAATAATATGAATTTTTTAATGAATATTATAATGAAATGTTTTATAATTTTTCTAAAATAAACTATATTATATCCCATAATACTTATTCAACCTTCTCATTGATAAAATGAGACTTTATTTTATGGTGATTCAGTCATGAATGCTGATATAGATTTCTCAAAATAATTATTGAACTTTGATTATCTCTACACATCGAGAATGTAATTTTCCTTCAAACTTAAGATCCCATATTTGACATTTCGTCCATAGCAATTTATGGTAATTTTGGTAAAAATAACATATTCTACTTCTATTATACTCTATGTAATATAATTTTAGTTCTTATTCCTAGTTACACACCAATCTCACAAGATAAATACTCCAACCAAAGTAGAATTATAGTCATTAACACTTCTTATTCAACCCACATAAATATATTTGTAATGATCAATGATTCCATTACTACTGTAAACATATACATAATTTCCCGTTCCTTTAATGTAACTTATGATTATCATTTCATATATGAAATTAAATTCTTTATGTAAATGTTAAAATATTATAAATGATCCATCAAATTAAACAATATTTATTCTAAATGTTTATAAGTAGAGAAAACAACTAATTAGATGCCTAATTTTTTCATTATATTCATTCCCATATTCATTCCCACATTTAGTATACTATTTATTTTTTAATAATTGGAAACATTATCCATGATTTAGTATTTTAATAACTTTCTATTAAGTTTTATTTAAACATGTATAATTCATTATTCAACTTATAAACACATATATCATCATATTTGAACATAAATACTTCTATCTCCTTAATGAACACATCCACTTCAAATCCACGATTAAGGAATGTTGAATTAAAATAAATTTAAATGTCATATATATTCTTTAGGAAGAGATAAAAATTAATTTACTTATGGTTTAAATATTATAAATCAAGTAAATTTTCTCATTGAAGTCAATTTATTTAACTAGAGTATACCCTTTATATTAAATCCTTTCTTTGTTTCTTATAACATACGTATTTTTATTAAACATATTTAAAAAAAATAAATTTATTCTAACATCATTATTATTTTTTTCATAAGAAAAAAATACCATGATTTATTTTTATCAATTTGATTTAATTCCTTCTTAATTTCATAAATGCACTCCCCATGATTTAATGCTTCATTCACACTCCCTCGTTCGACATTATAAATCAATGATACAAGAGATGATTGTCAAAGACCACTTTTTTTGAAAAAATTTTACACTATAAAATATAATTTTATGGACCAATCCTTACTTACTAAAACAATAATAGAATATATTTTACCATTATAGTTTAGTATATAAGGTTGAATCATTATATTATCTATACCTATGACTTCAATTTTCCACATTTACACAAATCCTATCACATTATCCAACCATTTTTTTTCTTGTTGATCAACATTAGAAATTATTCTATTTTATTCATACCCATTAAATAAGTGTTAGAAACATTCACATTATAATTTGAAACAACCTTAACAAATTAATTATTATATCAATGATACCCCCTTCCATTTTGTGGTTAAACAATGGAATTTATTTTAACACTTATTTCTTCAAAATTACTCATATTAGATTCGTTATCTTTGATGATAGAAGGAATACAAAAAATCAAAAAATACCTCAAACTTTATGTCTCTATATTATATATATAATGTGGATAAATAATGGAGTTATGAAGATATATGGAATTATTTTGAATCTAAACTAAAATCCTAACCTCATATCTCTAAAATAAATGATAAGCACCATGTTCCATTGACATAATTAGAGTTATATAAATAAAAAATTTATTAATAATATCATCCATTATATTTCATTTAGGATTATATTATTTATTATACTCATGTAAACTGATATTATTCTCTGTGTAATCTTTAATAATTTAATTTTTATATTCAAACCTATTTTCTGAACATATTCCCTTAATGGAATAAGTAAATTCTTTTTTAAAACAAATATTGAAGCTGTTAAATATATTGAATATATTATATTGGTGGATCATGAACCTGATTCATGTTATCTAATTAAAATAATAAATTAATGGGATAAATCATGTGTTTCTATTCAGATATTTCTTCCATAGATTTGAAAGAAAATTAACATTGATAGCATCCAAAGGATAATTTTTTAAAATATCTATATATTGGTATAATAATTAATAGTATTTTAATTTTATCATATGAAACAGGACATAATTCTCAAACATTTGGGTAAAGGGAAACTATATAAATTGTCAAATTAAGTACAATTTTTAATGTTATTTTTTCTAATGTTGAATTGAATTCTATAGGACATCTCATTCTTCTGATTAATTTTCATGTAACAAGAAATTTCAGCATCCCTAGTTTGATATAGTCTATCTATAATACAATTTATAATAGTAATAATACAACCATATTTCATAATTCTAAGCAAAAATACATTTTTTAAAAATTTCTCTTTATTTCATTCGTTTAAAATTTTGACACATTAAATCAGTTTTTATAAACCATCAAAAAATAACACTGTATAATTTTATGATAATATCTCAAATATATATTAACCCAAATCAATTGATTTTTTAGTGATCTATCATTACCAAATTTTCCATATCCTTAAAATTTTTAAATCTCATGAGCAGCCTCATATCACCTACCCGGTCAAGTATCCATGGGCAGTCCTTATGAAATTATTTCAATGTTATATCCACTAGAAGTGTTTTTTCTAAACCCATTTTATTTTTATTTTTTAAACATTTAGTATTATTAGTTCATAATTGTGGAAGAAAACGTTTATATAAATTTTTATAAATGTGATCAGGCAGAGAAAAGCTTCTACAAATTTCTTTAAATAATTAAAAAAGATTCTTCATTTGAAATATTTAACTTTTAATGACTCGCTAAAATTTTATTTCTTGTGTAAGATGTATCGCTTTAAAATTATACCCTTAAATTATTATATATTTTATTAAATATCCCATATTGAATAAAATTTTTTTTGGTAACTCCATAACCATAAAAATACCAATTTTTTTTTTAAAAATGAAAATCTACAATAGAAAACTAATTAATGTATAGATTGTGGAGCTTTATATCCTTTTTTATTTTTGACTACTAATCATTATTATATTTTGACACCAAATTTTTGTGACATTATTAACATATTTCCCTAAATGTTTAATATTTTAGTAGAATTTTTTACATTTCTGCTTCTTAATTATTACCTTTAAATCATAATTCTGGATTATTAAAGATTCTATAATTCTCATTTTGATGTAATATTCTTTAACTCCTTTTTTATACTTCCTGACCATTATCTTTAATATATAAAATTCCACATGTTCGAATATTTTGAGCGGTTATATTATTAATAAATCATGTTATTTCTTATAATCTTTATCAATGCGTCCAAATTTCTCCAAACTCTCACCAACTTTTTGAATGAACATTATAAACCTACAGATGAATTTATTGAAGTATTTTTAAAACAAGACACACTTCTATTATTTATTTTCATGTACCATAATTTATTATGAGATTCTCCCACATCATAACATTTATTTTCTTCTCATCATCACGAATTAACTTGAAATTATCTATCTACTTTACCAATATTGATTATTTTTAGGAATTTAAAAAATGAGTTCCATTTGAAGTTGGAGAGTATTTATTAAATATATTAGTCATCTTCTTTAGCATTGAGATATTAAAAGTACATTCCCTTAATTTGATTTATAGTATACATTTGTTTTGGCCTCTTTATATTATACCTAACCATTTTTATCACTTAAAAATTCCATATTATCCACCATTTAATTTAATAAATTTTCGTTCACTTCACATTAAATATTAAATTCAATATAATGTACAATAAATTGTTGTTCCTAAAACTTAGATTGTTTTTTTAACTTTAAATTATTATTTATTTTTTTTATGGAAGGAGTCATATTATGGATGAATTTCTAATTAATTTTTCTATAGAACTTAGTAAATGACTCTTAATCATCATCAAATTATTTTTCCTTATTCGATATAAATTTTACAACAAAATAGCCAATGAAATCATAACTAAAATACTTAAGAGCTAATTTACCATATTGTTTAACCTTTTAATTTCAATATCCCTTAGGATAAGTTACATTGTTTTTTAAAACATAACACCGATGGCATCATCCAAAAAAATCTAATTTCATAATATCTTATATATTACTCTTATTTTTAAAGGACTTGGAAGAGAATCCACTCTCTCTCTTGGTTATCTAATTAAAATAATCACTTTTTTTCATCTCATATGGGACGAAGACACTATAAAAGTGTTAAAAAATATATAAATTTATTTTATGAAGTCCAAGGATTGAAAATTTATCTTCAAAACTATATATTAATATATGTAGTAAATTATTTAAAATAATTATTCTAATCCAATTATAAGTAGTAGAATATAATTCAATATTGTAAATAAACAATCCACTAATTTCATCTTAAAGTTTAATTCTTTTAGAAATGTGTATTTTATATTTAATATTTTTATTCCTCAACACACATATTCCTTTCATGATTTTCCACAATTTATCCCATATAACTTTCACTATCTTGATAACTATAATTTTTATGAATTAATTTTTATATAGTGAGACTCAGATAATATTTTTTAAATGACCATCAATTATAATATTCTTCGAATCAATAAGATTCATAAGATATCATTCAACAATAAAAATGATACCATAATTTAAAATATCATCAACATTCATAACCAATAATAGAATGTATGAAAATATTATATCCTTTATTGAATTTTATTTTATCTAAAAAAATGAATGAACACATTTTTTACTTACTTAATAGATATGATCCATTATATATATATTCTTTACATAACATCATTTTTAAAAATTAAAATCAGTAGAAGAGTTCAAATTTAAACAATTTTTATTTCTTAAATGGAATACCTAATAACCACATTGATGCCAATTATATGACAACCCCATAAGAACTCATTTGGGGGATCCATGAAGAAATATAATTTACCCTTTTCTACAAAACTAACTCTTTTCACATGTTACGATGAATGAATATAAGTATATCATATTACCATTATCCCTCCAAGTTGAATTATATTGAGGTTATTGAATTAAATTCCACAATATCATTTCATGAAATACAAAACCAGAATGAACATACCTATTTACATTACCCACCAATTTTTTTCATCCCGTCCTCAGTATAACATGAAACAATCAATTACTATAAGATACACTATTTTTATACGACTGTTATAATGAGATATTTATGTCATTAAAACTATGTATATAAAAGTTTCTTTATACAAGAATAATTTTATCCCACACAAATGAAACAATTTCAATGCAGAAAAACAATTAGAGTCATCTAAATATTTCATTAATCTTTAACCATTATAGAAGAATTTTAATGCCTTTTAAATACCAAATATTTTCTAGTACCAATATATATATCTAATTAAACCACAAAAAACTTTTACTCTTCATCATACACCTTCAATAAACAATTCAAACTTTGTAATTCATGAGACCCATAAAATAATTAATTTTTTTCTTATTCAATCAATAATATTCTCCATGTTTTCATCATGGATATTTATTATCTTATTATATATAGATTAAAAAGTAACACTATTGCATTATCATATATATTCTATAAAAGGAACACACATAATTAAATTAAATATTATATTCATAATAAAATTCAAATAAGTTCTTCCTGACAAATGAAAACATTTTATGGTTGACTATAATGTGTTCTTCTTCAACTGAATCAACTTATTTAAAAAAATTATGTTTATTTAATAACCACTAAAATGATGAATAACCCCAAATGTTTTACATCAGATTTTTTATTTTTCCACATGAACTATAAAATATACTGAAATATACTTTAAAAATATGTCCTTGATAGATAAAACAAAACCATGATAGATAAGACACGTGGAAGTAAAAACCCATGGTTGTTGGACATTTTCTATAATGGTCTATAGAACCATGATCATTTTTCTCATAATACATAATATAATGTACTATTACATGAAATTGTTTATTTCCCATCATTAACTTTTAATTACACTAAAAATATATAGAAACCATATAAAAAATGTTGACATTTATTTCTTACTCTCCACAAATAATTTTTATTAGACAGAGACCATGAACTGTTTTTTTAACACCACCATATAGTTTATTATATTTCCATTAATATACTTATAACATAGCCACATATAGAACTAAACAATTTTCAAAGCATAAAGCAATTTCTTATCATTTGAATGAGTCATATAAAATCACCTTTGATACACTAAATTATGTATTCTAATGATTAAAAACATAATATCCAAACACCCAATGTTTAGACTCAACAGATTGTATGAAACTATAACCTTGGTTCCAAAATGCCATATTGTTCTAATATATAAATCATCATTCTGTAAAAAATTATTACAATAGTTCATGTCATAAAAATCAGTATCATAAAAATAAACACATATGTCAAACCACAACATTAAATACTACATATGATAATATTTCATAATAAAATAATGACAAAAACACACCTTTGCACTTACTTTGATATAAATGTATGACTAGAAAAACATCCTCAATTATCTATTATCAATCAATATTCCATATATTATATGTAAATACCTAGTATTAATATATTTCCCTTCCAATTCATAGTTTGAATAATTTCGTTACATAACACTCATCATAGTTTAAAATTTCAAAAATAAAACAAAAAATGATCATGATCCATAAAAAATCATATAGTTAATCATAAAATATATTTTATTAAATTTAATTTACTAAGTAAATCATTAACCTCATTACATAATCTTGTTTTCATCAATTACCCATTTTGTTATTATCTTTATGATTTTCTATAATTACCACATTTATATTTAATCCATAATTATATGATGACTAAATTAATACTTTCTAATAATATTCCATTGAATATATTATATTTTATTAATTCTATAGGAGTCATATCATTTTACCTTGATCAAATTAACCAAACTAAAAAAATTAAAAAAACATGCATAAAATAGAAGATTGATTCTACAACCTTATCATGTTTCAATACTTTTAAATAAAATTAAATAAAATTATTTTTAAAATATACTCTTAATTAACATTGATTAAAAAAATCTATTCTCTATCCATCCATACGATACATCATCAAAGGAAATATAGAAAAGTAATATTCAACCTTTACATTAAAAGAAATAAATAAATAACTCTATTTTCCATTGTTCCAAAAATTGATTCAATCTCTCTGAAAATAACAATACATCATCAGATTATCAAGATCATTAAAAATATCTTAAAATCTATCTAATTGGTTTTTATAATATATTAGAGAAGTTAAAATATAAAATTTTATTTTTTTCTTGTTGTTTATATTAATTTTTAATTTATCTTCTTTAGAATCCATGAAATTTCACCCACAATCATGCCTTTTTCACTATTTAATGCTTGATATGAAAATAATGATGTTGTTCAACTCGTATCCACATAATCTGCAATAATTTACCAAATTAAATTAATATCCATTTTATATTTAATATGAGATATTTAATTAAACAATTCCATGTTACACACCTCCTCCAAAAACAATGACATGAATCATATTTGAGAAACAATAATTTCATTTTTAATATTTAATTATACAAAAAAATTACTTTATGATCATCAAATTATTTGAAAATTATATTCTATTTGTCAAATTTATGTAATTTATAATCATAATAATTGAACTAAATATATTATGGGGGAATTAATTAAGTATATGATGTTTTTTGAATTAAAAATTATTACCAAACATTCATGTAATATATTAATTACTTAATAGAAAATTGAATCATTATGATATATGAAGATAATTACTATTAAAGGGGATTTTAGAATTTAATTACTTATCAAATGAAATGAGAAAAGTAGAACACTTACTAAATTACAAACATATACCGAACCATTTTCCATCATTACATTCACTTGAACCTAAGTATTAATCAATAAAAGGAAACATTACTTATTTTAAAACGGTGTATTGCAACTCATTAACAAAATAAATGACTCGATAATAATAAAATATATTAAAAGATAAAGGGGAATATGATATGTGGAGTTAATTATATTTTTAACTAATCCAAAATTTGTAAAAAAATAGTGTCCCATAACCACACTCAATACAATATCAAGTCATGATTTTTTCCCACATCCATTAGTAGAGGTAGTGATAACACAATAACACTACCTATTTAATTAACTCAAAAAGTCAAATCTAGGAATCATAGTATGCATTGTTAAACATTCTTTATGGAGGTAATGAATATACATGCCAATGTTGGAAAAAATATTAATTATTTATATGTGTCTAACACAGCCTATATCATTTCTAAAATTTTATATGAGAATTCAATGTGCATAATATATAACATTAAATTATAATTTCTCAATTGATGTATATTATGATAACCATCAAAGTTGTTTTACCTACCAATAGAGTCAAAAAATTTAATACCGCACATTTTATGTGAAAATTCCTTCTTCAATCATTTATTCATAATAGTTGAATTATTCCACTAGGTTGTAATAAGCAAACAATATGTAAATTATAAACATAATGTGACATAGTAAAAGAATTTATATCATAACATAACATTAAAAGATAATTAATAATACATTATGTTGTATCAATATAATAATAATTAGATAATTAAAATATTGAAGAAAAATTGAAAAATTTGGAAATCCATTGGATTGTGCTATCTTGGAAATCCTCCACCTATATAAAATATTCTAAAAAGAAAAAAATACAATATATAAGATGTAAATATTATAAAATAATTATAGAAAACCATGGAATAAAATTGATTGAATGGAGAATCTGCTAAATAAAGGGCTATTTATAATATATGTAAATATTATATGACTATTTGAAATATAAACATTAGAATAATAGCATGGTGATTAGAGTAATTGGAATAGTTTAATGAACATTTGGATAATTGATGAAGTAAATATATAATTTATGATCTTGAATAAACTAAATATATATAATTATCAAAATACTATAAAATAAATACCCAATAAATGTAACAATGTTCAAGTATAATTGTTTTTTATTAAAACATGGTTTTCATTATTTAGTGAAATAATATTTTATGCCAGATCAAAATATCAAAACATCCTAATTTAGAAATATATTTTTCTAAAATTAATTCCGTTTTAAGAATCTGCATTTCAAAATTTAGTAAGGGATATGTTTTAGTAATTTTTATATATAGTAAAATATATAGGTTAATAGTAATATATTATATAATATGAAATTTTATAGAAATTTATAAATATAAATAGAAAGCTAATGCATATATGTGGTCCCATAATGGGGATGGAAAGTGACAAGAGGGGGTGGGTTTTCTATCTTAAAATAATTAGTGCAATGAAAATAATAATCTAGAATTTATTGGATAACAAGAATAATCAAGTCACATATAAAAAAATTATGTAGTGGATGTGTGATGAGTAAAATCAGTAAACATTAAAAAAAGAGGCTAAAATATTTTAATGTAGTTGAGATCCAAATGATCCTTTTTATACTCTTAACACTATCAATGTGATATTACAGATATCACTCAAATATATATAAATAGGAAAATGAGTTATTACTATTTAAAATTTTCATTCTTCGCACATGGTGGCACAAACTCAAACACTTAACTTTGGAATAGTAGGAACAATAAACCTTTTTTATGGGAGAAAGAAAATTATGTGTCTCGATTTTTGGTTAGGTAAAAATAAACTGACATGTTCCATCTAATTGAGGTATAACCAGTGTGTGAGTTGTTTAACAAATAAATAATTACTTTATAGTACAAAAAATATTGTATAATCAAGGAATAAAACAAAGAATCTAGTTAATCTTGTTGATGGGGAAGTTGGGATACAATACTAATTCACATTAAATCAATTGTAATGTAGAAAAATTCCGCCTTAGAATATCCAATAAGGTTGTGTGTAAAAAAATTTGCTTCGCAACATTTCTGCACTTTTGTACTCTGTAATTGAATTATGTATGATGTATTTTATCATGTAACTTATTAAAAAAATTAAATCATTATATATATGATTATTCAATGTCTAATAACATTGGTATAATCTCTATGGTATTCTACTTAATTATTAACAATAAAATTATGTAGGGATTTCATTAAATCTCTTAATAGATTGTAAGGAAAATATTTATGTAATTTAAACAAGGAAATAATATATCTACCATAGTTCTCATAATATTTATTTTATTAATTAGTTGTAGACTACCAATAATAATTATATATTTCTCTATAAATATCATTATAAAATTATTCATAAAAATTGTCCTTAAATACTCATTAAAAATCTATGTTATATATTTGTATAATTCAAAAAAATATTCAATCTAATACACATCATTTTCCATAAATATCATTTATAGAATATAATAAATAATGTGTTAATTATCTGATCTCCTGAAAGATTATATAATCAGGTAAATCATACTTAAGCAATTGATTTTATTCTTATGTGGGTATATAATAATCTTAATACAGATGTAAACTCACATTACATGATAACCAGATGATCCATACCCAAATTCATATGTAAGAGAAATAATTTGAACACATCATATTCATCACTTTAGAATTATAAATTTCAGAACCTAGAATCCAAAAACATCCATATAAAATTGTCAATGTTGGGTAAATATGTTTTGGAAAAAACATGTGTTCTACATATTTTTTTGATGAATCCATGATGTGGTCCTCATTTATGTGAAAAAAGTTATCATTGAGAATATAATAATCTCTAACTTTGAAGATGAAGCATGTGGGATTTACATATTCGACATGACTACTCACAAACCAAGGAATAATGATTACTAAAACAATTTCACAACATGGTATCATGGTGGGGAGAACCTCAAACTAAGAGTAGGTTGTGTAATTTAATCCATTTCTAATAAAAAGTTTTTGGGAATGAAATCCTCATTTTTAATATTTTTAAATACATTTTTCTCCTTCTAAAGCACATGTTAGAGGGGTATGAGAAGTATAATTTGAGTTATATCATTTCAAATGCTTTTACTTTAGTGGTTTTGGATCAAACATTGACATACCAGATCAATATTTATATCCTTTTTATGTTGGGGGTCAAATTTTGGAAAACATAAAAGCAATTTGATCCTTCGTGATGAACATTATAACTTCACATAAACTGTTGATGGATGTGTACAATATTTGTGGTTTTTAATTTACATAAAATCTTATAAATAAATTACTTGGAACTCACATAGAAACATCATGACTAGATCATTTGTAATCACATAAAAATATCATGACGAGCTCTTTTTTTATTATATAGAAACCTTGCATCTCATGAGACAACTATAGAACTAAATCATTTACGATCACATAGAAACATCCCAGCCATACCATTCATACTTGAGTAACATATTCATGGTTTGATATTATTTTCATTAGATAGATATGATTTTATCATGGTTAAAAACATCCTTGAAGACCAAATATGTCCTTATTTGGTATCATTCTCATTACATGACATTCGATTCCTAGAATATGTTTACAATCACTACATATAAATGAGTACACAAATTTCTATGAAAAGAAAAAAAATTTTTGAAGACTATATTTCCAAACTAGAAGATACATTTATCTTACTCTTGGTAATTCCCTTCTATGGGTAAAAAATAATTTACAAAAGGATGAATATAAACCAAATTCATCAAGGCACACAAGAAAAACCATCACAGAGATTCACTTGAGAACCTCTTTTGTGAAAGGCCACTCTAGAAGTCCCTTCATGAGGCCTTATCCACATAGTCCTTTTTTGAGGTCTCACATGTGAACTCCCATCAAGATTTCACAACCACAAAATTTTTTCACAACGAAACACTCATGAACAACCTTTGTAAATCCTCTCATCTGAACTCCAATTATGATGCTTTATCCATAAAATCCCTTGGTATAGATATATCTATTATTTACCCACTTAATAACTTTTCTATAAAATCCTTCCACATGACCCCATATTCATGAAATCACATAAGGATACATTTACCGAAAAAAACATTTTTTGAATGGTTTCGTACATTACACCATTTAAGAGCGACCTAAAAACCAATGAACAACACAATCTCAAATGGGTTTCTTACACTACAATATAATGTCCTGAGCCTTTGGCACAATCCATTTTCTTCTATCATTGAATACCATTTAAAATTGATAGTTGTTTCTTGATCTTTTTAGAACCAATTAAATAGTATTTTGATCATGATACATAAAACCCCCACCTTTAGTCACAATAGTCCTTTTAATTTCCTTAATCCCCTTAACTATAGATACTATTATAAATTTAATTATGATACCTTGAATTTAGATACTCCTATAAGTTCCCCAAAATAAGTTTAACTAGTTAATTATATAGATTCAAATAAAATGAAATCACAATTCATGATCCTTACACAATCTCTTATTGTGTTCTCTTAATAAATATATCTAATATTCTATTATATCTTATTTCTCACTTTTATCCTGAGTCATGTTAGATTAGAGTTTATAGTTGATCATTTCATTATCATGATAGATAAATTTATATTTAAAAGTAGGATGTAAAAAATAGTCTTAACTTGAATAATCTAAACTACATAGAACATGCCTTTACCAAATGATGTTAAAGTTTATAGACTGTTCAATACGTATGAACTTAAACTCTGAAAAATTAAACTACATGAGCCTTGATTCCTATTATCCAAGCTATATAGTATTCCTCTATGAAGTTAAAAAACCATGTAATGAAACCATAATTATGAATGTTTTTATTCATTTTTTTTATATGATATGTTGTTATCTTTTATGTTATGGAAGAATTGGTGGGATGGTGGGTTGAAGGAGGTACTCTTTCAGATTTCTGGGCTTTACAACACCATGGGATTAGTTTTTGTCCTTAGAGTTTTGGAACTTTGGTAATGGGAGTTATACATGCTATAGGGACTTGACCATTCCCTATAACCTACAATTTTAGTGGACATGGTCACTAGAAATCTTTTACGTGGTAAATAGGTAGACCAAAATCCCCAATGGGAGATCATTATACCGGTATGGGGTTAATATTGTGAGTGAACCATAAAAAATATATTGATATAATTCAAAATTATCTGGTCATACTAATGGTTTTATTCATCTTTTTTCTTAGTAAAACCTCCAAAAATGGATTTGTAAACCACACCTTGCCATGGCCCAGAGTGTAGTGCCAGTAATCATGGTTGTTTAAAGTAGATATTTAAAAACCAAACTTTAGGGGTGAACCACATTCTATTTGGATATAAGGGATTATATTATTGGTAATATTTAATTCAATTTTCAATATATTTATCCCTTGAATATGAATCCTTGTCCCTTTAACTTATTTGTCTCTAGATCCAAGCAATCTCTGAGTCAATTTTGGGATATTCTCTGTTAAATTCAAATAACTTCATTTTAGCATTTTTATGAGAATTTTTTATAGGTAGATATATTCTTTATCAATATACTTTTATATGAAACTTTATGGAATTTTTTTTAGAAAATAGATAACTTTAATTTTTAATAAAACTTCATGATTTAAACATAAAAAAAATCTTATGATATGTGCTATATTTTTTGAGGAAAGAATTGTTTTCTAAAAACTCAAAGTGAATTTTGTCTTTCAAGATAAAAGACATTAAATTGGGATTAATAAAATTATGTGGGTTCAATGTGTTCGTGAATTTATCTAGAAAGGTAGACTTTGTAATAGAGTTATTCATGGGACCAATTTTGGGCTTAAGGTATTTTATTTCCAAATGATGACTTGGGTTTATAGGATCAGGAACTGATCACGTGTATAATATATTCAGTGGTATTTCCATTCCAATATACGAAATGAGTGTGTTAGTAGTATGGGTGAAATTTCGTTAAATGGGATAACTTCACTGTGTGGATTAACTTTCAATACTAATGTATCTATATTTCTATTCTCCTTGTTATAATTTTCTTGGTTTTGATTTAAATACTATTTTTTCAATGAAATTTTTCATATTCTTGTAAAATGTGTGGGATGTATCAATTATTTCATACTGTGTGGTATACATTCCCACATTATATACACTTTAGTGTATATGAATACACAATTTAAGATTATTTTGGTAATGGGAAGATTTTATACTTTTCAAATAGATAATAATGAGGTTGGGGTCATATCCATTTGGACTATGATCATAGAGATTGACCAATAGCAGTCTTTGTGGTGAAATATTGGCTCATTTAAGTATTTTAATTCTTAGGATATTCAGGGCTTACTATTTTCTTTTCTTTTTTACACTGTCACTAAATCTATAATTATTTTTTCATTTGGATATTGGTTTTTTTATATCTTGTATCATTCTTATATTATAATGTTGTTATCATATATTACATGATATGTTGTGTGTGTAAGGAAAAATCACCCTCTATTTTCTAGTAATAATCATTACATTTATTACTATCCATTGTTGTCTATAGGTAATTACCTAAATTTATTAGAACTCTTTTCTTTACCCAGCCAATGGGTTTAGTTAGGATGTTACAAATGGTATCATTTTCATATGATATGTTAGTCAATAATGGGGAGAGTGGAGATAGAATGTATCAAGATATTAAATGTAAGTATAATAAAAGAATAACTATGATATTTATATTGAACTTCAAGTTATAATGGGTGTTCAGTTTTGGGAATTATTATAAAAAATATATGTTTGTGAAAAACTCATCATCATGGGTTTAGCTGGTGAGATTTATGTATCATGAATTAGTAAACAAACTTCCCACTATGAATAGATCATTAATATTATATTTTATTCTACTATTTATTCTATTTTGGTTTATGGAAAATGATATGTTTCTGAAGTATACATTTTGGAATCGATAATGGTCTTCTTGTGACAATAGTAAAAAGCCACTAATTGAGAGACCTATAAACAAATAAGAGGATGATGTCAAGAATATGTTTCCCTATAAACCATATGTGAATAAACAAGTTTGTAAAATCATCATAGAATCCTTATAGACTATTTAAATAATACATTTATCAATGGAACCACATAAGGTTGATCACTCACTATAATTCCAAATGTATAATCCACTGATCATTCAGGGTGGCTCATAGCCTGAGCAATATGAAAAATCGATGGGAATGATGGATCAAATCTTTAATTTCTAAGGAAAACCATCTGAAAATAATTTTCATATCACTATTTATATACTTGAGTAATTATCCAAAAATTGATGCACCAACCTATTTATGTTTAATTTGACCAAGTTTTTTTAGGGAAAGATTTGAAGAGGTGTTTAATAAACAATTCTCCTTTCATTTTATATCAGTGTTTTGGAAAAATATACTTCTTCCAACTAAAGTGAGGAAACATTTTTACTAAAAAATATGGAGAAAAATATACATACCATTCTCATTTTTCAATAACAATTGTATATAGTGATTCTATTTGGGAAAATCCTTCAATGTGACATTATTGGGTTTTCTGGTTGGTTGTTTTGGTTGAAATATTTTCTTTAAAAAATTATTTTGTGATGTTCCATCATTGTTTTTGAAAAATTATTCAGATAAAGATCCAAGATTGTTGAGAACTATATGATCTCAAATCATTTATACTGAGATATAGGTTGAAAATATCTAATGAAAAGGATCATTGAGGTATTGAAACATGGGAAGTTGGTTTAGAAGTGTTGCATATAAGGTGGTGGTAGTTTCTGTTATAAAGGTATTATTTTCATGAAAGTGAAAAAGTTGTATGAATATGTTAATGAGATTTTCTTTGTACTATGAAAGTGAATACATGTGGATGACTCATAAAAATATGGAAAAGGTATGTGATTCAAAAAAATACGATGGTTTCATGATAGTTTGACTCTAATAAATCCAATAGAGTTAAAATGAAACCCAATAAATACTTATAAAGATTTCTCAATGGAATTTAGTTGCATGATAAAGGTGATTTAAAATCATTACTATTTGATAAACCATAGATTTCTTTCACTTGTATTGTGGTGAATGAGGAAGATTCCTGTAGGGTTGTAAATTCCTAAAAATAGGCTGCGTCCCCACCCCACCCCATTTGAAGTATCTAACCCATAGAAAATATTAGGGATCTGAGGTAATGTATGATTTGCAAGATAATCCTTCTTAGAGAAATAAATGGGACTTCAGTGTATATGACGAAGAGATATGGATAAAAAAATAATTTATGTTACAGATGGAGTTCCATGAAAAAAGAAAAAGGTTCATGAAATGTACATTTTTTAAAATAATAAAAATGTTTCAGGAATGTTTCATGAACATTTTTGAAAACTTTTCTGGATAGTTAAATAACCAAGAACCTTAAGTAATTTACCATAAATTAAATGGTAAATAGATATCCTACTTGTTGATGAAACTATGATTCATGAAATAAAAAATAAGTAATTACTAACATTTATTTAAGAAATTTTTGAATATCTATTGAAATAAAAATTGGTAAACTTCAGTAAATAGAGTAGTGGGGTTTTAATTTTTGATTCGAAGTAAACTATGTGGTATCGTTATTCAACTTCTATCTTTGTAATATTAGTGTGTTATAGTTGATTTGGTACATTTTTATATTTCTGTTTTATTCTCTTTTTACTATCCTTGTTTAAGGTGGACAAATTAAAACTTATGTGTGCAACGAACCATATTTTATAAATTATATAGTTCAATTAAAATTAACATGTTTTATATAATATTATGTATTATTACACACATACAACACATAAAGATACCAAAAAATATAATTAAAAAAGATAATTATAATATTAAAAATATAAGCTCTTAAATTTTTTTATAATGTGTAATAATATATAAATCTATAAAATTAGAATGGGAATTTTTGTATCCTTTCAATGTGTTAGAGTAATATCCCCCAATGCCAAAAGTATATAAAAGAAATAGAGAATTATTATACCAAAAAATATTATTGAAAACTTAAATATTTATCCTCGAGAGGAGTTGAGGTGAATAAAGAATGCAATAATGAAGTAGTATTTATAGGATTAAATGTGATCATTGGAATAAAAATGTGACTATTTTAACAGTAACTTGTCCATTTGGATTAGTAATATGACCATTGAGAATAGTAACCTCATAGTTAGAATAATAATTTGACCTAAAAATAATAAAATTTAATATTAATAAAATTTATTATGATTAATTTAAGTAAATATATATAATATAATGCTATAAAATAAATATCATGATTAAAAAATCAAATAAAATATAATAAAATTTTTAATAAACTATATTTTATGGTATTTCATAAAAATATTAATTTAAATAAATAAAATTTAAATTACTTGTGTTCAAAAATTAGTTTGAAAAAAATAATTTCATTTTCTAAATCTACAAGTTTTAATTATTAATTGGTGATTTTTTAGTAATTTTTAAGAAATACATCAACTTTTGGGTGAATAGTGAAAATTAGGTTTTTCATAACTGATGTATTTTTAATTACATCATTCCTAATTAATGAATGAACTAATAAATTATATAAAATGTGTCTCCAAAAAAATATTAAATTTAATGAATTTTTTTATTTAAATACATTAAACATTTTCTCAAAACCTAAAAACTTCTTTCCAAAGTCTAAACTCTAAATCACCCCATTAAAATAATAATTTTTCATTTTTTCCACATTCCCTTTAAATAAACCATTGAATTGAAATTATAAAGAGGATTTAATGTCTTAAAATATTTCTATTATATTTACATATGTTTCAATATTTAAAAAATATAAATATTAAACGGTTTACCTTGGATATAGAATCTTAATAAATATTTTAACTAAAAAATTCCCCTCTCCACAAGTATAAATAACCTCTCACCCTCCCCTTTTGAACCCACTATTAAATCACTTAAAAAATGAAAAATATAAAAAAATAATGCCCCGTAATTCTTTTATAATCCATAGTTACGTTTTCGAGTAATACAACTCTAATCATAAAGGTATTTTGGTTTCATACGAGAGAAGCAACACATAGAAGATTGTATGTTTGCATCAACTCTTCTTTCTATTTCCCTCCTCTATTCATATATTTCTGTGTCCCTTATAAAATTAAAAAATATAAGTGTAATAAATTAGTATTTTAATACTATATTAATTATGCAATACTATTTAAATAATCACATCTGCAATGTAATTATATTTTATAATTGTTGTAACTACTCCAAGGACAATGGCTTGTTAACGGTCAGTTAACCACCAAGGATGATGTTTCCATTTGTATTCTTTTCACAAACCTTATAGTAGGTTATAATAAATTATTTAGGATATATAAATGTATAAATTTATGTATTTTAACCTTTTATAATTTATTATACTAATTTATATATTACTTTAAACAAAATAGAGAAATCGAAGAAAAACTGTAAATATTTATGGAAAGTACGATATCAAAATGCATAAATTCAATGAAAGTAGATAATAAATAAAATATAGTGAAATTAATTGATAAACTTATATTTATATTTTTATGGACCCTATATTTATTATTTTGGAGGTGAAATAGATTTGAAATAAAGATAGATTTGTAGTAAGGGGATTCTTGAACCGAATCCCATGTTTTTTGGGTAATCTTATCTTTCACCTTATATTCATTATGGATATTCTTCCAATGTACCTAAAATTATATTTCAATGTCTTTTACCTTTTAATTTGAGTTTATAAATTTCATTACCCTGTCAAAATGATTTTCGAACAAATTTAGATGATTTTTCAAAAAGTATTTATTTTTCTAAAACACATCATTGAATCCTCTTAAGTTATTTATTCTTCAAATAATGATAATATTTTTTTCCCAATTATTATCCTCATTTTTAATTTAGTAACACAAAAGGATATACCATAATTTATGATATATTAAATTCATTATCAAATCTATTCCTTTTTATGGTTTTATTCAATGACTATGATTATTATACATTCTATGTGGCATACATGATTTATGAGAATTTATGATGTAACGAGTGGGAAAAGAATTTTAAACCCCTAAAATTCATTGGATAATGTGATATATAATATAATATTATGTGTATTATTCATGAACATGATTCAATATTTTTGTACAATTATGATGTCATGATTTATACAGATATGATATATGTTAACATGATTCCAGCTTTGTTCACAACATTGGGTGTTATTTGACCATTATGTTATGATGTTTCATTATTTTGTATACAACACATCAAATGACTTTATAAAAAGATTAAATAATTATATAGATAATTATTCTATAATTATTATATGATCATGTTGATTCTGATCACCCATATAATATTAATTCATACCCTTATTCATCCCCTTATTCGGATTTCTCTCACCACTTTCTTTTATGTATATCATTAGTTGACTATATCTACTAAGAAGATTGTGAGGTATTAAAAAGAATAAATAAGAAGAATTTAAAAAATTATTCTAATTTATTATTTATAATCAATGTATGAGCCTAATTTTTCCAAGACACTAAAACTTTGGATCATAGATTGTTTTCCAATTTTTTTGTTTACATTTAAAATTATGTGATAGTCATGCAAGAATGTTTAGGTCTCTATAGTTGGAATCGTAGAACATTTTAGTAAATTTTGGAATTATGATAATAAAATGTCAGTGGAAACTATAAGTTTAAGTCTATGTATAGTTCTTTATCAATGGTAAATCATTTTAGATGATGAATAAACAAAGGGATCCAATAATATATGACATTTGAGTTGATTTTAAAATATAAAAAATTCTTTATTCATTATTTTTTGACTAATGATGGTTTTTACATTGAAATAAATTATTTATTCATGCTTTTTTGACTTATTTTTTTTTCTAATCATTTCGATTTTCAAAAATTGTGTGAACTGGAATATTCCAAGCTATGAACTGGTGTGTAGGACAATGTAATGATTATCTGAATGATATTCCCAATGTGATTGGAGATGGAGTTCAAAAAACCAAGTTTATTCTTACCCAACTATATTAGTCTAGAAATAATAAACTAAACAATGTGAAATTTTTACATTCACCCAAGAAGAAGAAACTTTATATCAAGAGTTTTATGCATCAATGAACACCAATATTCAGGGGGGATTTTGATATACTTGTCACCAGTTAGTTGGTTAATTCAATATTTATATATTTTTTGATCCACTATTCTGATAAGGAAAAGATAGCACTATTCATATTTCATTTAGATGGATATGTTTATCAATGGTAGGGGTTGATAATGAATACCTTTTTGAAGAATGAAATGGAATATATGGTGTGAAAAGACATTTATAAAATATTTTTTTAATAATTATTTCCCTCAAACTATATAGAAAACTATTGAGTGGTAATTCATATATATTAAGAAAAATGAGGGTGAATCTATCATGGATTATGAGGAAAATTTAATCGGTCTTGAATGTTACACCTTGGGTTTTTTATCAATAATTATATAAAGATAGATAGAATCATTAATTGTTTAAAATGTCTCCATAAAATGGATCTAGATATCTGAGACATTGGTAGTTATAAAAAATTAGTTTGATGTGATATCAAAGTAGGAATGGAGTTTGAGGAATGCCCCCACAATTATTGAGATAAGAATATAAAAAAGGAGTTTCAATATGGTGGGTCAAATTAGAAATGGGAATATGATCCAATCACCCACATGTCAAAAATGATAGAAGAAGTATCATTGGAATTCAATGGGATTTGGAAATGATTAAAATGATGGAGAGAATGACATGAAACTCATGAATGTTTATGAGACATGATGAAGTTGGTAAACATGATGGAGAAAAGGAATAACCCTACTAATGAACCTCCCATGATTTGATGCTTCAATTGTATGGATAAAGGACACTATGTAATCTAGTTAACTAAACCATATATTCTTGAGGGTAATCAGTATAAACAACCACTAATGGAAAAGTAGGAAGGGAAAAATTATTCTATCAGTACTACTAAAATGGAGCATGTAAGTGAATATATATAAAGATAAGTTAATATTCACTAAATAATTGAAAATATTTTATTTGATTATTGTTAGAAACATTGTTTTATATCTTGCATGTTTTATATAAATATTTAATCAAATACCAAATACCCTAATGTTTACATATCTATAAAAATTCAAAGTGATGTGATCATTGCAACTAAAGTGATGGAATCTTATTTAGTTAGAGTATATGGAAATACATTTCTACTGAATATAAAAATACCTCCCTTAATAGAATTTGATTCTATTCTAGGAATGTATTGGGTCTGATTATTCAAGGTATGAATAAACTATCATGTAAAGGAAACCTCATTCTATATTTAGAAATCGTCCAATGCTCCTATAAAAATTCAACAATGTTCATGAATCTTACATGGAAAATCCCGCAATGGGGTGGGTGTCGATACCCTATGAATAATCATAAAATTCTGAAATGGTTGAGTCAATGGAAGGTATCAACCTATAGGAAATTTCCCTTATAAGGGAATATAATGATTTAATTCCTAATGAGTTACCAGAACATCCAACAGATCACGAGGTAGATTTCTCAATAGAGCATATTCATAGATCCACTACCATATCCAAATAAACCAATGTGATGGAACTTATTTAACAAGAGTAGTTAAAGAATAAGTTTAATTTATGAAATGGGTTAAAATACCCAATTTTATCACATTGGGGTGCACTGTTTCTCTTATTCAAGAAAAAGGATAGATCATTTCAACTATTTATCAATTACTGAGAGCTTAATAATATCACATTAAAGAACAAGTTTTATCTTTAAAGGATTTATTAATGATCTAATAAACTATTATGATATTATTAATTATCAATGGTTTCTATTCATTATGAATTTCATCAGTTGAATGTGAAGAATGATGATATTTAGAAGATAGACTTTCCTATAAGGGATGGACACTATGAGCTCCTAGTGATTCCCTTAAAGCTTAATAATTACTTTGAGATGTTTATGGAATTGAATAGTAGAGTGTTTAGGTATTACCAAAAAATATTGTTTGTAGGGTTTATTGATGATGTTCTCATATACATCAAGGGAGAGAAAGAATATGAATGACATCAAGGGATTTTACTATAGAGCTCCTAGTGATTCCCTTAAATCTTACTAATTACTTTGAGATGTTTATGGAATTGAATAATAGAGTATTTATTTAGGAATTATCGATGATATTCTCATATACTTTAAGGAAAATAAAGACTATTAATGGATTAAATGGATTGTACTATAGAAATTAATAAAGGATAAAACGTTTTCTATGATTAGTAACTGTGAATTTTGGATGCGTAAATTCCAATTCATAGGGAATGTGATAAGAAGTTGGAGAATTTGTTAGGGGATTTTAGAGAATTTTTTTATGAATGACCCAAACCAACTAGTTTCAGGAAAATCCTTATCATTATTGGATTAGTGGGGTGATAATAATGTTTTTTTAAGAAATTTATCATGATTATATAGCTTGTTAACAATGTTAACATAGGACATAGTAAATAATTAATGTATATAAGAATATGAGGATATATTTAAGGAGATCAAGAAGAGTCTGATAATTATATACATACTCTCATTACCCTCAAGTCATGAATGTTTTTACATGCAGTGACACATAAACTAATAGAATGGATTGTTTACTCATACATAATTACAAAGTGATGGTATATTCCGCATTAAAATTGAATATCCATGAGAGTGACTATATGATGTGTGATCTATAGCTATAATTTTCTATTTCACCTTAGAAATTGGGAGGCAGTACCTCAATGGCTAGAAGTGTTCCCTATATACCAATCAAAAGAGTATCATGCAAATATTAACATAGAATAATTTTAGAATGAAACAAAGAAGATAGTTAGATCTAATATATGACTATGATAACTCTATTCAATTCCATCCATGGGAGGTGGTTAAGATAGATTATACTCTTAGTAGAAAATAACATGATACTTCATCCATGATGTGTATTGAGAAACATATTTTCCTTATAGATATTCCAAGGATGGATCTGAAAATAATATTGGCATGGAATATATCCAACCTTTACAAAATAATTTTCCAATAATCTATTTGAGAGAAGAGTAGTGAGGAGAAAAGGTATTATCTAGATTTTTAGAAGACGCTGAATGTAGTAATGGAAGGGAAGCCTCATGAATTGAATATCAAGGATCATATTTTGATTTAATTGAATTAGGATTTTATTCCTTTGTCGCCTGATATAAAGAGATATATATTAGATAATTCACATAACTCATATTCTCTATCCATATAAAAAGTACCAATATGTATCATGATATACAAGAGCACTTGTTGTGGGACTACACGAAGAAATAAATCACAAAGTAAACTTCCATGTACCTATTATTTCATCAAGTTTAAGTGTAGGGAATGATTTACAAGGGTATGGTGAAACCATTTCCCATACCCACGTGGGAAAAAAAACATCAAAATGGACCTTTTCACCGGTCCCCCTGAATACATACAAAGAAAAATACATGATATGAGTTTCAGTGGATCATCTAACCAAGACTGCCCACTTCATCCTTACACATTAATATTTTCTCACTTGAAACAATATATATGATATATTTAATGGAATTAGTCATGTATCCTGGGGAACCACTTTGGATAATCTCTGATATTGATCCTTGGTTCATATCTACATTTTGGATAATTCTTCAACATGATTTGAAAACTAAATGGAATATCTATACAACCTATCACCCCCAAACTGATGGCCACTCTTAAAGTAATATTATTATTCGAGAGGACATTGTGAGAGACTTCTCAATTATTTTTAAATTTGGATGGGATAACCATATCTCATTAGTTGAGTTATCATACAAAAACATATTCTCCAATAATATTCAAATGGTTCCATATGAAGCTCAATATAGGAAGTGATGTTGAACTCCAACATGTTAGAATGAAGTTAGTGAGGGGAATCTACTTAGACCCAATTTTATTAAAGTGATGATATTAAATGTTCAATCTAACCAACAATATATAAATTCTGACCATATTATGTATGATATCATTGATGAAAACTATTAAAGGGACATAGAATTTGATGTTAGAGACACCATTATCCTTTGAATGTCTCCATGGAATATTGTAATGGGGTTTGGAAATAAAGGGTATATCAGACAAAGGTACATTAGAGCCTTTGAGATATTAGACATTATAGGATCAATGGACTCTCTTCTTGCACATCCACAAAATATGGAAAAAATTTATGTTGTTTTCCACATATCACTCTTGATGAAGTACATAACTAATCCCTCACATGTACTATATATTGAGATATTACAACAAGAGAGTGGACTCTAATATATGGAGAAACTGGTGAAGATTATAGACCATCAATACAAATTTCTACCAAATAATAAAACTCACCTTTTCATTGTGTTATGGTAGAATGATATATATGAAGAGGAAATGAGCGAACGAAAGTAAATAATGAAACTAATGTACCATCACCTATTCACAACTATGCATATGAATTGAAATTTTAGGAATGAAATTTAAATAGGGTGTTTGGGGGAGAAATTACAACCCATGTTTTATAAAAAAATATTTTTTTCTTGTAATAAATGTGTGTTATATTATATTATATAGTATTATAAAAATACAACATATAAAGAAACTAACAAAAATTTATTTCACTAGTAAATATAGTTACACTAATCAAAAAATAATCACATTGAAATGTCAAACAATATAATGGGAAAAAAATAAAATTTATAAAAAGAAGAATGAGAAAACATAGATCCATCAAATATTCAAGAATCATCACCACTATAGACAAAACTATCGAAATGAAATAGAATACAATTATACAAAATATCATTATTTAACATGGAAATATATAACATTAAGATGAACCAAGTTGAATAATGAATTAATGAACAAAGTAGTTTTTATAGAAGGAAATATAATTGTTGGAAGAGTAATTTGACTGTTGGGGTAGTTACTTAACCATTGGGAATACCAACATGACAATTGGAAATAGTAACATGACCATTTGGAATAGGTATGGGGATAGTAATTTCACCTCAAAATAATTAAATGTAATATTTATAATATATATCATGATTAATATAACTGAATAAAAATATAAAAATTCAATGAAATAAATATCATGATCAATAATTCAAAAAAAACACATTTTTTTAGAAATTGTATTTTAAGGTATTTCAAAAATACCAAAATTTTTAAATTCAAAATTAAAATAACATATCCGAGAATATTATTTTTATAAAATGATTTTAAATTTTGAAATCATCACATCAAAATTTTCAAAGTGTTATTGTTTGGTAATTTTCTAAAATACATTAATTTTTAGGTGAATACTAAAAATAATTTTTTTATAATCGGTGTATTTTAAATTATATCATTATTGAAATAACAATAAAATGATATATTATAGATGTTTTTTCTTTACAATAAAATATTAAAGTTGAAAAATTAGTCAATTAAATATAATAAAAAAGTTTCAAAAACCTAAAAATTTCTTTCCAAAGTCTAATGTCTATTGTATTCCATTAAAATAACAATTTTTAATTTTTTTCCACTTTCCTTTTTAATGAACTATTGAATTAGAATTATATAGGGTTTTAATGCCCTAATAACATAATATTATATTTATATATTATTATTTAAGATAAAAATATCATTACTATAAGGTTTAATTGGGATGTATAATTTTATTTAAATTTTTAACTCAAAAATACCCATCTACACATGTATAAATTTCTTTCTCACATTATTTGGAAAACCACTCATATATCACATAAAAAGGACAGAAATATTCTAAACAAATTTCCATTAATCCTATTCTAATAATTATGTACATTCAAGTGTAAAATAACTCTAATCAACGTGGGATTTTGGTGTCATATGAGAGAAGAAACACTGAGAATAATGTATGCTTTTATTAACTCATCTACGTGTTTCCCTCCTCTTCGTCATTTTATATATCCCTTAAAAACATAAATAACCTAAGAATAATTAACTTGTATGATAAAATTATATTAATGATGTTATCCTACATAAATAATTACATCTACTATGTAATTATATTTCATAATTCCCATACCCCCTCCTTAGACAGTGTTCGACTCTTTACTAGTTAACCTTAAACAAGGGTGTTTCCATTTTGTTTCTAATGACCAACCTTATAGTGTATAATAATAAATTATTTAGTTTATATAAATTCATAAATATATTTATTCAAATCTTCTAGAATTTTTTATACTTATGGATAAATTACCATTCACAAAATAGAAAAATCAATGCAAACAAAACATATTTATGGAAAATATGTTATTAGAATGCATAAACATTAAAAGAAGATATTAGGAAATATAATCCAATGATTATAATTTATAAATAGTGAAAAGATAAAAATAATTCAATTCTAGTTCAATATTTTAGTGACCTTATGTTTACTATTTTGGAGGAGGAAACCCGATGAAATAAAGTGGGATTCATGGTAAAGGAATTCTTGAACCCAATTCCTTATTTTTTGGTTATCATCTAATTCATATTTTATTAAGTGTGGATATTACTCGGATTTCCCTAAAATAAAATTTCACTATGTATTACCATTTAGTTTATGGATATACATGTTCATACCACATCAAAATGATTTTCATAAACATAAAAATAATTTTTCAACAATAATTTAAGTTTCAGAAAAACATCTTTGAATCATCTTAAGTTATTTAATTTTCAAATAACAAAAATATTTAATGCCAAATTATGATATCTCTTTTCAATTTGGAAAACCATTAGTCATTAGATGATTTTTCATATATGAAAGCCACTATAAAACCCAATTCATTACATCAGTTTATCACAAGCAAATAATTTTTATACATTCTTTGGAGAATCCAAGATTTAAGAGAATTTATGATGTGATGGATAGTCCTAGAATTATATATCCACCAAAAACAATTGGTAACCTAATATATCTCATGATATCATGAGTATTATAAATGAACATGATTCTATATTTTTTTACAGTGATGATGTTATGATTTATTCCCATATGTTATGATTGAACATGATTCTTTATTTGTTCACATATATCTATGGAATTTGACCACTATGTTATTATGTTTCATTAATAATAATACTCCACATTTTATATCTTTGTAAAATTATTTCCTTATGATTATGATGATGATATTATTCTTATAATATAAGGATGTTTATTATTCTCACCCATGTAAAACTAATTCATGTTTGTTATTCCATAAATAATTCGAATTTTATCTGAACTTTTTTTGATGTATTTCTTTAGGAGACTACATGTATAGAGTAGTTAATAAGATAATTATAAGGATATATAAGAATAATTTAAATAATTTTTAGGTATTATTTTGTATAAATGAATTATGGGACCAGTTTTCCCACGACACTAAATCTTAGGTTGCTAGATTGTTTTGATATTATGTTGTTTGTCATAAAAATGATGTAATTGTCATGAAAGAAAAGTGGGGTCACCATAATGTGTTTTATGAATATTTTTATTTCACTATATATATTTCTGCTAGCTTGAGAGAGAAGATAGTTTTTTTAATAAAAAATAAAGATCTAAATGGGGGATTATTTTAATATATCATACCCTATTTCACCCCAATATTACGATATTTAAGATAGTTAGGCTAATAGAATCACTCAATTAATGGATGGACGAAGAAGGTATGCGATCAGACATTTATTCTATTTTCGTGATGTTTTTTATCAATAATTACCCTACCATGGTTAATAAGTATATAGTGGGTAAATAAATATATTTCTAGGAACATCAGTGGAGGTAAATCCTTTGTCCTCCCTACAACTGGTTGGAACTCTAGTGTTGGGAATAATATTAGAAGGGATAATTCCAAATAGGGTAAAAGAGAAGTAGAGAATCAATCTAATGGATCAATTTTCTCCATGTCATAATAATAAACCTAGTTGATTCCATGGTAGTTCATTGGAGAACATAAATTGTGAATTTATAGAACTATCTCAAAACTATTATAACTATACTAAAAAAATCTAATCTCCATTCCAATGGTAAAAAACTCCCAATGTAAAATGGTGGTGATCATTCTACAATTTCATAGGAATATAATGCTCAATGAGAAAACTATCATTAGAAAAATCATCCTTATATGAATAGAGGTACTCAATGTGATTCTATAAATACCAAGACACCTTATTAGGTACCACCTCAATTGGGGAATATGAATCAATTAGGTGGAGTGGATCAAGAACTATTTGGAGATAAAAAGAGCATGACAACTAAAGAAACAAGTCCCTTAGTGGTGTTAGGTATCATTATCTTAGAGTTTACTTTAAAACATGTGTTATTCTTCACTTGGTATTCCAAATGATTTACTAATTATTTGTTACTAAATTAAAATGTTTTTTATTTAAAAATTATACATCCCATAATGATCATAAAGAAACCACTAAGGAAATGAGAGTGTTGTGGTTTCGAATGTTCAATATGTTCCATCAACATTGAATTAGTCCAATTTTTTGGGTGTTTAAATCCTTAAAAATAAAAATAGTTTATTTAATAATAGGATTTTTTTGAATAATTTAATAATATGAATTTATTTAATGGTATCATTTCATGATATCATTGACTGAGAAGCTATATGAGTGTAATTTACAATTACTAAAGGAGTTGTTAAATTATTAAATGGGTAATAAGACATTAATACAAGAATAATATGACCTTTAGTGGAAGCGGTTGGAAATATCTCATATCAATTGGTTGTGATCACCTATATGTCTATTGATGAAATTTAATATATTATTATTCCTAGAATTGTATATCATTACCACGACATCTTCGTAGACAAAATATCTTTAACACCATCTAAAATAAAAGTGGGTTTATCTATTGATCTACTCCCATGAAGAAATCCTATTTCACACCCAATATATATAATTAAACCAACTAAATTAGAAGAATGTAAAGTCCAACAAGATGAGTTAAAAAAGTTTTTTTATCATACTAATTTTGACACTATAGTCAAGACTATTTCTATTTTTATGAAGGCTGATGATACACTCTGGTTTTTGTTGATTATTAAAAACTAAATCTTGTTATAATAAATAATATATACCATCTTCCATGAATTGATGATATCTTTGGTTATTTTAAAGGAGGAAAATAATTGAGTAAAATGTATATCTATTTGGGGTCCCAAATATGATAAGTCATGAAAAAGGTAATTCTCTATGTTTTCATTTATATTCCATTATGGACACTATACTTGGTCATTCCATTTGGTATTAGTGAAGTACTAGTTTTACTCATTACATTAATGAATCATATACTTTATAGATACATGTAATATTTTAGGTTATTTTTTGTTAACAACATATTAAGGTATTCTTTTTTGAAATATGTTTTTGAAAGGCTCCTGGATATCATATTATGTACATTATAAGATCACCGAATTTATGAAAAAAATTATTAAAGTGTGACTTCTTGATATAAGAATTTTATTTCCTTGGGTATGTTGTCTCAAAAAAATAAATATCATTCCATCTATATAAAATTATGGTCATCATTTATTGACAACCTCCTAATAATATCTATTATATATATTGTTTTCTAGGACTAGAAGACTATTGTTGATGCATAATCCATAATTTATCAATTCTTACTTCTTATATGACTATATTAAAGAGGAAGGGAATTTCATTCTATTGAACTAGCGATTCTGAGAAATATTTTAGGGAAATCAATGATTATATCACTTTGGAACCCATACATATCCTATTATAACTAGGTAGGGGATTAATTTTCTTTTGTTATACATATGTATCTATGTTTTTATGCATTCTAAATCGGGATACTATGTCATATTTTTGGGCTCATGATAGTTGAGGATACATGAAAATAACTATCTAACCTGTTATCAATAATAAGACATTGTTGTCCACAAATTAAAAACATAGATTTAATTTCTCTTTGGTTAAAATTTCATTGACTGAAGTGATCATAAAAGGATAAAACACTTCTTTTCAAAATGAAATTTGACCATGAGGTAAAGATATTATTTGGAATATCTCAAAATGAACGAATTCAACATGGTTTATAAACCATTAAATGTAAATTTATTGTTTATTTAATTATTTCAGAAGTGGTTTGTCTAAATGGTTTGATAATAACGAGGCCAATAGAAACTAAAGAAATATATTGCTGATATAAACATGGAATTCACTGTGTAAAATGATACTACATTTTTGGTTTTTTCAATATTATTCCTTACATGGTTGAAAAAATCAAGGAGGATTAATAATCAGAATCTAATTTAATTATGTTGAGGTTGAATTTAAATGGAGGAAATACAATTAATGGATGGAAAAAATGTGATTTTTTTGTTCTTTATTCATTATATGATCATAGTTCCCCCATAGAGTTTAGAAAAGTTAATTTCTGATTATCACAACTCGTAACTATCTATCCACCCTAGAGTTTATAAAATGTTTAGGGTAATGAAAGAAAATAATATTTAGTGTTATATGATGTGTATGGTATCTGAGTATATTGTAAAATATCTCAATAATAAATATGCCAAGAATGAACAATAATGAATTACCAAAAATTTAATGTTACCTCCCAGACTTATGTAGTGGTAGAATATAATTACCATGAACTTTATCTGTGACCTAATCATAGGAATTTAAATGCATGACACCGTTTTTTTTTGAATTTGGACCGACTGATAAATTTGGTATAGTTAATCCTTTGATGGGAGAATAATATTGTAGATGATTTTGAAAAGATCAAACATTGAAAAGTAGTAAAATTTTTAGGGGTTCATATTTCTATTATCTCTGACAAAGACCCTCGATTAACCTCATTGTTTTAGACATCATTAAAATAATCCCATGGGAAAATATTTACCATGGGCATGAAATATTATCTCCAAATAGATTTCTAATCATAGTGCATGATTTGGATATTGGAATACATGCTTAGTTCTTGTGTCATAGATTTTATCATTCATGAAAAGACTAATTTCATTTTGTTTAGTTTTACAATAAAATTTGTTATTAGGTCATGGAATAGATGTCCTATTATAAGTAATTATGTGGTTATCTAAGCCGCTCACCACTTTATTGGGTAGAGACTGGGGAAACATCACTTATTGGTACCACAATATTCATAAGAATATTGAGAAGATAAAAATGATTAAGAAGAAAATTTAAATTTCCAAAAGTAATCATAAATATCTTTTATATCAACATCACTGAACATTCTACTTTAAGGTAGAAGATCATGTATTCTTACAAGTTTCATAAAGGTTTGAGAATTTTTTATTTCGAATCTAAGGTAAGTTTCCAACATGATACATTTTAACATTTTAAATCATGAATGTATTGGAGAGTTTACTTATCAATAATATATTACACATATATTTAGTTATATTCATAATGATTTCAATATTTCCAAATTAAATAAGTATTAGCCTAAACAAACCCTTTCCATTAGTTAGGACCAGATTACTTTAAAGCCTAACTCAACATTTTTGCACATAATTATTTTTATTCTTGATAATAAATGAATTATTTCTTAGGGAATATATTAATATTTATCAATTATTGTGGATGCATGGCCCGATTCAGGATGAGTATTGGGAACATGTTATGTATATTCAATACCAATAACCAATAAATTTATTGATCATTGAAAACATCTATATTATTTAGGATGGAAATACCAATGTTGAATGGAAAGGAATACCATCTATTTAAGGTATGTTCATTTTTATTTCAATTTTTTATTATGTTTTATTTGTTCATTTTGGTTAGGGATGTGTTAGATGGATGGTGGGTTAAAGCATATGGTGTTTAGGATTTTTGGTCTTCAACACGCCATAGGATCCATCATGGTGAAGGATAGAAGACTGATCATTTTGGTGTTCTGGGAATAAGAATCATCCAGACCATATGGATTTCATGATGTAGTAGTTCCTTACCTTTTATTGGGTATGGTTGTTAGAAGGATCGCCTATTGCAAATTGGATGACCAAAATTCCCAATTGATGGGCATGGTGGCTGTGCGGGGATAGTATCTCTTGGGCGCATCCAAAATTTCATGGGTAAATTCCCTTTTTTTTTGTCTTTGACACGGTTATAGTTTAATTAGGTTGCATGATAACTACCCTAAATGTATTGGTTGAGCATTATAAACCATGGTCTAGAGGAAGTCGTTGATTTTTCTAGATTTTGAAACTTCTATTTTTTTCCACTAAACATTGGTTGGGGAACTAATTAATATAGAACTAATATGTGAGATATTTTTGGATATTAAATTCTATGTTTATACCTATTTTCCATATAGTAACAATCATTATCCCTTTCCTCAATTTTTTTAGATTCATAAATTCTTGTAATCTATTTCTGGTGATTCCCCTTTATAGCTAAATATCTCTCTATTAACATTTAATGTGTGATTGTGTTAGAGGAAGTTGGATTATAAATCACCAAATGTTTATGTAGAACTCAAAGTATTTAGTTTTTGAAAACTTATAATTGTAAGGGTTGATGAAACCTATTTATTTAGATACCATAAATCTCTTTAGATGCATGATTCATATTTGAAGGAATGGTTGGTTTTTTTAAAACTCGTATTGAATCATTAATTTCAAAATAAATGATTTTAAAAGGTTATTCATAAATAGGAATGGTTTTTTTATGTTCATGAATTAATTTAGAAAGGTCTATGTTGGTTTTGTCGTGGTTGTGTGGGATGTTTTGGGCTTAGTAGATATTAACAGAAAAAACACCTTATGTATGAAGGGATGGGTACCTCTCATGAGTCTAGTTTATTTGGTGGAATTTGATTTTCCCAGAAATAAATTGGTTGTATGAATTTCATGGGTGTGTATTCATGAAATTATAGGCCATCGTGATGTGGATTAAATTTCATTATTATTATATCTTTTTCTCTACTTTCCTAGTTATTCACTTCTTGTTTGGATATACATACTTCTGTTTTAAGAAAACATGTTCTTATTATAGTGGTGTGTTTGTAAAATATCATATGTTACCTATTTGATTATAAAATCACCCTTTTTATACACGCATTGGTGTGTATACAGATTCTATTTACCATTATACAAGTATAGATAAGATTTCATTCTTTTCTAGCTGAGCATAATGAGGTTATGGCTGTGTACTTTGGGAGCTGGATCAAAGAGATTATGTTTTAATGGAGTTCTCATGGTGTCACATAGTTTCCTTGGTTTATTTTATATATAGGGATGTTGGGGACATTCAATTTTATCTTTTCATATTGTATCTCAGATTCAAGAATTTATTTTCATTATGATTATGGTTAACTTTTATATCATTCATCATGTTTTTTTATAATGTTGTGATCATCTATTGAAGCTTTTATTGTGTATATAATAAAAAATAACCCCAAAATTTATAGTTAATCCTTTGCATTTTATTTTCATCTTTTGGTGTCTATGAGATTTCCCCTAAGGTTAGTATCCCTCCGGTCGTTTATAGTCCAATGGTTCAGGTTATGATGTTACACCCAACATCCTCGAATATATTTTGTCGTATGAGTTCATGATATGAAAATATTATTTTCCTAAGAACTTTGAGTTGATATACTCATCTCAGTTTCCAAGTACCTCAAGTAAAGATACTTCTCGTAGTCTCAATACATACTAGCCTCCTTGTAATTATAACCCAAACCATACCTTCTCTTTTATAATTAATAATATAAAATATGAGTCATAAGGGTAACACTAATGCCTAATGTTCTCTGAATCATTTCTTATCATCCCTAAAAAGAAACCATTATCCTTACCACTTGATTTTAAACTCTATGGACTAGTCCTGTCACACAGCCTTAAACTATGATACTCAAAATATATGTATTTTAATTCTTTCCCTTAAAAGATATGTAGGATGCCTATGTTAGTATCAGACCCAATATTAAAACATACATTTCCACTATATGATCATCATGGGATCAATTCTACCTTTACCTTATTAGATGACCATAAGATGAACGTTTTTGAAAAATTTTCCTTATGTAGAGTCATTCCTCTTTTTTTCTTCAAATGTAACTTAAGTTGAGATTATATTACTTGTCTCAAAAAGACCACGAGTTGAGATACTCCCCTTGGTTACCATATATGTCCCTCTTACTAGGTATAATACCCATTCATACCCTCTTTATTTTAGTTACCAATAAAAAGTATGAACTAAAATGGTCGCTTATGAATAATCCCCACACTAACCATTACATGGTACCTCTCACCTAGTATTCCAACCACATGAAATTAATCCAATTGGGATTGTTCATGGATGAATGGCCTTTGATGGAACATCACATGGAATTGGTTTTATGACCACCAAAAGCACAAAATTGGTCTTTGTCACATGACCATAAAAGGTAATACTTTTATAATTAAGTGTCACCAAACTATGTCAGTTATGATTCCATTTAAAGATATATATTTTGAAATTCTCTATCACATGCATGATCCAAAATCCATCAAACCCAATTCCTCCCTATATTATGATTAAATCCATATTTCCTTTTAATATTTCTCTAAACTATAGTGTACCCTATTGAATTTTAATAAATGAGAGAAAATATAATTCCCTTGTCTTGTGTCGTCTAAAATAAATGTTTTCAGTCAATCAATTTCCTAAGGGTAACTAGTAGCATTACCAATTCTATTGGTAAGGATATTAGGATAATGTATTAAATATATAAGAGTGTCCCATAGTGGAATATAATTCCACCTGAAATTGGAATAGATGTTCTATACCACACAACCTATCAACCAACATGTATTCTAAGGTGTCTCTCATAAATTCCAACTTACTACCATACATTGGTATATAGGTACTATATGAATCATCACACTATTGTCCAATGAGCCATCATACACAATATAAGATTAATATCTTTAAAATTTAAGAGAATATACTTTTCCAAAAAAATAAAATCACTTTCATGAATGGCTATATATGTAAGTTTTTATACGTATCGAAAAAGAAAAAGGTAAGTTTTTTTCTGAATAGATAATGAATATCATCTAACTCATAAAATATTATCCATTATAAATTTTCAACACTAATATATTACAAAACATTCCACTAATACATATGATTATTCATACAAAATATGTTTCCTTTATAAAAATTTTGATACATATTATATTAATTCATTATACTCTTAAGATTTAATTTTCTATCTATCAAATGTAAGATATTTCAATTATGAAAATAAAAATATATATGATATTTCTTAATATTCACAGATAATATATTCTGAACATCATATAATAGTATGACTTTATATGTAATATAATTCCCATTGTGAAAATATCAATGCGTAAGATATTTTTCTAAATCTACTATAATGAGAACAATTTATAAACTTATCTAAAATATAGACTTTCAGAACATGTATAGTGTTATTATAATATGTTATGTTTTTTACTTTTTAAGCTTTCCCAATTTAAATATATAATTATTTTAGTTAAAACTTTAGTTAATACCTTTTACCCAAATTCCTAATATGAATATATAAATATATATGTGTGTCTGTGTGTAAAATTCAACTTCCATTTCATGTGTAATGGTCAGGCACTTAGTAAAAGTTCTCCAAAAAAATATAGGAAAGAAGAATAAATTAATAAATAATATATATGAAAAAATTATAATAGATAAATAATAATAAATAATAATTTAAATAATATTATACATAATAAATAATATATGATAGAGTTATATAATTGTAAAAACAAAATAATAATAATAAATAAAGTTAAAAGGAGTCACTCAACACCCTGATATATGGATGATGTAAGAAAACTTTGGTTAAGGAACACATGCATCAATTTATCTGCTTATTCATATTAATATAATATATTTATATATATTTCTTTGATTAGAGTACTCAAGAGGGGGGGAAATTTAGTATTTATAAAAATTTCTCTTAAAGGGATTACATAAAAATATTCCCCAATAAAAGAAATACATTCCAATTAATCAGTTTGATACAATTATAATATTTTAACTATTCAAATAACTTCTCAAAAGATTGATTAATTCTCAATAATATCAATGTGAATTATTGATGCACCTTTTGAAGCTATTCTAATAAGGAAAAATAGTTATAACTTCTATCCCAGACTAACTATCAACATAAAATCTAGTTTTTTGAAATATAAATTAAAGTAGAGGAAAACTAAATTAAAATATATAGTATATAAAAGAAGTGGATCAGTCTCAAGAAAAGACTTAATCGACATCACTTGGTGATCACCTGCCACCAAGATGTTTATATTAATAAACTTTCACTACTAGAAATTTAAGCAATAGCCACGGACCTATAGCCATGGTTTTATAAGTCCGTTTCTATAGCTGGTTATACCCACAGTTCAATTTTCATCTGTGGATACATATTTGCATTTCGCTTTTTTTTCGATTCCTGTCGGGCTCCTCCTTCCTCGATATGAAGCCCTCATCATGACACCCTTCTACCTGGACGACCTGTCCTCCTCCCAACGACCTCTCTCACCACACCCTCCTCTCTTGCCTCGCGGCTGTCATCTCTTGCACTCGCTATTGTCCTCCCCCGTTTTCCACACCAACATCAATTCCTCCATCCCTCATTGCGGTTCCTTCATCCACAATGCAGATTCACCATTAATGACTCGACTTATCCATTCAGGGTTTCTCCATCCCTCGTGCGGTACTCCCCTCCTCCATACCCTTATTTGGGTGTTCCTCATCCATTCGGTGCACCAGCCGAAGGGTTCCTCCCCTCCTCCACACCCTTATTCAGGCCTTTCTTTTCTCTATGATACATTGGCCCTGCTAATTTACTTAATTCTGTTATGTGGCTGCTATTTAATGTTTTTTAACTTGTTTTATGGCTCCCAAGAGGATGAATATTGTTTTCATTTGCAGGAGGTGTTTTTGTTTTGTGTCTCTTAGTTTGTAGTTTTAATTCTATTTGTGTTTCGGTGTGTTTTCTATTTTTGGCTCTTATTTTGTGGGTTCTTTGAATATTTTTTACAATATTTATTATGTTTAGGAAGTTTTCAGTTTGCTGGAGGAGTTCAAGGAGGGGTTTTTGTTTATTTCCAACTGTTTTGTGGCTCCTGTGTGTTGACTGGTATTCTTCCGACTGTTATTCATTGGTATTTCATGGTTTATATTTCATTCTAATTATCATAATTAATCTAGTATTCTAGTATTCATGGTTTAATCTGTTTAATATTCTACATCTATTTACTATTCTAGAATTATTATGTATCTTATTTACTATTATATAATTATTAATATGTTTCTAAGTGTTTTGTGTAATAGACTCTGTATTTCTGAAATTTACCGATTTCAGAAGTTGGATATTTTAGTCTTAAATTTCAAAAGATAGGATTTTCACTATGTAAATAACCTTAAATATCCAATTTTTACCTTTTTATATCAACCATATTCATATAATACCCTTGTATATGATTATGATCATGCTATAAAGGGTATGTTTATATTTTTCCTTTTAATTATATATTGTTAATCCTATTTTCTATCCATTTATGTACATGTAAATTACATGGGATATGATATTTAATTATAAATGAGTATACCCCTTTAATTATTCCATGGGATGGGATGAGGCCTCCACTTTGTATAATCCTTCCCCATTCCATGGGATGGGCTTAGGACCTGACTCCAGAAGTGCACCTGGGTGGGATGGCCTATAAGATTTCCTTACACCTAACCTAAACATGATGTATTAAAATATTTCTATATCTCTAGATTGACATTGATAACCACCCCCATTAAATAATATAAACATACGTATCTTCTAATATGCATTTTCCTAGTATTGAGAGTTACTTGATATAACTTGTATTTTTCTTTTAACTACCTATTTACAATTATTTTAATTTTATTTTGGTTATTTTCCTAAAAATATTTTTTATTTAAACATGCTAATTAGTATACATGTTCACACTTACACTTGGTTATTCACTTGTGATTTGAGGTATGTCATTGGTTCCCTATTGAGTATATAAATTCTTATACCCTACATTAACTCTTTACTGGGCATGAAACTTTATACCTTATAATTCAAGTGCCTTTTTAACAATGGATGGTTTGGGAATTGACTAGTCTTGGGTTGATTGAATGCTATACCCTCTTAGAGATTGGATATTTGGAGGAGCATTATTTTATGTACCAACACAAATACAAAAATAAGATTTCATATTGGCATTTAGATGATAGGTATTTTATAATCGACATAAAAAAATTAATGACAGTTATTTAGATAATCAATGTTAAATGAATTTTACCAATGGGTTTTAATTCTTCTTATCTACTCATTTCTCATGCGAGAATGCCCAAGATAAATTGTTCTATATCTACCATGTGAAGGTTCAAATCTAGTTATTCTACACTAGTAATAATTCTCAACAACTTCGATTGGTGTAATTATTCTATATTCATTATAATGAATTTACTTTATGGTGTAATGTTTTATCGAGTAGTAATCACTCAACTCACACATGGTTGTGCCTCTATCAAAATGTAGTGAATTGGTTATGTTATCCTAGGAAAAAATTAGTTCATAGGTTCTACTTTGTCACTAAAAAATGTAGGTGTTTGGGTAGTGCCTTCAAGTGTGAAAAAGGTAATTTTGTTTGTTTTGGTTGGTGGGTATGATAAAAGAAGATTATAAAGAGTTTTCAATATCCTTCACCATGATGCGGTGTTATACTCCATGATTAAATGTCAACAATGTAATGACGTTGCATCATTACACTATGGTATATGATATGGTTTATATTTTCAAAATGTCTCTGAATTTCAATAGATCTTTGTAGAATTAATACAAAACATCACAACTCATTATGAATCTATCCAAACACTTTTGGTAATTTATTATTATTATCTCTTAGATTTCATAAAGACACTTTTTAATATATTCCACTACTAGAAAAATGACCTATAGCCATGGTTTACTTCGGTTCTTTGTTGGGTATATGATTTGGTGGTCACAGTTTACTTGGGTTCTTTATTAGGTGTTCTTTATGGTGTTTCATGGTAAATAAATCATGGATAATGATTATGGTGCATGAAATTATCCTCTTATATGTTTTTCATGTTTATTAAGTTTTGGATATGGATTTTACCTGGTGAAAAATATTTGAAGTGTGTTTTGAAATGTTAAATACACTAAATACTTGGTTTATCTTCCAAATGTTTTTATTTAAAGAAATTATAAATTTTAATAATGTTTTGGCGTTCTAGCATATATTATTAAAATGGTTTAATGACTTGGTCTATTTTCTAAAGATATTTAAATTAGTTTTCCAAATTGAAATTTTTTATTTTAAAATAATGAGTCCCATTTAGTGTCTTAGGGGGTTTCTTGAAAAGGTAGGCACCTCTATACATAATATCCATTTAGGGGGAATCCATGTGGATGGTGTCATGAGGTGGGATTATCATAGATGATGGATCTTATAATTTAGATATAATATATACATTGTTTACTCACCTCCAACATTTCTTATAGTTATGGGATCCTAGGTGTCGTAGTGAGAGTTGAGTGATTTAGTGGCAATGTATTGGTTTGATCGATTAAGTGTGGATTTTAATTGACTGTCCAACTTATCAGTCATCTCTGCTAGGGTAGTATCTGTGACAACGGTGAAAATTTGGTTCTAGGCCCACCTTCGCACAACCTAGTGTTCGGTTGCAATGTGGAGATTCTGATTTTTATTATTCACTACCACTGGTATATAATCTAGTAGTGAAACCACAATAGACATATTTTTATTAAATAATGACTCAAGAGGAGAAAAATATTCCATTTCTGCTTCCTTCCCAGCTTTGGGATCAAGTTAATAGGACCCACATAAATTAATGGGGTTCCCATTGCTGATTCATAGGGACCAAAATTGGTAGGGATTCTGGTGGAATAAGATAAGAATGTCAAATATGCACTATATCCTATAAGGAGGTGGTTAGAGGTTGAAGTTCCCCTGAGAGTTTTAGATTATTTGGATGTTATTTGTTCTCCAAATGAAATAAATAAAGAGGGTTCATCAGACATAGGAGTAGTGGAGGCCAGCAGGTTGAATACATATCAGACTGACCTTTCCAGTACTTCTTTAGGGTAACAATCCACCAAAATCTATGCATACTCCCATGAAAAGTTAATTAAGGCTCCCATGTGAGGGAAAAATATTTTCATTCTAGAATCCTCACACATTATCAACAATCATAATTAATGAAGAATGAGCGAGTGAGATTCTATTTTGATCTGGGTAATTGGTAAAAATGCAACTTGTTGTAATCATCCAATCCTCCTTTCAAATATTTAAGGAGTGTAGGGTTCACAAATGGTTACCATATCCACCTGAGTGGTTAATATCTTATCTCGCAGCATAATGATATATGATCATTATTTTAAATAACCCCTTCCATCATCTACCACTACTCAATGGGGTGTGGGGTAAGGCATAAAAGAAAACTAAGAAAAATCACTAAACAACTCAACCACACTAGAAATTCCCAAATGATTTAGTAGAATGATAACAGTGTAGAGTAGGGTGGGATGAAAGTTAGAGTGGGGGACTATTGCAGTATACCGGTACTCATAACATTGATAGAACTTCACCACCCATCCATATAATAATTGAAATGGACCACTGAGGTGATGTGGGGATCCTAATTCTTGTACATGACCCAACAGTTCATAGATACGAGAAAGGGTGGGAACAACCAAGTTGATGGGATATCCCTTTTCTAAGGTGACCACCATCATTAAAGCATAGATTCAGACACTAGTTATTACTCTCATCTTCTTATATTTTTAATTCTCAGCCAATTATTTAATATTAATGCTTGGTATATGATATGGTTTATATTTTCAAAATGTCTCTAAATTTCAATAAATCTTTGTAGATTTAATACAAAACATCACAAATCGTTATGAATAAGCCCAAACACTTTTGGGAATTTATTATTATTATCTCTTAGATTTCATATAAACTATTTTTACTATAATATATCCTCATTCTTGGAACATATGTATGACTATTCGTTAATTTTTATAATTTAAAACATTTATGAATTCCCTAAACCATAATTTTAATTTATTTGTTTGGATTTTTTTATTAACATGTTATTAATGATTAATTAATATCTTATGAAACAATACATATAATGTTAAGTCATTTTCTAGATTATTTATTTAATGTATGTTTATCTTCCTCAGAATGGATAGATACTGGATGTACAACATTGATCGGATCACTAATGAATTTCAGAAGGTGTTACATTATTTTTTGGGCTTTGCATTCACTAATGATTCGTATGGAAAATTGATTCGATGCCAGTGTTTTGATTGTGTTGGAAGACATTGGATAACTCGTGAGGAAGTAAGTTACCATATCACTAAAAGTGGTTTCCAAAAAAATTATCATGTTTTGTATCACAATGGAGAAAAAGCTCAAGTGTTGAATGACATCGATTCAGCGGAAATGATTGGTATGAAAAATCTGATTTCTGATCGGTTTCCTTTTATTTCTGAAGCTAGATACTCATGTAGAACATTGAAGAGGAAATGAATACTGGAACACAGTTCTCATCTATTAATTAGGATGATGACGTTGAGATTGCTAGAAAGCTGATGGAAGATTCAAATACCCCAGTATATCAAGCATGTGAAAAAATGAGCAAACATGAGTTTTTAATGGGATTATATCATTGGAAAACAATGTATGGATTTAGTAATACAACGGTCGACTAGCTACTTACATTTATTAAGGATTTACTACATGCTGATGAATGTATTCTAGAAAATTATTACACGACATCAAATTTGGATGAAAAATTTGGATTTTCATCTAGTAAGATTCATTCTTGTCTCAAAGACTTTTGTTTGTTCTGGAAGGAGAATGCAGACTTGAGTCAGTGAAAACAGTGTGGCACATCAAGGTGGAAGACTAATAAAGATGGATCTCAATCTTGCATACCACAGAACGTGATGTGGAACTTCTCTTTAATTCCTAGGCTTCACGATTTATTTATGTAAGAACAAATGGAAAAGAATAAGTGATGGAATGCAGATGAAAGAAATAATGATAATGATGAAATAGTGCATCCTGCAGATGGGTTGGCTTGGAATAAATTTGATAGGTTACATCTTGATTGTGCAGCTGTCCCACGAAATGTTAGATTGGGATTATCCTATGATGGTTTCAACCCATTTCTCCAAATGCACACTGCACACAGTACTTGGCCTATTTTCATTCACATTTATAACTTTCCTTCACGGTTGTGTATGAAGAATCCATTCACTATCCTGAGTATATTGATATCTGGACCCAGTGATCCTGGAAATGATATTGATATATACTTGTAGCCATTAATAGAGGAGTTAAATGAGCTTTGGATTGTTGGTGCACAAGCGTATAATGCATTCAGAAAGGAGTAATTTATGGTTCGTTCATCTTTATTATGGACGAAAAATGATTTCCCTACCTATCGAATGATGTCTGGTTGGATTAGTAAAGATAAATGATCCTGCCCTGTTTTATATGAAAAATACACGTTTCTGGAGATTTAAGTTTCGATGATCTTTCATCTTCATAGGGCATTGACAATTTCTACCAATGGATCATCCATACAAGAAAAATTGGAGACAGTTCGATAATGCCTTCGAGACAGATGAGACACCTCAACGAACGTCAGGGACTGATATTGTTAAATAACATGATGCTTTGAATAATGTTCTTGGAAAAAGTCAATCAAATATCAGAAAGCGAAAGCATTCTAATTAGAATTCAAATAGAAATTGGAGAAATAAAATCATATTCTTTGAGTTTTCGTATTGGTCATCGAATTTATTACGTCATTGTTTTGATGTAATTCATATTGAGAAAAACATTTTTGAGATGTTACTTGCAACTATTTTAAATGTCAAAGGCAAAACAAAATATGATTTGTGGTGTCGTCGTGATTTGATGGATTGGTGTATAAGTGCAACACTTCATCCTTAGTAAATTGGTCAAAATAAGTGGAAAGTTTATGTTGCCGGTTATTCGATGACAAATGTGGAGAAAAAACAATTTCTTTAGGTCTTGGAAAGTTTGAAGGTTCTGGATGGTTATTCATGTAATATTTCAAAAATGGTGAATACACAAGATGTGAAACTCAAATCTCTTAAAACCCATGATTACCATGTATTGTTACATGAGTTGATTCCCATTTCCATTCTCCATTTACTTTCACATAATGTTAGAGTTGCGGTGATTACATTATGTCAATTTTATGGAGATCTTTGTGCCAAAATATTGAGCAGAAGTGTTGTTCAAAAATTATAGAGAGATGCAACGATTATTCTTTGCGACTTGGAGAAAATTTTCCCACCATCTTTTTTCACATGTATGTTACATTGGACTGTGCATCTTCCCTTGGATGTTCTCTTTGGTTGTCCTGTTTCGTGTCGGTGGATGTATCCTACCGAAATAATGATGTTTACACTGAAATCTTATGTGAGAAATTAATATCATCCTGAAGGCTCTATTGTAAAATGCTACTTAGCATAAGAATGCATGGATTTATGTTCATTGTACTTGGATAATGTCATGATGAGGTCTAATAAAATAATGAGAACTGAAGATGAGAAATATGATCCCATTGAGCCTGCATTTTCTTCACTACCCCAAACATGGGGCATATCTAGATCATACTCATTGTGTACATTAAGAAGGGAAGAGTGGGAAATGACACATCGCACAACATTATTCAACTGTGGTGTTCTTGATGATTATATCAAGTAAGTAAACTAATAAATATGTATTTTTTCATTGTGTTATTTCATTATATCTTCCGACATTTTAATGCTTTCATATCTGTTGAGAACATTTAGAAATTATAAAAAAGAGACATCACTCTCTTTCTATTAAGAGGAAGGAACTGTTGCATAGGAAAGAATTTGCTGCCTGGTTAAAGTAAAAGGTAATAGATTTCATTTTCTTCTTCTCATAACATAATCACATGTCTCTGTTTAATATTCTATGTTGGAATCTTTTAGGTTTTAACTCTACCAATGATTGAAGTATCAAATGAAACAAAATCATTGTCCTTTCGTCCAAATGACGTGGTACGTGATTGTAAGTCAATGGTTGTCAATAGATTTAAATTTTTTATAAATAGTTGTGAAAAAATGGCAACAAAGCATGACAGTGTCACAATAAACACAACAACAGATTTTTATGCGAGTGCATCGGACATGCATCCTCAATCAGAAAATATATCATATTACAGTGTTATTGAAAGAATCATTTTATTATATTACTTTGAACATGGTCGTGTTGCAATGATGAAATGCAAGTGGTTTGATGCAATGACATGACAAGGAATGCATATTGATTACTGTGGATTTAGAGTGATTGATATGAACCACCAGCTTCAGACCGATGAACCTTATATTCTTGTGTCACAAGATAAATCGGTGATTCAACCGTGGTGATAGGCCTATAGCCACGGGTTTAAACCATGGCTATAGGGATTTATCCACAGTAACCATGGCCATCATTGGCATCTATAGGGCTGACCCTTTTTCCATGGTTTTCAAACTGTGGCTATAGGGCTATAGCTACGGTGGGAGTCGTGGCTTTAGGGATGTAGCCACGGTTCGAAGCATGACTATAGGTCTATAACCACAGTTTCAATCCTTAGCTATAGGATCTGACCTATAGCCACGCCAATACTAGCCACGGTTCGTGAAACTGTGGATATAACCTATAGTCACGGTTTTTGGGCCTATAGCCACAGTTTAGAACCGTGACTATAACATCAATTTCTAGTAGAGTTGATCCACACCCTGGAACATGGTAAATAACTATAATGACCCAATGTTTTCAATAGAAATTTCATTCTTATAATTATGTAATAAAATAACCTGAAATCACAAAATAATGAACTACTATGTTTATGTGTCTTTTAAACATAATATTTTCACTTATGTTTTTTGAATTTCAAAAAAATGAAATACACGGTTGTGATCAGTATGTAAATTGGATTCTGATAAGAAAATCAAAATTTTTGGTGAATATTAACATACCCTTATGAATAGTAACATACCCTTATGAATAGTAACATACCTTAATGAACAGTAACCTTACCAATGATAGTATAAAAATATATTCAAGGGAAAGTATGATGCACTTATAATTTAGAATGAGTAAATGAATGTTTTAAAATTGGGGTTTAATAATAAATTCTAATTCTAATTAGAAAAATGGATTTCATTTTTAGATTCTACATGTTAAAAAATGGTTAGGGAATGTTTTTTTTGTATTCTTTTAAAGTACATGAATTTTTTATGAATAGTAAAATATGATAAGTCACAATAAATTCTTTAACCTGAATTTATACAAGATGCTTGAATCATGGATGATGTAAATGGACATTGGTTCAAACTGATGTGAATTTCATACTATTCTTTTCATGGAATCATAAATATTTCTGGTCTTTAGGTAAATTAATAAAATTATGATTAAAAAATTATGGAAACCCTCCTCTCTTCCACTATACCCCCCTCACTCTCCCTTATCTTTACTACTCTCAAGCCCCGTGACATTTCAATATTCTTCCCAAATCTTTCCCCAAGATCAAACCCCACATCCAACACCCCTTATTATCTTTAAAATACCAAAACATATTCCCTTAAGTGGTTCTCAAAGGAAATACACTCAACAGGTAAATTCCTCTTTTCAATTGTTTTATTTCTTTTAAGTTTTTTCTTTTTATGTTTCATTCCTAACCTCCATTCACCCTAATTGTATGATTACACCAATAACATAAATGTAATGAATTTTTTTATTCTAATGGGATATTTCATTATCATCTCTCATTTCCCCATATTTTTTTGAAAGATATGAAATCACCATTTGAGATCTATTAATTTAGATAATTCAAGGACAAAGATTAATGAATTTCTAATATTATCATTAATTATGGTCATAAAAACATTTGTGTTATGGGTGAAATATATTCTTATATATGTAATATATCATAGTTTTGGTTTTGTAATCCTTTTGTAAAAATGTTATTATGTTATAAATGAAAACATGTTCTTTGTAATCAAACCCACCTATTAACCTAAACAAATGTCACTAAGGTCTTATATAATAACTCACCTTCACTCCATATAACTTGATGAATTTTTATAATCATGTAATCTTTTGGATGTTCAATAATAATATACAACATCAATTCCATACAACCACTATCATCTTGCATATTTATCTAAACATGAATATAAGTGTAACGATCATTAAAACCGTGTAAGCAAACGGACCCAAAAAATGAAATTGAACCTCATAACCAATCAAAATGGTTATAAATGAACTCAAAATGATCATTCTAAATATTATAAATATATAATATGTTATTGATTTATTAATTAATAAAACTAACTTTATTATTTAGGCCATTATGTTCAAACAATGATCACCATCAGATTTAAGGTAATAGATCCTCTCTGTTTCACTTTTATTCACGATTTTCCTCTATGTAATTCCATTTTATGTGTAATTACTAGTGACGGAGTATGATTACGCACAACCATCATAAATTATTTATAATTTATAAAATATGATAAATCCATTTCTCTCCCATTATGCTATCTTAATTACACCTGATATCATTCTGATAATCTATAAGGAATTCTACCCGAACTACCTTATTCCTTTGGGTTTATGTATCATTCATTTTACCCAAATGAAGATTTATTTTCATTTTTTGTTAAACATATAAACTCTATTTATATTCTCCAAAATAAGTTTTTTAATATCCACCCCTCATTCTATTTTTAGGATATACATTATTTTATGTGATTCCCTCCTCGATACCTCCCCGTAAGCAAACTCGTTTTAAGGGAACTTCCCAAATTTTTTACCCAATTTCAAGTGAACTGTATCCTCTATTTTATAAAACCATTGTACTTATAAAATTGGTATTTTTATTATGAAAACCATCTTGGTTCAATTCTGGTTATATATAAAATATTTTCCTCGTTTCTATTTTAAAATCTCCATAGTATCTTCTTAAAAACCACAAAAAATGATTTGATGCTAATAAATTTCCAACATATTTCCACTTCCGTTTGACATCAATTTATATTATATATTCCTATTTAACCTTATGAATTTACATGTATGTTCTAATTCCTTTCTTTCATGTACACTATCTTGATACACCCATTGGTTATTATTTATGTCATGATTGTGGTACCCACTTCTTTTTATGGGTAACCCTTATGTTTATGTGAGAATGACTATGTACGACTCTTTATGTGGTAAAAATATTCATGAAATGTAAGATGTATGTGCCTATATATAACTACAATGCATCGGGTAATGTTAAGTCTCATGAGATTTTATGTGCAATGGTATTGGTGGTTATCCTTGGTTGGTGCAACTATGGGAAATGGGAATGGAGGCTAGCCTTGGCCCGTACTACTACAGGAAACGAGATTGATGGTTAGCCATGATGCATACTAAAGACTTGTTTTATGTTTTCACCGCATCTAAATGATTCAATGGTTATATGAATCCATGTTAATATGTTATGATCCCTTATGTTACATGCCTTTTTATTTCACTATGTCATATTCATATCCCATATTCTATGGATTTATTCTTATTTTTATTCCCTTATAAGGCATTTAGCTCACCCCTTTGCCCAGGTTATCCCCAGGTTATCCTATGAATATGTGTGAGAAAAATTGAAGTTATGGGATCTTAATGAAGACTAAATAAACAAATATTTTATTATGTCTCATGTTTCATGTTTTATGTGCCTAGTCTTATAATACACTTGAATTCACAATCCTTGGCTTGTAATCTAATGTATAATTATGATTAAAATCATGTAATGTTATATGTAAAAGGATTGAGTTGATATAGTTTGTATCATTGGATTGTATAGTTATTTTTGGAGATTATGAATAGAGAACCTTATTGAGAACATTAAGGATGAGACATCGTGTTAGAAAAAACCCCAATGTTTTTGTAAGTATAGTGTAAGTGGTTTATCAAGAAAATACATCCCTGCCTTGATAAAAACAGGAATTGGTGGATCTGGAATAGATGTACCTAGGAGTTAAAACTCTAATAAGGAGTTTCGGGTTTGACACACTGTATCCTGGTACATGATAACGAGACCTGCTGCACTCTTGGTATTTACACTCCCAGGGGATAGGAACTGATAAATTCGTGAGCTTATTATAAACCATTATTAGGGGAATAAAAAAACTCCCATAAAAATATAAGATAAGAAATAGATCAAGGATAACCTAGATTAAAACATATGTAATCAAAAGATAGGATATAATTATCCTCTATAAGTTTAAACTTTTATGTTTAATAGTTTCTTTTTATGTTCAATAACTATGTATTCAAGCACACTAATTGTACGGTATTTTTTATTAGTTAATTGTAGGAAATATAAGAACATGTTCCAACACCCAATTTGATAGGAAATTTTAATATTTCCCTCAAGATATGCCAGATATGATGGGAACGGGTGCTTGAAAATTTATGACAGTACATTCTCAGCTTGCACAGGTTATGAATAATAACTCGAGTCATGTGTAACTCTCTCCTCCTCCATGAAAAGATAAATTTTCCAAAGAATAATTCATGAATAAAAGGACTCTCATGTTTATCATATCTTTTAATCCCATTTTTTGAATAGAGGATTTACTCCATTGAAAATATTTTCCTCATCATCCAGTGCTCGGAAGAAGATAAAGTTGTATTAAAGGAGTATCGTTTCCATGGGGAAGCAGATCAGTGGTTGACCCTGATTATGAATGAAAAGTCCCATGAAGAAATTAATTCCATGAATTGGGAGGAATTCAAGAGTATTTTTTTCAATTAATATTTTCCACAAACCCTCCATCTCAAGATGGATAGAGAGTTCCTCAGACTCAAGTAGAAGGAAGACGAGTCCATCAGGGTGTATGAAGAAAACATTACATGTAATGCACGGTGCACCTCCGGATTTGTCATGAACACTGACACCAAGGTGGATCGCTTATCTAGCGGGATAATGATGAGTCTACGGATGGTTTTGGTGATACGAGACTTTGACAGTTTCGAGAAGATTATCCATTGTGCCCTCAAGGTTGAAATGGAGATTGGACACTATCAATGGTCTTGTGGGCCCTGTGGAAAGAAAAGAAAAATGGAAAAAAACATGGGTTGTTGAAAAAAATCCCATGATGGAATGAAGCCTGAATATACCACTTTTAAAAGTTGTGGGAAGAAGCATCCTGAGAACATCTAAAGGGCACCATGAATTTATTCCAATGTGGAAATTTTTTTAATCTGATAAAAACTACAGAAGGGATATAAAAAATCCCACTAATGTGGAAGAAGAAAAGAAGGTTTAGATAAATGCTCAACTAGTGGTGAAGTGTTACAACTACAAGGATCATGGGAATTACACAATCAATTTCCTTGAGCTATGGGTTATTGGAGGAAATCAACAAAAAACCTACAAGGAAACAGGGAAGGCCTTATAATATTAATACTTATAAGGTGGATCCGAACAATGATATGCTGAAAGGTACACTAGTTACTCATTAAATAATGAATAATAGACTATTTGATTTTATATCTACGTATTCCTTCTTATCATTCATGTTTAACAAAACTATTCAAACACCACCTCAAAATCTGGAGGACAAGTTATCAATGAGAATAGCGAATTGGAAAATTATTGCATCCTTATTTTATAAATCCTCCCCTATTATCATTTGTGGATAGAACCTCCCTTAAAATCTCATCATTCTTCCTTTAGTGATGTTGGACACAATCTTAGGCATGGATTGGATTTCTTTATACAAAGACAACATCAACTGTCGAGAAAGGGAGATCACTCTTCACATCTTGAAGCATCCTCCAATTCATTACAAGTGTATGGGGGAAGATGAATCTTCTTTATAATCATCATCTTCAGTGTGGATATTGTCTTTTCATGAGAAATCATATCTAGCTTAAATTATTTAGATTAATGAGAGGATCATTCTTAAAGACATGACCATCGTGAGGGATTACACTAATGTATTCCCTAAAGAGTTTCTAGTCCATCCTCTTGACCGAGATGTTGGGTTCCCAATTGAATGTATTCTTGTATATATGAATATATCAAAGACACCTTATAGAATGGACACCATAGTGATGGATGAGCTTAAGAATCACTTACAAGATAATCTGGAGAAGGGTTTTATATGACTGAGTGCTTTATCATGGGGTGTTCTAGTCCTCTTCGTCAAGAAGAAATATGGATCAATGTTCCTCTACATTGATTATCGTGATATCCACAAAATAACTATGAACAACAAGTATAGCCTTCCTTGGATAGATGACTTGTTCAATCAGCTTCGTGGGGCCAGTTTTTTCTCTAATGTAGAACTTTGGTCGGGATATCTCTAATTAAAGGTAGGGAAGGAAGATATTTCCATGATTGACTTTCAAACAAGGTATGGAAACTATGATTTCATAGTGATTCCCTTCAAACTCACTAATTCTCTAGAAATTTTCATGGATTTTATTAGTAGAGTATTTAGGGATAACCTGAACAATATTTTGGTAGTCTTTATTGATGATATTCCGATATACTCCAAGGGCAAGGAATAACACGTGGAGAATTTGAATATTGTGTTAAGGATATTAAGATGGGATAAGTTGTATGAAAAATACATTAATGTGAGTTATTTATTGAGGAAGTATAATTCATGGGGAATGTAATCCACAGTAAAGTGATATTTATGGACCCTTCAAAGATAAATACAATTGAAGAGTGGCCTAAGACAAAATCTGTAATGGATATCTGCATATTTATGGGTCTATATGGGTATTATCGATGACTTGTGAAGAAATTTTCATGATTTTAAATGCTAACGACTGAGATTAAATGAAAAAGATTAAGGTTTTTCTAGAAATAGGAATGTAAAGACTGTTTCAAGGAGTTGAAATAGTGGCTTATCACTACGCCATTATTCACTCTCCAAATTAGTAGCGAACTCATAGTGGTGTACAGTGATGTTGTAAAGAATAAATTAGGCTATGTTCTATTGAAAAATGATAATGTTATAGCCTACACGTCAAGGCAGCTAAAAATCCTTTAGCAAAACAATCACACACATGATCTGGAGTTGGAATCTGTGATCATTACGTTCAAAATCTGGCGGAATTATCTCTATATGGAGAAGTGTGAGATATATACTAACCACAAGAATCTCAAATATATATTCACTCAAAAATAGATTAATATGTGCTAAATAATATGGATAGATCTCATCAAGTATTATAGCATCTCAATCCACTACCATCCTAGTAAGGAAAATAAGGTGGTGGATGCTCTAAGTAGAAAGAATCATGCATCTTTATCAATGATGATAATTGAAAGAGATCCGATCTTCATAGATTTGAAGAGAATAGACATGGGGATCATTAAGAGAGGAACATCATCAATCCTTTCTCAAATTATTTCTCAACCATCCCTCATGGAGAAAATATAAGATGCTCAATGAAATGATGTTGAAATTCTAAAAAGGGTGGAAGCTATTAGAAGTGGGAAATCCTATGAATCCTTGACTGATGACGAAGGAGTTGTAAGATTTGGGTCATGATTATGTGTACCATCTTATATAGATATAAATAAGGAGATTTTGAATGACGCACATAACTCGAACTTCTCAATCCACCTATGGAGCACAAAGGTGTATCAAAATCTCCACGAAAATATTTGGTGAGAAAAAATGAAAAGGGGGATTGCTGAATATACATCAATGTTCCTGGTATATCAACAAGTGAAGGATGTGTGGCAAAAGTCTAAGTGGATGATGCAACCAATACCCATAAAAACGTGGAAGTCGGAGAACTTTACCAGGGAATTTGTCACTACACTTCCAAGGACATCCATAGAAAACAATTCTATATGGGTCCTTGGGGATCTTCTTATGAAGATAGCTCACTGTATCGCAATCTAAAAGGACATCTCATTGGATCAACTTGCATGGATTTGCATCAAAGAATTGGTATAGCTGCATGGAGTACCACTATCTATTGTATTTGATTGTGATATGAGATTCACATTTATGTTCTAGAAAATTATCCAACATTATCTAAGAACTGAACTAGACTTCAACACGACCTATCATCTTCAAACTGATGTCCAATCAGAGCTAACTATTTATAAATTTGAAGATATGTTGGGATAATGTTCTATGGACATAAAAGGTGGATAGTACAACCATATAACACTTGTAGAATTCTTCTACAACAATACTTTCCACTCGAGCATCCAAATGGTACCATATGAATCCCATTATGGGAAAAGGTGCCGGACACCAGCGTTTTGGGATGAAGCCAGTGAATGTAAGCTGCTATGACCTGAAATGGTCAACGAAATTGTGGATAAGGTGAAAACCATTCAAAATCATATCAAGACAGCTGAATAATGATAAAAGAGTTATGCAGACAATAGTTGATGAGACCATGAGTTAAAAGATAGAGAAATGGTATTTCTATGCATATCTCTATGAAATAGGGTCATGAGGTTTTGAAAAAAAGGGAAGTTAAGTCCCAGGTACATCTGCCCCATTGAGAACCTTGATCTTGTCAGAGTTTTGGCCTATATATTGGAACTTGTACCTACAGTATCAATAGTACATGATATCCTTCATGTATCCCTTTTAAATAAGTACATGCCAGACCATTCACATGTACTCTCTTCCGAGATGGTATAGTTGGAGGATGATCTTTCTTATGAAGAGTATCTAGTGAAGATCTGGGATCATATATATAAATTTCAATGTAACAAGACCATTGATCTGGTCAAATAACTATGGAGGAACCTTAAGTATGAAGAGGCAACATGGGAACTGGAGGAGGCAATGAAAGAAAAATACCCACACATGTTTATGGCCTAGAATGTCAAAAACAATTCGAGGGTCAAATTTCTTAAGGGGGGAGAATGTAACCACCCAAAGTTTTCAATGGAAATTTATTTCTTATAATTATGTCATAAAATCGCATGAAATTAAAAAATATTGAATTACTAGGTTCTATGGGTCATTTAATCATAAGTTTGATACTTCTGTGTTTTGAATTTCAAAAATCTGACATACACGATTGTGATCAGCATGTTATTTTTGAGTCTGATAAGAAAAAAAAAAATTTTGGTGAATAGTAAGCTACCCTTATGAATAGTTACATATCCTTATTAATAGTGATATACATTAATGAATATTAACCTTAACTATGATAGTATAAAAATAATATTCATGTGAAAGTATGATGTACTTATATTTTATAATAAGTGATTATTTTAAAACTAGTTTTTTAATAATAAATTATGATTTCAATTAAATATTAAATTAATCATATTTAGAAAATTATTTTGAAAAAATAGATTTCATTTTTGTATTCTAAATGTCAAAAAATGGTTAGGATGAATTATTGGGATTTTTCTAAAATACATGAATTTTTTGTTAATAGTAAAATACGATAATTCACAATAAATGATATAACCTGAGTTTGGGCATCATTATTGAATCATGGATGATGTAAATAGAAAATGGTTTGAACTCACATTCTTTTATTACTATTCCTGGTCATGGAAACATCACTATTTCTGGTCTTGAGGGAAATTAATAAAATAATAAATTAAAATTTATGGAAACCCTTGTCTCCTCCACTATAAAATATACCCTCACTCCCTCTTCTCTTCACTACTCCCAAGCCTTGTTCCTTGCCTATATTATACCAAAATCTCTCCCCAAGATCCTCCCCCACATCTGAAATACCCTAATCTCTTCAAAATACCAAAACATCTCTCCTTAAGAGGTTCTCAAAGGAGATAAACTCAAGAGGAAAAATCCACATTCCAATTCTTTTATTTCTTTTATGTTCATTTCATTTCTTGTATCTTTCCTCACCTGCATTGACTCAAATGGTATGATAACTCTAGTAAAATACTTTTACTAGAATTTTTTTATTCTAATGGGATATTTCCTTATAATCTCTCCATTCCCCATATTTTATTTGAATGAAATGAAAACACTGCTTGAGATGTGTTAATTTAGTACATTGAAGGACAACGATATATCAATTTTGATTATCATATTTAATTCTGTTCATGAAACCATTTGTGTTATGGTTGAACTAGATTATTATATATGTAATATATCCTAGTTTTTTTCTTTAATCATTTTGTACAAATGTTCATAATTTATAAAGAAAAACATGTTGTTTGTAATCAAACCCACCGGTTAACCAAAACGGTTATCACTATGGTTTTACATAATAAATCATCTTCAATATCTATAACAAAATTATTTTTATAATCATGTAATATCCTGTATGTTAACTAATAAAATAAAAATTCAATTCTGGACAACAACTTTCATCTTACATATTTATCTGAACATGAATATAAGTGAACTGATCAATAAAACCAAGTAAGCAAATGAACCCTAACAATGAAATTGATCCTCCTAACCAATAATGTTGGTTATAAATGAATTCAAAATGATAATACTATATGATATACATATATAATAGTTTCTTGATTCATTGATTAGTAAACCAAATTTTATTATTCTGCTCATTAAGTTCAAGAAAAGATCACCATCAGATTTAAGGTAAGGGATCCTTTCCATTTCACTTTTATTCAAGACTGTCTTCTATGATATGCCCATTTATCTGTAATTCCTTATGATGGGGTATAGTTACGAACCTCCCCATAATTTACTGACAATTTATAAAATAGGATAAATCCACGTCACTCTAATTAAACCATCTTAGGTACACCTTATATCTGGCTAATAATCTGTACGGAATTCTACCTGAAGTGCCTTATTCCTTCGGGTTGCTATATCTTTCTTTTTACCCAAATGAAGTTGTTTTTTATATTAATATACAACTTATAAATTCTGTTCATATGCTCCCAAAACAAGTTTCAAGATCCATCCCTCATTATCTTTTGGATATATACATTCTTTTAAGTGATTCCCTCCTTGATACCTCATAGTATGCAAAATTGTTTTAAGGGAACATCCCAAATTTTTTACCCAATTTCAAGTGCACTCTATCCACTATCTTAAGAAAACATATTCCTTATAAAATCATTCTTTATTATTAAAAACAAAGTGGATCAATTATGGTTCTATATAAATTATTTTCTTCTGTTCTATTTTAAAATCTCTATAGTATTTTCCATAAAACCACACAAAAATGTTTTAATGATAATACATTTTCTAAATGTTTTCACTTATTTTTGTCATAAATTTATACTATATATTCTTATTTAACCTTATGAGAATCCATGTATGTTCTAATTACTTTCATTCATGGAAACTTTCATGATACTCCCATTGGTTATGCTTTATGTTAGGATTGTGGTGCCCACTTCCTTCAATGGGTAACCCTTATGATTATGTAAGATTGATTATGTATGATTAATTGTGTGGAAAACAAATTCATGAAATGTAATATGTGTGCCTAGATATCACAATAATTAGTTGGGTAAATTTATGTCTCATGAGATTCTATATTCAACCATCATGGTGGTTAGCCTTGGCCCGAACTACTCTGGGAAATGGGATTGGCAGTTAGCCTTGACACATACTTGAGACATGTTTTATTTTTCTCCCACATTTATATGGATCTATGTTTATATGACTCCATGTTTATATTTTATGATCCCTTATCTTACTTTCTGTTTTATTTACTTATGTCACATTCTTAACACTTGTGCTTGGATTTATTCTTATTCTTATTCCCTTACAAGGATTGTATCTTATCCCTTTGTCCATGTTATCCCTAGGTTATCCTATGAAGATGTATGTGAAAAATGTAAGTTAGGGGAACATTAGGAAGACTAAATAAATAAATGTTTTATGTTGTTCCATGCTTCTAGTATTGTATGCCTAGTCTTCCAAGACACTAGACTTCATGATCCTCATCTTGTACATTGATTTATAATTATGCTTATAATCATGTAATGTTACATGTAAACGGCTCAGGTCACTATAAAAAATATCAAAAGACTCTACATGTCATAGGAACTCTTCCACTGTTTTTTGTGGGAATGAGATACCGTGTCACAGAAGGAATTTGTTCACACTTATCTGTGGGAGTTAACATATGTAAGAAGATATGAGAGGAAGGATGCCTTTTATACATTAGTTTAATACAGGAGGCAATGTGTGTTTTAATACAGACACACACACACACACTGCTCAAAAGCATAAAATAGAATACAATAGAGCAAGGATTATTAGAAAGGATTATAAGTGCTTTGAGTGTTATTCAATGTAGATATGGACTTATAGTATGAATTAAATGTAAATATTGAGTCCTCTTGAGAAAACAGATTTTTGGAAGTATGGTGCTCTAGTTTCTAGAATGATGATGTCAGATATGTAGCTTGTGTTCTAATTTAAGTTGGTATTGTGAAGGTGATTGAGGCTCGAAAATATATTGGTTCATCCTTTAGGGAACGAGAGTGCCTCGTGTGTTCTTAAGTGGTATTTTGTTTAATGCTTGAGTTCACTTTTCCACTACTTTTTTCTTTATCCAATATTGAATTATTCTTAAATTCCTTTTAATTCGGGTTTCACATGTTGATACTGACAGGATGCTTCTGTTCTGCACTTCGTACCTCATAATGTCAGGTAAAATGTATACAAATAATCATTATGGATGTTAGTGCCATATAATAACTTGAATATGATCATTAAAAATTAAATACAAAATGACAAAATAGATTAAATAATAGTGTTATATTTTTTTTGAAATGGTATCACTTGGAAAAAGTGTCACTAGAAAACAATGTCTTCTCTTTTTCCATTGTGTGGTGAGAAAGTCACAATGCCACAGTTGCATTGAGATCAAGACCCAGTAGCACAGATGTGGTGTGAGAATCACGATGCCTCATGTAATGGTGTCTTGATTCCTTTTTCAAAACTTTTAACAGTGCTTGAGTCTTGTTGTCAGGAGTACGGTGTTATAGTCACAGTTTATGGGTTATAGTGTCTGGGACATTCCCAAAAACCAGAACCACTGTCAGACATACGGTTTCTCAAAATTATAAATATATCTATTGATATTCATTAGAGGTAATCTTCATAGATTGGATTAAACTTAATTATTGGTATAATAAAACATAATTGATCAGGATTAAGCCTAAATTTTGAGATTTTGAATTAGAACATGTAAGCATAGAATCCTTTTAAGACTAAAAAACATCAAAAATGATTTAAACATGGTTACTATAATTTTCATGATGTGAATGATTTGCATAATTTTAACATTATTAGGGTAATTTTGATTATTTTCATGATGATCATAAGTCAAAAATTATTAGAATAATTTTCTTGATTTGAAAAAGTTAAACAAGATTAGCATAATTTAAGTTATTTTCAAGATTTTTGAGTATTTAAACATGATCAAATTGGAGGAGTCCAACAATCTCCCCATTTTTTATGATCACAAATCATGGAATGTATGAATTATCGAAAATTCAATAAATCCTTTCTTATTTCACCCCCTTTTACTATTATCAAAAAGAAAATAAGAAGTATAAAATAAGAATTGAATATGTGTAAGGATAAACTCAAACAGATTTAAGGAACATTATCTTAAAAAATAAGATAGAATCTAGTATAGAAATTGGAAAAAAGACAAAATAGAGAACATTCCTATTAAATAATGATCCTTCACATCTCCGAGGAAATAGACATCTCTTTTCCCTTTTCAAAATTAGAAGGAGGAGCGAGAGGATATGAAGAGGAGTTGGTAACTGAGAGCGATCCAATAATGAGAGAAGGGAGAGGAATTCCATAACAAATAGAAGGCTCAAGAGTGGGTTTGGTTGAAGACTGAGGCAAGGATTTCTCAAAAAATAATAGGCATGATCTATCTTAGAGCCCGAGAGATAGAAATGGTAGTAGGAGAAAAAGCAGACAATGAGGAAGAGGTGTAACTAGGCCATAAGGGAGAAGCTGCAAGAGCCACAATTGCAGTGCCATGCACATGGAGATATGTCTTCAAAAAATTATTGAAATTAGTGATGAAATCACCACCATTCTGCATTTTCTTCTAGATATCATCTTTAATCTCAATAAACTTCTCCAAGGTAGGTGTGAAATCTTTAAACATAATCACTTGATTCTCAAATTATTGAGTCACAGGGGAATTTTCAAATTCTTTGTAAGATACTTGAGATGACATGTCAATTGATGATTTGTATAAATCATTTTGAAGTATAAATATACCTTTTTCAAAATCTCATCACAGGCCTTATAAGATTCCTTAGAGTAAAGTAAAACCATGTCATGTACATCTTCACTGTTTTGAACATTTTAAAAGATTCCTTCCTTAAAATATGGACTTTTCAATGATTTAGGCCATTCTTGAATAACCATTCTTAGAACATCAATTTCTAACAATTGAGATGATTGATCAGTCTTGTATGAGGAGGAAGCAGCAGAGATGGCTAGGGATTTTGCAGGAAGACTCCTGACAACAGTTTCAATAGAGTCCATCAAGATTCCAAGAAACCCATCAATTGAGGGTTCTAATTTTATAATTTCTTCTTCCAACATTTCATTGTTTTCTATTATTTTCTCAACAATAGAGACCAGATTTGGTCAGATTAGAGATGAAACCTTTTTGGATATCTTGTCATCATCTTATGTGCTGAATTGAGTAAAAAAAGGTTCAACACTTTCAAAATCTATCTTTAGTTCCTCCACCAAGGACATTAATGATTTTACTTCCTCACTAAGTTGCCGATTTTAAATTCTTACTTGTTTAATTTCATGCAACAGTTCAGTTTGAGTTTTTCCAATATGTTTCTCTGAAAGCATACTAGCATCATGTTCACATATATGAGTTATAGGAAGAGTTTTAGCTTTTAAATGCATTTCAAATCCATCCAAAATATTCTCACCAAACACTTTTAAGTCTTTATGGCTTACATAGCTTCGATCATCTTGTAAAAAATCTGGTTTAGATGCCACAATTGCTTCAATATCATTAGCAGTTATTACTCCTGGTAGAGAAAAAAATCAATTGAAAAGTAGTTGAATGATTGATTATTCTCATTGAGGACACTTAAGAGTTTGATACATCAATATATCAAAGGAATTTATACATATTGTCCATTTGACTTGTCTCAACAGATCTTTGTACTTGAGTGCTTTCCAAAAAGGTGGGTTTCTTCATCTCAATTTGTGAATTAGCTCTATGAGTGAGAGACCCAGTCTCTTTATCTTTTTCCAGACTTAGATCTATTGGATCCACTACTTCTTGAGTTCAGTATTACATCAACTCATCAGATTCTAGGCATGGGTCACGCTTCTCCTTAGGCCTTGAGGGATATTTAATTGGATTAAAATTTTCATACATCCTTTCATTGTCCTCCACCCATGACTTTTTTCATGGATTAAAACATATTTTCGTCTTTTTGATTGTATCCTTTGAGATAAACACTCATAACCATCAATGAATTATTCATTTAGACCAATTAATCCATTAGCAGACAATATTGTAGAGATTATTCTTGAATTAAACCAAGAGGTAGACTTCGAAGTTATGTTGATCAATTCACACATGTGAATTATAAAATACATAATCAGATTTTTCATGATCCCATTTTTCTTAAGATTTATAAAGAATACATCTTGTTAATTAAGAGTCGAAAAATCCCCCTTCCTTGGACTAAAAATATTCTAGATAAACATAAATAGAAACATTGTCTCACCATCTAAATCACCTGAAAATTGCCCTTATTTCCTTCTTATTTCCATATAGACAACCCATATCTTCATCCAAGATGAAAATACCATTTGGAGGAGGATGTTGTTTTCAATGATCCTTACATATTACTTCATGAGGTACCCCTAGGAAGCCAAACCATAACATTAAGAAAAAATTAAACCTTTTTTCCATTAATCCATCTTCTTATAACAAATTCATCTTCAGTATTGAATGAAAACTATACATACTAATAAAACTGAGAAACATGTTTTGGATAAATGGGTTATTTTTACTTAGTAAAAAAATCCATCCAGCCTTGTTTAGTCAGAAGATTCAAGAACATTGACTTAGTTTAAAGTTTCCACTTCGGGCAGACTTCATTTTTAGGCATGAATTTTCTATTTACATGACTGTGATTCAAAGGTCCTTCACGTGCTATTCATGTTACCTTTCTTTATTTCTTATGAGATCTCCAATTCTCAAAAGTGTAAGAAGATGGTTGCTTCATTCTTTGAATAAAATTTTGGGTTCAAGAAGGATAAATAATTTAAGGAGAGTAGGTTATTTAGAATTAAAGGGCTTCAATTTTGGGAGAGGTATGCTCTTGGGAAGATAGAATTGAAAAATATCATGTTTTTTATCATTTAGGAAGTTCAAATTCCATAAAAAAAATGTGAAAAAAGAACAATAAAATAACCAACATTACAATAAGAGAAATAAAATTAAAGAGAATAGAAAACTGAATCATTATAGTGAGACCAGAATAGGTGGTCATAGTTTCATTTTTATCATGTGATAGAAAGCAGTACGACCATTATTTTGGATAGAAAGTGTAAAACAATGACTTGTGAACCATGAAACATGAAATAGTAATTCCAATGTTGTAACATGTGAGACCGTAAAAGTGAAACAACAATTGTGAGACAATAAGTTTTGAAACTGTGAAACATGAAACCATAACCTCTGAGACAGTAAGATCAAGACTCTAATCCTTTCAATTAAATCTTATCATACATAATTCATGAATGATTTAATTTTTCATTTCATAATTTAATGGTTTAGTGAATATATCGGCAATTTGATATTTAGTTCCAATGAATTCCAAAGGGATGTCACCTTTTCTATAAGGATATCTTAAAAAGTAATGTATTAAATCAATATGTTTTGTCCTAGAGTGTGAATCAGGATTCCTTGAAATTTTAATAGCACTAGTATTGTCACAATAATAGGTACATGTATGAATTGATATCTATAGTCTAGTAATGTGTATTTAATCCAAAAATTTTTGGCACAACAACTACCAACAACTATGTATTCTGATTTATTAGTAGATAATGCAACCAATTTTTTTTTCTTACTACACAATGACCCTAGCGACTTGAATAAAATGTCACATGTTCTAGAAGAGATTTTTATATCTTCCTTACAACCACCAAAATCAGCATCATAATAGCTATATAACTCAAATTATTGTCCTCTATGATTGAATAGTCCAATATTGGGTGTATGTTTGATGTATTTTAAAATACTTTTAACAGCATTTAAATGAGACTCTTTAGGGTTTTCTTGAAAGTGAACACCCATACATACACTAAACATAATATCAGGTCATCTAGAAGTTAAATAGAGTAAGATTCCAATAATTCCATTATAAGTGGTTTGATCAACATATTTTTAATTAAGTTCCAACATACAAGAAGTACTCCTTAGAGTATCACTACTTTTAGTGTTGTCCAATACAAAAACCTTTATATGATCTTTAGTATATTTTCTTCTATTTATAATAATACATCTTCATTTTGAATTATTTGAAATCCAAGAAAAAATTTTAACTTCCCCATTAAACTCATTTCAAATTCATTTTTCATTATTTTAGAAAACTCAACACATAATGAATTTTTTGATGATCCACAAACAATATCATCGACAGAAATTTGAACTAAAACATCATGGTAAAGTCATTTTATAAAAAGAGTAAAATCAATTATACCTTTTGTAAAACCTGTAGAAATAAGAAGTTTACATAATCTATCATACCTAGCTCTTAGAGATTATTTTAAACCATACAATTAATTCAATTATTTAAAGACATGATTTGTAAAGTGAGGATTTTTGAAACCAGGGGGATGTTCAACAAAAACATCATCATCTATATACCCATTTTGGATTGCATGCTTGATATGCATTTGATATAGTTTGAAATTCAGATGTGCTTCATATTCCAGAAAAATTCAAATGGATTCATGTTTAGCTACTCATGAAAAGGTCAACTCATAGTCAATTCATTATTCTTGGATATAGACTTCTACAACCAATCTAGCATGGTTTATAACTATGTTACCAGCTTAATCTACTTTATTTATATACTCCCACTTATTTCGTATGGTTAAAATGTATTTGGGACTATCAACAAGTTTCCAAACATTGTTCCTTTCAAATTGATTTTGTTCTTCTTGCATATATATCACCCAAAATTCATCATTGATCACATCATTTATGATTTTAGGTTCATGTTGTGACAGGAAAGCGTGATGTTAAACCTAATTTCTCAAAGAAGCTCTAGTTTATGTTCTCCTATCTATATCTCCAACTATAAAATCTAAGATATGGTTATCAAGAGTTCTAGTTGGTCTGAAAATGGTAGGGCTCGTTATTTCAAGATCATCACATTGTTTTGGTGTATTATGGATTGAATCTGGAGAATTTATTGAATTGGAGGTTTTCACATATTCTTATATATTATGGTTATAGGATTTTGAATTAATGCCTATATTTGATATATAATCCTCAAGATTATCTATAGTGGTCTTGGGTTCATGTGGATCTCTCTCATTAAACCTAACGTGGACATATTCCTTTACACATTTAGTCCTTATGATAAAAACTCTATAGGCTTTACTAGAGATTGAATATCCTAGAAACATTACACCATCACACATAGATGAAATTTTTTCAATATTCTACTTGGTAATAATGATATAAACATTTTAATGAAAGACATTGAAGTAGTTTAATTTGGTTATTCTATTGTTCCATAATTCATATGGAATTATTTTAAGAACGTGTCTAATAAACACTCTATTAATAATATAGCATACTATATTTACAGCTTCAGCCCAAAAATAAATAGGTATGTTATATTCACTAAGAATGGTTCTAGAAATTTATTACAAGGTACTATATATTCTTTCTAAAACTACATTTTGTTGATGTGTTATCTTGATATACAATTTATGAATATATCTATTTTTTGAGAAAAATCCTTCAAAATCTTGATTTTCAAACCAACTTCTATGGTCACTTCTTAGAGATTTAATTTTAAATCCACTATGATTTTATATAGTTTTAGCATACTTGGTGAAATAAGATCATGCTTAAATTTTTTGAGCTTAGAAGAATGTCCATGTATACTAAGAATATTCAACTATAAGAACATAAACATAGTGCTTCCCATTTAAAAAAGAAACACTAAATGGTCCAAACAAATCCATGTGAACGAAATCAAGAGGTTGAGAAGTTGAAACTTCAATATTATTTTTGAAGGAATTTTTTTTCTTTCCCTTTTTACAATAATTAAAAAATTTATTATATGGAAACTGTAGTTTTGGAAGTTCTTCGAATTATATTTTTCTAGATAGATTTCTAAGGGAGTGAATATTACAGTTTCCTAATCTTCTATTTGAGATCCAAGACACTTTGTGAAATACACTTAAACCTGAGGCATTTTGAGAAACTAAAAAATCTTAGCTAATAAAATATACATTTTCATTTAATAATTAATAAAATAATAATTTTTTTATAATTAAAAACATTGGAAGAATCATTTAAAAATTTAATATTAAAATACATCATCACATAGTTGTAAAATACTATGAAAAATACATTTTATTCCACCAACAAAAAGTAATTTAGAAATAAAAACTGAGTTAGAGTTACCGATTTTTCCTTGGCCAATGATTTTTCCATTGGAATTATCACCAAATATGACATGCCCACCATCAATCTTTATTAGGTTCTTGAAAAAAGAATAGTCTCCTATCATGTGTTTTGAACCCCGACTTTCCCTATAGCATAAAATTTTACAGGATCTTATCAAATAATATTCCTACAAAATAGTTAAATAAAAAAACATTGGTACCCATAAATTTTTGGGTCCAGTGATATTAGTATCTAGTGATTTTGGAACCCACATATGTTTCATTGGATTCTTATAAGCATTATGTAAAGTATTTGAGAAATAAAAATTATTTGGTCCAAAATAACGTGAAATTGTAGAGGATGTATCAGAATTTAAACTAGTATAATGCTTTCATGAACTAGGAATAAAGATGTATATTCTCAATTTTGAAAAAAATTGGGTTTTCCAAAATTCCTTTCACCAGGTTGATACAAAAAACCAATAGTGTATTTATGGGAAATTGTTTAACTATAATTTGTATGAATATATCTTTACCATTAGAAAACCATTCAAGTACCTTTATTAATTTCCCATTACATAGATTAAATTCATTGTTTTATTTGAGTAATTGAACTTTTTTCTCTCTTTATACAACAATTTCTTATTTAATAGTAGGGGAAAGGGCATACCATCTCTTTAAAGAATTGAATTTGTATTTTGGTTCATTACATGTCTCTTTAAGTATATTTAATTACTCAATAATTTATTCTTTAGACATATTTTTTAAATCACTTTCATCTTCAAAATAATTGGAAGTTTGTACGGGAGATTCCAGGGATATGTCCAATGTGTTTGTCATGAAAGACATATTGGATTAATTATCCTGTTCATCAGGTGAAGACTCTGAGTCACTTGAACTTTCCACAGAAGCACTCCTAGTTGCTTTCATTTCATTTTTATACTTTCTATATTTTTCCTAATATTTTCTTTTATACTTAATATTGGGACAGTCAGCCTTTACATGTCCCATTATCTTACATTTAAATCTTACTATCTCATTAAACCTGTCATCTCTTTTCCAATCCATATTCTAGCTTTCTTTTTATCATATCTTCCATTGAAGTTAGGCTTTCTTAACAACTTATTACTTTTCTAAAATTTCATAAACCTTATGGATAATTGAGATATCTCCTCATCACTATTGGGTGATAATTTTTTACTACTGGAAATTTGTACAGAGGCTTGTAGTTTCTCATTTTCCTTGTGTCTTGAGATAGTGGTGTTAAATGACACAGATTTTCTTTTGGATTTATCATCCTCTTTTTTTGTGGAATCTAAGCTATTATTTGTTCATAATTATTTTTCTAATGATTTATTTGATAGGTAATTTGATAAAGTCACTTGAATTTCTAATATATATAGATTTTCATGTCCATCTGTCAAGTAAGCATATGATAATCCTCATGATTTCTTCTTTGGTTGTAACTTCTCTTTTGAGAGAGATCATTATGTTGAAAATTTCATTGAACCAGAGATACCTATCTGAAATAGGATCATCAGGATTCATCAAAAAATTATCATATTTAATAGTATATGTATGAAGTCTCATTTCTTTTACATCAGTGGTTCATTCATGTAAAACGTGAAATTATATCCCAAAATTCATGGGTTTTTTTACATGTAGAAATTTTGTTAAATTAATCATATCCTAAAGATAAGTATAAGGAATTCAAGGATTTGCAATTATTTTTATAAGCAGTCTTATTTGTATCATACCACATTGTTATATTAGTACCAGGAATCTTATAGTCATCTTCAATTGAAGACCAACATTCAAAACACATACTTTCTAAATACATTTTTATCTTATTTTTCGGTTGAGAATAATTAGTTCCACTAAATAATTGAGTTTTATTTCTTTTATAACCTTCTTTTCTATTATCCATAATAATGAAATTCTTTTAAGAAGATATAAATTTAGGACTAACAGATATTTACTGATCTTTTAAGTACAATAAAAAGCATAGTTAAAATGAATTTAAAACATATCCTTAATATGAATCAACTTCCTCTAATTCCAAATGTTGGTCAGAGTAGAGTACTCAAGAGGGGGTGAATTGAGTGTCTAAAAAAATTCTATTAAAAAGTTCTCTTAAAAATAGTCCCCAATAAAAGAGGCTAATTAATCTAGGTTATATGATTATAATAGTTTGACTATGAAAACAACTTATCAGAAGATAGATTAATTCTCATTAATATTAATGTTAGTTATTGATATAACTTTTGATGCTATTCTAATAGGGAAAAATTGTTATAAATTCTATCCAATAATAACTATCAATATAAAATCTAGTTTTTCTAAATATATATTAAAGCAGGGAAAAACTAAATTAAATGACACAATGGATAAAACAATTTTTTTAGTCTCATTACAAGATTTAATGAACTCCCCTTGGTGATAATATGACACCAATCAGTTTATATTAATAAACATGATCCACACACTTGATCAGAGTAAACAACAATACATAAGACTTTTTACATCACACGACCTCTTCCACTTTTCTTTATGGGAGTAAGCTACCAAGTCACACAAGGACCTGTTCTACACTTATCTGTGGGAGTAAACATATGTAAGAATATATGATAGGATGGATATATTGTATCCTTTAGTTTAATATAGGAGACAATGTGTGTTTTAATACAGACACACACACACTACTCGAATTCTAAAAACAGCACATAACATAGAAAAGATGATAATAAATGATTAGAAGTGCTATGAGTGTAATTATATGAAGCTTTGGACTTGTAGGATAAATCAAATGTAAATATCGAGTCCTCTTATGAAAACAGAGTATTACAAGTTTGGTGCTTTGGTTTCCTATTTGATGATATTAGATATGTACCTCATGTTCTTCTTTAAGTTGGTACTACGAAGATGTTTGAGTCTCTGATCATTTGTGGTTCAGCATTCAAGGATCAAGAGTGCTTCATGTGTTCTTCTGTGGTATGTTGTTGCATGTATGAGTTATCTTTACCACTTGATCCTCTATCCTCTTGAGTCACAATTATCTTCCATTTAATTTGGGGTGAACATGCTGAATTTGAAATGTTTCATATATTCTACACGATGTACCTCATACTTTAAGCGGACATGACCAAAATGAAACATTAAGTTTGTCATCTCCATTTATACCTTGAATATGACCATTAGAGACTAAACTGAAAACGACAAAACAGATTAAAGAACAGTGTCACAATTTGTCTTGAAACAATATCACTTTGAAATTATGTCATTGGGAATCAATGTCTTCTGCTTTTACTTTGAGTAGTGATACATTCACGATGCCACTGGTTCATTGAGATTAGGAACCAGTAGCACAGATGTGGTGTTAGAATCACAATGTATCAAGTAATGATGTATTGTATCCTTTATCAAAACATTGAACGGTGCTTGAGTCACGGTTATAGGAGTATGGTGTCAGGGTCATGGTGTCTAGGTCATGGTGGCTGGGTTATGGTTTTTGGGACTTTTCCAAAATCTATAACTAATGTCAGACTTATGGTTTATTAGACTCAGTAAAATATTTATACATAGTCTTAAGAATTAATCTTCATAGAATGTATTAAACATAATTTTTGGTATAATAAAAAATAATAGAAAATGATTAAGCAAAACTTGTCATATTCTAAATTAGAACCAGTAAGCATGGAATCATAAGAAAACCAACAAACTTTAAATATTATTTAAACATGAGTAGAAGAATTTTCATGTTTTTAATAATATAAACATGAGTAGGATAATTTTCATGATTTTCATGATTTTTATAAGTTAAACATGATTAAAATAATTTGCATGATTAGCATGATTTCAATAAGTTAAACATGATGAGAATAACTTTAATGATCATCTTGATTATTGAGCATTAAAACATGATTAAATAGGTGGATTCCCATAGTTATGATAAATAAAATTTGATCAACATTTTATTCGAAACCCTTTCCCCTTCACCTATAAATACAGCCCTCTAAGAACCATTTCTCCTCACATTAAAAAAAATAGTTACATTCAATATATATATATATTAAATTATCCCTTTAATGACTTCTTAACATGTCGTATAATATGAATTTTTATTGAAATAACATCTCTGAAATCCTCAAGAGGTGTTCTAAATGACGAATCCAAAAAAGAATGTAATAGAATATTATCCCTATGATTTCATTTTTCATAATTATCTCAAACCATCTATGTGAAACACATAATTTCAATAAAAATAAATATATATTATAATTATAATCTTATGTAACATTAGAGTCCAAATATTAATTAAATTTTATCTCATTAAATCATTTGAAAAACACCATTCATACTATGATATATTCATGGAACCTAAGTTAATGATGGGGTTTTCATAATAATATTTTATAAATTGTTTCAAAAGATATTTAATGTATAAATATGTTATTAATAAAAAATTAAATCATTTTAATGGTTCTATAATGATAATATATTATGATAATAAAATTTTAAGAAGTTACCAACTATTGGTATTTAAACTAACTAAATCAATCATTCTAAAATAAGATTCATGTTTTGTTACCATTTGGACTATCAATTGAATTTTAAATCTTATATGAAATTAAAATGATAATTATTTCATACATATTAAATTATATATAGTATAGAACCATTAGAACACACTTATAATGATTACTAATATACTGAATTAGTTTTTGAGTGTTTGACCGAACAACCCCGAATGATTTCCATAAGAAAAATCAATCAACTAAATGGATCAAATTTGAAAAAAAGGATTGTAATATATTAATTAAGCATTTATAAGTATCGTTTTTTGAAATTAATATATTTAATTCAATTATTCAATATCTTAAGAGAGATTCCATGTGATTTGGGAGTAAATGTATTGTAACTCACTCACATTCTATTTCCTTCAATACATGTTCTATTTTCCCCCACTATACCTCTTCACCTATATAATTATCACTCATGTTCCTTTAATTTGTTGAATTTAGAATTAATTGATGTATAATATTTTATTTCAACAATAGTTTTTGGTCATATTCATGTTTTTCATGTTCCTATTCCAACCTCTTCTTTAAATCAACCTCGATTAAATATATTTTCTTATTTTAATCCTTTATATGTACCAATATTATAATTAATATTATTTTCATAAAATATATTTATTTAAACATAATGTGTGATGGTAAATTTATATTTTTTTTGATAAAACCATATTATCTTATCTTCTTTAATGTACATGTTACTCATTTCTTAAAACATTTCTAAGGGGTTCATTTCTATTTCTTATTCTCCAACCATTCTTATTATTTTTCATCACATTAATCTATATATTTTTTAAATATGATCTATTTTTCATTTGTGAATACTTGATCAGAGATAGTCCTTTTTTTCTTGTAAACCTTATTCATAGATCTTTTGATTATACTTTGTGTATTATAATGTAACCCATTTCCTTTTCATGGGTTTTTCTGATATTTATGAATTATGTGTGATTTAATTTATAGGTGTTATACATATTTATAGAATATTTTCTTCATTTTGGTTTGACCATATGATAGTTCCATGTAAGTTGAATACCCTTAGAATGGGGTATGGGTTTTTAAATTTCATTAAATTTAACAAACTAATTATATTCTTCCACCATTAGTAGGAACACCCATCTACCACATGAAAAATTTTAAGAAATAATGAAATAATGGAGGAAAAAGAATTTTTTTTGCTTATCCCTAACAATTCTAATAAAAATGTACAGAACATAGATGTGTTCAATTACCAAAATTAAAAAGTGGACTGCCTATTTTATATAATTTTGAGTGGTTATATTAATTTTCACGGTTTACAAGCCTCATAAATTTCTATGACTCTACCTAATACTAGTCAATCATAAATCTCACTTCTACTCCAAGATAAACCCCTATGATCTTATATAATCCAATAATCATATGACATCATCAACATTTAATGAAAAAGTTCCACCTAATTCATGTGATGAACTCTACAAACCTATTAATTGATAGACTCCACGATATCCATTTTTTCTTCCCTCTAAATTTCTAACATAGATCAATAATCACTCTTCTTCCTCAAAATATTCAATCATAAATTTTTAGAGAAATAATTCACTAAATTTACGAGATAACCTCCATGTTTCCCCTTCCATTGATTATCAAATCCTTTTAATTACAATGGGAAAATTTGTTCAATTAGGCCTTCACACCCAATTCAATGTCCATATTAAAAATTTCGCAAAATATTATTAAATTATAAGAAAGATGATTTTTGTAAATATATTACCTGAACTTTACTATATTGTGACACTTAGATTTAGGAAATAATTCACTTTTTAACTTGAAAAATCCAATTATATGGTATTTTAACTTTTCACACCACTACATTGTAAGAACATACATTAAAACAACGATATCTTTATCACCATGAATCATGAATCAAACTCCATTAAACATATCATTGAGAAACAATAGTGTTCAATTTGGACTACATCAACATGTTGTAGAACTCATCATACTGTTTAATATCCCTCTAATGACTAGAACACAAGAAATAATTCCTTCTACTTCGGGGTGATACTACATTGACTACAACGTGATCACTATTTAATCATCTCTGAATCATTGTTATATGGATATAATTTAATCATATGAAGTATGCATCATGGATTGAAATCAAATTATTTAGTATGAATTGTCATTCAACTTCAAACAACCCAAACCATAATATTCATGAGGTCCCTTACGTTGTGACAATAATTACCCAAAATAATCATCCCAAGAGCTCATTATTTTACCATAGCTTAGTAATAGCGTGACCTAACCCTCACATGGTGATGAATTATCAAAAAAATGATCTATAAACATGTTTAATTCTTATTTATCCTCAAATTTACTTAACATAACTTCACTATAGAGTGGACTCTACAAACACACAAAAAATTATTTCCAAAACCAAATAAAATTAATCTCATGTTAGATACACTATAGAGTGACCCATGATGTTTCATCACATTTCTATCATAAACATGGAACTGATACGACTGGTTATATATTCTTCTAGTTTTATATTGTATGACTTCTTAATCATTATTTTGATGTCTTATAAAATGCCAAAATATAAGAAATGTTTTAATGATAAAAAAATCCCTATTTGTTTTACTAATGTGTTATTTTATATATACATAAAAAATTTATATAAGTTATTATATTTGTTCTTGTAATTGAAGAAAATTATTATTTGTGTGAGGCTTTCCTAATGAAAAAGTATTACACTAAAAATATTTGTCTATTTTTTTTGGAAATGTAAAACTTATGAACAATTCAAAATCCAAATAAAGTGAAGTAGAGTATAAAATATGTATAAATGTATCATAAAATGAAATAAAAACTTATAAATTGATGTACTTTTTTATGATATGAAAGGAATTATTATTAAATGAAACTAATCTTATAAAATTAAATGAATTCTTATAAATAAATTGGATGTCAGGAGAAATAGAGGTAATTCTTATGAAAGTGTGGAACTCTTAAGAATCAAATAGGTCTGATAAAATTATAAAAATTTATCATGAAAATTAATTTCGTATAAAATGAAATGAGATATTATGTACTTTATAAGATAATTATTAAAAATTAAACTCTTAAAAATTTTCTATTTGAAATTTAAATATCATTTAAAAGATTTTTTCATTATTTATTGTTAGTAAAAGATTTCTCATGGTTTATTATTTTCAAAAAAAATATCTTTTAAAGAGTTTTTACCAGGTTTAAATTGATCACTCATCTTATGTAAGCTAAAATCTATATAAATAGTTTAATGGTTAACTATTTTTAGAGATATTTAGAGAATTTTTCAATCAAAATGAAATAGAAATCAAGTGTTCCTATATTCTATCTCTTTACAAATAAAACTATTATTACTTATATACTATATTACTATTTTTGATCATCATGAGAAATGATTATGATGAAAAATTCTAGATTTCAATACTCAAGATAAATTTATTACTACATTTAATGAATACATTCTATAGCTATACTTTTGATCCACATTAATTATATATATTATTATTCTTTGTTTTACGATTGTTAATATATATAACGATATAAACTCTAATAGAGTTTCATTTCTCTATATTTTATTTATGTTTTTCATGAACACTCCATATAATTAGTGTGGTTGTAAATATTGGAAATTATTAATATAAGGTAATTCATTAGAAAATATCTTGAATCCTTAAGTATGAAATTCTTTCTTGTTTCTTTGTGATCCCTAAGAAAAGAATTGGAGTATGAAACACTAATCTCACATCGATTTTCGGTGTAGTATAATAGAGGAAATTATTATATTACAAAACATTAGATAAATTCTATAAGTCATTCCCATCTATTTATTTACACTTTTTGCTAAAATAATTAATGAAATTGATAGAATGAAATTATTATGAAGATGTATTTTTTAAATGGTTTGAAAAACAATAACTCAATTCACCCAAGTCTCAAGTTATTCTACACTAATGATAATCCTATAATTGGAAGTAGACCTCAAATTTTGAGCTCATTTCACTCACTAGAATAATTTTAAATATAATTCACTTGTTTATACAATGGATGAAATGTGAGAAAGAATGAATATGGTTAGAGTTTCTAACTATAACATAGAGAATTATAGATATTTGAAATCCAGGGTTGTCATTTATTTAGATAATCTATAATTAAGAGAATATATGAATGTTTTTATATACTATGAAGTTTATACTAGAGATATAGATCTTTGGTGTGTAGAACAGAATGTGAAATATGATAATAATTAAAATTTTATGAATGTCGTTACTAGTTGTTCAAGTTCTAATGGGTTTTATAGTGGTTCTTGGAGTTCAAAAACTCATTTTATGTGGGAAAATATTGTAACTTCTAATGAAGGGCTTGATAATGTATGTTAATTTAGGTATAGTGATTGAAAAATTATGTTTTCTTATTTTATGATTCATAATGGATAATGTATCACCCAGATGAAAAGAAGGATTAAAAAAATTTCGAATAATGGTGTTGCCTTAGGAGTTTCAGTTCCAATACTAGATCATTATTTGGATTAACTTAGAGTTTGACCTTCTCTATAGAGTAGAGACTCAACTAAAATCAAATAATGCACACTTTTAAATGACCATAAAGTGAATAATTTTCTTTTAACTCTTAGGATTCATGAATTTGAAAGAAAATATAAATAATATGATCATAATTTTGTTAGAAATTTGAATTCCTCCCTTAATGTATAAAATTAAAAAAAATGAGGAAAATGAAAATAAATTAATATCTTATTCATCAAATGACGGGGAATCTAGCTATTCGGATTCTTTGAAAGGATGTTCCATAAGTATAATAAGTAGAGAAAGTGTTTCAAAACATCCTTTAATAAATTCAACAAAAATAATGGAATTATTTTGGAAGTGAAATGTCATAAATATAATAATATTGAGAATATAAAACCTCAATAACGTCATCTAAAAGAAATTAGGAAAATAAAAATGAACATAAAATAAAATTATACTATATGAATAATGGTAAATGATATATAAACACCCCCTAATGTTATTTTAAAGGATCATGTGATGATTATCATTTTAACTCCAACGTTGATAATTCAAAAGGGTGATATCTATTTTATGGATCATAATGAAGATGTAAAATTATCAAGACTTTATATTTTTTAATCATAACATTATTATTTTCTAGAATTAAATGAATATTACTACGTGATAGTTGAAAAATCTGATTCTATTATGAAGAAGAATAAATTTATTAGGAAATATTAGGAGGTTGTTATTATTCAAAAAAGGTATTTTAATTAATTAGATTTTGGATTTAGTATCTAAAATTGATAAATATGGCTCAACATGTTCTTTTAGCCATAATTTGATTTAGGATTTATTAGCTTAAGTTGAATCATTGATGTTGGTTTTTCACATGTTTACAAAAATGGGGAAGATTGCCTTATTTTTACTCAATGAGGTAATTAATCAAACAAAAGAAGGCTTGTTATAAGAAGTAATGGGGTAAACCAAATCAATATATAAATTATATAATTTAAATATAAAAAATTAAATAAATTCATAATAAAAGATGGTTTAATTGTGTATTTGTTTCCATTATAAAAATGATTATTTCTTTTAAAAATGATCAGGTGTATTTAAATAAGAATATTTATCACTCTAAAATTTTATTTAATGTTAAGGATGGAAATGATAAAAACTATAAATATATTTTCATTTAAAAATATTTAGTTTCTAACATAATTAGACCCATAATTATATAGGTATTAAAAAAATTGTAATATATTTTCATATAAACGAAGGAACTGAAATAGTAACTCCAAATGGTAGATAGACAAATTATTTTAAAACTAATTTGTGGTGAATTTTCAAAAATAAATTTATTATCTATGAATTAGGGAGATTATTTAACCTTATAATATAAGTAAAAGGGGAATATAAAATCAGTTATAAATATTTGAAATCATAGATTTACTCTCATTGACAAGTAATCTATCATGAGATATTAAATCTCATCAGTTGACTATTTCTCAGTTTTGTGAATAATTTCATTCAATTGATTTATCTAATAATGAATGTTATCTTTTAAAATACTTATTACATAGATTTTTGGAACCAAAAATAGAAAATTTATAAAATTTAAAAATTGAATATTTATTTAAATTGAATATTAATAGATTGAATATTGAAATTAATGAATCATTGATGTGTCATGAATAACATATTAAATTATAAATTTTTTATTTGAAGATGTTGTTTAATAAGAATTTTATTTCTAATGTTTCTTATCTAATATTTAATAAAATGTGTCTATGTGATCTATTCAAAATTGTAAATGTAATGAACTATCCCATTATGGTCTCCATGACTAGTGAATGGTCGAACCACCACTACCCGAAGCTAGCCTCCAATAGGGGAGGTGTAGGCTGCCAAAATAAGTAGGCATATCACACACAAGGGAGGCCTCAACCTATGTTTTATATACACATAAACTCACATCCATCTTTATGTAATATTGTATATATAATAATAACATAAACAAGAAATGCATGCATACATCTATCCCATAATAAGAGTACAAAAACATTATTTGTAAAAATAAATGGGTAAAATGAAATCCCACAAAAAATGAAAACTCATCCATCCTCCTCGGTAAGAGTGGATTGAAATCAAATGGAATTGTCGGTACACACCTTGTTCTAACTAGATCTCAAATTTCATCTTTCTATGGGAAATTATATGACTCATTTGAAATACATTTCATCTATATATGACACAACATGTGTGGGGATAGCCTATATAGGGGTGAGTATAACAATACCTATTAAGTACCCCAAAATCCAAAATTAAAATATAGAAAATAAAAAGTAACATTCCTATAAACAACAAGATATAAGAGGAACCCCAATTAAAAGAGAACCAGAAACTCCATCATGACCACAACCCATCTATACATGATAATTTAGATAAATCCACATTGTTTGTAAATCATTATATGTGACATCACTACAAGGACTCCCAAGAATAATTCAGATATACTCATCTCATACTCAATGTCTCGTGAGGTCGTAACCTCATAACTGGCCAGAGTATTTTTCTCAAGGATAAAAGGTAACTCTTACCCATGGGAAATCACTCGATGAGTCCTGAAATTATAATTGGAACTAATCTAAGAGATATCACTCATCAGGAATAACTCTTTCATCCCTGATGACACTCAACTAAGAGATCTCACTTATTGGATATCACATATCTGATAAAACAACCCATCAATATCAGGTGGGATAAATATTGGAGAACATTCCCTTAGGTTCTTCCTGAAAAGAATGTCATGATTTCACTTGAAACTCTATTCAATTATACCAATCCATTTACATCGACCTGGGTACACCTAGGGGGACCTCATCACATACTCACTCATGACTATGTCCCCTTACATGGAATCACAACCTATGTTTTTGGACATATATACTATGATCACTACATGACATGTACCCATAGTACACAGTTTGTAATATGAAAAATTTATCTCCCCTAAATAGAAGTAACACATTTCATGTGGCCCCACACTAAGTGATCTATGACTAGGAAAACCTAATTTGAATGCCCTTCAAGCCACCCAAAACTCCCCAATTTTGACAGAATCACATATATTTACTCCCAAGGGATGTCTATCAATATTAATAGGGATATAAATCCATAAAAATTCATGAATGGATATTGGGTAATAAACTAGAAAATTTTCTTAGTTCTTGGTGGAATTCAATGCATCAGGTCCAAAACGACGCATGTAAACTATTCCACCTCGATCTGCTGACGATTAGTGTCAACAACAAGGTTTGGTGGCACCTCCTCACCTCAGGTTTTCCTCATGTAAACTATTACATAGGGGAACCTCCCCCTCCTATCTGTGTAAGAGTACCAATGTGGGAGGGGTATTATTAATTTGATTCTATTAGAAATATAAACCTCCATTTAACACACCAACAATTTTCACCTTTGATTGGACGTCTGATGCCTGTACAATCTTTGCTACACCTAGGGTAAAACTCACATTAAGAACTCAATTGTGGTCTCAATTTTTTATACAAGATTCTGATTAGGAGTTATTCCACTTTTATCAAAATAACAACACATTCATGACAAAAAATATTTAATATATTTCATATCACCACATTGAGGATATTTAGTCTTGGGAATCCTATGTTGTTTCAGTTAATGACTATGAATATATTCTAATAAATATTATAAAGTATTATATTGAAAAAATAAATTCATTACACTCTCCACATCATTATGATTTTATTCTCAAAAGTGAAATCAAATTAACAAGGGAGGAAACTGATGGTTCTAGTGCTATCTCAAAACACACAGATAGGGGAACCAAAATCCCTAGAAGTGTCCCATGTAGTTATAACCTAAACACTCCCTATTACCTTAAAATGATACTCCACACATGTTGTAAAACTCAAATTTTTTTAGCACCATGCAACGAATCATGGAAATATTTCATCAGAAATGAAAAGTGGAAAACACCGAGAACTAGGTCTATCTATGGGGACAATGTCTAGCAGTACTACACCTTTAGGGCCTCACGAATGTGGAATAAAATGGTGATACATCAATGGTGGATATATAGACCCAATATTTACATACATAGATATTACATAAAAATATATTAATATTCATATTATAACCAAATCATGCCATAATCATATGGGTTTGGTGTATTTTAATAATCAGAAAAATAAAAAATGGTTCTTAAAACATCTACATTATCACTCTATTATTCTTTCATAATTATAAACCCATATATAATGTCATTATTAATACCTTCCTTCACATCCTGAGGAAAATAATCATAAGAAAATAGTGATCTTAGAATCTTAGAAATGTTAAAAAGTAGATATATCAATCATAAAACATACATTATAACATATACATAACATGGGAAAATTATACTCTTCATATCAAAGATCATAACATTGAGTCTTGGAATAAATCATATAAGGTCATAAGACACAAATCATAGTAAATCAAAACACATGAGAGAATAATATGCGCATAAGGAATGTAAAATGGCATACACTTAAGAAATGAATTTTTTTCTGAAGTAGTTAATAATTTTTTATAAAACTATCATAGTATAATGGGTTCACTCTCCAAACCATCATAGTAGTCAAAGATCACTCCCTATAATATCATGGTGTATAAATTATTTTAATAAACCAAGTTCACTACCCATTCCAGTCAAGTATAACTAAACCTATTTCACTTACCTTTCCAGTCTATTCATATAACATTGAGTTCACTTACTATTTTTTTCATGTATTACTAATCTATTCTGACTTCTCATTCCAATACTATCTTACTAAACTGAGTTCGCATCCCATTTTATTCGTCTTGTACTAAACTGAATTCAATTATTCTTTTAGACATTTCTATAATTGAAGATATAAATATTTACACAATACATTACAAGTATATATAGGTCCAACTTGTTAGAAAATTAAAATCATAAATTTATGTTCTATAAGTAAATAAATAATTCATCATATTATAACACATCTAATTATATCAATTTCATAATCATTTCAATATAATATAACTCATGGAAAAAAATAGGTTTCATATATATCATGCCATCATAAACATAAAAAACCATAAAAAGAATAAGGATATTATACATGAATAATATCCTCAGTAAATCTTAATTATAATAAAATAATATTATCTTATATGAAAAATTATTTTTATATATCACTTGAAATTATTCTTGAGGAAAATATACTTTCTGTTTTGAAAATAGTATATATAATTAAGGGCATTCATAATATAAAATATTTTTTATCAAAATAACTTTTTCAACATTAAAGGAATCATTAATTCATTAAGGTGTCGTGATGGAGGTAAAATTAACTAATGTTGTATGTGTTTAAAAAAATTTATTTTGTATTTTTTCTGAAATGTGACAATTAACCATGCTTAAAAATTATAAAAAGAATCATTTCAATCTATTTTGTAAAAACTAAAACATGTGAAAAAAATAATTTAATCAAGAATTGTATAATATTAAGAACATTTTGAGAAGAAATTTTAGATAACATGTACATGGATGAAAATAGAGTTGTAAGGAAAATTTTAAAAATAATTCTTTTAAAAGAAAATAATTTAATAATGTCATATCCTAGAAGAGAGAATAAATAAAATTAATTGATTGTGTGTATTTTATATAATTAAACATTAATAAGTGTAAATAAAATATAATATATTCAAAATTAATCCCATACATAATCATATAATTACATGATTAATGAAGTATAAGGTTAACCCAAAGAATGGAAATTGGGTTAAGAATTCTCTTACCACTATATAGTCTGTCGAATCATATGCCCCATAAATGTAATAATTATCAAATGAATAACATAATAATATTAAGATATTGTGATTCACAGTATTATACATCATAGAGAATTATATACACCGTATGTAAGAATAAGTGCAGAAGACAACCTATATCTCACAGAAGAAAAAGTGAGATGAGAAACTATTACCTCCCACTTCCATTTAGATTTCCACAAATTAACATCATGTATAAAGGTTTAAATATGGTTATAAATTCATTAAATAAATATAATCATATATATAATTCATTTTATGACAATTTTATAACATATTACCACTCATTCATTAGTAAAATTTCATTATTCTCATTGTTTCAATTGCTTTTTTCATGGTATAATGATCAGTACAATTGTGTATGACTATAGATTTTATTATAACAAAGAAATAAAAATATAAAAGTGAAAATAAATTGTATTAATTCAATTAAATAAGTTTAGATGGAACCATATATCATTTTCTTTCAAACATATGGATAATTCATTTGATAAAATATTAACAATGAATGCTTTGTTTAATTTAGAGAATTTTTTGACAATCAAAAACTTGTTCTGTTTTATTTAATATTGTTTATATATTAGTTATAGAATATTAAATTGGTTATAATACACTTATTAAAATTTTATTTAACTATACTAATTCTTTTATGATTATCCATGATGATAATAATAGAAAATGAAAAAAATCATTATTCACGGAAGATATTAGTGGCCATAACTTGGATACTAATATCATTTGGTTGATTAATTGGTGGTAATAAATGGGATAGATATAAGATATTCCATTAGATAAATAAAATTATTGCATGTACATTATTTTAAAATTTTTATTCCTTGATGTAAGAAGGATGCAAGGATAAGGTAGATAAATAAATTAAAATAAGAGAGGTGGTTTGTGAAAATTAACTCCTGAATATCACCTTCTTATAGTATCCCTTAAATACCATGGAATTGGTCTTACAGAGATAATAAAATCACATGGGAATGTGTAGAGTTATTAGGATTTGTTTTGGTATATATTTTAGGAGCATTAATTCTTGTTATGATAAATTAGGTAGTGAGGGGTGTTATTTACTATTGATGAAGAGTGTTATTATGTGATTAAATAATAATTATTTTATATTTAAAGCCAACCACATTAAGTTGAAATTAATTTAAATGAATTTGGATGATATATATTGTTTTAATTAAATATTATGGTCGAGAAAAACATCATCCAACCATTATATATTGTATTTTATGTATTTTAAGCCTTTACCTTTTAACTTTAAATCATTTTATTATTTTACATATACTATGGTAAATATTTATTTTTACTACTGTAAATTTTTAATGTATATTAATGAAATTGAAATAAAAACCTATTCTTTATGTTTTTAATAAAATAATTAAACGATTTTTAAAAATTAAATTCACATAATTGTAAATGTTATAATTAAAATTAGTCTTACAGATAAAACAAGATAGAAGGTTTTTAATGTGAATGTGTTCAAAAGCATCAAATGTTTTTACATCCAATTTAAATGTGAAATTGATTAAAATGAAATAAATTGTATTTATTAATTTATACTAGAACGAATTATAATTTAAAATAAATTTAGTATATATAATTTAACTATATAAATAAACTAGACAAAAAAACAGTTTTCAATTATAATTCAATGTTTTTCATTATTCATCAAAAATAAAACTTCTCTAGAAAATACTAAAATTTAACCCTATTATAATTTTTAAATTAATTTTTCAAAATTGAATATTAATTTATGAAATAAAATTAAAAAAATTGTGAAATTTTAGTTTTAAAATATGTTCTCCATTAAAAGGTTGAAAAATTATCTTTTTGAAAAATATTGTAATTATGCTTAAAATTGGATTTATTCTCATCTTAAGCCTATCAAAGTTATTAGATAAATTTAAAACAATATTGATTTTATAACCTATATATTTCGTTAATAGCTTTCAATAATAGTGATTAATTCAAATTATTATGTTAAATTTAAAATGTGGGCATAAAAATAATTTGCATTATAAATATACCTCATTTATCTTCAATTGGTTTTTATTTTCATTTCCACGTAATTGGAATCCAGTGAATTTATTTTATAAACATGTGTAAACTAAATATTCATAATTTATTTAATCTCATTCATTCCGGAAATTCCAACTATTAGGTGATAATTGTTCTGTTAAAATAATAATATTTTGGAGTTTAGTTTTTCATGGAGTTTAAAAAAATAAGATTTCAAAGATATTAAATTTATTTAAAATAAATAAATACCACAAAATCATGGGGTGTTACATTCTACCCAGCTTAAAATGAATTTTACAATAAAATTTCTTTACTAAGATATAGACTTATTAGCATACCTCTACATCATCACATCCTTAGGTTCCAACATAGCTTCCTTAAAATGGTGTTTTCACTACCAAACATTAACGGGGTGAGAGGTCTTCTATTTTATAAAATTTTCTCTACGATCCATAATATATATAATTTTTTATTTATAGAAAATATATTTCTCTAGGAGTATGAACTTTGAGTTTATTACATGTGATGAGATAAGAATGTATATACTATGAAGTGATACATCTCATGAAATTGAGGGAGCTTTTGTGGAAAAGTCAATCATTAGCTACCATCCCGATACGATAAAGAATTTCAAACAAATTTTGTATTCACAAATTTGAAATTTCAAATCAAAAATCATTTTAAGATATTAAAAAAAATTCTTTCTAGGAAACCTACATCATTAAAAGGTTCATCAAAAAGTCCCCATAAAAATAGAGAAATTAAAAGGTTAAGATCACCCCCAAAATAAGATTCTGATTATCGGAATGTGAAAACATGGTCATTGAAGATAATTTTAGCTATCATGTTTTGATGGAGAATTATAAATATCATAGTAGTTATAAGGTTAATGATAAAAAATCTACTGACCAAATAGGTCTAAAAAGGTCATTGATATCACTATAAAGGATTGTAATAGGTTTACAATTTTTTGAAATAATTTTTGAATATATACTTACTTTTTTAATCTCATAAGTACAATATCACTCTTTGGTTTTTCCTTGTTAAATTTCAAATTCCAATATTCCCTCAATTAAATTCAGTTAAAATATTAATTTCTATTAAACTAATGGATTAGTAGATCCATAATTGGATTATAATTCATTCATTTTATCTCCAATTCTCATATCAAAATGGGTTAGAAAATATTATTAAATATATAAATTGTTATGTAACACATTAATCACTAAAAGATCATCCACTATTCAATGTAATAAATTTCATAAATGGATACCCATGTAAACAATCCAAGAGATTATAATTTAATAATATTGAATTAATTTCAATAAATTTTCAAAATCAACTAAATATTAATTTCCAAAAAAACATTATGTAGTTATTAATTGGCACACACAAAACATGTGAATACCGTCTTCATGTATTCTCTAGAAACATGAAAAATAAGATAAATTACCATAAAATGTTAGTAAAAACATGCATTATTTGAAAACTTAACTCTCACATCAGATAGTACATCCAAAAATCTATAACTGCATCCATAAACAGTTTTTTTATAATACTACTATTCAATTCAATGGTCATCCATACCATCACATTTAATTTATCAAAAACAAACATCTCATTATCTAATTTTTATCTCATCATAATTTACATATTCAAGGTTATCTTTATGTTAATAATGTTTTAACAAAAAATATCCCCTCAATAAATTTTCATGGTTACCCATACCATTAAAACACTTTCAAATACTTTTGTAAAATCTTGATTGGAACAATCCTAATATTTTTCATTATTCCAGAATTCATGTATATAGAGAAAATGAAATAATATTCCACTAAAGGATGAATAATAATATCTTCATTCGTATCATTGATACCAAAATAGACATGAAATTCCTAATAAATAAGTGGAGGATAAATGTTCCCAAATTAACATGATTCATTTCCTCCATTTTGATTTTATAAGATTTCCCTTTTCCATTTTTCCTTTAAAGGTTGTTGTAGATTATCATCTATATCAGCCCATGGATTGGGTCAATGATTCTCATAATTCCCATATTCCTTACATTTGAAATACTAGAGTTTGAGTGCTACATTACATGTATCTATCATTCTATTCACAACATTGGATAACTTTTTTCCCATCATTTTAGTAATCAGTTGACCAATGAACTTCCCTTACACATTGAAAAATTTTACCTGTTATCTTAAGTAAATTTATTCTATGTTTTATCCCATATATTAATCATAAAGGAAAGATAGTATCTTTTACACCATAGATATTATAATTTCTGTTGAATTCCATTATTCTTTTTCTTATCAAAACCATACGATTGATGGGTAACTATGATTTTTAAATACACCTTGAGATAACAAAAAACAATTTCTTCATCAGTACTTAAGTCTCTTATAGATAATTCTTATCAAAGATTTGGTTTTAATATACAAATGAATTGATCAATTTAAATTATAGTACTGATAATTAAACTAGAGCCATACCTAGGAATTCTAGTAAAAATTTCCTCATATATACCAATGGATTCTTCATCCTTTTTCTTAATCTCAATAAATTGCTTCTCAATATGTTTATATAGAATATGAGTGAATTACATTACCTAGAATGTCCCCTTAAACAAAAATAATTCCATTGATTCAATTTATTCTTATTGGATTGTATTCCTGATATGATTCTATCATTGATCTGTTTCACCATCCAGATGATGAACATATAGAAGAAATGTTTCATGTTGCCAGCATTGATTAATAGAAAATATTTTCACAATGGTTTGGACCCATTTCTCATCAACTAGTGTAAATGAATACCTAATGAAAGAAGGTAGATATTTCATTATGAAGTACTCAACCGAACATTATTACCTTTTTAGTCATTTGGATGTCTAGTAGGATTCAGATCATCTGTGATTATAGAAATAATATTTTTCTGTAAATATCCCATAAAATTCATTACTTATGCTTCAAATAATTTCATTTCACATATCCTTCAGTATTAACAAAATTCCTTTGGGTTCCATCCATTGACTAAAACCAAAAATAATTGTGTGAGAAGTACTAATCATAATAGGAAATCACATAATCAAGGAATCGTTCTTATAAATTTTCAGGCTGTGAAACCTTAGGTTTAACATAGTTTATTCATGATTGTTAACAAAACTCTAGGATTATATCTGAGACATACACATCGGGTTCTTACAAATGTTTTCTCATCCAGGTTTCCAAATTTGAACTTAACCTTTCTCTAAAATCATTTACAATGTCCCAATATTATCAAACATGGATATTAAATCTAAATAGATGAATATTCATATTATAATCAAACAATACAAAATGAACATTAGTTTAGTGCCTTTGGATTGTTTTAAATATAAAAACATGGTTCATAAAAAATTTACATCATATCCATATTATTCATTCATAACTATAACCCTTTTTGACTTTTCATACTTAATACCATCATACACATCATAGAGAAAATAAAAATAAGAAAATGGTGTGATCAAATGATTAGTAAGGTTAAATAAGAGAGATATCAATCATAATATAAACATAATAACATGTATATAACATTGTATAATTTTTCCATTTATATCAAATATCAGAATTTTGATTCGTGGAATAAACCATAGAAGTTAATAAGACATGAATCATAACAAATCATAAGCCATGAGAGAATAATATTTTCATAAGGCATTAAATATGGCATAAAAATAAAAATAAAAAATTATTTCCTTAGTATTCAAGGATATTTTCCATGACTATCATAGTGGAATTGGTTTACTCCCCAAGCCATCATAGTTGTCAAGGATCACTCCCAATATATTATAGTGGATTATTTCCTTTAGTGGACCAAGTTCACTACACATTCTAGAATTGTATTACTGAACAGAGTTCACACCAAATTCTATTAATTTCTTACCAGTCCATGTTTACATGCTATTTTATTCCAATCTAACTAAACCGTAGTCACATCGCATTCTATTCTTGTCTTTATGAACTAATTTCACTTCCCAATTAATTATGCCTCAACAAACCAATTTCACTTCCCATTTTTATCTAATCTACCTCATGAGATATATATCATTACCCAATGCATTATTGGTAGATATTGGTCCCACTATTCACATAATAAAAATCATATATATGTGTTCCAAAAAAATATAATTTGTTTATCATGTTAAAACCTATGTAGAGAAATAAGTTTCATAAACATTTCATCATAACATAATTCATTTAAAACCAATATATTTCATAAATATAATTCCATCAAAGATGTAAACCATCCATAAAAACAATGAGGATAGTATCCTTGAATATAATACCTTGTAAATCATAAGTAACATCAAATAATTTTATCTTATATGGAAAATAATTTATAGAGATCAGTAGAAATAATTCTTGATGAAGATATACATTATGTATTAAAAATATTTTTTAAAAATCAACAAAATTATAAATGAATCCATTTTTCTTGAAAATAACCGTATATGCTTGAAATGGAAGCTTCAAAGAATTAAGGTACCATGACGGGAAGAAAATATTCTCATTTCATATAAATTTAAAAAACATTCCTTCCATATATTTTTAAGAATATTCAAAAAGAACATCGCTTATAAAATGATAAAAATAATAATTTAAATCCATTTATTAAGAAATTAATAAATGAGTACAAATTAATTTAAAAATCATTATATAATATAATAAAATTTGGAATACATTTTAAAAATCATGTTCATGGAATAAAATAAGTGTTTTATATGAACTTTTAAAAAGATACCTTCCCCTTTTAAAGTCATATCATTGAAGTCAAAATTAAAAACAATAATATTTTTTTTTGTGTTTTAAATTAATATAAAAAAGTGGAAATAAAATATATGATAATGAAAATTTATCCCACACATAATTATATCATGAAATGATCAATGAATTAGAAGGTTGACCCAATAAATGTAAATTGGGTTAAGGATCCCTTACCAATTTGTAATTAGTTGAGTCATATGCCCCATAAATGTAATATTTATAAAATTAAGTATTTAATAACATTACGAAATTTCTATTAAAGATAATATATATTAAAGGGATGTATATATACAACAAATAATAATAAGTGGAGTATAATGCATATATCTCACAGAAGAAAAAGTGAGATGAGAAACCCTTACCTCATGCTTCCATTTAGTTTTTCATGTTTTAACCTCATGTCTAAGGGTCTAAATAATATTATTAATTTGTTCAATAATGATACTCCAATATATAATACATTTTATGACACTTTTATGATATCTTACCACCCATTAATTAGTAATATTACATGATTTTAAGTGTTTTAGGTGCATTTGTTTCAGGGCTTCAAGATTGGTCCATTGTGTGTATTTACCTATTTTATAATAAAATAGAAGTAAAATTCATAAGTGAAACGAAATGGTATTAATTAACATACATATATTTAAAATTTCCCAAATATAATTTTTATTTTTTAAATAAGGATGATTCCTTTGATAAAATGTTTATTATAAATGGTTAGTTTAATTTGGAGACTTTCCGAACGTCACAAACATGTTTAATTTTAATTAATATTATGTATATATATTAGTTAATGAACACTAAATGGGTTGAAAAATACATATTAAAATATTATTTTACCATAATAAAACTTTTATGACCATACATGATGGTGGTAATGGAAAACAATCAAAATTATTATCTGAGGAGACAATTAACAACGATAACTCAAACAATAGATTCTTTCATTGATTTAGTAGAGTTAATAAAAGGTATAGATATAAGATATAAAATTAGAGACATATAATTTCAGTATGTATAGGATTTTTGTAATTTTTATTTCTTGATGGATGAAGGAGTTAAAGAGAAGGTAGAATAAGAAAAATAAATAAGAGAGATGGTTTGAGAAAATTACCTCTCGAATATCACATCCATAGAGGATCCATTAAAGGACTTAGAATTGGTCTTTTGGAGATAATAGTAGCACTTTAATGTGAGAGAGTCAACATGAGAGTGTTTTGGAGAGATTTTAGTAGCTTCAATCAATTTTAGGATGATGTGGGTGGTGAGGGTGATATTTAAACATGAGTAGGAGGTGTATTATTAAATTATTATTATCTTATATCATAATCCATTAACATTAAAGTGAAATTAATTTCCATGAATTTTTATGATAATTAATTTTTTATAGTATGGTAATAGTTTAAAACATATCAAAAACCATAATTTTTTTAGATTTGAGAAATTTTATGCCTTTAACTTTTACCTTTAATATGTTTCATTATTTTACCTATTACGCGCGTAAATATTTCTTTTTTACCATGGTAAAATTTTTATACCTAAAAATAAAAATGAACATACAACCTAATTTTTACCATATGATTATAAATAAATAATCCTATTTACCAAATTATATTCACAATATTAGAAGATATAGATTTTAAATTAATCTCATAGAAACAAAGAGAAAGCATGATTTTCAAGTGCAAAAAGTCGAGATGGTTTAAAATTTGTAATATATGATTTCAATAAGAAATTGACTCAAATTACATAAATTGGATTTATTGATATATAATTTACGTAATTATAAATTAAATAAATTAAAATATAATTTAACTAAATAATTAAAATAGAAAAAAATTCAATTTTCAATTAAAATTCAGTATTTCTCAGTCTTCAGAAAAGATGAAACTTATCTAAAAAACCACCATAATATAATTTCAAAATTCCAATAAAAAAATTAATTTTATTTATCAAACAATTTTTAAAAATTTATACAAATTTACCCTTAAAATGTGTACACCATTAAATGGTGGGAATGTTTTATTTATAAATATATAGCTTTTAAGCTTAAAATTGGATTTATTCTTATTTTAAGCCTATATAACTATTGGATGAATTTAAAAAAATATTGAATATATAATATATAAATTTTATTATTATATTTTGGTAATAGTGATTAATTTGATTTATTAAGGTAAAATTATAGTGTTGCAGTGAAAATAGTTTTTTAATAAAAATAAATCATTTTTGTCCAATTAGTTTTTATTTTATTTTATAATTAATTAGTAAAAATAAATTTATTTTTTGAGAATTTATAAACCATAATTTCCTAATATAGTTAATCTCATTCATGCATGCCATTTCAATGATTAAGTTATAATAGTTACATTAAAATAATAATATTTTGGAGTTTGTTTAAGATCATAGTTTTTAGAAAATTAAGCTATTAAAGATACTATATTTATTATCAAAAATACCATAGGATATCAGGGTGTTACATTAGATAGAAAACTATAGAAAACCAACACGAAAAATTAAATAATGTTCTCCAGATCTTAAAAGGTTCACTCTAGTTGGAAAAACCACCACTCTCGGTGGTGTTCAATTGAGGGAAAGCAACCTCCCAAGCACCACATCCTGTTGCATGATTAGTGTCATCATCAATCCTCAGTAGGTAGATGTACTCACTACATTCAGAAAAACCATGAATAACATGTTTAGTGGATATCTGTCCACGAAAAACCTCATGAAAATAATCTCAAATATTTATATTTATACTTCGCTACAAAAGAGGAAGGATAACCACCAATAACAAAAACATGTCATGTCATCCTCTAGAATCTCACATGTATTTCTAACGCCGGGAACAAATGGATACTAGGGACCAACACATGGTTTCATAAAGGACACACTATTTCTTATCAATCCCATTTTTTGAAAAGCTACAATGGCCCCACATATCAAAAATATCCACCAGATTCAATCAATATTCATATATAGGTATTGGTGAAGTCTATGGGTGCTAACCTATGCAAAAGTCTAACTCTCAATGAGGAGGTAAAATTGACATTTACTTGGGTAAAAATCCTCTATTCCACCACTACATCAAGAAATCAAAGGATTATAGAAATAATATTCCAAGGGTCATACTTTCCAAATGATAAAATTCAGTTATATCTACCCACATATGTGATTTTCTTGGTTTATCTAGGATCACACCTAGGTAATGGTGTAATGTTTCATCCCACAATCTGAAAACACTAACACACCAACATGAAATAAAACAAACATGTATGGATGTTATTTAACCCATCCATACTATTGAGAGAACCATAAGGCCTCTATCTTCCACTACGAGAAGGTTCAATGTGAGGAACTCCCTCTACCAGTGCTAGGTCACACTAAAGATCAGAGTTCACTCCCTCTGGTTCTCTATGATGGTTCCTCCAAGCATATGGTTCAAGAAAAAAATTCTCCAACGGTATCATTGGGTCAAGAATAGTTGCTACACATAGGGAATAATAGATCATTGCCCTATGATACTATATCATCAAAAGTGACATGTCACGAGCGAAACCAAAATTGAGCCTCTAGACCAATGTTTCCCTTTGATTAAATCCCGTCCATTCCTCAAGCTAGTCTATTTTAAAAAACTAGGTTCTACTCCAACTATTATACACTAACTACCCTAGACACACAATCCAATTTAACACATCCTCCACACCTTGACATTATCTGCTTCAAGCGGAACTGACTCACCGACATGGTTTTTTAGAGTGCCATAATAAAATATATCAGTGGTCAATTAATCTCCATTTCTCATGATTACAATTATACCTAAAAACACCATAGAAATGCTTTATTCATTCTTTTTTTCACCTGAGATAAGCCTCAAGAAATAAGTGTAACTAAAATGGTATCTAACACCAGTATCTAAAAATACCACAGAAAATATATGTAAAGGAAACACATTGTACCTCTAAAAAACTTGAAGTCCTTCAATTTATAGGCCTATGTGGTGTACAACTATCTTCTCCTCCTCTATCCCTCGGAGCATAAGATGGACCACCTAGTTGTAGCATCCCGAGTTTTTGTGAAATATTTTATTGGGATTAATTTTTATCATTTTGATATTTTGAGTTTCATGTTAAACTAAATATACTTTTTCATATTAAAGTACTATGTTTGATTTACATAAACTATAATCATTACTTATATTATATTTTTCTATACACAACACTGATATGGATTGTGTTACACTCAATGTTGTGTTTCTATAGAACATCACTTTATTGTAATTATTATTTAAACTAGATAGTTCTAACATTACCATTAAAATTATAAAAATGAAAATATATAAATTATTTTAAAATATTATTTATAAATGGTTTATATAAGTAAAAAATATTGATAATAAATTATTTAATATTCGAAATGTCATTATATATTTTATATTAGCATTTTCTCAAATGACCTTCTATACATGTCATTTTATGAGAAATAATAAAATTAATTTTATAAAAAACTATAAATATTATTTCATAAAATAAAATTAATTTTGTAATTTATAATTTTGAAATTATATTAAGTGAAATTTTTTTATATTTTTATGAGAAACTTCATTTTTTAGGAATAGTGTTAAATAATGTATTTTAGTGAAAAAACTGACTTTTCATTTAAATAAATATTAATATTAAATTTTATTTTAATTTTTGGATTAAAGTCAAAATAAATATATTAAATATATATTAAGAGAATTTAGGTTATTTTAAAAAATCATATATTAATATTTTTTATAAAAACTTATGTAACTTTTGAACTTTTTATCATTAAATACATGTTTTCTCATCAGGTCTGTGGGATTAGTATTAAACATAATCTCTCCACTATTGTGATTTGAATTTGGAATAATATTAAAACTTGGTTTTAATTAGTATGATATTTTTTTAATAAGAAAAACTTAATTTGTTTCTGAATATATTAGTTAAAGTGATAAAAATTAATCATAGTGATTAAGGTAAAATTAAGTTTAATTATGAACTAATCCTTAATTTTAAGATCCAATGTGACCTAGAAAACTATAAAAAAATTATACTCTTATTTATGATATATCACTTAATGGTTCTAATTTTATGAGTTAGGGGGACACTGTTGAATAAAAGTCCCCCATTTCATAATATATGTAACGAAAAAGAGGAAAAGTGAACCTTTCTCAACATCAATATTTATAAAACCCTAAGATATGTAAAAACCACATATTATAGGTTATACATATATTTTTTAAAATTATATGAGTTAATTTTAATAGAATTAATTATCAATAATTTATTTAGATAATTTAGTTTCATAAAATCTTTATGAAATGCTAATGTAGTGATTATATAGTTAATAATTTACTAAAACAAAAGATACTATAAATACTAACAAGTGATGTAAATTGGTTAAATTATTATCATTAATTAGTTTTTAGATGAAAATATCATTTCTAAGATATTTTGACTTAATTTATTTGGATTGGAATATTGGTCTGATATTTATTAAATTAAATTAAATAAAAAAGGCCAAAATAAACATTAATGTTATTTTACAAAAAATGATATTTCATTAAATGATTTAAAAATAATTAGAAACCTAAATTCTGATAAGTTATTTCTACGTATTATTAAATATATAATATGTTCCATTCATAGACTAGTTGATATTTTTAATTTACATATCGATCCACACATAGTGTAAATATTATTACAATGATCCTGGTAAAAGCATTTTTTTGTGTGTTACAAGAACTTATTTTAAAATTAATTTCCAACACATCTATTATTTTTATATTATAAATTAGATATAAAAATTATAAATCAGTTTGTATATATGTTTTATAATAAATTTTACTTTAATTTATCCTTAATGGTCAAATTACATACAATAGATTACTAGATACTTCAACAATAACCAAAATGATAAAATTAGGGAAACAGAAAAGTTAAGGAACTAAATTATAAAAATTTAATTATTTTTTTGTGGTTTATATTTTTTTCAAACATGATTCTACTGAAGTCCATTATTTTTCATTTTTTTGGCACATTATTCATAAGTACCCAACCTTAAACATTAAATAATATTGAATTATATGAATAATTTACATTGAGGATTTTTCAGGTTTATAGTTTTAGGGAATTAGGCAATCACTATTACATTACATCTCAAAAATTACAAGGTAGAAACATCTACTGTATTTCCATTTTCTTCATAAAATAAAAACTCGTGAAACAATTATCATGTCTAGTCCCATGTTTTAGGCATCATGACTTCTCCTTGATCCCATCCTTGAATCTATTCATCTTTAGGCCCTGTGAAAACATTTCAAAGCTTGGGATTAGCATAAAAAGCTCAGTAAGGGTTATAAAACAATGAAAGAAAACATTAGTTCTTCATTGAATACATAACATAACCACATTATCATTCCTCGTTAAATAATAAGATTTATGAATAACACATAGAAAACATAAATCATAAAGGTAACCTTTGGCATTCATATCATACTTACATTGTAGCTATCATATCTACATAGGGAGTTAAATTTGGAATACTCGTTACGGTATATTCCTTAAATCTCTTAGGAGAAACATTCGCGCTGACCTATGTAACATTACCCAATGCATTGGAGAGCTATCTCATTCTCACCCACCCGAGATTTATCACGAAACCACTCATATATGTAAACAATGCCCAAGAACCATAACATATTCATAACCCACAAAAAAACATAAAGGAAAGATAAAATTTCCATATTTCAATAAAAATATATCATTTACATATATTGACATAACAAATCCATTATGAAAATCATTTTCAATACCTAAAAATGTAAAATAGTATATGGTATTTATTTAACATTTAAAAACATTATGGCTAGTTAAGGAATCCATAGATCAAAAAATAGTTGTGGTGATGAAAAGGGTTGTTTTCACTACTTACGTTAAAAATAAAAATTCCTTTTTGTCATTTAGTAAAATGATTCATTGAAAATATTCCCTCTAAATGAAATGAAAAGTAAAAGGGGTTTATACACCGTATAAAAGAAAGTCATGTATAAAACAAAATATGCCTCAACGAAAGGAAATTGAGATGAACTCACTTACCTCATGTCTGAATTGACCCATTCATTATTTTAATCTTCTAAATAATAAACTAAAGATAATTTATACTTTATTAAGAACCATTTTAAAATTTATTATTCATTTTATATCACATGTTTCCATGTTATAAACATTATGTAATCCTTTAATTTAATAATAGTCGTCTTATCGATATTTGATACTTGACTCAATAATAAACTTCTTATATTTAGAAGATTTCTATGTGGTCAAAAGTTCAATATACCCATAATGATATTCATGATTTAGATATCATATATATCATATATATCTTGTATATATATGTATTTATAATAGTACATAACATTTGGAGGTAAGAAATGAAATGCCCCATTCATGGAGACGGTAAGCCGTACGTACGCATGAACACTACTTTCATTTCTATTTCTTATTATAATTGAATTAAAACATCATTATATATATTTATATTATAAATATAGTATAATATCATATATAATATCATTAACTCCATCCTTTATTTGTCCCACATATGGCATTAACGTGTCATATCACTTTGAGAGGACGGTAGCCTGCACTTCCTCAAATGAAATTATCGCATTTACCCATAATGGAAACAATAAAGGTATGGCATAAATGAAAAATACATAAAAATATAAACAATATAAATATAATATATATCATTGATAAATATATTTCCATCATAATGGCTACCATGAGAGGGAGTAGAAGATAATTGAATAATCATCGTTTCGTGAGGCGTTAGTTTGCCATCCACAGAAATAGTATGTTCTTTAACCATTAGATAGATGTGTGTTAAATTATAGTTCTGATAATTCTCATAAAAACATGATAGTATATTGAGGATAATGGTTTTGTTTTAAAATAAAAGAATAAAAATATTTTATGGGTTGGAAATGTAAAATAAAAGAAATGAATTTAAGAGAAACAATTACCTTTAATTCGGGTAAATCCCTTTGGTTTGAACCAAAAGGACGTCTTGAAGTGACTTATAGCTAATTTAAGGCTTCTAGGTATAATATATGGATATTTAGAGCTTATTTGGTTAGGTTTAGGAAGATCCAAGGGGTTTGAGAGTTGTGTGGAATGGGTTAAAGGCGAGTGATTTTTATAGAGGAGAGGAGGGGCTCGTTAGGAAAGTGTGAAAATATTATTTTATTATATATTGGTTTTTGGTTTCTAAAGGACCAAAACTTATTAATGTCAAATATAACATGACTTTTGGTATAAATAAAATCATCCAACAAGAATTGGATAGGTTTTGGATATTATTTTAATCTTTATAATATTATTTATTTAAATCAATTATTATTGAGGTAAACACTACATCATTATTGTTTCATAGATAATTTAATTTATATGATGTAGTAAAAATATAAAGAAAATACCATGATGTAGGAAATTGGTTTATCTTTAAAAATTATATTTATTGTTTAAGAGATAACTTATATAACCCCATGTAAAAATTAATTTAGTAAAAGATATTTGTTTATATCATTTTTGTCTTTACTTTAAATTAATTAATATAAAGTGACATTATCACTCTTAAGTGGCTCCATGGGGTCCCCAATAAACCCAAGGATACCCATTGTTGGACATGACTCATCCAATAAAGTTATGAAAATTGTTAAAGTAATTTTTTATTATTATGATATTCTTTTTATCTTGAATTACCCTATTGACCTTTAACCATGGTAAATAAAAGTCAAAAGTTATTATTCACCAAAAATTATTTTCATATTATTTAACTGCATTTTACTTACTAATAAGAACCATGTATATCGGATTTTTGAAATTCAATCCACAAAAGCGGTAAAATTTCATTTAAATGAAAAAGTCAGTTGTTAACACTACTTAGTGGTTTCATTATTCATTAAAAATTGAAGTTTTTTAGAAAACTACCAAAAATTAAGCCTAAGCTATATTTTATATTCTGATTTTAAAAATGATGTCCATTTTACCATATTCAAAACATATAAGTTGGATTAATTAATTTAAAACTAATTCCCATTGTCAAAACAAATAAGTGTGTTATTAAGAAATAATAACTATCAAAAGATTGACACTTGTTTATGTCCAATTTCAAAGTGATATTAATCTCAATGAACAACATTGTATTAAATGATAAAAATATAATCTAATTACACTTTAAAACCAATTAAAATGACAATTTAACATAATAATAAATTTGATTAAAAGGCAGTTTTGAATTAAAATACAGTATTTTTCAATATTAATCAAAATTTGAATTTTATCAGAAAAAACCGAAATTTTACCCAAAGAGAATTTTGATGTCCTAATTCTAAAGAAGAATTTTATTTTGTCAAATATAACATATAAAAGTGAAAGAAATTATATTTAAAGAGGGTTTTCCATCAAAAGGTGGTAAATCGACCTTTTAAAGTGTATTAGAGTATTTATGATAAAAAATAAATTAATTCACTTTTTAAGCCTCTATCTTTTTATAGGATAAATTTAAAAACATTTAAAAAACATGTATAATCATATTTTAGTTAGTTCTATTCATTCACGCCAATATAATGATGAAGAATTTACTACAATTTAAAATAATTTTATTATATTATTAGTGCATAATTAAGATTTCAAAGAAACCAGTTATAGCGTGTCAGGTAAGCCATCGAACATAGAAAACCCATTAAAGTAAAATTAAAATTTAATTTACAAAATATTAATTAAAATGAAAATATGTTATTTCTATATTTACCTAGGATGTTACATCCTTCTCCCCATTTGGAAATTATATCCTCATGATTTTATTCACTTATCAAATAAATGGGGGTATTTATCCCTCATAGAATTTTCAGATTCCCACGTCGCCTCTTCATCCATATGGTTTTTCCACAAAAAATTTACCTGGTGAATCCCCTTATTCTACAACACTCTCTTTCTATAGTCAAGAATCTAGACTGGTTGTTCCTCATAAGAGATATCCTCTTCCAACTGAACTACCTCTGATCTTAAAACATGAGATGGATCTGACATATACTTTCTCAATATTGAAACATGAGAAACATTGTGTTCCTAGGACAAACCTAGAGGTAAAGACAATATGTTTTCAACTTATTCAACTTTATCCAGGATTTTATAAAGTCCAATGATCATTGGACTAAACTTTCCCTTCTTAACAAAATGCATAACACTTTTCCATGAAGAAACATTGAAAAATACATGATCACTTACCTCAAAATAATGATCCTTCCTCCTATTATCTATATAACTTTTCTTCCATCTCTGAGCGATTCTCATGTGCTTCTGATTCAACTGAACCTTTTCTTCCATCTCTTCTACCAATTATGGTCCCATCATCTTCCTTTAACCTAATTCATCCCAAAAAGCTAGATTTTGACACTGCTTCCCATATAATTCCTTAAATGGAGCCATATGTATACTGGAATGAAAACTGTTATAATAGGAAAATTGAACCAAAGAAATATTTTCGTCAAAAATTCCCTTATAATCCAGTGAATAAGCTTGGAGCATATTCTCCAAGGTATGAATTGTTCGTTCTGATTTCTTATCTGATTGCGAATGAAAATCTGTACTAAAATTTAATTCAGTACATAACTATTTCTAAAGGCCTTTCCAAAAGATAGAAGTAACCCTGGGATCATGACCAGATATAATGGAGAGGGGAACACCATGCAACCTGACTATCTCTTTAACATACAACTGAGAAAGTTGATCTAGAGATAATGTTTCTCGAATAGGACAGAAATGAGCTAATTTAGTTAGCCGATCAACAATAACCCATATTGAATTATTATATTGAGATGTTTTCGGTAATCCCACAATGATGTCCATTGATATATTTTCTCATTTCCACTCTAGCACCGGTAAAGACTGAGGAATCCCTTTCAGCAATGGCCACTCTGCTTAAACCTACTAACAATTCAAACTGTTCACTGTAAAATAGAAATATTTCTTTTATTTCCATCCCACATGTAATACTCCTGAAGATCTTTATACATCTTAGTACTACCAGGATGAACTGAAAATGAAGAACTATGTGCTTCACATAATAAATCTTTCTTCAACTGTGAATCATAAGGCATACATAATATCTTTCCAAACCTAAAAATAGAATCATTATCAAAATTAAATTTAGGAAACTTACCCTTCTGAACCAACACTACCTTTTTCTACAACTCACTATCTTACTTATACACTTTCTTAATTCTGTTTGATAGAGATGATTTCACTGACACCTGAAACAAAACAAAATAATTTCCTGCACCAACAACTTCTATTCCAAAACTCATCAAATCAAAAACAAAAGGATCTCATTACAAACATATCATGGTTAATGAAGCATTACTTTTTCGACTCAAAGTATCGACCAGTTTATTTACTTTTCCCAAATTGTAAAGGATTGTCCAATCAGAATCCTTGAATAATTCCAACCATCTCTTCTATCCCATGTTCAATTCCTTCTGAGTGAATATATACTTCAAACTTTTGTGGTTAGTTTATATTTCACATTTTACTCCATACAAATGATTCCTCCAATTTTTTAGGCAAAAACAATAGCTGGTAATTCCAAATCATGTGTAGGGTAATTTAACAAATTAGGTTTCAACTAACGTGAAGCATAAGCTATTACATCATCATTCTTCATAAGGACACATCCATGTCCTTTCAACTAAGTATCATTGTAATTAAAAAACTCCCCATTTCTGGAAGGTAGTGCCAAAACTATAACATTCACCAATCTTTATTTTCAATTACTAAAAAAAAATCATTACATTATTTTTCCCAAATGAACTTAACACCTTTTTGAGTAAACTTTGATAGTGGACTAGAGAACCTTGCAAAATTCTCAAAAAACACCCATTGATAACCTTAAAAAAGGAAAACTATGGATCTCTATCATATTTGTGAGTCTTGGCCATTCTTCAAAAACTTATGTTTTAACAGGATCAATAGTTATACCATGTTTTGAAATAATGTGTCCAAGGAAAGAAATTTTCTATAAAAAACTCACACTTGTTGAATTTCCGAAATAGTTTCTTTTCTTTTAAGGTTTTCAGGACAACCCAAAAATGGATTTCCTGCTCCTATTTACTTTTATAATAAACCAAAATATCATCAATGAACAAAAACCCAAACTTATCCAAGAACACATGGAAAAATTATATTCATAAGATCCATGAATACAACAGGTTTATTGGTTAAACCAAAAGGCATAACTACAAATTCATAATGGCCATATCTAATATGAAAAGTGGTCTTTGGAATGTCTGCTTCCTTTACTTTCATCTGAATGTACCCCGTCCTCAAGTCATTCTTCGAAACATACTGGGCTCCCTGGATATGATCAAATAAATCAACGATATGAGGAAAAGGATACTTGTTCTTTACAGTGATGTTATTCAATGCTCTATAATAAATGAAAATCCACATTGAACCATATTTATTTTTAAGAAACAAGACAGGATCACCCCATGGTGATGTACTAAATCGAATGAAACCACTATCTAATAACTCCTCAAATTTCTTATTTAACTATAAAAGTTAAATTTGAGTCATTCAATAAGGGGGTTTTGAAATTGGATTAGCCTCAGGAACTAAGTAAACAATAAATTCAACTTCCTAGTCAGGTATAATACCAGGAAACTCATCATGAAAAACATCATGATACTCATTTACCTTTGGCACCTCATTAATCTGAATTGTTCCTTTATTTTCAACAATATGTGCAAGGTAACATTCATTTCCATATTTTACTAGTTTTTCAGCTTCCTGATATGTTATCAAAAGTAAGGGTTCATTCCTGTACACAAACAAAAAATCATTCTGAAACGAAACCTCTTTATCTCTGTAGTCAATCATAGCATGATAAATAGAAATCCAATCCATACCCAAAATAACATCAAATTCTACGAGAGGCAAAACAATAAGGTTTGTAGGTAGATTCTTTCCACACACAAGGACATGAATGTTCTTATAATTTCTTTTTGTTTCAAAATTTCCTCCAGGTCTTTTTACATTATATTCGGGATTCATATCTTGATATGTAATTCCCAATTGACTAGAAAAATTATCAGAAATGAACGAATGTGTAGACCCCGAATAAAAAAACACACTATCATAATCTGAAAAAACAAATAGTATACCTAAAACTACTTTATTTGATGGCCCAACATATACTGATGTAGTTGAAAAGGATTTCACCACCCCTTTCTGCATGTATTCTAGTTTCCTTCCCCCATTTTAGTTCATCGATGGACACTAATTTGCATTATGACCCATTTAATTTCACTTAAAACATTTTATTTATTGTAAAACAGATTTGGTCTTACCATTACCCTAATCTTTTTCAGTGAAATTACAAGCTTTATATCCCGTTTTACCACATCGTTAGCACTTACCAGAATTCACAATACATTCCCCAGTATGATTTTTACTACAATTTTTAAAAATTTTAAACTTATTTTTCTTACCATCAGATATTTTTGAAGAGTTTTTCACTTTCACATTCCGCCTTGACCTCTTATTTGGTTGTTTGTCAAAGAAAACCTAATCACCAGAAAACACCATTTCCACCTTCTCCACTAATCGAAAAAGTTTTACCTAACTTTTGAACTCACAATAATCTAAATCCCTTCGATACTTTGGAATTAATCATGAGTGAAAAAGGTTGATTTTAATATCAAGATCTCATATGAAATTTGGAGCATACCTATCCAGTTGAGTGAATTTTTCTTCATAAGTAGCCCATGATTCATCCTCCTACCTCAATTCCATGAATTGTCTTTCCATCCTATTATGAACCAACTTAGAAAATTATTTCTTAAGAAACATACCTTTTAATTTATCCAAATCGAGAGCATCAATCTCCTCACTATCCTTGATATTTTTCTCCATCTACCAACACTGATCAACTTCACCTTCAAAATTGTAAACAGTGAGACTAACCTTTTGATGTTTTGAACACTCCATGACATCGAAAATTTTTCTACAGTGCTTTAATCCACCCTTCAACTAGCACATGGTCATATGATCCTCTGAATGATGGGGGATGTTACCTCATGAAATGCTCCACTACTGACATGTTCCTCTATGGTTGATCTGGAAGATCTCGTGCAAGGATACCACCACCATTTACAGCCTAATTAAATTTTTCCATCACTACAACAAACTATTCGGTTCCGATTCCGACCATCTCAGTTTTTTGATTTGGACGGTTTCCTTCCTCCAGATGTCATCCCAACATAATAGTCGTGTTTCCTAAGCAGAAAACCATTTTGAACATAGAAATATCTTAGGTGAAGCAATATAGTAATTTGTAAATGCTATATCATATCAATATTTGCATAAAGTAATTTATGTATATTAATTTTACCATACCCTTACTCCAAAAGTTATCTAAACAAGAATATGATACATACTATAAGGACCCAGCCTTAAACATTAAATAATCATGAATTAAACAAATAATTCACATTGAGGATCTTTTCAGGATTATAGTTTTAGATAGTTAGCCCATAACTATTACATTACATCTCAAAAATTACAAGGAAGACACTTCTACTCAGTTTCAATTTTATTCATAAAATAAAAACTCTTGAAAAAAAGAGTCATGTCTAGTCCCATGTTTTATATAGCATGACTTTTCCTTGATCCCATCCCTGACCCTATTCATCATTAAGTCCTATGAAAACATTTCAAAACATGGGATGAGCATTAAAATCATAGTAAGGGTTATAAAACAAAGAAAGGAAACATTAGTTCATCATTGAAAACATAACATAAGATCATTAACATACCTCATGAAATCATATGATTTATGAATAACACTTAGAAAACATAAACAATAAAGGTAACATGTGGAATCAATATCATACTTACATTATAGCTATCACAACTACGTAGGGAGTTAAATTTGGAATACCCATCCCAGTATATTACCTAAATATCTTAGGATAAACATTCAAGTTTACCTCTGTCACATTACCCAATGCATTGGAGAGATATCTCAGGCTCACTCATGCTAGGCTTATCATGAAACCACACGTATATATAATCAATTCTCAAGAACAATAATATTTTCATAACACGTAAAACAAACATAAAGAAAAGATATCATTTCCACATTTCAATAAAAATATATCATTTAAATATATTGACATAACAAATCCATTATAAAAACCATTTTCAATACCAAAATATGTAAATGAGTATAAATTATTTATTTTCCTTTTAAAAACATTACATTTGGTTAAGGACGCCATAGATCAAATAATACTCGTGATGGCAGAAAGGGTTGTTGTTACTACTTACGTTAAAAAGAAATATTACATTTTGTAATTTTGTAAAACACATTATAGAAAAATATTCCCTTTAAATAAATGAAAAAGTCAAAGTTGATTATACACTATATAAAATAAATTCATGTATAAAACAAAATATGCCTCAATGAAAGGAGATTGAGACGAAGTCCCATACCTCATGTCCGACATCACCCCTTAGTTCTTTAATCTCATAAATAATAAAATAAAGGTAATATCTAATTGATGAAGAACCTTTTAAAAAATTTACTATTCCTTTTATATCACATATTACCTAGTTATAATCATTATGTAATCATTTAAGTTAATAACAGTCATTTTGTCGATATTTGATACTGAAGTCAAAAATGAACTTCTTATATTTACAAGTTGTCTATGTGGTCAAATGTTCATAATATACATAATGATATTCAGGATTTAGATAACATACATATCAGATATATCCAGTATATTTATTGATTTATAATAGTACATAACATTTAGAGGTATGAAATGAAATTCACCGTTAATGGAGACGGTAAGCCATACGTACGCATGAACGCTACTTTCATTTATATTTCATATTTTAATGGAATTAAAAAATAATGAAATATATTTATATTTTAATTCCATTATAATATAATATATAATATATTTGAATCCATCCTTTATATGCCCCATATATGGCATTACCGATTCATATCACTTTGGGGGGCGGTAGTCCGCACATCCAAAAATGAAATTATCGCGTTTACCTATAATGGAAACCATAAAGGTATGATATAAATAAAAAATTCAGATGCATAGAATCAATATAAATATAATATATATCATATTAAAATATAGCACCATCATAATGGTCACCATAAGAGGCGGTAGGAGATAATTGAACAATCATCGTTTCGTGTGGCGTTAGTTTGCGATCCACAGAAACAATATGTTATTTACCCATTAGATGGAGGTATGTAAAAGTTTAGTTCTAATACATATAATAAAAATATCCTAGTGTATTTAGGATATTATTTTTATTATAAAATAAAATAATAAAAATAGTTCAGTGGTTGTAGAAGTATAATAAAAGAAACAAATTTAAGAGAAACTGTTACCTTTAAATCGGGTACCTCCCATTGGTTTGAAACAAAAGGACTTCTAGAAGTTCCTTCCACCTATGTTAAGGATTTTAGGTGGAATAGAAGGATATTTAGAGAATAATTTGGCAGGTTTTTGATGAGAAAAAGGTCTTTAGAGGTTTGAGGAATGGGTTAGAGTTGAGGGCTTTTTATAAGGGAGTGGAGGGTCTCTTTAGGAAAGTGTGAAAATATTATTTTATTATATACTAATTTTCGGTTTCCGAAGGTCACAAATAATATTAAATTATAATATAATATGACTCATGGTCAAAATAAAATCATAAAATAATAATTGGAAAGGTTTTGGATATTATATTAATCGTATAATATTATTTATTTAAATCATATATTAATGAGGTAAACAATCTATCATTATTGTGTCATAAATAATTTTATTTATCTTATTTCTAAAAACTATAAAGAAATCACCATGATGTGGTAAATATTTTTGGATTTCCAAAGAGTATTTTTAGTCGATGAGATAACTTATATAACCCCATGTAAAAATTAATTTACTAAAATATATTTGTTTTTATCATTTTGTCTGTACTGAATTGTTTCCATATAAAGTGTCATTATCACTCTTATGTGGCTCCATGGGGTCCAACAATAAACCTAAGGATTCCCATGGTCGGCCATGACTCTTCCAATAAGTTTATTACAAGTGTTATGGTAGTTTTGAATTATTATGATATTCTTTTTACCACGAATTACGCTATTTACCTTAAACCGTTCTAAAAAAAGTCAAAATTTACTTTTCACAAAAAAAATTATTTTTGTATTATTGAAAAACATTTTACTAACAAATAACAACCATTTATATCATATTTTCTCAATTAAATCCACAAAATCCATAAAATTTCATTTAAATGAAAACGTCGGTTTTTAACTACTACTTAGTGGTTTCACTATTCATCAAAAATTGAAGTTTTTTAGAAAACTACCAAAAATTCAGCCTAAGATATATTTTATATACTAAATTATAAAATTATGTTTATTTTAACAAATTAAAAGAATATAATTTGTATTAATTAATTTAACATTAATTCTTCTTGTCCAAACAAAAAATGTGTTTTTAGAAATATTAACTATCAAAAGATTTACAATTGTTTATGTCCAATTTAAAAGTGATAGTAATCCCAATAGAAAAATGGATTAAATGTTAAAAATATAATCAAATTACACTCTAAAACCAATAAAAATAATAATCTAACCATATAAATAAATTAGAATAAAGGGCAGTTTTGAATTTAAATACATTATTTTTCACTATTCATCAAAAAATGAATTTTATCATAAAAAATCTAAAATTTTACCCAAAGTAAATTTTGATGTCCTGATTCTAAAGAAGAATTTTATATTTTCAAATAAAACATATAAAAGTGAACAAAACTATATTTAGATAGGGTTCTCCATCAAAAGGTGGTAAATCGTCCTTTTAAAGAATATTATAGTATTTATGCTTAAAATTAGATTAATTCACATTTTAAGCCTCTAAATTTTATTATATAAATGTAAAAACATTTAAAAAAAATGTATAATCAGATTTTAGTTAGCTCTATTCATTATCTATAATACAACAGCTAGGCGTTAACTACAATTTAAAATAATATTATTATATTATTAGTGTGCAGTGTATGATTTCAAAGAAACCTGTTGTTGCGTATCATGTACGCCATCGAATACAGTAACCCAATTAATGTAAAATTAAAATTTAATTCACAAAATATTAATTAAAATGAAAAATTATTTTTTATTTATTTACCTGGGATGTTATAGTAGTTAAGTAATACCTCCCATTATTGTATAACTTCTTATATTTACAGGAGTGCCACTCCTCCTCCACTATAAAATGACATCCACTCAAACCACTTATTCAAACCTCTAAAACTACATAGATTTGGCCAATATAAAACCCATTAAATTATAAAATTCAATAAATACCTCCTTGAAGACTCTATTTTAGAATAAATTCAAGCATTTAATCCCTTTGGTGCAAACCAAAAGGAGTTACCTAAAGAAGATGTATCCTTATTCCTCAAGCTCATTTCTTTTAGTTTCTTTATCCACTACCTCAATTAATATTATTAAATTAATAGATAATATACATAGTATCCTAAATGTTATGATATTATTTTTTGATAATGGTTTTACCCGTAAATACAAAAACATCCATATAATTGGAAATTAACAAACTATTCATGTATACGGTGTACTACCGCCACATGAAATGATGATTGTTTGTTTTTTAATTTACCAGCATTAATGGTTGGGAATTATGATGGAAAATTTGTTTATATATGACATATATATGTGTTAATAATTATTTATTTAAGCTTATATAATTATTTTACATCACATATATTTATAATTCTATTTTATGTAAATGCGGTAATTTAAATTGAGAAATTGTGGACTACCTCCTCCTCAGAGCAACATGATTCATTCACAAAGGACATGGAATGTATTAATTATGGGTTTTGAGAGAATATATTATATATAAGACCAAATAATTCTATATTAATTATACAATATAAATACATATATTTATTTTACTTCTTTTTTTAGATTCAATACTACACTAAAACTAAAGTAGTGTTCATGCGTACGTATGACCTACCATCTTACTGAATGGTGTTTTCTATTTAAAAAAATATATATTCTATATATTATTGTAATAAAAATCTGATAAATATAAAAAATATTTATATCATTGTTTAAATTCTGGAAATAATGATATTTTTATGAGGACTAAAGATATAATAAATTATGTCATATGCAAAAAATAAAGAGAATATTAGACAAAGTGAAGCTTTAACATAAAATTTTTAATAAGTGGGTAATATAAAGTAATAATAAACCCATATATGGTATTATATATAAGAATATGGTTCTGTAAAATATTTATAACAAACATTAATTTATTATACTGGAATCTTCTACGAGTATTACGAGATTCAAGATAAAAGTGAGAGAATTTCATCCCAATTTTTATTTTCATGAGCTTCGTGCCTTATTTACAACTCATTTATTTTGTTTTTTGTGTATAATACCCATGAATTATTTTTATTAATATAATAATTAAATTAATGGGTATTTACAAACCCATTTTATGATCTTCCTTTCATTCATTTAATATTTTAAAAGTTACCAAATCAGTAAAGTAATCTTGTCCCAATTTTCCTTCTATGAGACACATGCCATGTTTTCCACAGATATTCTTACATGACATGCATATCCTACCTTTAAAAAGTTAAATCTTGAATCTACTTATTTTCATAATATTTTAATATTCATTTAACATGATTATTCTCACTGTATTATGATTCAATGTTACCAAACTAGTAATTGTTTATAGATACAATATACACATTTATTGAAATTATTTATGATTATACTCCCAATGATAAAATATTAAGATTCATATATTGATAAATCTAATAATTTTTATTATATTATAGTCATTCATGTTATACCCATCTAATGGTACCATTTTACACTATTTGGAATATAATATTGTCTAGAAAGTGTTTTTAAGAAAGTCAAACATTTCCTCGATCTTTGGTCAGAAATCTGAGTTCCATAAAAACCATGTTTTATAATAAAGATTACAAAAATGTTCAACTATTCTCCTATGGTATTTATAATACAATTTACACATTTTTACCTTTTTAAACAAAATACTTTTTAAAAATTCATCTTCTAGTCATTTTTCAATTTATGAACTTTTCTAAATGTATTACATTTAAAAGAAATGTTCAGAAAGTACCAATTTACCCACAGTCATTCCATTGAAGTTTCCTTTAAATGTTATAAAAAATATTAATTTTAAATAAAAATTTTTCCAAATGTTTTGGAAACTATTTTTTAAATGATTTTTTTCATTGAAAACTATTCTAAAAAAATATTTTATCTTTAAAAAGTTTTTAAAAATTATTTTCAAAACATCCATTATACCTTTTCAAAATATTGATTTAAAATAAATGTATTTTAATGATTTTAAACCATTTTTTATAAGTTTTCAAAGTATTGTGAAAGTTTATGGTTAAAAAAAATAAATCCTCTTATATATATTTTCAAGGAAATTGGGTTTTAAATTGATTTGAAGTCTTTTTACTATGTTTTCATGTAATTCATAATCAACATTGATTTAAAAAGTTTTAACATTTTAAAGATTCATCTTAAAAGAAGAAATGATATTTTTATCATGAAATGTTTTCAAAATATCTTTCCAAGTTGTTTTCCATCAATGTTGACATTTTTTATGTCACTAATTCCTTTCAAGGAACTGATTTAATGGTTCCATTCATATTCTATCTTGAATCATTTATGTTTTGATGGAATTATTCTTATGATACTCATTTCACTTACAGGGGTACTTTATTTTGAAAAACTATTCTTTTCATGGGTTATTAAATGATGAAATAATTATTAAACCTATATATTTTCTATAGGTTATGATATGATGAAATATTTATGATATCCATTTCTGTTCATGGGTTATGATATATTGATTGATTATAATTGAGTGCTCATATATTATATGATGGGTAGGACAAATATATCCCTCAAATTAATTTCGTAATTCTAGATAACTCATGAGTATAAAAGTTATGTGAGAACATGATTACATGTTATCAATGTTATGCATGTACCTAGTCTCATGTGCAAAAGTTTTTGTGTGAACCTAATTACATGATAAAAATCTTATATGTGAACCTTATTATGTGTTTATAATGTCAATCATAAACCATATGACTTGTTCAAAATGTTTTGGATGGAACTATATTGATGTACACAAGTTTATGTGTGAACATGATTATATGTTAACAATGTTATCAATGACCCTAACAAGATGTTCAAAACATTATGTATAAACCTGGTTGTCTGTACATAAGTCTATTCAAGGGCCTAATTTCACTTCCATAACATAATGTGTGAACCTATTTCTACATATACATATAAATGATGGTGTACATTGATGTGTATGCCACAATTCCATGTCTTATTCATATGTTTTGATTTTATGGCATGTTCTACGAATTATCTCTTGAATCATGACTTAAGAACTACAAATCTTAAAGCCATGATTCATGTTTATGATCTTTGATATGTAGGGTATGATCCCCTAATGAAACAATCATGTCCTCATACCATTATTTTCATGTTATACTTGTGTATTTCTTTTATTTACCCTTAATGAGAATTCAATATCCCCACTTTTTATGTTTCCTTTCCCCTTATTATGAAGAAAGGTTTTTAATTATAATTAATAAGGGGATATATTTTTGGGAAAATGATTTGATCATACACTTAGTTAGAAGAATTTATTTTCCATATTTTCAAAGTCAATAAACTAATGTGTTATTTGGCCATCCATTTTTTGTAATGCATTAAGTATTCTACAAAAAATGATGTAATGTCTATATACGTTAAGACTGAGTTGTTATAGATGGTATCAAATAAAATTTTTAGTTAATATTTGGAAGTTAGGATGAGAAAAACATTGTGATAACCCTATGTATGTGTCTAAATATAAGTCTAATGAGAAGGAAAAGTATAGGAAAATATATCAGAATCCTAGTAAAGGATATAGTGAGTGGTTTTCATGAAATACATGACTTTCTAGATAATAGAAGTGGATGTGGATCTAGAACATGTCTACCTAGGAGTAATAACTCAAATAAGGTGTTTCGGGCCTAACTCAGTATATCTTGATACACAAAAATGGGCCTTTCGTTACAATTGGTTTGAAACTATTGAGCAATAATCTTAGGAAATTCACAAACTCTTCATGAACCATCATGAAGGATTTAAATAGAACATGGTTATGAATAAACTATGATAAACCTAAGGTGGTATAGATTAAGGAAGGTTTCATAATTTAGACATCTTATAAGTGGGTTTTCATTATTATGTGGTTCCTCACTATGATAAATGTTTCTTACACTATGTTGTATGGTATTTTTAAATGGAAAAAGACAAAATAAATTGAATTAACAGTGATTGGGATGCAAAATGAATTAATAGTACTCCTGATAATCATAATTATATGGGAGTAAGAAAAGAAAAAATCATTTCCATGATCAAAAAAAATTCTCAAAATATGAATAATACTGAGCATCTAAATTACCGAAAGAGGGAACAACATTTTGTTGATTCTTCATGAGTAAATTTACACCTTATTTTAGTGGGTCATCTTATCCAGTTGTTACTGAACAATGGACTAGTACCACTAAAATGATATTCTTCATTATAAAGTTTTCAGATAATGATAAATATTTCTAAAAGTTTATTTGTTATAAGGTGAAGCAAACCTATGGTGGAATCTAATCAAGAATATGAGGAAGAAAAATGAAACTTATTCCATGTATTTTGATGAGTTCAATAAGTTATTATTCAGAAATTAAATTCTTCGTGTTCTTTGAACGATGATAGAAAATAAGTTAAATGATTTGAATCAAAAGGATGATGAATCACTTGGTACCTACATGGCCAATTTCACAAGACATGCTAGGTATTCATTAGGTGTTAGCATCCAACATGAAGGTAAAGTCATTTTTTTAGTGTCATAAATACAAGTCTCCACTGGGAATTTCCCATAAGAGACATTAATAGTTATGATGATATTGTGCATTTTTCAATCAAAGAGGAAATGGTGGTTGGAGATACATATTATTTTTATTGTTTTAATGTGAAAATGAAGATTGAGTTCAATAAAAAATATAAAAACCATGGAAAGGTGAATTTTTTTTAAACTCCTACATTGAAAAATTGTGGCAAAGATCACTTATGAGAGTTATTGAAACGAATAAGAAGGTGTCTCAAGTATGGGAAGACTTTCCATTGAGAAAAATAATATATGAGTGATGTGAAAGGTAAATTCAATAAAATTAGTGGATATAAAGCTCAAAATAATGAACTAGCCACACCTCAGTGTTTCAAGTGCATGGTGTTTGGGTATTGTGATAATCAACTATCCAATCTAAGGGATAATATAGCTGATAAGACACCAAAACCCTATGAAGAAAAGTGAAAAAGGGAAAGATTATACAATCATAATGGATAAAGTAAATCATGATAATTAGGGAAAAACTCATATTTTTTCACCTTAGTTGGGAAGTTCATGTTTTATTTTATATGAATAATCCCTATAATAATATTACTGTTCATTCTTTATTGTAGTTTTATATGATTATATACCTTTACAAGGATTTTTTAATTATATAATGTCATTTAGTAATCTATCGATTCCTTGAATAACCCATGAATCTAATAAAAATGTTTTTGGTATAAGGTAAGAATATATATAAAGAAGAAATTATGAATTATATTTTGGAAGGGTTATATGGTTAATAATTTATGGAAATTTTTATCTAAACTTGGAATAATCTTTTTGATATTAAAGTATTATATAACCACATAAGGATTTATGCATATTGGATATCCTGACCAAACCACTTTGTGTTTATCATAACTGGAAACATATGGGATGACTTAGCCTGGATCTCATGATATGTTAGTACATCAGGAATGTAAAATTCTAGTTTATTTTGTAGGCAAAAAAATTAAGTGAAACTCTATTAAGGGACAACCAAACGGTGAGATTGTGCATATAAAAAGTAATAAAATCATATAAGTATATTTTCTTATGAATGTTATTGAACACTAAAAAAGGTTCTTGAAATGAAAAATGTTTTCCTAGTACATTCATTTATGATGAATAAAATGTCCGCTTAGATCATCGCGAAATTATGGTTTTGTAGTTGTTAAATATTTCCAAACTATGTTAGCTATCAACATCAATCAGATCATAATAGTTATATTTCTCTTCCATGTCCATTTCTTCACCGTCAACATATGTTCTCCTATGTTGATAACTAGTTATGAGTAACTTTGGATAACCATTATGGTTCCAACATTCTTTTTTGAAAATAATTTTTACTTTTTATTTTAAGATATAGGTTCTATTAATCGATAATAAAATTATTAAATAATTTACAACCCATACTAAATTATATATAAAAAATAATTTGGATGGAGGTATAATGTAGCACATTATTTTTTGTGAAATATTTTTTCGATGTAATTTAATATTTTTGATATTTCTCCTTTCACAAAACACTAAATATATATTTTTGTTAAATTAATATCATTGGTTTGTGTACACTACACAATAGACATATATTTGGTTTCTCTAAACGCAACACTTACTTGTCTTTCATTACAAGCAATACCGAGTTTATACAAAACATCATTTTATTATTATAATTATTTAAATGAGATGGTCAAAACCTATGCATTAAAATTTGAAATATAAATTGAAATAAATGATTTTAAAATATCATTTATAATGTAATTAAATAAGTTAAAAATATTGATATTAAAACATGTACTATTGGTAATCAATTTATATGTCTGAAAACACTATTTCTCAAAAGAATTATTTTTCATGTCATTCTAGGAAAACTAGTAAAATTAATTTTAGACACATTTTAAAATTTAATTTGATAAAATAAACATAATTTTTTAATTTATAATTTTTAAATTAACCTTGGGTAAATTTTTGTGAATTTTTAAAAGAAACTTCATTTTTTTATGAATAATGAATAATATTGAATTTTAGTTAAACACTATCTTCTCGTTTAAATAATAATAATTATTAAATTATATTTTAATTTTGTTTTAAACTAAAAATATATAAATTATACGTATATTAATCTATTATAGGTCATTGGAATATTTTTTAAGTTGAAATTGGTTAAAAAAAACTTATTTAATGTATTTAAATTAAAAACCCTCTTTCTCGCTATGTATGTAGAATAAACATTAAACTTAATCTAGACACTCATGTGATTTTAATTGGGAATGATGGACATAAAAAGTTATAATCAATATGATATGGATATTTTAATAATACCATATTAGTTTTTAACCAAATATATTAGTGAATGTTATTAAAATTAATCATAGTGAATATGATAAAATTAAGCTTCATAAGAGACTAAACATTATTCTTAAGGTCCAAAATGAGTTAAAAACTTGTCCAAAATCCCTTGGTTTCTTATATTTAAACTATTTACCTTAATGGCTTGAATTTTATGAATTATTGGGACACTATACAATAAAATTTCCCTATTTTATTTGTTAAGTAATCAAAATGACTATAAGGAAACTTTCCGCAAATTTTATATTTATAAATCCTTATGAAATGGAAGAAATAAAATATTTTAGATTATACATATAATTTGGAAAATTAAATGATTTATTTCAATCACAATGAATTATAAATATTTTTTTTGAGTTGATTAAGTTATTTGAAATGCTTAAGGAACACCAACGTAGGGATTTTTTAGTTAATAATTAACAAAAATAAATGATACTATAAATTTTAAAAATTAAGTAAATTGGTTTAGATATTACAATTAATTATTATTTTTGGATGAATATATCATGTTACATAGCTATTAAATTTATATATTGGGATTCCAGTTTAAATATTTATTATATTAAAATTATATAAATAATGTCAAAATTCTTATTAATTTTATTTTACAAAAAATTATATTCTAATAAATGAATTAAAATTAATGAAAATCCAAAATTATTTGATGTTATTTTTAAGTGTTAATAAATATAAAATATGTTCCATTAATATACCAATTAGTCTTTAATAATTAACATATTAGCCCATAGATGTTAAAAACAATGTTATCACGGTCCTAGTTAGTGCAATGTTTTTGGGTGTTCCATGTGCTTCTTTCAAAACTAATTTACAACACATAGGGTATTTTTAATTTATAAGTTATAAATCATAAATATAATTAAGTGGTTATATTTTTTTATAACAAATATTACTTTGATTTTTATTAATGGTAAAATTATATATGTTAGAATACTAGATACTTTAATACAAATCAAAATGATAAAATTTGGGAGATATATATGTTATGGAATAAAATTATAAAATTTACTTATTTTAATTTGATGTAGATTTATTTCAACCACGAATCACTTTTAATCTATTATTTGTTCATTTTAAGGAATAATAGTTAAGGGATAATTTCTATTATTATGTAACTTTTTTTATTTACAAGAGTACCACTCCTCCTCTGCTCCCATTTATTGATTCCTCTCCAACCACATTGGTTAATTAAAAATATACCTGATATAATTCCCATAATCCCTCTATTAATCCTTGATTTTTTTTTGTAGAAATAAAATATGTGAATCCCATTGGGGCAAACCAAAATGAGTTTCCCAAATAAGAGGTGACTTCCTTCATCAAGCTCCTTTCATATATTTTCATTAACCATAACCTAAATTCTTCTTATTATTTTCATACATAACAGAATTATTATCCTCAATATAATTATATGTTTTTATGATAATAATTTTACCTAAACTTACACACACTTCAATATAATGGGTAACGAATACACTGGTAATGTGTACTGTGAACTACCACTTCACGAAACAAGGATTATTCATTTTTTTAACCCTTTAATATTTGAGAATTGTGATGTAAATTCTATTTAAATATGATATATATTTAATACTTATTATGTATTTAATTTTATATAATTATTTTATATCACATATCTTTCTACTTTATACTTTTTGTAAATACAATAATTTTGTTTGAGGATGTGTGGACTACTACCTCCTCAAAGCAATGTGATTCATTCACACACTACCTGGAATGTATAATGGACGGGTCATGTGAATTTATAATATATATATTACTTAATAATTATACATTAATGATATTAATTATATACACACATATATTTATTTTACATTTTTAAAGTTTTAATATGATAATAAAATAGAAACATTGTTCATATGTACGTACGACAGACTGTCACCATGAATGGTGTATTAGATTTTAGACTTATATAGTATATATATTATTATAATAAACATTTAATTAATATACATCATATTTATATAATGTTTTAAATTCTATCAATAATTGTATAAGTATAAAGGCCAAATATATGAAAAAATAATGACATGTGAAAAATAAAGTGAATATTACCCAAAGCATAACCATAACATAGAATTGTTAGAAATTGGTAATATAAATTCATAATAAAATAATAAATGGTATTATATATAAGAATATTATTCATTAAAATATGTATAATAATATTACATTTATTATACATGATGCATTTCTGAGTACAATGGGATTCAAGACATAAGGTATAGTAATTTCATCACACTTTTTATTTTTGTGAGATTCATGCCTTATTCACCACTCATTTTCTTTGGGTGGTGTTTATACTACCCATGGACATATTCTATTAGTATAATAATTAAATTTATGGGTAATTATATATCTATTTTTTATCGTCCTTTCATTTTTTTGTTTTAAATTCTTTCAAATTGGTAAAGTAATTTTGTCTCGATTTACCTTCTTTGAGACACATGCCATGTTTTTCACAAATATTTTTCTATGAAGTGTATATACTTCCTTTGAAATATAATATAATGAATATAATTACGTTAATTATATTTTAATATTTATTTAATTTTATTATTTCTAATTTATTATGATTCAATATAACAAAACTTGTAACGGTTTATAGTTACAATCTCCTAGTTTACCATGATAGTTTAAGATTATGTTCCCATTGATGAAATATTTTGACAAATATCTCAAGAAATAACACTTTTTTTCATAACCTATAGTTATTCATATAATATCCATGTAATGGTACTATTTTTATACTCATTGACACATAAAATGTTCATGAAGTTGTTTTTTTAAGAAAGTCAGACTTTACCTATATCTTCAGTCAGAAATCCAAGTTCCATAAAATCCATGGTTTGTAAAATTGATTCCAATAATATTCTACTATTGCTTTAAGATATTTAAATGAAATTTTTACACATTTTTTAAATAAAAAATTATTTTCAAAAATACATATTCTAGATGTGTTTGGGTCGAGGAACTTTTCAATACTTTTTACCATTTAAAAGGAATGTTTGGCATGTAGATATTTTCCCACCATATTTCCCTTAAAAATCAAATTATAATATTATAATTTTATTTATTTTAAATAATTTTTTCCATAATTATCTATAAATTCATTTATTTAATGTATTTTTCAATGAAAAAGTTTTTCAGAAGGTTTTTTTCTATAAATAGTTTTTTAGATTATTTTCAAAATATAATTCATAAGTTCTTAAACAGATCTTTTCAAATAAATGAATTTGAATGATTTTGAAGCTTCATTTATTTTATTTAAAATTATTATGAAATATAATGTGTTTAAAATAATGGGATTATTTTATATGTTTTTAATTAAAATTATGTCCAAAATTTGTTCAAGTCTCTTATTAAAGATTTCAAGGAATTTTTACAAAAAAATTGCATTCAAATTGTTTTATGTTTTAAAGATAAATTTTAAAAGGAAAATATGGTATTTTCCTCAAGGAATTATTTCAAAATATCTTTTCAAGTTATTTTACACCTAAGATGAATTTTTTAGATGATACTCATTCGCTTTTATGAAATTATCCAAAGGTTACATTAATATTATTTCTTGAATGGTTTACATTTTGATGGAATGACACTTATGATACCTATTTCTCTTTTACAAGATACTTTATTTTCAAAGTTTTTTCTTTTCATAGGTTATCCTATTATGAAAGTATTATCTAAACTATCACTTTTCTATAGGTAATGATATGATGAACTTTGTATGATACCCATTTCAGTCTATAGGAAATGATATAATGATTTCTTATAATCTTTTGGAACATGTATTATGTGATGGTTGGGACCTATATCTCCCTCCAATGCAAGGGGTAATAATGGATGACGCATGAGTAAAAATATTATGTGTTAACTATATTACATGTTACAAATTTTCTTCATGGTCCGGGTTTCATGTCCATACTTTTATGCATGAACCAAACTGAGTGTTCACAATGTAATTACTGAACCTTATTATGTGTTCATAATGTCTTGTGTGAACCTAATTACATGTTCACAATGTTATGTATGGACCATGATTCATGTCCATAATTTTATGTGTAGACATGATTACATGTTCACGATTTCATGTATGAATATAATGACCTATTATTGACATACATTAACATTACATCACTTTTATTGAATACTTCACGAATTAAAAAAACATACACCCAAAGATTGTACTCGTCTAGTGCCTTTGGAAACATGGAAACATGAACACTCGTATATAAATGAGATGCATTATCTCCGACTAGGTTCTTCTTAAAAAAAACTCTTATTTGACACATCAAACATATAATGTATCTTCAAAACCTGGGGGAAAGAGACATAAAAATGGGTGAGATTAGATGCTCTATAAGAGTAAACAAGGGAGACATGAAATCATAAACAGAAGTATAAGATTACGATAATGTGATAAAACCATTTGAATATAGTAACTTACCTATTTATGGTCATAAAAATGAATCATGACATAAATCTTGACAGTTCATAACACATGGATCATAAGGAAATAAAGAACATATTCCATGAAATAATAACATAGGAATAAAACATGGAATTATGGAAAAAACATAAGAATACAATTTGATTTAAATAGTATAATAGGCATTACTTCCAATGCCATATTTCTAGTATTGGTTCACACCCAATACCATATTGGTAGTCATAGTTCACTCCCATTCCCTTTTTAATAGCATGAGTACACCTTTCATACCATCTTGGAAGACATAGTTCAGTCCCATGTTGATCTTAGATTTCATGTTTCACTCCAAAGACCATACTTGTCTATCTATTGATATATAAATCTTTACCAAATTTATTAGAGTGAGATATAGGTCCCACCCATATCATAAATAAATCATACATACATGTTCCACAAAATCATAAAAAATCATATCATAACACATGAAATAAAATGGTCATTATAAACATGTAATCATTACATAACCTATGGTAAATGATAGGTTTCGCAATCATTTAATTATAAAAATTACCAATGAAAAGAAGAAATATTCAAAATCATATAACATGTGGAAGAGAAATAGATGTCATACTCATCATTACACGAAAATATAAACCACTCATGAAATAATATTAATGAAACAATTGAATCATTTCTTAAGAGGGAATGAGTAACATCAAGGAATGTTATCTTATATGGAAAGTAACATTGACGGATATTTTGAAAACAATTTGATGGAGTAAATATCCTTTCTTCTTTGAAAAAAGATCTTTAGAATATAAAACACTTTCAATACCATTTTAATGAAAATGAACATGAAAAATTATAATGATGGATTTAAAAACATTTTGGAATCATTTTAATTTAAAAAAATAATATCTTGATAAAATTTTGAAAATACTTTTTATTTAAAACTTATAAAATAATGTTGAAAATATTTTGAAAACCATTATCTAATAAAAGATATAAAATAATCTTGATAACCATTTTGAAACCTATTTTCTTGAAAACTTATAAAAGGATCTAGAATTTTTTTAAAATCCATTTCATTCATAGACATATAATATAATCTTGAAAATATTTTGAAAACCATTTTATTTAAAAAATTATAAAATAATCTAGAAAAAATTTAAAAATAATTTTCCTTGAGAGCCTATAAAATGATCTTGAAAGGGGTTTGAAACCCATTTTCCATGAAAAATTATAAATAAAGATAAAAAATGATTAAAATAATTTAGAAAACATAAAAACTTTTTTTAAAAAAATTTAATTTAAAAATGGCTTTGAAAAAACATAAAAGAATCATTGATAGCCATAAAATATTTTTTAAAACCTTTTATTAATAAAATAGATTTCTTACTAAAGATATAAATACTGTAATATTTTATTAAAAAAATTCTTCATTATCTTAAGTACCAAAGAGTGTGAAAATGGAACTAATACATGGATAAATCGTGAATAAATAGAGGATAAGTAATCTAAAGAGTTTTCTTGTGAGATGGATCATAAGATTACATCAAATAAGAATAATCATTAACAATCATGAAAAGTTAAGATATTCCTTCAATAAACTCTTATCGTTTGGTAACTTTGGATAAAACTATCCATTTAAGGAACAAAATTACATGAAGCTTAAAATATCCTAAAAATAAGTTTATTCATGATATATAATGTAAAATGGAAGTATATAAACCTCAAAAAATAATTTTGGTGTATAAAAAAACATGAGTCTCAAAGATTGAAAATCAAGAAAAACTATTTTACTGATTTGATATATTTTGAAACATAAACACCATGAAATAAAGATAATAGAGTGGATATGTAAATATCCATAAATTAAAGTATAAGAATAATTGTATCCATCCCTGGTAATTATACACACTAAACAAAAGGAATGGGTATTGAAGAAATAATGTATCTCATGGTAATGGAAAGTGAGATGAAAACCCCTTACCTTGAGTCTGACTTATCTCGTGTATCATTATATTCCTTTTATTGAGGTATCTTTTTTTTTGTTTTCACAAAAGGGCCTCCTTGGAAGAAATTATTCCCAAAGGGATGAATTATATTGTAATAAAGTAATTTTGGGATGATATTATAGCATATTGTGGCTGAAACTAAGAGTTTTATATAGTTTAAATAAGTTGATAGAGAGGAGGCCTTTTATAATGGTGGAGTGGAGCTCTTGTAATATTTTGAATATGTAATTTGATACATGTTTTTCACATGTAAAGTCGATCCAATAATGGACCGAATTCAAACTAAGTGAGTATAGGGTCTAAATATTTCTATCCAATGGGTGTTTTAATAATATCTAATTAATTTTGGGTATTAAATTTATGGTTTATCATTAGTTAAGGTTAATTTTACGTTTGTATTGTAATTGACATTAATTAAATTCAGTAATATTGTTTGTAAAAAAACTAATGGTCCCTTATAAGATTGTATAAATTATGATGATTCTAAATATGGAATTTTTTTAGAAATTAATTTAAAATTAATCCCACAGTCGGGTCGACAATGCTGATTATTAAGTTAAAAACATTAAAAAGTTGTTATGTTTTTATACCAAATTCAAAAGTGAAATTGATCTCAATACCATAAATTTTTTCATATGATAAAAAACTTATTTTGTTAAACTTTGAATTCTATTTAAAATATAATTTACCCTTATAAATAAATTTGATGAAACATATGTTTTGAACTAAAATTCAGTATTTTTCACTATTCATTGCAAAAAATAAATATCCCAGGATAACACCAATAATTTACCATAACCTAAATATTATGTTTTTCTTTCAAATATTTAGTCTTTTTGGGAATATTAAATCTATAAAAGTTGTAAAAAGTGGATTTTAAGTGGGTTCTCTATTAAAAGGTTGTAAAAATTCCTTAATAAAAATACTAGGTTCTAAGCATAGAATTGTGTTTTTTCTTATATTATGTTTATAAAATCTATTGGATGAATAAAAAATTTACCTTATTGAATATATAACATATATATTACATTAATATCACTCACTAAATTTAATTAATATAATTTTTTAGGGAAACCATCATTGTGACCGTAAAAATAATAATATCAGTTTTCATATTCATTTTTAATTAATTGGTAACCTATGCATTAATATTATATTTTTTCAAATTATATATATTATTATATTAGATAATACTATTCATAACCATTAATTAAATGTCCATTTTAGGTAATATTAAATTATGTAATAACATTTTAATGAAACACTATAGTTCAGTAAAACTTAGTATTATGTGTTATGCAAGCAATCGAGGAAAGTCATTGTTGTGTGTAATGCAAGATAACCTTGTTTTTACATGTAGAGAAAGATAAAATTTATATTTCATGTAGTTCATGATTAACTTGGTTTTCTTTTTATCATAATCAAAACCAAGTTCATTAATATAAACAATTTTTAGTTTTGCGTGAAATGTAAAATATGAAAAAGGATAAATCAATTTGAAAAAAAAATCTTGGGGTGTTACATTATACCACCCTTAAAAAATTTTACCCTTGAAATTATTCTGTGTTATAAAAGTTTTAACACATGAATGTTCCATTAATAGAAACCCACATCATAAAATTGAATAATAAAAATTCCCTTATAATGGGAAAGTTGGAACCATTATGATTACACAAAGTAATATAAAAATAAGGTTCCACATAGAATAATTTAAGTGGGAAGTGAAAACATGGATATGAAATAAAAATATAAATATCATGTTCTGATGGAGTTTGATATAAGACTTGTTCAGGATAAATTTTACAATAAAAAATCCATAAATCTATGATTATTTAAGGGACCATTTGAATCATCGGAAATGATGGTACTAGGAAATAATTTTTGGATTACAGTTCAATTTTTCCAAAGTTGAATAATTTTCATGAAAATATATAATTTAACGATTTTAGGACAACATCACCCTATACACATTGTAGATCCACTACACATTTTTCTCTAAAAAAGATGTTGCCTTTTTCATTTTTTAAGTACTAACAAATCATGAGATCCATGATATACCATCCCATTTTTCATAAGTTATAATCAACAAAAAGAAGTTTGAACACCAAATCCATTATTAATAGATTCTTATATAGAGAGATAACTCTTTAATCTTACTAACTTCATAGAAATTTTAACTTATACATTATATAAATGGTTAACCTTATAACCGTTCTGAAATATCAAAATTAAAATCCTTAGAAATAAATTCAGGGAATTATCTTAACATTTACCCACAAGGTGCCCCTTTTTGTTAAACTAAAAACATGTGAATACCCTTATCCTAATTCCATTGAAACATGTTAATAACCATAATTACCATACATCATTTTGGAAAAAATGCATTCTTCCTTATTCCAATGATTGCTGGACAAATTCATTAAATCCAAGGAGTTGTAAATTTCATCTTTGATGAAATAGAACACTTTTTCAAAAATCAGATATAAGTAAGTTTGTATAATCCAATTTACTTATTCAAATATAAGATATCTTTTTCCAAACATTAGTAACATGATGTTAGGGATTAATTTATGGTTACCATCCCTTAATCAAAATATTTTCTTTCAATGAAATCATTTTTCTATTTCTTCTTCCCCATTTTAAATTTAATTTTCAATACTTAATAAAAACTTATAATGAAAATAATTAAATATTTCATGACTTATATAATGTAATATATGAATTATAAAACCTAAATACTTAATTCATTTATCATTATTCTTAAACCATTACTCGGGCTTCATCAACATATTCCATAATACCTCTTTCCAAGAATATGAAATATTAATCATGCCTTAAGGTTCCTCAATATCAATCTAATCATGATTTTTATGTTTTTTGACACTCCTTTCATCACAGAGTCTGAAGATTAGAAAAGGGGGATGAATTAGAACAAATTTATTCATCCTTTGAAGAAATCATCAAAAATCGGCAAAGGCATGAACAAGGCTTCAAATTCACAAGGGTCGCGCAAGTTCCATCACTGTCATGCAAGTATACTCTCGCGCCACCTAATGGTCGCACAAGTGAGTTGCGCAACCTAAAGGACAACTGCCTGGGGTCTTCTCCAGCCTAAAAGTAGACCCTGTGGGCCCCTCATATTGAGAAGGAAATTTTTCTGGAATTCACATACAGAGCTCTGAACGCCCAAGTCTCTTCTTTAGGTCTTCCGAACACTTCTAAGGTAATTCATTACCTAGAATGGAAGGTCTAAATAATAGGAGTAAGGTCTAGGTGTTAGAATTCACTAAAACATGCATGCCTAAGTGGTTTTTCCCTTAAGGGAAATGTACACACTTGAGCGCCGCCTTACTTCATCACCAGAACTTGTTTGCCATCTTCTGGAAAGCCTCTAGGGATGATTCTAAAGGCTTTGGTCAAGGATCGTCCAAATATTACTCTAAGGGCTGAAAATCGTGCAAGTACCCATATGCCGCATAGGTATACCTGCGCGCCCAGGACTTGCGTGCTGACACAGTACCTACGCACTAGCCAGGACTAGTGCGCCCCTACCTTTTTGGGTTCTGCCCATTTCACCCCTATTATGCCATTATACCTCTCTTATTTAAAATTCAGTCTTTAAGACACTCTTCAAAGCAATTTATGGCATGATTTCATGATTTGGATTCCTTATCTGAAAAGAACTCTGTTGAACATCACTCAAAATCTAGTAATTTACAAATCTTGATGTTAATAAAGATTGAGATTTCATTTTTTTCAACCTCATCCTTTAAGATGAGAGAACCCCTTAATTTGGGCCTCTTTTTCAGGAGTAAGACCAAGTCCAAATCCTCATTAACCTGGGCCACTTTTGCAGGAGTAAGGCCCAGTCCAAATCCTCATTAACCTGAGCCTTTTTTTCAGAAGTAATCCCCAGTCCAAATCCTTATTAACCTGGGCCTCTTTTTTAGAAGTCAACCCAGTCCAAATTCTCATTAATTTGGGCCTCTTCTTTAGGAGTATGTCACATGTCCCCTAATATGGGCATCCTCCTTAGGAGTAAGCCCCAGTCTTAAAGTCTCAAATATGGGCATCCTCCTCAAGAGTTAGCCCCAACCATAATTCCCTTAACATGGGAGTCCTTTTAAAGAGTAAGCCCCAGTCTCAAATATCAGCCTCCTCCTTTGGAGCAAGTCCCAAGTCCCTTAATTATCAAATCCCTTTAAACATGGGCCTCCTTTTAAGGAGTAAGCCCCAGTCTTAATTTCTTTTTTATTTGGGACTCCTTCTTAGGAATAAAACCCAATCATAATTCCCCTCCTAACTTGGGCATCTTCCTTAGGAGTAAGCCCCAAGATTTTAGAATCTAAATCTTTATAATGTACATATACCTTTATGGACCCTATTCCCGGATTTCTTCCCTGAATTAAATCTTAATCCTCCTCTATTTTGGGCAGTTAAACACACATAAGCCCCACATCATTTCTTAAGATTGCATATTTCATGGAAAAATTGTCTGGTTTTACCAATACCTCTTGTTTCCCACACCGAGCTTGAATCACGTGATCATAGAGTGTAAAAGTAATTATGACATATTTCTTTGAGACATCAATCATAAAAAATCATACTCCCTTATTCGAACTACGTGGGTTCTGATTCCTTTTACAAAACAAAGGATACGTAGGTAGCCCATAAGCGGGTATGATCCCAACTCTGAAATAATCCATGTCCTCCTGAATGAAAATAAACTTCAAGTTACCCACTGAGTGGATTTAAAACCACTATGGTCATTATAATGACCAAGATACTTTTATTTATTTTAAGGATACCATCAACTAAGAATCTCTAAAAAATAAAGATGATTCTTCATCGCTGAAGAAACTCGAAAACATATAAAAGATTCTCAGAATTTCTTACATATCAATCATTGATTGTCAGAATAAAGGAAAGCTCATTTTATACATGGTAATGTAATAAGGATTCATGAACATAACTTAAATCTATAAATAGAGTCTCGGAGTAGACAATAATTCCCCTCAAAATGGTGTGATGAGTCCGACCTCCAATCCTCTCGACCAATGCAAATTCTTAAGCCCCATCGGCCCACAACTAATGAGCACCTAACTTTGGAAAGTAGGTCCAAATGGATATGGAATCATTGGATGTTTCCGGTTCTATGAACAAACCCATTAGAAACCGATTGGAATTTTTGAACCTTCAATCAACGAGGTATTCCCCGATTCCAGTGAGGAAACAAAAAATGGTGAACCTGACGTGAATCCTTAACCATGTTAAAATGATATTTTACTTATTTGTTAGTCCCATAATTAAAACACAATGAGAGGGCCAAAAAAACAATCATTTATATATGTGCTCATACAAAAAGATGTAGTGGCTGGATTTATCTTGATTACATCTGTTATATCAAACCTGCACTCTTTTCCATGATCTTATGCATTTCCAAAATGGCTGCTCTCAAGTTCACACCCGTGAATACGTCTGATATGAAAACCTCTGCTGCGAATGCCACTACTGCTACTCCAGCTAGATCGTCATCCACTCTGAGGATGACATCACCTACTCAGCGACATCAATGTTGGGTATCAAACACGCTGATTAAAGAGTACCGTCAACACGGTACCATTCCAACTCTGGAGGCTGCTCGACAAGCCCTCTGAGTGAACAATTCACCCTGGTCATCCGGACAGCGATGACCAGTGATCAAGAAGAATGAGGTGCTAACTACCGTCTCCAACTGTTTTGTGTCATTATCCCTAGAACACGATCACCATTCACTCCCATATTCTGGGGAGGTGAATGAGAAAGTCTCTCAGGGACTTAATTCAAGGAAGCAGGACTCCTTCCGGGGGGCTCCCATCAACAATCGCCACCAGACACAGGGGGCAGTGCAACCTCAACATGATGAGGGTGTCGACTCTAGGCATTCGGCTTAGGTTCCTTGAACCTGAGAAGGCAAGACGAATCGCCAGAGTCGAAATCCAGTTAACAGTGAGCTGGTTCTCATCTTTGCCATTTTCAGAGAAGTCCACCAACCTAACATGGTGGCAAGCAATGAGAAGACACACACACCTGCCCATTTTAATTCTACTGTCCAGCAGAATCGTCTGGAAGCATCACGCCAATCCCGCCAGACAATTCTGGTGGAGTACTATAGGCAGGAACATACACCTGTTTATACATCATCACCTAGTCAACAGGCTCATCTAACTACATATGATGGAGCTCACCAACCAATTTCTATGAAGTAAAATCAGCAGGCACATGCACCTGCTAGTATTAATCAAGCCGACCAATAGTCTCGCTTTGTAGCACACGGAGAAGTCAGTCGGAAAACCCCAGCGACAAATAAGAGGCAGACTCAACTCTCTACCCCCACACTTGAGTACTGTCAGGATTCACTGATAGTAAAGGAGGACAAGAGCAGGCACATACACCTACTCCAAGCACAGAATGGACATATATCCCCGTTCCGGCAGCTAAAGTCACTAAGCAAATTCTATCAATGGTGAATGAGAAGAAGCAAATCCCTGCTCATATTCTGGATGCTTGCCAGGATATTATAACAGCTTCAGAGGAATCTCAGGAAAAGACACATAAATCTATCCCTACCAGTGGAGTGACACATCAACAGTTCACTCCAGGATGGACACACACATCTATTCCAGTCCAAGAGGGTGGTGGGTTATACTCCCCCATATCATACGGACAACCAAGTCAGGCACATACACCTAATTTGAGTATAGATCATTAGCCTAACCAGGACATTTCTCCTGATCAGGCACATAAACCTACTCAGAGCAGCCACTTTTGTCAACAAGTGGTTTCCAAGGCGAGTAAGAAGGCGGCTAAGAAAAAGACCAGCCCAGCATAGTCATGAAATCAAGAGCCAATCTGTAACAAATCCTTGCTCAATGCTGGAGTTCTTGAAGCCCTCAAATAGTTATCTGTTAGAAAGCCGGATTCTACTCCCTCATTTCCCAATAGTGGGAACATTAATTCAGATGGTCTTCAACAGAAACATCCTCATAACGGCTTTCTTCATGACAGTTCAATCGATCTTGATGTTTCAAATTCAGATGAGAGCTACAATAACCATCTGTGTAACCATAAGTCCAAGGAGCAAGAGGTCTCATCTTTTGTTGTAACCCACCATTGTGGTCCTCCCCATGATGATGAATTTCACTGCGAAATTCCTCTCCACAGTAGTAATTCACATTTCCTGGAAAATGCTCCAGTGGACAATCTAGTGCTGAGAAAGTCCTCTTATCTTTAGGCACTTGCAAATGTGAAACCAGTCATGTCTGATGTTTCATCGCTAGCAGGTGAAATAATTTCTCAATCGGAAGATAGCCAAGGGTGTAGGTTATTCTCCAAACCACCGCTAAGTCATGCATCTTCTTGTTTGATCAATGATTTCTCTACCAATCTTGTTTAATCGGTTGAAACAACAAGGAAGAACCAGCTCTAGTCATATCAGGTAGAAGAATCTTCTTTAAATGATAAAGAGGAAATGCTGAACATGAGAAAACAACTGGCGAAAGGTGAAGTACCAGTCATGTTTTGGCCTCTGGCTGACTCTCATTACGACATTCCAGAGATGATGACGGAAGATGGAATTACTGATATTCGTCTCAACATATGGAAAACTCTTTTTCAGCTAAAAAAGAAAGTATTATCTTATGATCAATATGAAAAGAAGTTAAGAAAATAGAAGGGTTACAATGTGAAATTTACTTGACATCTCTATCAGTGTCTTGATATCCGAAGGCTGAAACGTAGCAGAGAGCCCTTCAGCGTTCATGCCTTGGTGCACTAAGAAGAATGTGCCAATTAATTTCCAATTCCCCATCTAGTATTCATGTCATAAGATGGGGTGTTCATGGAGCACTATATTTCACTGTGCTCTCCAGTCTGCAAAGCTTGCCAAAAATGGTCTCATGCAATGTTATTGCCCATGGATGGCCACAGTCAATGGGTTTTGTTTGTAATCAAAAGCTTTCCCAAGAATAGGCTTCAACTAGATCCTCTCAAAATCAAGAATATAGAGAACATGTTGTGGAATTACTCCTGCATCAAGAAAACGAGAATATTGAACATGCCTCTCATAAGGAGAAAGCACATCATCATGTGACAGAAGTGTCAGAAACCATCCAATGGTCTTTTGAACCATGTGATAAAAGTGGATACAAGTTAATGCATTTAGCCCATTTTCGGACCATGGTCCGCAAGATCAGGAGAGATTTTAAGAAGGTATGAGACATAGCATGTCAAGAGCCACCCCGGATTTCTAGACTAGGGACTCTTTTAAACCAACCCTCAGAACCAACAACTTGGATTTGAGGAGTTGTGTGGGAACAGCAGAAAAAGCCCCAGTCCACCGGGCTGGTGACTTTTTCAAATCATCAATCCCCTCATCAAAGAAATTTGGTCATTTCTCGATTGGGGAAGAAGCCTCAAGAGGAAAGAAGAGCCAAATTATTAGGAGACTCTCTCCAAATTATGGTTTTCCAAGATGTTTCTGAGGGATCAAATCAATGAAAGGTAATGTCTCATCAGAGACATGGATGAAGACAATATCACAGAAATGCTGATAGAAGGGATGAAATTCATTATGCATCAATTAATGTCATCAATGTCGTTGTTGCTGATCCACCAGATGAGGCTCATTCAAAGGGATCAGATGAAGAGATTCTAGATCAAGAAATTGTACATACAGACACAAATGAAGAAGGTGTGCATACACGAAATCAATGCATTGCCCAAAATCTGGGTTTTCCTTCAAATAACCCACTTCCCCTCTCCGAAAGGGATCAAACAAGGGGAAGGGAAAGAATCAGGTTACATTTCCTTCCTATGGAGAAGGCCAATCACCCCCACTCGAGCAAAGATTTGAGCAATAGGAGGAGGAGGTGAAGGAATTGAGGAGGTTGAATGCCAAACTACTTCAGGGTAGTCTTCCTCCTAAACATGCTGGAGTCAGTCAGCCAAGGGAGTTTGTTTCAGCTACTGAGATGGATCAAGAATATCCTCCTTTATCAGTACACCCTCATAGGTTTAATCCTATGGGTAAAATGCAACAACTATTTACAGTGCTACCATCAGTTGCAGTACCAGCTGCCATACCTGTTCAAACTCCAATCGTTACACCTTCCCAAGTACAAGTTCAATTGGATGTATCTCAAAAGTTAATAAATACCACTAAGTCATTAACAGCTTATTTATAGAATATGGAAGGAAAGATTGTGCAGGTTCAACCAGAAAAGAAAGCTTACCCTGAATGGGTAGATTCAATCTCTCCCCCCATCATGTTTTGGGAACCCTGTATTCCCTATTTTCAATGGATCATGCGACCATGAACAACATTTGATGCATTACGTGTCTTCTTGCGATCCTATGATGGGAACTCTTGAGTAGTAAGAACCAGTAAAACTTAGATGCTTCGTGCGAACCTTGCATGGACCAGCTTTTGTATGGTATACAAGTTTGCAATCTCGGTCAATTACAGGGTGGGAAGATCTTCACCAAAAAATCCTTATTCAGTTCAGCTCAACTTTTCCAAATACAACAGTTTTCAATCCTACAAACTGTAAGCAGATGGAGAATGAAAGAGTCATTGATTTCATTACTAATAGGAAGGGATTAACATATTCCCTGAGTTTAGCACTCCCTCAAGAGGAACTGTTTCTAATCTGTGTGGAAAATATGCATGAAGAATTATGCAGACCAATGATCCCTGTGAAATACACAAGGGGGTTTCAAGACCTTACCTCAATTGCTAAACAGATTGAATATTCTCTTATATAGACTAAGGCTAAATCTCATGTAATTCCATCAGTTCTAGGAAGGTGAATGGGTAAAGAAAAAACTGCTACAGTTATGCTTAAACAAGAACCCATACCTGCTTCTACCTCAAAACCTTCATCTTCTCGAAGGGCTCCACCTCCTGAGCGTCAAAAACAATGGATGTTTCATCAAGAAGATAGAATAGATCGAAGATGGAAACAGTTTGATGATTTGAAGAGTAAAGTTTATTCTTTCCTAAATGAACAAGTTTCAGGTTACTTCATTTCAGCTCTGGAGAATAATTTGGTTCACCTGCCAAGGCCCAAGAATCCAAACAAGGAAGGAGATGAAGACCATCCCAATTATTGCCCATTTCATCAAATGATGGGACATCCCATCCAAGAGTGTTTTGTCTTCAAATACCTCCTATAAAATATGGTTGACTCGGGACAAGTCAAACTGAAAGGATCTTCAGCCCATGTAGCATGTGTTACTGCTACAGTTCTAGAGGAGAAAGGCGAGTGGTAGGAAATAAAAAGAAAAAATGCACAAAAATTTGATGATTGGATGGTCAGAAAGATGATCAACCGACCTCATGCTATTTTGCGAACACAATTGAAGAAACCAATTGTGACTTCTTCCATGAATGCCACAACGAAATCGTCTTCAGAGGGAAAATCCTCAAAAGGGAGGCATAATTCTACAATGGAGGAACAATCAGAAGAAGATGAGAATGTGTCAAAGCCTAAGTTGTCTTTGACTCTAGAAAATTTTAGGCCATCTAATTCGAAGCAACAGGCACCGTCCCACAAAACAGCACAGCCTAAATAAGCTAATCAGGCAGAGTCTTCATCAGATGAAGAGTTGATTTTCCGTTCTGTTAATATGATCCAATTAACAGATCCATATGCCAGTCACAGTTTCGATTTTGATGATCCTGAATTCCCTGTATCAAATAGAGGTATCAGAGGAAGTTCTAGAGGCCCAGGATACAGGGGAAGACATGGATCTTTCAGAATCCACTATTCCAATTCTACCCCTGCCAGAACTGTGTATGCAGCAGAAACTCGTGGTAGAGCCCTTCAGCGAGCATAACAAGAACAAGAATGTTCTTCTACCAATAGAAAATTCAGTCCTGGCACAGTTATTTTGGCATAAAAGTTGATGGTTCCATATTCTTCCTCTCGGAATGTAAATGCATCTAATCAGTCTAATCTTCAAAAACCAAGAATATTAGCAACTCCTACCCAAATACAAGATGCATCAACTTCCAAAACATATACTTCCAAGGCACCTGATAAACCACATATTCTTGTTGGTAAACTCAGACCTCTGGATCAAAATAATGATGTATTGAAACACTTGGCCCATGTACTAGCCATTTTATCAATTCTGGATGTTTTGAATCTGTCAAAAGATCTACGGGAGGCACTCATCCAGGCTTTGTCAAGTCCTCAGGATTTTGAAACTGAAATTGCTGCAAATGAAGTCTATCACATAGAGAATAATCCTGCATAATTCCATGAAATAATATCATTTACTGATAAAGATGAAGAAGATGTTTTGCATGGGCATATTAGACCTTGGTACTTATCTAGCAGGGTCAATGGCATAGACATCCAAAGAGCCTTCATTGACAATGGTTCAGGAGTCAACCTCATTCTCATTCGTACACTTCGTCGATTGGGCCTCAAAGAATCTGATTTATCTCCATCTACCATGATGTTACAAGGATATGACAAAAATGAACAAGAAACATTGGGTAAAGTTACACTCAGAACTCAGTTTGGAGATCTTGTATCCAATTCAGATTTCATGGTTGTTCATCAAGAATCAGCGTTCAACATCTTTCTTGGAAGACCCTGGCTACATCAACATGCGGTTATCACTTCATCATACCATCAATGTCTCAAATATTGTTTTTATGGTCAATTTGGGACATTATATGGTGATAAGGCCTCGTTCAAGTCATGTGAGTCTCAATACATTGAGGCAGAATTTTATCACATGAAGGAAAAGGAGAAATCCACAATAAAGGAGATTACCAAATTTAACGCTCCATATGGTTTGGAGACGATTCCAGTAAATCCATTTGTGCATATGAGTATAGATTATGTGTTTCTTGTCAGTCAAATTGATATGATAGGCCCAAATCAAAATTCTCTTATGGAATGATCCATAATGTCAATTACGGTAATCGAGCCAGACAACATGGGAGAAATTGGTAACCCACCATGCAATGATGAAAGCAGAAATGGTGACGTCTTCATTTCATATACTGAAATACAACAAGTCTATACTTAGCCAATCAGGCTAGAAGAAGTTATAGAAAAATCAGAGGTGAACAATGATGTCGATTCTCAATCCATCATCTCCCCTTTATTACCCAAAGAAGACCCTTTATCATCAATCTGGTTGGAAATGGAAGCTTCTTCTTCAAGATGTGAAAATTTTGACATCTCTTATGATCATGAAAATTCTGCTTCATCAACTACTATGCAAGTAGAAATGGAAGAAATAACACATGTTGAAGAAGAATAGGATGATCTCAGAGATTCTCCTCCAGCATTTGAAGAGGGTATCTCTACCATCGTAGATGAACTCAGAGAAATAATTTTGGGTACAAAAGAAGATCCACGCCTCACTTTAATCAGTGCACCCATGACTCTTGAAGAACAAGAGATTTATATTTTTTTTAAAGAAAAATTGAGACATATTTTCTTGGAACTGTACAGAAATTCCCGGGATTGATCCTAATGTTGCTACTCATCATTTGGGTTTACCAGAAGAACATCAAGGATTTTAGCAAGCTGCGAGAACACACCCATCTTATGCTTCTAAAATTGAAGTTGAAGTGGATAAGATTATCAAATCTCACTTCATCAGAGAAGTTCAATATCCCATGTGGTTGGCTAATCTTGTCCCAGTAAAGAAAATGAATTGAAAAATTTGAGTTTGCATCGGTTTCAGAGATCTTCATTGGCATTGTCTAACAGATGATTTCCCAGTTCCGATTACAGAAATTTTAATTGATGCAATAGCTGGCTATGAAGCACTCTCCTTCATGGATGGATATTCCGGATATAATCAGATCCAAATGGCCCTAGAAGACGAGGAAACCACAGCCTTCAGAGCCCCTCAGGGTTTGTTTTGCTACCGGGTAATGCCCTTTGGCCTAAAGAATGCAGGTGCAACATATCAGCATGCCATGAATCGTATCTTCAAAGCCTTTTTAGGGAAGTTTGTTGAATGCTACGTAGACAATTTGGTGGTTAAATCCAAACAAAATTCTAATCCCTTGGATGATTTGGAAGTCATATTCCACATGCTTTGACAACATAATTTGAAGATGAACCCCTTAAAATGTGCTTTTGGGGTAACCTCAGGAAAATTTCTCAGCTTTGTTGTACGACATTATTGTATTGAAGTCGACCCTGAGAAGACAAAGTCAATCCTTGGTATTTCACCTCCTCTAAATTTGAAATAATTAAGAGGACTTCAAGGAAACTTAGCCTATATTTGGTGTTTCATCGCCAATTTGGCTGGAAAAAATTTACCCTTCACCAAATTGATGAAGAAGGGAGTCACTTACTAGTGGGCTGAATAATGTAAAGAAGCATTCGATATTCTCAAGAAATACCTCTTGAGTCTGCCGGTACTCATGCCACCTGTTAAAGGAAGACCACTTATCCTTTACGTCACAGCTTTAGAGTGATCATTGGGTGACTTTATTTCTTATAAAAATGATGCTGGGAATGAAGACAACCTCTATTACCTCAATCGAACTATGCTTGAAGCATCAACCAGGTATTCATGTATTGAGAAGTGATGCCTGTCATTAATATTTGCAGTGCAGATGTGGAGACACTACCTACAACATCATGAGGTCCAATTGGTATCTCTCAATAACCTGCTCAAATTCATCCTTAGTCATCCAATGATTACAGGACATCTGGTAAGGTGGGCAGTTATTTTATAGCAATTCGACATTCAGTATGTGTCCCAAAAGGCAATAAAGGGACAAGCACTGGCTGATTTCCTAGCTGAACACCCTTCCCTAGAAGACACATCTTCAGATATTGAACTCCATGATGAGGAAGTCTTCTATATTCAAGAAAGTTGTCAGGCATGGGAAATGTATTTTGATGGTGCTTCCATAAGTCCAACAGGGAGGAAAATGGATAATCATAAATTCAACAATGTTGTCTTAGGAATTGTGCTAATTTCTATAGAAAAGGAAGTGTTACCTTATTCCTACATATTGTGGGATGGTGGGACCAAAAATGAATCAGAATACCAAGCTCTCATTGCAGGATTTAAATTGGCGCTTCATGCACAGGTAGATCACTTAAAGGTGAAAGGTGATTCATACCTGGTAATCAAACAAATCAATGGGGATTATGCCATCAGAAAAGAAGAACTAATACCTTTGTATGATTAAGTCCGAGAGTTAATGGCCAAATTCCCTTTGGAACCGACATTTTCTTATGTCCTGCGATCACAAAATTCTCAAGATGATGTACTGGCTAATATAGCCATAGCTCTGGCAGATCCGAATCGGGACAAGACAACCATCAGTATTGCCCACCGTCATGCAATTTCACCTTATGTTCAAATCAGAACAGAAGATATTAATGAAATTAGTCCCATTCCTGAACCATATGGTCATACTACAGGATGTATGTCACCTATCAGGGAATACCTTCAAAATGGAACACTTCCACCTGATAGAGCCGGGAAAGAACAAATTCGGAGATGTGTGGTCAATTATAATCTTTATGATAGCCCATATCACCAAGTGGAAATTCTCTACAAATGTGGTTTTGATGGAGTTCTCTTCAGATGAATTGATGGTGAAGAGACAATGGCTGTCATGAAAGAAGTGCATGCAAGAATCTGTGGTGCCACAAGTTTGGACATAGACTGTCTGATCCGATTCAAAGGCTTGGATACTTTTGGCCTTCAATGATACAAGATTGTGTTGATTTCACAAAGAAGTGTCATTCATTCCAAGTACATGAGAACTTCATTAATCAAACTCTAGAGTTTCTTCATACAGCTAAATACTCGTGAATATTTTCTACATGGGGAATGGATGTGGTGGGACCTTACCCTTCAGCTACGGCCAAGCAGTTTAAATATATTCTTACTGCTACTAATTTCTATTCCTAATGGGCAGAGTCAACAACTCTCAAGGAAGTCAGTTCTAAATTCATTGTTAGCTTCATCAAGTCTAACTTCATTACCATATTTGGTGTCCCTCATACCATATTGACGGACAATGGAATCAAATTATGCTCATCCGAGGTGAAGAAATTGTATCAAGAATACAATATCAAATCCAACAATTCATCTCGGTATCATGCAGCGGCCAATGGCTAGATAGAATCCATCAATAAGACTGTCAAATATACTTCAAAAGGTGGTGGATAAAGATAAGAAATCATGGACTAATAAACTCTTCCATGCTTTATGGTCTTATCAAACTACCACCTGAACTGCAACACAGTCAACTCCATATTCATTGGTATATGTAATTGAAGCAGTATTGCCCATTGAAGTTCAATTAACATCGCTCAGATTAGCCATTTGTGATTAGTCATCTATAGATGAACAATCTCAAAAGCCATTGAATGAATTGGAATGGTTATATGAGAAACTATTGTGTACTTTTCACCACTTGGAAGTCTATCAGAATCGAATAGCACGAGTTTTTAACAAAAAAGTTTGTCTTCGTTCATTCACACAAGGATAATTGGTATTGGTTCTCAGAACTCCAATGATACTAGGAAATAAACCTCCCAAGCATGAGACAAAAATGGGAAGGACCTTACTCAATATATAGGGTCTACTCCAATAGAGCTTGTTCTTTAATCTCAATGGATGGAGAACTCATCCCTACTCCAAACAATGCCCGATTTTTTAAGAAGTATTTTGTATAATCACAAAATATATCATCATTGGTCTGGTATGACCTTAAACATCACCATCGTCCAGCAAGACATTAAACTGCATCATCCAGGGTCCATACATATGACCTTAAACTATTTGTATTAATTTTGTCCCACACGACATCAAACTGTGAAAAATATTCCCTAATTTTCCTCACTACATGACATTAAAATGCACAGTCCCCCTTCCGTCTAGCCTAACGTTAAAATGCACCATCCACGGTCTATGCATATGACCCTAAAATATTTGCACAGTCCCCTTTCCGTCCAACATGACTTTAAACTGCACCATCCACGGTCCATGGATATGACCCTAAACTACTTGCAAGACCCTTACGTCCAGCAAGACGTTAAACTGCATCATCCATGGTCCATACATATGACCTTAAACTATTCACACTTTCGTCCAACATGACGCTAAATTGTATCTTCCCTTTTTCGTCCTACATGACGTTAAACTATGAAAAAGTCCCTAATACGTCCAACATGACGTTAAATTTTGAACTATTTTGTCCTTACTGCATGACATTAAACTGCACAATCCTCTTTTTGTCCAACATGACATTAAATTGTGTTGTCCCCATCGTCCTAACTACGTGACGCTAAACTGTAAAGAAAGTTATTTGATATGTCCTACATTACATTAAACTGTACTTTGTCCCTACTACATGACACTAAACTGAGCAACACTTATAGTCCTAACTGGAAGACTTTAAACTGCATAGTCCATTTATATTTCCTACATAACATTAAACTGTGCATCGATAGGGTTGTTGCTACCTCTTGTTTCTCGCACTGTGTATGACTCACGTGAGCTAAGAGATCACTTCAACCATAACACTCTCTCTGGGCTACTAACATTTTGTAAGTCTCAACACCATCATTTTTTAGGTCGTTGTCCATAAGAACAACTTGATCATTAATTCATTCATTATTTGAACTATACGGACTTTGATCCTTGTCTTCTAGGATGGGTACGTAGGAAACCTCCCAAGGTTCAAGCCCAAAGTCAATCTCTTCACATCGGTTCACCTCCATCTCAAATGATGTTGAATCGTGAAATCGCCCCTATAATCAATATCTTTACATTAGTTCACATTCTTCTTTGCTATACGACGTTAAACTATACAGCACTGTTTTTGCAGTATGACAATAAACTACAAATATTCATTGATACCCTCACCTGAGACGGAACCATTATTTACATTGATTTTTCAATCATGTTTCATTTCAAAGACTACGTGCATACCTAGCAATGCCCAAACCTTTTGGGTTAAACCATCATTACACTAATGACCCTTTTCACCCTTCACATGTACGAACCAAATTTGTATAGAGGGTATTTCCAGAACTACATGGGATTGATACCCATCCTTATGGGATACGTAGGAACATTCGAGTGTCCCTAGAATCTATCCCCAAGCCTTTTGGGCCTAACCCCAAATTCCACTTTCAGTCCCCTGGATGAAAAGTCCCCACGAAAACACGCACTGTGAATTTCTTATAATGGTCCAAGCATTATGTCCCTAAACTAAGATATCTAATCCTTTTGTCCCACACGATGTTAAACTGTACTTCAAGAACTACGTATGGCTTGATTCCCATCCTTATGGGATACATAGTGAAGTCCAACATTTCCATTCAGGACCCAACCACAACATGATTATGGTTAGCATTGATCTTTGTATCTCTGTATACATTAGATAATACCCATCTTTATGTGTCATAATCCTAACCTTAAATATTTTCAGATCTTCATAACCATTTTTCTTGACTTTTAGTTACAATAATGTCAAATTTTTGAGAGTTCTTTTACATTACTATGCAGTACGTGCCCTTAGGCGGCCTTGCATAAATAGTCTCCATAATAGATTTTTCAGCCAAAAGATACTATTATTTGACTATGAAGCCAATGCCCTTAGATGTCCCTGTATAATTCAACCCCCTAACAGGTTTTTTGGATACTGTTAACTTCTTTCATAGAATGAAATCCTCTTTTTCCTTATTGGTCTTAAATGACAGTATGCAGGGATCTACAAAAAATAGCCATCTTTAACATATTTTTCCCATATCCTTTTTCATGATCTGAAAGTATTCAAGTATATGGTTCATACTATCCTTCCCTACATTTGGGTCAGACCTTCGTAGGAGAGATATCCATCCTGTTCTTTGATAATATTTTTTTGGAAATATCTTCTCCATATTCAGGTTCTTCTTTCCATACAGAAAACTCTATAATTTGGAAAATTTGAATCTTCATAAACCTTAACTAGCTTTTTAGCACTAGGAATGTAAATTTCCGAGAGTTCTTTTTCCTGACTATACAACACGTCACCTTAGGCGGCCTTGCATAAGTTGTCTACAAAACAGACTTGTTAGCCGAAAGATACTATTTATTTGACTATTCAGCCAATTCCCTTAGGTGGCCCTGCATAATTCAACCCCCTAACAGGTTTGTTAAATAATGGTAACTACATTCTTGGAAAGTACTTCTTATAATGGCTTTTAGCTCTTTTTCATATCATTCCTCAGATCAAAATTTTCTTAAGTTATAGGTTACATATTTTCCCTCATACATGAGTATGGTAATATGTTTTCATATAAATTGTCAAAGAGTTGAGTCAATTTTAATTCATTCGGTCAAATATATTTCGACCATAAAAATTAGACTCTTTATGCCCAATGTGCATGACATTAAACTTCCCACAAAAGGCAAATGAATTTTTAGTAAAAGTCAAGTTCCAGATCACTAAACATACATTTTGTATGATTTATGTAATATTGAGCAATTAAAAGATTCAAAGTTTATAGGGTTATTTATAAAAATCCTAGAAAAAATAAAACTATGCTTACTAGGCCCATTGGCTTAGGTATACTTAACGGTGATAGAAAAAGAGAATGCAGGTATAAATGATTGAAGATGACAGTGTTTTTCATTGATGCACAAGAGTTAGAAGGATAGCCACAGATTGGAGTCTCTTCCCTTTTCAGGATTTACAAGAGTCTTTCAACATAACTCTTCATTTGATTTACAGAATCCCGAGATTCATCAGCAACCACCTGGAATTCATTCATTCAACTGGAGACAATAAGAGATGCATTGATACCAACTCTTCTTGGAACAATTCTAAAAGGATGTTCTTGAGTGCGGTTTGAGAAAATTTTCTGCTGATCAAACAGCGACTCTGTTTCTGTCCAAGAGACTTGAAAGATGGATGCATGGATTTGAGAATGGAGCATTGGAAGTAAATATCCATTTGGAGAGAGTACTCTTTTCAAATATTGCTCTAATTCCATGTTTGTCTTCTCTCCACCAACTGGCAGCAGAAAGCATTTCAGCCCATGGGTTTTCCATTTTCATATCTGCAAGGAAATGACATGGAGGAAAATTTTGAAAGTTCACACCACTTTTTTTTCTCTTAATGCATAGCATAACCGAAATAGAGGAGTAGTAGTGCAGCTACATATCAACCATATTTTTATTTTCTTCTGAAATATTGACTATTTGTAGATGACCATGACAACACAGAGGAAGATAGATGCTATATGGGAAATTAAGATGATATTTCTTCAAGTACATAGCCAAATCTGGGAGAGTGATGTCACAGATATCATAGTAATCATGGCCAACAATGTTCATCATGTCTACAATTCACTTGCTTTCCAGTTCATTAGCCATTCCAATTCCCTTGGGAGCCATTGAATCTTCACAAAATTTGAATAAATTAACTCTTAAGTATGTTTATTTTTCATAAAGTTTGTAAAAGAATTCAAAAAAATGGATAAGGCATTAAGGTGCGCAATTCTAAACTTGGCACGCAAGTATGGATGTGCTGCGCAAGTATTTGGCACACAAGTATCACCGCGCAGGTCTAGATACCTTGATAGCAGCACGACATCAACAAAATAGCGGGAAACAGAGCCACTTGCGCGTAAAATGAATCTTGCACGTCGAGAGCTTGAAAGTTTATAATCAATATGATATGTAAAAAAATGAGACCCTCTATTTATAGACAAGGCCATAAGCCTACGCACCATACACTATGAAACCAAAGGCCGTACCCCTGCGTGCCAGATCCTACGTGCCCGAAGCTTATTTGCGCGCTAGACCTTGTGCGCCCTAATTCCCTTTTGATTCTCGATTTCCTCAGAGTCAAATCCTCATTTCTTTTGGGTCAAACACTGAGGGGGGAATTTTGTTGACGCTCCATTCATCACAGAGTCTAATGACTTGAAAAGGGGAATGAATTAGCACAAAATGATACATCCTTTGAAGAAAACATCAAAAATCGACAAAGGCATGAACAAGGCTTCAAATGCACAAGGGTCGCGCAAGTTCCATCATTGTTGCGCAAGTATACATGCGTGCCACCTAATGGCCGTGCAAGTGACTTGCGCGCCCTAAAGGATAACCGCCCGGGGTCTTTTACATCATATAAATAGACCCTATGGGCCCCCCATTTTGAGAAGGAAATTTTTCCAGAATTCACATACGGAGCTCTGAATGCCCAAGTCTCTTCCTTAGGTCTTCTGAACACTTATAAGGTAATTCTTTACCTAGAATGAAAGGTCTAAACAATAGGAGTAACGTCTAAGTGTTATAATTCACTAACACTTGTGTGCCTAAGTGGTTTTACCCTTAAGGGAAATGGACACACTTGCACGCCACCCTAATTCTTTACCAAAACATGTGCGCCGTCTTCTTGGAAAGCCTCTAGGGATGATTCTAAAGTCATTCGTCAAGGATCACCCAAATATTACTATAAGGGCTGAAAATCGTGCAAGTACCCATATGCCGCTTAGGTATACCTATGCGACCAGGACTTGCATGCCCACGCAGTACCTGCGCACCTGCCAGGACATGCGCACCCCTACCTTTTTGGGTGCCGTTCTACCCATTTCACCCCTCTTATGCCATTACAAATCTCTTATTCAAGATTTAGTCTTCAAGACACTCTTCAAATCCATTTATGGCACGATTTCTTGATTTTTATTCCTTTTCTGAAAGGAACACCGAGGAACATCTCTCAAAATATAGTGATTTATACATCATTATTTTATTAAAGATTGAGATTTCATTCATTCAAGGTCATACTTTAAAAAGAGGGAACCCCTTAATTTGGGCCTCTTTTTCAGGAGTAATCCCTAGTCCAAATCCTCATTAACCTGTGCCTCTTTTTCAAGATTAAGCCCCAGTCCACATCCTCATTTACCTGGGCCTCTTTTTCAAGAGTAAGCCCCAGTCCAAATCCTTATTAACCTAGGCCTCTTTTTCAGGAGTAAGACCCAGTCCAAATCCTCATTAACCTGTGCCTTTTTTTCAGGAGTAATCCCCATTCCAAATCCTCATTAATTTGGGCCTCTTATTTATGAGTTAGTCTCAAGTCACATAATCTTGGCATCCCCCTTTGGAGTAATCCCCAGTCTTTAAGTCTCAAATATGGGCATCCTCCTCAAGAGTTAGCCCCAACCATAATTCCCTTCACCTGGGTCTCCTTTTCATGAGTAATCCCCTGTCTCAAATATGGGCCTCTTTTTCTAGAGTAATCCGCAATCTCAAACATGGACCTCCTCCATAGGATTAAGTCCCAATTACCTTTATTATCAAATCCCTTTAAATTTGGGCCTCCTTTTTAGGAGTAATCTCCAGTCTTAATTTCCTTTTGATCTGGGACTCCTTCTCAAGAATAAAACCCAATCATAAGTCCCCTCCTAACTTGGGAATCTTCCTTAGGAGTAAGACCCAAGATTAGAGTATCTAAATCTCTATAAATTACATATACCTTTATGGACCATGTTCCCAGATTTCTTCCCTAAAGTAAATCTTAATACTCATCTATTTTGGGCAGTTATACAAACATAATCCCCACATCATTTCTTATGATTTCATCTATCATGGCACAATTTTATGGTTTTACCAATACCTCTTGTTTCTCACACCGAGCATGACTCACGTGAGCTTAGAGTATAAAAGTAATTATTACATCTTTCTTTGAGACATGAATCATAAAAATCATACTCCCTTATTAGAACTATGTGGGTTCTGATTCCTTTTCCAAAACAAAGGATATGTAGGTAACCCATCAGAAGGTACGATCCCAACATTGAAATAATCCATGTCCTCATGAATGACAATAAAACTCAAGTGCCACCCTGAGTGGCATTAAAACCAGTATAGTCATCATAATGACCAAGAGACTTTTATGTATTTTAAGGATACCATCAACTAAGAATATCTAACAAATACATACGATTATTCATCGATGAAGAACCTCGAATACTTATAAAAGATTCTCCAAATTTCCAACATATCCATCATTAATTGTTAGACTAAAGGAAAGCTCATTTTATACTTGGTAATGTAATAAGTATTCATGAACATAACTTAAATCTATAAAGAGAGTCCCAGAGTAGACAATAAATAAACTAAAAAAGGTGGGATGAGTCTGACCTCCCATCCTCTCGACCAATGAAAATTCCTAAGCCTCATCGGTCCACAACTAATGAGCGCTTACCTTTGGAAAGTAGGTCCAAATGGATATGGAATCACTGGATGTTTCTGGTTCTACGAACAAACCCATTAGAAACAGATTGTAATGTTTGAACCTTCAATCAATGAGGTCATCCTCAATTCCAGTGAGCAAAAAATGTTTAATGTAAACAATACTGGAAGAACATCACATACCTTCCACATGTCGTTTGCAATCTCGTTAACTTCAAAAGTATAACCAATACTCATACAACCTTCCTAATTCCCTTTATGATATTTCAACATAGTAAATATATTATCATAATTATAATAATTTCCACATGTGAAAAATTAAATATTAACTACATTACATATAGTTCAATACATTGACTATAAACAAGAATCATACTTTGAGCAATACTTAACATAGTGGAAAACCATGTAATAATGAAAAAACATTACTTATAGGATGTCTAAATTATTACACCTTCCTTAAATTATGGCACCTTATGTTTTTTCCTAGGTTATTTATATCCAAATTTTATTTAAATCATTCATGATGGTTCATAAAGAGTTTGTAAATTTTCAAAGCATATCCCCCAAGATTGTCAAACTTGGTGTGCAGAAAGGCCCATTGTCGTGTACCAGATTATCTTGAGTTTGGCCTAATACATCATGTTGGCGTTGTTACCCCTAGGAACATCTTTTCTAGAGATATATCTATTTTTAGAATCTGTAAAACAATGTATTTCTTGGAAAACACTCACTCTATCCTTCACAAAAATTTGAAGAAATTTTCTTAAACGTTGACTCATACTTATATTTATCCTTTGGTACATCCCTATAAATATTCTTACAAATTCAGCTAGGGATCTCACAATATTTTTCTCATAGAAGTTTCAAATGGATAACTATACCTTTTCTATGATACAAACTGTAACGTCCCAGTCTTGACATATAATAACATTAGAACAATTATTCATAATACTAAAAACATTACAAAAATAGATGCCCAAATATCGTACTAGTCATGTGCCTTTGGAAACATGGTAACATAAACTCTAGTACATAAATGAGTTATATGATCCCACACAAGTTTCTTCTTAACTAGATCCCTTATTAGACACCTTAAACATAGTATGTATTTTCATAACCAGTGGTAAACAAACATAAAAAGTAGTGAGATCAGATTCTCAGAAAGAGTAAACAAGGAAGACAAGTAAGAATAAACATGAGCATATGAGTATGAGAAAATGATCAAAAAAAAATAACTTCAAAACATGTATATCAAATATCATAAACTAGAATCATGGACTAATGCTTGATTATCCATAAGAAATGAGTCATAATAAAATAAAGAACATAGGCCATAAAATCAAAACATAGGAATATAACATGTAATTGTGGTGAACACATAATCATATATTATGGTTTCCATAATATGTAATATATCACTTATAATAACCAATTAGTAGTACGGGTTCCATCCCCACACTATCTGGGTAGTCTTGGTGCCCCCCCATTTCCATCTTAGTAGAATGAGTTTACTCATCATACCATCTTGGTAGTCGTAGTTCACTCCCAATGCCATCTTAGTAGTCAAGTTTCACTCCAAAGACTATCTTAATATATATAATGAGATATTAATTTTAACCTAATGGATTAGAGGGAGATATAGGTCCCACCACTCCCATATTGAAATCATACATACATGTGCCAAAAAGTCAAAGACAATCATATCATAACCATTGAAATGATATGGTATTATAAACATATAATAATATCATATCCTGTGGAAAGAGTCATGATTCAAAATTATTTCATCATAAACATAACCCATGAAAACAATTGGATTTCAAAATAATATATCCCATGGAAGAGAAACGTATTTCATAAGAATGATTCCACAAAAACATAAACCTTTAAAGAATTAATTTGAAAGGAACATTTGAATCATTTCCTAAGATAGTATGAGTAAAATTAATGGATGCTATATTATATGAAAAATAAATTTCAAGGATATTTTGAAAACATTTCTTAAGGTTAATATCCTTTATTCTTAAAAAATGATCTTTAGAACATACAACCATTTAAACACTATTTTCATGAAAATAAACATAAAAATCAAGTAATAATGATTTGAAATCCTTTTGAAATACTTTTTACTTAGAAACATAAAACATTACAATAAAAACATTTTGAAACCATTTTTCATTTAACACATAAATGAATCCTAAAAAAATTTTGAAAACCATTTTTCTTGAAAATTTATAAAGTAATCTAGAAAACATTTTTAAAACTATTTTCTTAAAAATCTATAAAATGATCTAGAAAAAGTTTTGAGAACCATTTCCCATTTAAAACATATAAAATATGCTTGAAAACCTTTTGAAAACCATATTCCATGAAAAAATATAAATTAATATTGAAAATGGATTGAAAATTTTTTACTTGAAACATAAAATGAAATCCATTTTCCATGAATATTTTAAAAAATCATAAATTTTATTAAATAATTTTTACAACAGAAATTATTTTTTGATAATATTTTTCTATGAAAAAATATTTTAAAACATTTAAAGGAAGTGTTAAAAATAATATAAATTTTTTTGAAAACATTTTTTTGAAATAAAAATGATTTTCAACTAAAGAGAAAAATGCATTCATGTTTTCATAAAAACATTTTCTTAATTATCTTAAGTACCAAAGAGGATAAAAATACATGGTAATAATACATTGATATATATTTAATAAACATAGTATAATAAAACACATGATTTTTCATGAGAGATGTTTCATTATAATTCATCAATGAAGCATTATCATTAACAATCTCAAAAAGTGATGAAATTTTATCAATAAACTCTTTCCATTTGGTAACATGGGATCATACTATACATCTAAGAAAAAGAAATTTAGTTAAGATTAAGATATCTTGAAAATAATAAGATTTATGTATTACATTTAAAATTTATGTATATACACCTCGAATAAGAATTTAGGTGCATAACGAAACATGAGTGTCAAATAAGAAAAATTGATACAAAGCTATTTTACTAATTTGGTATCTTTTGAAACTAAAACCCCATGAAATAAAAATCATATAATGGATATTTAAATACCCATATATTTAATTATAAAAATAACTGAATATATCCAGGGGTAGTATAGACACCACACAAAATGAATGGGTGGTTAATAAAGAATGTATCTCACTAAAATAGAAAGTGAAATGAAATACACTTACCTTGAGTCTAACCTGTCTCATTTTCCATTATAGTCATCATAATTGGGTTACTCCCTGTGGTTAGCACCAATGTCCTTCCTTGGAAGAATTTCCGCCAAAAGGTTTGATTAAATGAAGAAGGGATCATTTTTTGGGGAGATATTTGAGCAGATCTTGGTAAATCCTTTGTGGTTTTAGAGGTATAAATAAGTAGATGGATATGAGGCCTATTATTATGGAGAAAGAGTGTCACTCTTATAATATATTGAAAAAGGAATTCAATACACATTTTTTATATTTCATATTAATTGAATAATGGACCAAATTCGCACCATGGTAAGATATGGTAGGAATATGTCTAGACAATTGGTGATGGAAAAGTGTCTTAGACGCTTTGGGTCTTAAATTTAAAGTTTAGTCCTTAGTTAAGCTTAATTTTACTTTAATCTATTTAAATTATTTTAATATTTTTCCCTAATATTTTTGTTAAAAACAATGTTGACATTATCAAAAAATATAAATTATTCTTATTCCAAATATGAAATCTATTTTTCCAAATTAAAATCACAGAAGTTGCTAAAATTAATATAAAATTAATCTTGTAGTGAGGTCGACAATGGATGTTTTTAAAGTAAAAACATTCAAAAGTTTTCCTCGTTTTTGTTGCCAATATATAATTGAAATTGATCTCAAAAAACTAAATTATAATAACTGATTAAAAAATTATCTAAAAAAACTCTGAAATAAATTTAAAATATAATTTTACATTATAAATAAATTAGATGAAAAATTAGTATAGAACTAAAATTCATTATTTTTCACTAATTGTTGTAAAAAATAAATCTTCATATAAATATACCAAAAAAATTCATAACAAATTTATTATGTTTCTCTTTTAAATATAATGTTTATTTTAAAGTTTTAATTATATAAAAGTTCCAAAGTTATATTTTAAATGGGTTCTACGTTAAAATCAGGTAAAAATGCCTTAATAAAAATATTGGGATTTAAGAATAAAATTGTTTTTTTCTTATGTTATGTCTATAAAATATATTGGATGAATATAAAAATTATTTTATTAAATGTATAAAATATATATTAAATTAATATCACTCACTAATTGTAATTAATTTAATTTAATAGGGTAAAACAACTTTGCAACCATAACAATAATAATATAGTTCTTCTTATTCATTTATAATTAATTGTTAAACTATGAATTAATCGTATTTTTGTTTAACCATTTATTTTCATAAATTAGTTAATATTATTAATTTATTCTAATTTAGTATCTAGGTTATATTTTATTATATTAAGTAATATCATTTTAATGATGTACTATTGTTTGGTAAAACTCAATCTGGTGTGTTATGCATGCCATCGATGAAAGTCATTGTTCTCCGTAATGAAAGATAACATCGATGTTCCATGAAGATCATGATAGAATTTATGTAACGTGTAGTTAACAATTAACTTGGTGTTTTGTATAATTCAATCCAAACATTTTTCTTTACTATGAACTATCATTAGTGTTGCATGAAATGAAAATATAAAAAATGTTATATAAATGCGAAAAAATTTAAAAAATATTAGGATGTTATAGTGAACCTAATTTCATGTTCAAAAAATTATAGGTTGACTCAGTTTCATATCTATAAGTCTATGTGATGGACTTATATTAGGTACTTAATTTAATATGTGAGCTTGTTTGTACTTATACATGTTCAATATGTTATATATTTATTTTATGCCACATTTCATATCTTATTCATATGGTATGATTTTGTGGCTTATATTACAGATTTTCTAATGAATCATGTATTATAAACATATAATATTTATTCAATGATTCATTTGTATGATCTTTGATATGAAGGGAATGAACATTTAATGATATAATCATATTCTCATGTAATTATGTTCATGTTATGAAAATTTATTTCTTTTCTTTACCCTTACTAATAATTTGACCTCACCCATTTCTTATGTTTCCTTTACCTGGTTTATGAAAAAGGGTTCTTACTAGAATTACTAGGGGAGATATCTGTGGGAAACATTGAAGATCGTTCACTGATATAGAAGTTTTTTTCATGTTTCTATAAGAGCTAAACTAATATGGTATTTGGGAATCCATTTGTGTAATATATTAAGTATTCTAAAATAATTATGTAATGTATATGTACATTATGATTGGGTTCTTATACAAGTGGTGGTGGTGGAAATATATCATATTTTTTTCCACCTCTTCCATTTATCCTTGCCCATATTCCACATCTTCTTTCACGAGGAACTCCCTGATGTTCTCATTGTCTCTGCCATGGTGGTCAATCAACCATCTACCACTTAGAACCATAGAAGTGCATAAAATAAAACACGATATACCCTTATCCATCATAAGAAAAACTCTTCCTCTCCCATGGATGACTTTTTATGTCATGAGACTCATATGCCATATACCCTCTGTCCTCAAATCTTCTCCCAAAGTATCTCACCTTCTTGGATCCCTAAGACTACTATTGGATAAACATTCATGGTTTCAGATCATGTGTTCTTTAAAAAAAATTCATTCCCAATCCGCAAAAAAATCTATCAATAGTTGAGGTTCTCTCAAGCAGTCCAACATAATTTAGAATGGGAAATGATATATTTTAAACCCTAACATCTTGATGTAATCCCTATAAGAAGGACCGTGTTCAGAAAAATGGATCGGAAACCATATCCAGGGAGTATGAAAAAAGGTATGTGAAAATATCCAAATACACTCTCAAGGGCATGCTACCCTAGTGAAGATCCAGAAGCTCCTAGATATGCACTAATTTAATTGTTACTAGATAAAAAGCTTTTCCAAATAGACACTCAAACCCCATCCAAGTGAGTTTCATCTCATTGTGTTTCTATGTCAGAATAATATTATATTTCATTGTTGATCGAAATAGAAGTGTCATATTTAGGACCAATATATGATAAAGTGGTGTCCTCTCAAGGAATAAAACAAATGTGAATACAACAGGCTTTTCATTAGTAATATTGGTGGTCTAACATACATAGATACGTGGGTGGTCTCTGCCTCTAAAACTCATCTTGCGTACATATTCATCCTGAAATGATGGTATAACTTGTTGCTCAATGGGCAGAGGCTTGACCAGAAAACCACCTTCAGGTACCTACTCTTGTGTAGATTCATGCACCAAATCCTCATCACTAGGGGAATCTTCATCGAAATACCACCTTGGAACCCTGTCTGTCAATTTTCACAGTGGAATCTGGAATTATAATCTAGATGCACCATGATCACGACTATATCTGTAGATATGACTCAGGAAGGAAACAGAAACCATAGCCCAAACCTATATAAATCATGTAAGAGAATTTCCCTACAACTAATTTCTATATGTTCTGAGTCAACAATCCAATTTTTAAAGGCCTGGTGAATGGATACTTCTTCCATTGAACCAACAATTAAATAGGTAACCTAATATCTATACACAAAAAAAATCAACACTATCACTATAAATCAAAAAATCTAATAGATAGAAAAATTAAAACTCTAGTTCTATGGAAGGACCTTATCTAAATTCACTCTGTAATGAACCAACCCACTATAGCCTATGTAACACCCCAAGCTTCCATAGTATGCTTCTCTTTGAATAATACAGTAGCACGTGTAGTACGCAACTTTGAGTTCTAACACACACCACAACCAATCATACTATTCATAATGAATAGTAATACCCACTTTTTGAAATTTTATAAATTTTATCATTCAAAATGGACTTAATTTTTAGATTTGAAATATCAAAATTAGCCTAGGGTGAAATTTTGGTGTTTTTATGAAAACTTTCAATTTTTTATGAATAGCGAAAAAACACTAAGTTATAGTTTAAAACCGAATTTGTATTTAAATAATTATTTATTTTATTTAAATTTAATTAAGGTCAAAATATATACATAATACCTATATAAGTTCGATGTAATAAATTGGAGTTTTTTCAGAATAACTTTAGATATATAAAAAGTTTATTGAACTTTTCACCGTCTTTTACCCACCTCCTAGGAGAATTTGGATATTCACATAAAAATTAATTTAACAGCTTCTACGAGTGGAATTTCAAAAATCTAAAAGACACGGTTAATATCATGGAGTAAAATTTGGTTCAATGTGATGATAATTTTTTTTGGTGAATAGTAACTTTTTCCTTTTTTTAACACGGTTAAATGTAAGTAGGGTAATTAAGGGTAAAAATGATATTAATATTACCCTAACACATCTACTAATTATATTGGACTAGTGTATCTTGACCAAAAATTTCCTTAGGAATAAAATATTAACATTTAGCTCCACTTGGATTAGATTTGGACTTTTATTAATATTTAATTCAAAGAAGAGTTAAAAGAGTAAAAATCAATGTTTAATAAATAATTTTTTTTAATATAGGGTTATACATAAGATAAATTCGATTGTAAATATTCATTATAAATCTAAAAAAATTTCATACATAATGGTATTTTATTTATAATTTTTAGAAATTAAATAATTTGTTTTATTTTTGACACAATAATGATGCAGTATTTTCCTTATTAATGAAGGAATCAAATAATTGGTATTATAAATATTAAAATAAATATAATTTAAAAATTTTGATGCCATCCACGAATTTTATTCATTAATATGACATGTAATTATTTCTTGAATGAATTTGGTTCGAATTAATAATGTTTTTCAGACTTTAACAAAAATCAATTATTAAATAGTTTCAAAATTTACATAAGAGAGTTTTTTAAAAAAATATATTATATTATTAATTGATATTCTATTCCTAAAATTATAAGGTTCGGCCAAAGGACTTATATCTTGATAGTTTTATCATTAATGGACCACTTGGGGGTCGCTTGGGTGTATATAGTATGTTTATTAACTATATAATATAAAAATACAAAGTGACATGTTAAATGTCAAAATAATTAACTAAGAGTTAAAACTAATATATAAGGTTAATAAAGTAACCCAAACCTTTCTAAAACCAATTGTTTGAGTGGTTTTTGACCTATACCCACCATAACCTTTAAATAATCCACATTGGAGATATTATAAACCAATCATGAGTTTATTATAGAATAATATTTCAAGCTTTTCCAAAGGTGCCCCTCACCACTCTTATAAAAGGACACTCCCCCTTCTCCCAATTTCACACCTTCAAAGCCTTTGGGATCTAGCAACCTCGTCCCAAATACCCTCTCAAATATCCTCCCTTCATCTTAGAGGCCTTCCTTTAGTCATAAATCCAACCTACGGAGCCCTTTTGATCAAATCAAAAGGAAGAACCCGAAGAAGATGTAATGTTTTCACCACCCTCTCTCAAGTTCCATTCTTCTTCAACTTCTTATTTCTTTGTTATTCCCATTATAAAATAATAACTCCAGTATCTTCTATATACATTGATTTTATTATAAATATGGTACAACCATATTTAGTATTCTATCCATCATTTGAATAACATGTCATGATACATGCGTACGTACGACTTACCGTCTCCACATCGTGGTGTAATTGTTATTCAATATATTATTATTTGGATGGTTATAATAGTGATGCGTAATTCATGTAAATAATAAATATAACCTGATAATTATTCTGTATATTTTATATAAAATCCAATTATATATTATTTTAATATCAAAATAACGATATTGTCGCTCGTGCATACGTATGGACAACCGTCTCCACAAATGCGATGAGATTCATTCCCCATCGTGTCCATTCAAGTATAATTATAATTTGTTGATTAAAACAATATATAATAACTTTATATCATTCTAGATATGAATAATATATGACCTATCCAGAACAAACACGACTTATGTAATAAAACATATAATAGAAAACGAGTAAGTTAACACCCGAAACAACGATAATACTAAGATATTATTAACAAAGCTATGTTAAAAGATCATATATGATATCATATTAATTTAAATGATTCTTGTATAATTGAATAAAAATTATTTCACCATTATACAGAAGGTTAACCTACCCTCGACCAAGGAAAAGTACAAGGTAAGGGTTTATTTCACAATCTCTTCATTATCTGATGTTGTTTATACGTAAATATCTTCTGGGACTTCTTTATCATCAACATCCGTGTTTATTAAAAATGTTTTTCAAATCATTATTACCATTTTACATAATATAGTTTAAATTCATTTATACCCTTGATTGGATTTTTATAAGATGTTTATAAATAAATCTTTCTGTCATTTTCCAAACAAGGTCCTTTTTGACCTTTTCGACAGAATGAAGGTAAGAATGTCTTTTTTAACTTATACGGCGTGTGTGGCTATTTTCTGCCATTATAAAATTGTCAAATCTTCTCTTAAAACATTATAATAATATTTTCAAATTATATTTTTTATTTATAATAATGCGACTTTTAAATGATTTCAATTAAGATAAATTTCTCTCAAATAGTTTTGATTTCATCTATTTCAACATCCTTTGATGGATTTTAAGCTTATTTGAAGTTAATTTATTATGATAAAAAACATTAATACTGTCTTAAAGGTTTTTTGATATGTTTCACTGTGGATGTGTTACTTTTTTAACATTCATGGTTAATGGAGAAAGTATTGACATTTTGTATGCACGTTTTAATATGAATGTTTATGTTATGTTTAAACCTGTTCATATGAGGAATGCATTGGACTTAATAAGTGACGGGTGGAGCCCGCTATATCTCATCGATGCATCGGTAGGTCTAATGAGACAAACTAGTGTCTTGGCACAAGGCCTTGACAAAATCTTATTTGTAGTCTTGGCACGAGGCCTTGACTATGTGGTTATGATAGTCTGGCATTATGCATTCCATCATTATGAAAGTGGTTATTGATATAGCATGTGATTATTTGACTAGTAGAATATCCATGTGAGTATGTAAATGGAATTATTTAATTTTATCTTTTCTATATTATGCTGAAGTTAAATTTTAAAAGGCTTTTGTTATAGTTATACATTTCCTTAAATGTTTACACTTATTTATGAAAGTTTCTGCTATATGGTTATCCTTACTAAGCATCTGAGCTCACCCCTTTCAATATTTTATTTTCTCCCGGATGTGAAGAAGTAATTTATTAATGACCTCCAGGGATAGTATGAGGGGATATTAAGACAAGATGTTGTTGTAGTAGTTTTCATTTTTTATGTAATGTAATCTTTAGGAATTTATCTAGTGTTTCCAAGGATACGAAACTAATAGGTCTTTCTAGACTTGATATTTTGTGATCATTAGAATGTTATGTAATAATGCAACAACTCTGGATAACTAGGGTTAGGGCATTACAGTTGGTATCAGAGTAAGTTCAGTAAAAACCTTGGAAGCTAGACTTAGATAAACTCTGATTAGAACACATATCCCTAAGATAGACTTTGAGGATTAGTATAGAATAACTTCCTAGAATTTTGGTATTATAGAGATTTTGTGTGTTTTCCAAGCAGTATATCTCTATCTAGATAGGAGCAGGTAGAGGTGGGTCTGGAACAGATGTACCTAGGGATAAAACCCGAAAACACCGCTTTAAGCTAGACTCAAACGGGAACTTGTGCATGACAATGGGCCTTGCTGCACTCTTGGTTATGACACTCTTGAGGGATATAATTAGGATAATTCTCATTTTATTTACAAATCATTATGAAGGATTTATGTTTATATAATTCCTCAAAGAAAACATTTTTATGATTATGAATTATATCCATAAATAGTTCAATTTATGTTAAGTGTTTTACAAGTATGGAATTATGTGTTTTGATTCATAAACTGATCTAGTTTATGCCATTGTTTAGAAATGGAACCTAGTGGAATAAATGGAAACCATATTAATGCATGCACTCCATGTAGTGATTTCCCTCCTACTCAAGATTATTATAGTGGTGCTGGTAATTCAACTGGTGTTGATCAACTAATCACCATACTGGGACAACACACTCAGGTTATGAATAATAACCTTACCCGTATGAAGCACCCTGATCCGCAGCATGGAGGATCAATGTTAGATCGCTTCATGAGGCAAAAACCACCCACATTAAATTTAAGTACAAATCCTTAGTTTTTGGGAAATGGATAAATTCCCTAGAAAATTTTCTTCAGGCTTTGGGGAGTAGTGAAAGGGAAAAAGTTATCATGGTAGTTTACTGCCTCACTGGAGATGCTGATTAATGGTGGTCCTTGATTCAAAACACAAAGGATGAAGAAGAAATATCAAATATGGAATGGAGGGAGTTCAAAGAAATTTTATTAGAAAAATACTTTCCTCATGACCATTTAGAAGATATGGAAAGGAAATTTCTGAGTCTGAGACAAATGGAAGATGATAATGTCACAAAGTATGAGGCTAACTTTACATGGTTAGAAAGGTATGATGGATATTATATTCATAACCCAAGAAGTAAGTTTTATTGTTTCTTTGATGGGTTAAAATGGTTTCGTCGTTGAACATTAGTTTCAAAAACCTTCTCATTATACGAAGATATTGTCTCATGTGAAATCAAGACAGATAAGAAATTCTCTAAGTCTTATGACTTTAAAGAAAAGCAGGAGAAGAATAGATCTGTTGATCACACTTGGAATGGAAATAAGGGGAATAAGGGAAATGATGAATATCCATCCTGCAGTAAATGTGGGAAGAAACACCACGGTACCTTCTTAAAAGTAATGGGAGGCTGTTACAAGTGTGGTGAAAAAGGCCACCAAGCTCGTGATTGCAAGGAGAAGAAGGAAGTTACCGATGTCCAATGCTACAATTGTAGGGAGATGGAACATTATGCAAATGAATTTCCTAAGCATCAGGGTAACTTACCTTAGAAAAGGCCAAGGGGTCAATTTCATGCATATGCTATCACTACTGTTGAGGTATAAGCTCAAAAAGACGTGGTGTCATGTAATTTAATGGTTCCCAAATGTTTCACAAATGCATTATTTGATTCTGGATCATTGCATTGTTTAATATCTTCCCAGTTTTCTAATAAAATTAGATATTCCCAATTTGATTTAACACGGGAGTTGTCAGTTAAAAATCCTAAGGGAAGTATCATTGCAACAATTTTTTGTGAATCAGTCCCCATTAGAGCACATAAATGTTCTTTATCCGATGATCTCATCGTCACACCTATGATTGATTTTGATATAATCCTCGGTATGGATTGACTTTCTGACCATGATTAAAAAATTAATTGTAAGAATAAGGAGGTTACTATTTTTGATGATGATGATATGGAACACCTTATCTTTAGAGTGGAATCATCACCACCTAATTCTTACCTATATCCACCCCCAGTAGCTCAACAAAATTCAATTATTGGGGAGGAAGAGAATGAAATTTCTGTGGGTGAGGAAAGGAATGTTCAAATAGAGGATATACCTATTGTGAAGGAATATGTAGATATGTTTCTGTAAGATCTACCTGGACATCCTACAGAACGAGAAGTTGAGTTTTCCATTGATTTATTTCTTGGATCAAGGCCTATATCGAAGAACCGTTCTAGAATGGCCACTGTGGAATTAATTGAACTAAAGAAAGAACTAGAGGAATTGAGTAATAGGGGATTTATTAGCTCTAGTGTTTCTCCATGTGGAGCCCCTGTTCTTTTTGTCAAAAATAAAGACGGATCTATGAGGTTATGTATCAACTACAGGGAGATAAATTCTATAATAATAAAGAACAAGTATCCCCTACCTTGAATTGATGATATATTTTACCAAATGCATGAAGCTCAATACTTTTCAAATATTGACCTTCGATATGGATATCATTAGTTGTGCGTGAAGAAGGAATACATTCCAAATACAGCATTTCGAACCAGGTGTGGGCATTACGAGTTTACAGTAATGCCTTTTGGATTGACTAATGTACCCTATGTATTCATGGATCTAATGAATAGAGTTTTCAAGGAATATCTTGTTGAATTTGTGGTGGTATTTATTGATTATATATTGGTATACTCTAGAAGCTACGAAGATCATGAAAATAACTTGCGCATTATCCTGAAGACATTGAGAAGACATGAATTATATTGGAATTTTAACAAGTGTGAATTCTGGCTTCAAGATATTTCTTTTCCTGGCCATATTTTCTCTAAAGATGGAATCTCTGTTGATCCTTATAAGACCAAGGCAATCCAATAATTTCTTGTACTGATGAGTGTAACTAAGTTACACATTTTTATTGGATTAGCAGGTTATTATCGATGTTTCGTCCATAATTTTGCCCGTTCGGCTAACCCATTAACAAAGCTCACACGTAAAGGGGTTAAATTTGTTTGGAAATAAGAGTGTGAAGAATGATTCAAAGAACTGAAGAGAAGATTAGTCAATGATCCAATACTGAATCTACCATTGGGGAATGATGGGTTCATTATTTATAGTGATTCATCGAAGAAAGGACTTGGTTGTGTCCTTATACAGAATGATAGGGTTATTGCCTATTCATCACGACAGTTGAAAATACATGAGCAAAACTATCTTACTCATTATCTTGAGTTAGCAGCTGTGATCATTGCTTTAATGATATGGAGACATTATCTCTATGGTGAAAATTTTGAGATTTATATTGATCACTAGAGTTTGAAGTTCAGTTTCTCACAGAGAGAACTCAATATGAGGTAAAGGCGATGGCTTGAACCACTCAAGGATTATGATTGCACAATACACTACCACCCGGGGAAGGCAAATAAGGTGGTAGATGCTTCGAGCAGAAAAGATCATGGAGTTCTGAACATAATGTGAATTTAAAGGGATCCTATTTTTATGGATCCATTGAAGATGGACATGGGAATAACCATGGAAGGTGAAACATCAATTCTTTTTCAAATGTTTGCAAAACCATATTTACTAGAAAGGATTAAGACTTCTTAGACCGATGATGAAGAATTTTAAAAGAACATTAAAGCTGTGAATGGTGGGATATTGAGAGACTTTGTGTATGAAGAAGGAATTTTAAAATTTTGGAAGAGACTTTGTGTTCCTGATATACCTAAACTGAAAAGAGAATTGTTAGATGATGCTCATATCTCTAATTTCTCGATACACTCTAGGAGTACCAAAATGTATAGATATTTGAAGGAAAACTTTTGGTGGGACAAGATGAAGAGGGAGATTTCTAATTTTGTGTCAAGATGTATGGTTTTTCAACAAGTGAGAGATGGAAGGCAATAGCATGGAGGAGTCATGTAACCTCTTCCCATAACAGAGTGGAATGGGGATAATATCATGATGGACTTTGTCAGGGGACTACAAAATAATCCTTGAAAGAACAATGCAATATGGGTTATTGTTGATCGTCTTACCAAGTCAACACATTTTCTTGATATAAGAGAGGATCTACCACTAGAACGTCTAGAATGACTATATATTAATGAAGTTGTGATACTTAATGGATTACCCCTATCGATTGTTTCTAATCGTGATCCCTGTTTTACTTCAAGATTTTGGATGAGTCTTCCGAAGGCCTTGGATACTGAACATCGTTTGAGCACTACCTACCACCCTCAAACAGATGGACAACCAAAACGGACTATTCATTCCTTAGAAGACATGTTGAGATCTTTCTCACTTTACTTTCAGGGTATGTGGGGTCAATATTTACCTCTGGTAGAACTTTCCTATAACAATATATTCCATTCAAGTATTTAGATGGCACCATATGAGGCGTTATACGGAAAGAGATGTCTCACAAAAACCTGTTGGGATTTCATTGGTGAAAGTAAACTTGTAGGCCCAGAACTGGTGGATAAAATGATGGAAAAGCTAAAGGAAATCCAAAACCACATCAAAGCAGCTCAAAGTATGCTGAATATCTATGCCGATAACTGAAGGAAGTATTTGGAATTTCTGGTAGGATATCATGTTTTCTTGAAGGTATCTCCATGGAAGGGAGTTATACGTTTTGGTAAGAAGGGTAACTTGAGTCCCAGGTACATCGGACCATTCGAAATTCTATAATGAATTGTGGCTGCAGCTTTTCGTTTTGCAATGCCGCCAAATCTCTCCAAAGTTTACGATGAGTTCCACGTATCACTGTTGAGAAAATACATGCCTGACCCAACGCATGTACTCACCTATAAGGTATTAGAGCTGGAACCTGATCTGTATTATTTAAAAGAGCCTATCAGGATTCTTGATACCAGATAACAAGTGCTGAGAAACCAGACAACTTGTGTGGTCAAAGTTCTATGAAGGGACCATAAGATGGAAGATGCAACATGGGAACCCAAGGAACTTATGATGAAGAATCACCCGAGTATTTTCATGCGGTATTATTCTAGAAATGTCGGGGATGAAATTATTTGAAGGAGAGGAGAATGTAACACCCCAATCTTCCACGGTATGATTCTCTTTGAATAATACAGTAGCGTTTGTAGTACACAACTTCGAGTTCTAACAGACACCACAACAAATCAAACTATCCGTAATGAATAGTAATACCCACTTTTTAAAATTTTATAAATTTTATCTTTCAAAATGGAATTCTTTTTTGTATTCAGAATATCGAAATTAGCCTAAGGTGATATTTTGGTATTTTTCTAAAAACATTCAATTTTTGATGAATAGTGAAAAAACACTAAGTTATAGTTTAAAACCAAATTTTTATGTAAATAATTATTTAATTTATTTAATTTTAATTAAGGTAAAAATAGATATATAATACCTATATAAGTTCAATGTAATTCATTGGAGTTAGTTCAGAATAATTTTAGATATATAAAAATTTTATTGAACTTTTCACCGACTTTTACCCACCTCCTGTAAGAATTTGGAAATTCACATAAAACATAATGTTAACACTTCTATGAGTGGATTTTAAAAAATCCAAGAGACAAGGTTAAAATCAAGTAGTAAAATGTGGTTCAATGAGATGATAAAATTTTTTGGTGAAAAGTAACTTTTTACTTTTATTTACCTCGTTTAAAAGTTAATAGGGCAATTAATGATAAAAATGTTATTAATATTACACTAACACATGTACTAATTCTATTTTACGAGTTTATCTCGACCAAAAAAAACTTTAGGAATAAAATATTATCATTTAGGTCCACTTGTATTAGATTAGAACATTTGTTATTATTTAAATCAAAGAAGAGTTAAAAGAGTTAAAATCAAAGATTAATAACTAATTTTTTTTAATATAGGGTTATACAAAAGATAAATTCAATGGTAAATATTCATTAGAAAGCTAAAATTATTTCCTACATAATAGTATTATATTTATAATTTTTAGACATTATATAATTTAATTTATTTCTAACACAATAATGATCCAGTATTTTCATTATTAATGAAGGAATCAAATAATTGATATTATAAATATTAAAATAAATATAATTTGATTGTTTTGATACCATCCACGAATTTTATTGACTAATATGACATGTTATGATTTCATTAATGAATTGTTTTCGAATTAATAATATTTTTAAGACTAAAAAAAATCAATTATTAAATAGTGTCAAAATTGACATTAAAGAGTTTTTCGAAAAATATATTATATTATTAATTTATATTATATTCATAAAAATCTAAGGATCGGCCAAAGGACTTATATCTTGATAGGTGTATCATTAATGGTCCACTTTGGGGTCCCTTGGATGTATATAGTAAGCTTAATAACTATTTAATATAAAAATACAAAGTGACATGGTAAATGTCAAACTAATTAACTAAGAGCTAAAACTAAAATATAAGGCTAATAAAGTGACCAAAACCTATCTAAAACCTATTGGTTGAGTGGTTTTAGAAATTTAGCAGCCTTAAACTTTAAATAATTCACTTTTTAGCCATTATTAACCGAATATGTTTTTATTATAAAATAATATTTCAAGCTTTTCAAAAGATGCCCCTCACCACTCTTATAAATGGGAACTCCCACTTCTCTCAATTTCACACCTTCAAAGCCTTTGGGCTCAGCAAACATCTGCCCAAATACCATCTCAAATATCCTAATTTCATCCTAGAGGCCATCCTTTAGTATTAAATCCAACCTAAGGATACCTTTTGATCAAATCAAAAGGAAGAACCCGAAGAAGAGGTAATGTTTTCACCACCCTCTTTCAAGTTCCTTTCTTCTTCAACTTCTTTTTTTTTTATTTTTCCCATTATAAAATAATAACTCCAGTACCATCCATATACATTGATTTTATTATAAATATGGTACAACCAAATTTATTATTCTATCCATCCTTTTAATGACATCTCACCATACGTGCTTACCTACGGATTACCATCTCCACGTCGTGGTGTAATTGTTATTCAATATATTGTTATTTGGATGGGTATAATAATTATGTGTAATTCTTGTCAATAATAAATATAACATGATAATGATTCTTTATATATTATATAACATCCAATTATATATTATTTTAATATCAAAAGAATGATATTGTTGCTCGTGCGTACGTATGGACTACCGTCTCCACGAACGCGATGAGATTCATTCCCCATCGTGTTCATTCAAGTATAATTCTCATTTTATGATTAAAATAATATTTAAGAACTTTATATCATTCTATATATGAATATGATATGACCTATCCATAACAAACATGACTTATGTAACAAAACATATAAAGTAAAATGAGTCAGTTAACACCCGAAACAACGATAATACTAAGATATTATTAACAAAGCAATGTTAAAAGATCGTATATGTTATCATATTAATTTAAATGATTCTTGTATAATTTAATAACAATTATTTAACCATTATACAGGAGGTTAACCTACCCTCGACCAAGGAAAAGTACAAGGTAAGGGTTTATTTCACAATCACTTCATTATCCGTGGTTGTTTATACGTAATTATCTACTAGGACTTCTTTATCATCCACAACCATGTTGTACGATATATTATTTCTTAGTCTCAACACAATGGGATTTTTTGTATTAAAGAATATATTTTATCTTATAATTATAAAAATAATAAGAATTATTCCAATTTAATGAGAAGAATATCAAAATGATATGAATATACTTACTCATGTTGATGGGATCCTCCGTAAGAAGTGATTATGGAATTAACTAAATTACCAATCAATTAAAATGATAGACCTATTTTTTCAATGGTTTATACAACAAATGTATAAGGTAATATTTTTAGATAGATAGTTGATGATGTGTTTGAGGTTATAAAAGTTTAAGGTGTTGATGAGAAAAGGATTGTAAATGATGATATAGAGGTTGACAAGGCCCATTAGAGGACTAGATCAGAACCCATTCATTTTTTATAAAGAAGTTATTGAAGAATAAAAATTAGAGATTTGTGAAATTCCATTTTAATGGATCTTTAAGAATCATGTTGATGGGGTTTTACAATCACCCATAGGTTATTTTCCTAAAATAATTGAAGAAATATCCACACATGAAGAATGAGTTCAATGTTTTTCTATTGAAGTGTCTTATGAGTTTATTCTATTTAAGGTGGGGATAAATGGATTTAAATAATATGTTAGAGAAAAAAGAGAGAAAATCAAAGAATGGAAATACAGTTCCATTTCTACATATGAATTTCATGAGTTAAAAACTAAAATGTTTTCGAACTATGATTTTTATGAGATTTATAAAATAATAAGTGCTCAATTATAGATGATATAGATTTTCTAAGTTATTCAGTCATATATTTTATTTTAAATATTAAAAGAAAAAAAGAATAAGCTTTTAAATTTTCATTATACTTAATTATATAGATTGAAAGTTTTTAATCACAAAAATGTGATACAAAAATTTTGATATTTTCAAGGAGATAAAAAATTGATTTATTCAATGAAAATGGAAATCATGATCTTAAGTTGATTGAATGATAATTGATATAGCTTTTAGATTTTATTGAGGAAATAATTTCCTCTCTTAAAAGAATATGGGTGAAAAACGTATAGTGTCTAATTTAACTAGAATTTTTTTAAATGAATTATAGTCATCTATTAATGTAAAATTATTATTGCTGATAAACGGTAGAATAATAGTTTAAAGAATTATGATCATAAATTTTTATCAAAATATCAATCAAATTTTTAGGAGCCTAAAATTGATGAAATTAAAAATCAAGGATCCATATATATTGGAATATAATATATAGTTTAAAAATAAAAATAATATTATAATTGTTCCTACTATACACCTATCGTTTCTAAATTTCAATTTAGTTTAAGAAGAAAAATTATTGATTATTGTGTAAGAAATGAAGACACGGATAAAATATAGAAATAAATTGTTATAAACTATAGAATTTATTTTTAGTTCCTTTAAAATTTTTGAAATATGAGATTGTGAAGTGATTATCCTTATGCGGGATAGAATATTATGGTATTTGAGATTAGTGAACCCTTGGACCTACTCCTTTAGAATGATATAATGCTTAAAAGGAGATGTTATTAGATTATTTTAAACTTTTATATCTTACCAATAGTTTGAAAAGAAATGCGATTCTTTTTCTAGAAGAGAATTTGTAACTTCCATTGAACCCTCACCTTACTAAGTAAATTTCCATTAATATAGAACACGAAATCAGGGAAGCAAAAGAGGTAGGAATTTACATGAAGATAACATTTTTATGAAGATGATGAATACTAAATATACCATTGTACTTGGAGTTACTTGAGATGATTCCAAACTATAATAATAATTACAAACAATCATTGTCAAAGAACTTATAAAACCACCTAACAAACAACATTTTGAATCCCAAGATAGATATTTTTCTATTTTTTTATCTTTTTAAAACTTTTGTTTAAATGGATTTGATTATCTTTGTATTAATTTTATTACTTATTTAATAATATTTAGTAGAAATACTCTTCTTTATTGTAGTGATTTATTTGAATAGTCTTTCCTTTAAATATACTATATTATTGTTTTAAATCCATTAATTGAAATTATTTTTCATATCACAAATATAGCGATAAAATAATGATAAATAAAAAATATAAATCTCAACTAAAAATAAAATATTAATATTAATTTAATACTATTTATTGATATTTTTATCTCCGTACAATTATTTTTTAAAATTTTAGGAGTTTTTTATATCATCAAAAATTAAGATTTTTTCAGATAAAGTGAATTTGTTTCAACTTATCTATATATATTATGTTCTGATGTTCAAAAAATCATTTTTCTTTTAAATTATTTTTAACTAGGTTTATCTTGTCTATATAAGTTCCTATATATTTTTTCTATGTATGTAAAATATTTTATTTTTAGTGAAAAGTTCTAAATGAAAAGTTATTAGCCATGGAAGTTGGGTCTTAAATTTTTAGAAATTTCAAAATTTTGTTAATATTAAAATTCAAGAGAAGTTAGGTAATGACTTAATAAATGGATATAAGTTTTATGAAATAAAATAAAATATTAAAAATACACTAAAGTAGTACAAAATTAAAGGATGTCTTGAGAAATGGAAGGTTGTCTTAGAAATGAAATAAAGTCTTATGAAATTTAAAGAAGTATTATAAAATTGATAAAAATGTTATAAAATTTGATTAAGTCATATAATTTTAGAACATTCTTATGAAATCATAATAATCCTTATAAATATTAAAGTATTATGAAATGTAATGATTTATTTTCTTCTTCAGAAGATCTATCTTATGATTAAATGTATTATGAGTCTACTATTTACAATTTAAATATCTTCAAGTAGATTTTTATGTTTCGTAATTTTTTGGTAATATCACTCATGGATTATTATTTTCAAAATAAAATATCATTTTAGGAAATTTGTATGAATTTAAATTTATTCATACTTTTATAAAATATAAAATATGCTCAAATGGTGGGATTGTTTCCTATTTTTGTTGATATTTTTTAGAAAATTAGTAATTGAGATTATACCTGAATTTTTTATATATATTTTATATCAATTAGTCAATGAATATTAAAACAAGATATACGAGATTCTAGAATCCCAATATATACATATTTACAAGTAGAAATTAAGGGCTCATATATTATAACTTTTTGTAAATTATACTATTATTTCATATACACACTAAAGATTATTTTTTCATCATGGGAATGATATTAAAGTGATCAATTATTCAAATCATTGTAATGATTTTACTACTATAGGTGAAATAATATTTCTAGAGAAACACTTTCAGGAAATATTCATTTTTTGGAAGATTTTATCATTTTCCAAATGTTGAAATCTAGAACTATGTGATATCTACAATGGTTTAACCTATAAATTATCATTTCTAATATATGTGAAGACTCCTTATACTAAGTGTGGTATCAATGAAAAAAAATTCATGTAGATTTTGAGAAAAGATTATAATATCTGATAAAAAGTAATAACTTCTTACACATAGCCAAATGATCCCAATAAAAAGTATTAGAATAAAAATAACCAAAAAACAAATCAAGTTTTAGAATAATGGACTTATCTATGTTCTTATATCATCAATATAATATAAAAATACAATTTATCTTTCACTTTCTTATTTATTGGTCTGATTATCATCAAATTAAAGAAAAATCAATGCTAAACCGATTATGAATATGGAGGTTTTTAATTTAAATGAAGTTGAAGACCTCAATTCACCCCCTCCCCTCTTGAGTTATTATGGAACAATTTATCTAAGCCATTATCACCAAAACATCCTTTTCAATAATCATATTCAAAAAATACCCCATGATATTATTTCTTACAATACATCATATTAGGTTTGTTCAGAACCCCTTAAAAACTTCTCTAATACATCCTCCTCTAAAAACTATATAACTAACATTAAATATATTATGAAACAACATAACTTCAAATATTGAATCAATGATTTATTAATAATCTACTTGATTCCCACATGATTTTTTCTCATTGTGAGAAAGAATAGTTTAATGGAAATTTATTAATGAAAATACTTGCTTGACCAATATTCTCTTCAACTCTTCTCAAACAATCTCCAGTATAAAAATACATTAAAATAATATCAACATTTCAAAGACTCATAATTGGATAAATCCACATTTTTTTAAAATAAAACATACTCCCATTTATATTAAACTTTGATAATAGACTACTTCTCCCAAGAGACTCATGTAAATCATATCCCCCTTTCTTAGAAAACCCTATCTTAAATTCCATGAAAGATTTCAAGAGAGGATTATAAATATAATAAATTAATTCAATATGATAAACATTAAATTATATAAATATAAAATTATATATCGGATTGGGTTTCAATTATATAACCATTTATTATTATGGAGATTATTAGACCACAAGTTCCAACCAATGTCTCTCAAATCTGCCTTGGGTAATATCGCTGCCATGATGTCAACAACAAGATTTTCTACTGAAACATACTCCAACATCACCAACCCATGTTCAGCCATGTACTTACATAAATTATATTGACCTCAATTTTCGTTATCATATAATTATGGATTATTTTTATAATTTAATTGCTAAAAATTGTGCTACCAAAATTGACTAGAATATGGAATTTTATTTACACTAAAAACATCAATTAGTTTCTTTGTCAATATAAATTGAGTACAGGAATGAGTACCCACAATATATTAAGTTACCGAAGTTCATAATCAAATAAAATATTTCTACTTATTTAATTAGGAATTACAAAAATATCTAATATATATTGTATTGACTATGGTTAACAAGAAATCATCCATTGAACTAGGTGAGTCTATAATGGTAAGTGCCAATAAATCATAATGGTATGTTTCATGATTAAAACCAAAAATTCAAAATCATAATGATTTAATAATGATTAATTTTAACTATTAGCTTGTGTCTTCCAATGGGACTACTTCAGAACTCTATAGATTAACAAGTTGAAAATGATGTTAGTCCATGTCATTGAATGGTACAATTGACTTATATTGATTAACTTATATCCTTAAACATTATCCATTTTTCAATATTCATCCCTTGAGAAACTTATATGAGTATATGTAAATTATTTCATCACCTTACAGTAAACTATAAAAACCACTTGAGTAACTAGTTGTTATATTTTTATTGATGATTAAATATTCCATTCTTTCCTTGAGTGACTTATAAACCATTTAAAAGTATTATCTCACTAATCAATGACATATCGAAAATGAAGCTAATGAATTATAAAAAATTCATGAATTTCAATTGATATATTCCGCCAAAAATTATGTTATCCACATAAATTATCATGAACATCCTTTGATCATTATTCTTTTTAATGTAAACATTGTGATCAATTATCCCTTTATAGAATCCAAAAAATATTAAATATTGACTAAGTATAGAATACAATTACCATGGTTTATTATTTATTGTATAAAATTTAGTATTTAATAAGAATTATTATATGTACACTACTTTGTCAAATAATATATTTACAAATTATGATTTTATATCCTTTTGGAACACACTGAAACTCTTTTCCACAAAAATTAATAATAATAATCTAATTTTTTTCAATTTTAATAAGGGGTAAAATTGATGATTAATATCAATCTATTTATTTTGGGAATATTATTTTCACACCAAATGTGATTTGTTTCAAATAACAGTTTTTTCTTCATTTAGTTTGTTATGGAATACCCACTTAGATTTTATGAATTATTTCTGTTCCCGCTTTTGAATTTTTTTTTTATTTTTTATTATTCTAAATTTGGAATTCACTACAATGACCAAATATTTATCTTTAGTGGATTATATAAAATTTTTTAGCTCTAATTGATATCAGAATTATTTTTTAAGATTATCCATATTTTTGGTTTTTATAGGATCTACCCAGTCACCAATGTTGTTCTCTTCATTGATTTCATCCTTTCTTATTGACCTTCTTATAACAACAAAAAAATTCTTCATTTTCCTCATTATAAGTTCCTTATTTTTAATCAATTTCAATATCATGATCTCCCATTTGTCTTCAAACTTATGCATTATATTCCTCTATATTTTCATCATTGTTTTTCTATGAAAAATATTCACTTTATTGAAATTTGTTCTCATTTCACACAATAGTGATAACATGATTTTCAATGATATTTTCATGAATTTTTTTGTAACAATTTTATCATTCTATCTTATATGAGTATTCATAAAAAATATATTCATGCCCATGAGCTTAAACCTTATAGTTGCTTCAAATTTGTAGAATAAATTTCTTACCTATTATATTTTAAAAAAAAAATTAATGATGGATTCTTACCATATCACATGTCATAAAGTGAATTATATTTAAATATATAAAACCAATCCCTATCATAGGTATATAATTATGTAAATAATTAATCCTTCCATAATTTATCTTGTGTAACATTATCAATTATCAATGTTTAGGCCATGATTTTAATGATCTTGCAATATTACTTTATGATATCATTATGCTAATTTTTCTCACCAAAAAATATGGCTCCTTATCAAATGTTTTTGAGATATTACTTCACTTGATTATTGGTAAATTTTATATCATTATCAGTCAAGAATTTATAAATTTTCTACAAAAGTTTCATCTTCCCTTAACATTGATAACATGTCATACAATTGAACACCTTAAATTTTTATGAGGTCACTATTAGCTATTCTATCATAATGCAATCATCAATGAGTAGAACATAGTCCATTTTTCTATTTATGGATTGGAGTGATATTATCCCACAGGAATCAACGTACACCAACTTAAGTAATATAATTAATTTATAACCATTGAATTATATTTTATTTGATTTATTTTCTCCTTTTGAAAATTATCACATGTATTTGTATGATCTCACATAAGCTTAGGGGTATCATGAAATCCTTTATTATTCACTATATGTTTCGTGGTATTTCGGATCAAGTGGTAGATCCTATTTTTAAAATACATGTTATGGTTTTCCTTGGTATAAAAACACATGTGTTATTCTACAAATGGGGTAGATATTCCACATTTTTAATTTTCCATCCATCACAATTATACAATAATTTCATTTTTCAATGAAAAAATTCTTGTTTAAATTGACTGTGTACCATGAGTCAGTTAACAGATATACACTTAGAAAATTTAGACCAAGGCCATCAACCATCAAGGAATTCACAAACTACATGACTTTTCCTTCAATTTTATCTTCTCTAAAGATAATAATATTCAAACCTTCATCCATTTTAATGTAAATTATTATTATTTATAGTACATTATGCCCAAGACAAGATATTTTTTCACATACTATGGGAAGTACATTTGTTATATTGTGTTCATACTCTGGTTTTATGTGTTTCTCACAAAGAAATATCAGCTAAATTAACCTTCTCATATATTTCCTTATTGATCCTTTTTCTCTCACTCGAGGCCTTTTATGGTGAATAAGATGGTTTCACCTCTGATTACAATATATTATCATCCTATTTCACTTATAAAAATTGATTATGAGTTTTCATCCCACAAGATGATGCTTCTACCTACTGATATCTTTATTAATATGTATCCTTTGATACATATATCTTTTGCACTGATGATAAATTATTTTTATTTGTGTCTAAATCCTTTACATAAATAGAAATATATCTAAAAAATTTATAGAGTGTTTAAATTTATTATTATATATTTTTGTTTCACTCATTCTGTGAAGTGAGGATTTTATATGGATAACATATACTATGTGTTCCCCATCTTTTTATTACAATATCACTAGATTCGTGATGTGTTATTGTATGTATTAATTTCTCAAATTATTTAATTTTGGTTCATTTGTGAGTCACTCAAATTAACAATATTCTCAGTAGTGAATGATTTTGGTCTTATATCAATTATCTCTTCCTTCTCCTTGTGACCAAGTCCCAATAAAATAATATCCTTTTTAAAAAATTTGTTGTAGTAGAAAATTTTCTAATTTCCTATAAAACCCTTATTTTCCTCAATAACATATTTACTATCCTATGCACACCAACTTCCACATTATATACCAAGATCTATAAGACATTCTTTATTAGTGGGATTCTTCCCATATTTATGAATTCACCTTTGAGTTCAAAAATACTTTTGAAATGATATTTGTCAAAAATAGTTAGCCCATTAATAACTCAGTCCAACTATTAAATTATTATGTTACAATAAATCCCAATTTTTAGTATTTTAGGTTTATATATTTGATTCATTCATCTTTAACCTTTAACTCATACATATCTTCTTTTATATGCTTCGTATAAAGAAAGAAATCACATACCACCACATTGTATTTTCTATCCCTCCAAATATTAATTTCTTTAGAAGAAAATTTTTAATGATCCTTGAGATCAATTATTAAATAATCTTAATTACTTTCATTATCTTTGTACATGAGTTTTTTTCTTTAATAACTAGTTTTACATCCCCATTGAGGTCATTCCAGTCCTCAATTTATTAAACTTCTATTTCTTTTAAGATAATACGATATTAAAAATGTAATTTCTTATTTTTTATGTTTTTTAACTCTTAACACCATTTTCCTTTCACATATTAGGTGATTTATTTGTGTGTAACTTTTAATGATTATTATATCAAAATTTATCAGGACACATTGTAGTGATATTATATAGAAACCTAAAAAATTGGATCCTTTTAATTGATACCATCTTGGATTGATTGTGTTATACTCAACAACTAACTAACACAAAAACCAACTAAAACAAACCATGATATATTTAAATTAAATGAATAACATAATAATAAATAATTAAGATGAAATAAATTAATTAATATTTCTTACATTTTAATATTTCTTAATGACTAATATTGAAATAAAAATTGTCATTCACTGAACCATTTAGAAATGGGTGTACTGTATTTTACCTTAATAAATTTAATTTATCAAAGATAAAAGTTTTTTATAATATTTAATATTTATAATTATAAACTACTAAGTTATAATTAAATTATTTATAAATTTATAATAAGTATTATTAAAGAATCATAATGTTCATAAAGACACTTTTAAATAAAAAATGTTTTTTAATATATCTAATTTTCATTTAAATAACTATATAAATATATTATTTGAATTTAATGAAAAGAACATTATTTTTTAAATAGTGAGGAAATATTTTCATTGATTTTTTCTGTTTTTTTTCATTATTAATCAACTATTAGGTGAATAGTTAAAAATATTTTCTAATATAATCACAACCATTAGGACTATATCAATAAGAATATAAAATTAAAAACATTTTTTACATTTTTAATAATCAAATTTTTACTTAAGAAGTAATAATATACATTTTAGGATAGTATTATTAATCTATAAAATATATGTTCAATAACATAGGTATTATTTTCCAATATAAATGGTTTTGATCTTTTCTTTTAGATAAATATTATTTTGATATAAATAATTTTTTTCTTTCTCTAATAGCAACATAATATTTTTAAATTAATTTTTATTACACATAGATATTTTTTATAAAACAATTACTATTATATTTTGGGACATTAGGTTGAAATTATTTATAAATGTACATTTTATTTTTATCCTTTAAAATTATGTTACATAGGATAAAATTAGTTACCATGGTTAAAACAAAAAAGGTAAAATTGAAAATTATTTGAGTAATGGACTTTTAAATATATCAAGAAATATCTAAAATTGAATATTTGAGAGATAATAGAGCATATATCATCCCCCACTCCCTTATTTTCATTTTTTGAATCTTTATGACATGTGAAACATGTTCTCTCATTATATAAAGTTGAAATATCTATGAAAATGTCATTGCCACTACTTATAAAAGAATCATCTCACCACCCATTCAAGATAATTAATATAAATCAGTTATCACCTTAAAATAAACGCATTATACTTAATTTATAATTTTAATACATTTACTAGAGCCTATGGTCAAAATATTTCATCTTAATACCTAGATTTTCGAGGAATCATTTAAGGAAAATGCAATGATTTCAACCCAAGTACTAATTTTTCTAACTTAATTTTCTTTATATATTACTTTTTTTTGTTGAAATGTTTACATTATTATATAGTGGAATCAATATTTTATTATAAAAAATGTAATTTATTAGTTAATTATCATTAACGCCCTTTCCCCATATCAATTTAGAAAAATGAAACACCCATTCACGTTTTCTGCAGACTTTCACCACCATGAAGTAACAACTTCTATTTTCACTACATCCAATATTCAATGATAACCAGGATGAAATTGATGGATAAATTTTATATATATATATACATATATATATATATATTTAAATTTCTATTATGAAGATAAAAATTATTATTCACCATCTTTCAATTTTATTATTCAGAAAAATGAAAACGGTAACCTTGTATAGTGCAGACTACCACCGCTTTGAAGTAACATAACTCATATTTTATATAATTTCATTTTTATATAATAAAAATATTAAAATGTCATTCAACATAGTTATATTATATAAAATATCATTATTATTTAGTAATAATGATAATATTTCGAAAATAAACAACTTTTATAAGCACAATCATCCATTATTTATGGTTTGTTAATGATTGATTTGGTCCAACCACTTAATTGAATAATGAAATATTATAATATATTGGAGTAAAATGAAAAAAAAATAGTAATAATATATGATATAATTAATAAAATAAATATTTTATTTTTTCGTGAATGGTAACACTATTATTAATCTTATTAATTAAGATACCACTATTTGTGCGTTAATAATAAATAAAGCATGCTTATCGTTAACATCATAAACAGAACCATAACCAAAACTATAATATAATGAAATTATAAAATTATAAATAAGTAAAAATAATAATTTAAATTACCATATATTATATAGTAATGATGAAATGTGGGATAATAATAAATGAAAATGTCGTTGTTATGAATATAATTGGAAACGATCAAAATTGTTGACACTCGATATTGAAAAAATATCATAACTAACTAATATAGATGTAGATAATACTTATAAATTATTTTATTTAAAGTTTTTATATATTAATAATGTTATTAAATACATTATTAATATATTTATTTTTATATAAGAGATTCAAGAACTTTAGTGGAAGTTAAGAATTATTGGAAGAGTTTATTGTTTCAAAAAATTTCTCTGTAAGAAATATTTCTTATTAAAACCATGTTTTATTTGTAATTGTGTATATATATACCATTTAATATTTTGTATCATCATTCTATAATATTTCATTATTTTAATTATGAAGTTATATTTTCTTTCTCTAATGGGGGTTTGACTAAAAAATTACCATAATTGTAGGGGTTCATGTGAAATAAATTTTCTTCCACTGATTTATAAACATTATTATTAACCTCATTTGTATCCAGTTTGAAATATTTTACCTAATTCATACTTCTTAGTCTATTTTCATAATTTTATTTTGGGTTCTATAACTCTTCCTTGTAACATTATTATCAAGTGATTTTTACCTCGAAGTTTATAATACTAGGGATGGGTTTCTTGGTCTCAAATCCAATTTTCTATAACATGATTCTTATTATAGACCAATTTACTATTATATGGAATATAAATTATTTATTTATTATATTTTATCATTAATTATCTTTAATGGGTTTTGATATTTTGTTTCAATATCTTTCTCATTCATTCCTTTTTATTTATATGATTCTCAAGTTGTGTTAGATTCATTGTCTCATTTTCAAAAAAATAAGAAATGTTTCATATTGTAAAACATCATTTATCTTATATGGTGTCTTCACTACCTTATTTAATTCAAGTATAATGAATTGTTTTCATTTTTTTTATTTTATGTTCATAGTTTCCATCTCATGTTCTTTTAATTCTTACATTGCTATTATCGAATGGGGTGTTATCTTCTTATTTTTTCTTTATTAAGATATGATTTATATTCAAATATTTTTTCCTTTTTATGGTGTATATTTTATCTATTGTTTAATTTTAAAATCATGTCATATTACATTATATTGTATAATTAATCCCTTTAAAATCAACTACGGCCTTTAATTTTTCAAATTAGCCTCCATTATAGGCATTATTCTTCTTTCAATGGCCTTCCCTCTGTGAATACTCTATATTTAATTCATTTGATTGAAGGGTGTTCACCTAGATTCAATAAATAAATTGATTTATAAAATATTTAATATCAATATACTCATTATTTCAATTAATATGTTAGTTTATTAAAACGGAATACTGGTTATGTATTTTATAGTTTAGTCATTCCTTTATATAACGAATGTATTTGACTTAATTATTTATAAGTGAGGACAATAATAACCTCTAGATGCATCAATAACTATTATGATACAATCTAGATTTGTTGTTCTTGTGTATACCTTCCTAGAACAAACATTTCCTAAACACATGGACATGGTGTAACGATCATTATGTCTAAGATCCTGATTCCTTGTCTTATGGAATGAAATTAGCTGTCAAATGTAATTCAAATCATTTCTATGGAACCAGTTATTATTATCCATGTGACTGTTTATTTATTTATCATATCTATGGAGTTTATTCAAGATCATGAGTTCAGTTTTATAGAATTAGTTTAATCTTATTTATTGTTACTATATTATTTATTCAATTATAAAATCTTATGTACAATTTCCTTACTAAGAATTTGTTCTCCCCCTTCTTATGTTTCCATTTCATCAGGTTTTGAATAAATTTATGGCACATGATATGTCTATAAAAAGAAAAAACTTGTATTCAGATTTTGTGAGAGATGAGAGATGTAATGGCCCGGACCTCTCCGGTCCATTACTTTGTGAAATATTGGTGTTGGAGGTGTTCTAGGAGGTCAAGGGGACTTATCCACAACACTTTGCCAATTTTCCTGTTCTGTGAACATTGTTTCCAGTTTTATGAATAGTAACAGATCGGTCTCACCGATCGGTCTGATAGATCGGTCTCACAGATCGGTTTCACAGATCGGTGTGACAGATCGGTTTCACAGATCAGTCTGACAGATCGGTGTCACAGATCGGTCTGACAGATCGGTTTCACAGATCGGTGTGACAGATCGGTGTCACAGATCGGTGTGACAGATCGGTGTGACAGATCATTTTCACAGATCGGTTTCACAGATCGGTGTGACAGATCAGTTTCACAGATCGGTTTCACAGATTGGTGTGACAGATCAGTTTCACAGATCGGTTTCACAGATCGGTGTGACAGATCAGTTTCACAGATCGGTTTCACAGATCGGTGTCACAGATCAGTTTCACAGATCGGTTTCACAGATCGGTGTGACAGATCAGTTTCAGAGATCGATTTCACAGATCGGTGTGACAGATCAGTTTCACAGATCAGTTTCACAGATCGGTTTCATGTACAGTAATGGTGGGTGAACAGTGTTTCCAGACTCCTACAGTTTTCCCCTTTTGACGTTTTCTTTGACGTATAATACATTTAAAGCCTTATTTTAAGGGCTCTTAAGGCCGATTCAAATGCGATAAATCTTATATTAATTATTCCAAAGGCTTGGAATGTTTTACTTGGTCAAACCGCGGGGGTTAATGCGATCCGTTTTTAATGGAGAATTAACCGGATCATAAACTGTCACCTCGTTAAATCATAAAAGGGACGAGATATCATTCTCCCTTGTTCTTTCCCTTTGTTCTCAACTAAGAGGTGCTAGAACCTTTCAATCCTTTCCGTAGGAGTTGCACAATCAATCTTTACTCCTAGGATTGGTTCTGCTTTGTTTTTGATGCAACCAAGCTGTGTCGATCATTCTTCCACATAAGTTGTCGCGAGAGAAGGATTGTGGCCCGCTGTGTGGATAAAGGACATCAAGAACTCTTCGAGGTAGGGGATTCATGGTTTCTCCAATTGTATATGTGCAATCGTAGAATTAGCATGATTTATCCCTTTGGATCACAATGAAATTGACCTAATTAAATATTTGAACCGGATTAAAAGAATCGGTTGATCGCATGTTGTTTCTTTATACCGTGATAACGGTTTGCCTCATGTTTTCCTAGATATAGTGATATCTATGTTTTCTTTGATTTGTTGTTCGTTCATGATTGAAATTGATAATGAACGTAAAGACGGAATTAGTTGTTAATTAATTGGCTAAAGATAAAGAGGCATGTAAATTAATCTGGTTATTGTCGTTGTTGTAGTTGTTCTAATTTGAGGATAATCAAATTAGGGAAGTAAGCATGGTTGTTTAATTGTGATAGCTTTCTTATTAGGTATCCATGATTGGAACCTACGAATAACAAATCTGCCAATTCTATATGGATTAGAGAACAGTTTGTGTGGGAATTTCTAAAAGGGTTCTGAGTTACCCTCTTGTATGTTAAAGGGTCAAGATCCCATGATGTGATGTTTGTTTTCCTGCTGTGTGTGCTGTGATGTGAGCCTGGATGGTTGTTGTGATATGTGGAGGCATGGAGGCCTTGTGGTTGTGGCAGCAGATGACGCCCAGTGTGGCGAGATGCATCAGTTTATGCATATGGGTGTCGGGGAGGACACCTGGGGTGATGGAATGGGTTGGATGTGGTTGCTAGTTGCTTGCGATTTTCTTGAATGTTAATCTGCTTGGCTTTTCCCCACTGCTCATGGCAGTTGGTCTTGCTACCATTCATCTGAAGGAGGCGAAGATGCGCGGGGTATGCCACGTGCTTTCCGTGTTTAGCCTCTCCAGGGAGAATGGGTATATGCTCTTTCTATAGGCGACAATGACTCGACGGGTAGTACATCTACTCACCGTGTTGAGCCTCCTTTGTGTTTAGAAGCCTAGGATGTTTTTCTAGAATGCTTGGGAATGTGGAAAAGTAATTCTGCAATGAATGTTTGATTAAATGGGGAAAATCCACGGGGATGGAGATGCTGGAATTTAAAGGTGGTGTGAATCTTAAAAAGGAGAAGTTGTTTTGAAAGTGATGCGAAATCAGTTTAATGTGGAATTGTTCATTCTTAATTAATGTTTAAAGAATTAATTAATGTACTGTGGAACTGTTAAATGAGAATGGAGTAATCAAATAAAGCTCTTCATTTGGTTGTGTGCCTATAGGATACCTAGACTTTGAAGTAGCAGCCTGGAGTCTAAGAGACGCTAGCTGCAGTTGTATCTAAGACTAGGGAATGCCCATAGTGTGGATGTGAGATATATATATATATATATTCTGTACTTTTTGTGTTTCTATACGCTACTCCACCCTGTCGGTAAGGGAAACTGACACCCCGGGGATTCTGAGCCCTGGGGGGTGTTTTCCCCAACATTCTGATGGGAGGTTGAATGGTTGACTACCCCCTTCGGCCCCGCTCTCTTCTCTTGGTAGATCTTTGTGCTGGTAGGAACAGTGGTTAGTTTTACCCATATATGTTTGTAGAGGGCTATGATGGCTTGTGGTTATTTCCCACACATATATTCTGGATATAGTATCCTATGGACTACTATAGGTGTAACGTGTATAGGCTATAATGGCTTGAGGATCCTTACTCGGAGTATGGACTGTAATGGCTTGAGGTATTATACCCGATGTATGATACACGTTATACGAGCTGTGGTGGCTCCCGGAAACTACCTGGTTACTTTGGTTGTGAGGATGGTGTGGTGCTTCGCCCAGGTGTCTGCGGGGAAGCCTTTGTGGTGCACGAGGTGCAGATTGTGGAGCTTAGCCCAGGTGTCTGCGGGCAAGCCTTTGGAGAGAGATGCACAGGACGTATGTCGTTGGGGAAAAGCGGCAAACTAGTGGGGAAGTAGTAGAGGGGTACCCTTGATATTCTTTACTATATTCTATATTCCTGTATGCGTTACTTGGCGAGAGTAGCCATGGTGAGGTTGGGAACTTAGTATACCTCTTTAGATAACGAGTTAGTTTCACTTGTTGTTCACTGGGCTTTAGCATGCTTTCTTTACTTTTGCACGAGAGGCTTGGGGAGGATCCTACTGAGTATACTGTTATACTCACCCTATGTATATATAAACTATTTTTCAGGTCACTTGGAGTAGGTTGGAGATCAAGCTGGTTACTACTAGTTTGCGGTTGGAGGAGGAGCTGTTCGGGCTTTTGGTCGCTGCCGTTTTACTTTCTTTTGGGTACTTTTAGTTTTCCCTTCCAGTTGTAGTACTTTTGCATGAAATTTAATATATGTACTTGGGTTTCTTTTATTTTTCAGTTATGAGTTGGAGTTGGTTGGAGTCTATTCTATCTCTCTATTTTGCATGTGTTCTATTAGAGGGTAATGCCTCCCCTTTGTATGTTATTATACCCTCGGTGCTAGTCGCCAACCCGAGGCCTACTGGAGGTGGGACTCGGGGGTCATTATCTCCCTTTTCACATTGCCGGCCCAGGAGGGGTACACTTTGTGGGGAGGGGGTCTTGACAAGAGAGACTTATTATGGATAAATCATTTTATTATATACTGGTGAAAATATCCATTTGATGATAAATTCATGGGATTTGTTGGTTAAAATTTAATTTAACTCTCTAAAACTATAAACCTAAAAGTTTATATGAATGTACGTGACTCAATATTTATTAATGATATTGAAATTATTGATGGTTAAAATTTAGTTGCTTTACTAAATATTGAAGATCATATTAAAAGAAGGTATTTACGGGCATTCTATCATGGAGTTGAGGTATCTGGAACCATATTCGGTATCAAAGGAAGTTTTAGAAAACATTAGAGGAAAGGGTGATAGTTTAGGGTAATATAAGGGTGGAGAAGTTAAGGATGATAATAAATTAAAAGGTATAGATAACTCTTAAGGTTATTTGAGGTGATATTGAATATTTCTGGGATAATAATATGATAAATTTAGTGTCAACCAATATTATAAGTCTAAGGTATAATTCTATACATTGGATATCATCCCAAGGTTACGGTAATGTAGATATTGTGTGGTTATTCAAACAATTACTTCAATTTATGGATATTTTAAAGTTGATGCAGCTATGTCAATGATCTACCTTTGGGTAATCACCTGTAAAAATATTGGTTGAGTATCAAAACAATCTTAACTATGGTGCACGATTATTGGACAAAATAATAAAATCATGGCTAGACACTCCTGGTGGATATTCTATGGTTAATTAAAATTTGTTATAATAAACAATTATTTGTTATATGAGTAAGATGTTAAGAAATTAAGTTAAAAACCTAATTAAAATGTACATGGATAACCAGAAATCAAAAAATATAGTCATCAATAAAATAAAAATTACCATATGTTATAAATTAAGTTGTCGTATGGGAATAAGTAATTTGATTGATTTTTGTATATTCATATTTTTGATATTATGAAAACTATTTTGTTTTTAGTATTTCTTTGAAACACAATAATGAAACTGAATATGAGAAAGGTATATATATAGAAACCACTATGTATTATAACTAAATAAGGGATCAACATAAGTGTTAATTAATTTCATTATATCCCTATTATGATATAAAATGTGAGTTTTCTAGTCATACCTAAGGTATTAATGTTGATATCTGAATAGAAATTAAATCTTGATACACTTTGTTATTTCTATTAGTGACTGGTATTTATCGATGATAATATAGTATGTTCCAAAATTTGTGTGAATTATATGAAACATATAAGGATTTTACATATATAGTTTTTATTTTGTTTTGAAATCGTATATTAAATGTTATCAATAACCTAAATATATTATTTTTGACATAGTTTTATTTTTGGGGATAACTATTGGATAATACACTATTATGGTATAAATAACTATTCTGTTTAATATATTCCTAATATTGAATTAATAAAATGTTGATTTATTTTTTGAACGGTTAGTCAAATAGCATTGATAACCTAAGAATTGATTATTGATTTAATGATAAATTTAGCCTTGATATTTTATGTGATGTTTATTATAATTTTGGGACTATGATATATATTTACTAGTGATTGAATTTTTGAATTAGTAGTTAATACATTCAATGGTAAAAGATAGAATTTATTTTTGGCGGAATATATGATTTCAATATGGTTTAATGTCTTTAAGATTCAATTGGTTTTATTAAAGTTACGTTATAAAGAAAACTTGATTGGGTTATATATATTCATGAGTATTTGATTGTATGAATGATTAATATTATTTGAGGAAAGATATGTAACTTGATATAGACTAAGAGAGTAAGGTAAACGTCATATTATATGTTACATACTAAAAGATAAATATGTTATGAAAACCCAATCATACATTCATCAAAATGTAATATTTAAAATTTATTGGATTCATTTTATATAGGGAGGATCAAATGTAATGACAGGAGATTTTGGATCTTTTAAATTGAGACTGCCTTCGATAGCTTATGTCACACACAACATAGAAGTAATACAAAACCCAACAACAGTAAACTATGAAATACTAAAATTACACTAGGAATATAATCATTAGTAAATAAAAAGATAATAATCACTTAAAATATTTACATATTAATATTTTTCAATTTTTTTACAATATTCAGTTCAATGAACCATTTAAAAAAAGGGTTATTTAATTTTAGCTTTACAAATTAAACCAATAAAAGTGAAATTTAAATTTAAATTTTAATTTTTTTTATAAACAATTATGGAAATATTGAATTATTTTTAAATTTATCTGAAATAGGATTAAAGACACTTGATGTTTCAAAAGTCAATTTTTAATAAAAATTATTTTCATTATATTTTGAGTTTTAATTTAATAAATATATATACATTATAGTTTTATTTTAAAATAAATAAATTCAGTTTTAATTTATAATATCAAAATTATCTTATGATTATTTTTTTATATTTTTTTGAAATTCTTGATTTTTTTGTGAATATTTAAAAATACAATTTTTGTTAAAATCCTATAATGTTTTACTATATCATAAAGTAAAAATAAAATAAAAACAAATAATAAATTTTTCATGGTGATGTTTTGATTTAATTAAAAAAAATAAACTTTTTAAAAATTCTATAATTATTTTAGAAAAACCATTTTTAACAACATAAATAATCATTTTTAATAAAATTCATTTTAAGTATTTTCATTTTATTAAAACATATTGTTGAAAATTATGGTTTTTTATTTACTTTAAATTCAAATAGATTATGTTTCTTTTATAATAAACTGTTTTTACTTGAAAATTATATACATTGATTATTTTATCCTACACATAAATTATTCACTAAAAAATACACTTTCTCTAAAAAATTTGGCTTTGAAGTTATGTACATGAATTTTAAAATAACATTTTATCAAACATAGAAATTATATATAATACATTTGATTTCATATTTAAATTTCAAATTTAAAATAAATTTACTAAGGTAAACTTTGGTTACTATGGTAGAACCAAAACATTTGAAAGTGAAAACTCTAAGAGTGAAGGACTTAAAATCATGTTTAAAACATGTGTTAAAATAAATTTTTGAAGGATTATACACACACAAAAATATTTAACTTTTTCATATAGGGAACATATATTGGTTAAATTATATTCTCTGATGGTAAAATATTTTAACAAATCATATATCCATGTCATTAAACTATCGCTAAAAACTCCATAGATAATTTGTTTGTGATAGATAAAATAGTTTCATTATAATTATAATAATACAAACATATGGTATATATGTTAGTTAAAGTGATTATAAATTGATTATTAGGAAATTTATTTATGTTGCTAATAATATTACAAACATATAATAACTATTTATAAATTAAATTGAATATAAATTATATATTTTTATTTCAAGTAAGATTTCTTATTAGATTTATTAATTTATCATATATAATTCATCAATTTTAATTATTATATCGAAGATAATTTACATGAGTGTTGAAATATAGAAAAATTAATTTCATAAATAATATAATTTAATATAAAATAAATTGATGAACAAATTTATGATCCATCCCTAATTTGGATCCGTCACCCCAAGAACTAGTGACCAATCCAAGCCTAGGACCCATTCATGCCCCTGTACTAGTGAGATCGCTGCGTGACTGTGTGACCATTGACCCATTCATACCCCAAGAAAAGTGAGCTAGCTCTAACTATACCATAACCTTTAGTGCACTAGAACCAGTAACCCCTCGATGCCCTAGGACCTGTTAGTCTCCTATAGCACCAGTGTGAAACTTCATGTAGTTGTTATACCATAGTATTTAACTCAATGATCTCCACCACACACAACCAAATATCATACTATAAATTATCCAACTATAATACCAATGAGAAAAAACAGATTCGACTCCAATACCAGGGAGAAACCTGAAGACAATACTATTACACTCCCTTCATTTCAAATATCTAAATCACAAAAAACTAAAAATAATACTCATAAATCAGTGAAAAATATATGCATTAATTTCAATAAAAGCAAAATAAATGGAATTAAAAAAACTATTTACATACTAATCATTTTTCATCATCCCTATCGACATCTAAAGTATTTGAAAAAAGGATATAATTTCTGCAAATTGGTACTAAAATATTGAATTAGGTATATCGAGTGCCAGTTTTTCATTGAAATAAGAAACCAAACAAGTGGAAGCTCAAAAGAACTAATATTAAAACATAAAAACTCACCTTTTCCAATAATTGAGTGAATTATGCAATAAAATTTTCCATGTATTGGAATCCTTCAATGATGGAATTTAAGCTCGACTCTAGCTTGGTTGAGGTGCTACCCAAACTTCTAGATTTATTGTTGAAAACATGGTGTATAGGGTAAAAATGTTTATTGTCGATGCCCGTTTTAAGAGTGGGATGGAAGCTACTGAACAAGAAATGCATGTATGGTTAATGTTTTGGATGAAGTGGTAATATTAGAATAATTAAAGATTCTATAATTTAAAATCAATAATCATAAACTAATTCTATAATTGATTCCTAAATTACATAAATTCCAATTGATTGTAACAATAATTTTCAAAACACAAACCAATGGAAAATTCAAGTAAGGAATACTTCTATAATTCTCATAGATAGATAAAAAATATATATGCACATACTGATTCACCATTAACCTGAGTAAAAAACATGAGGACACAATTCCAAAACATCATAATTTACTATGTTTGTAACAATTATAAACCAATAAACAAGATCCAATTTGTAAATATATTCCTATATTCATGGATTAAAATTATTACAATAACACCAGTTAATAGATCAAAAAATAGTGGAAAATAAAAGTAAAAAATGAATTATAATTATCATATAAATATAAATAAGAATATAAACATATTCATTTATTTAAATCTACAATAAAAACAAGAGAATAAGACTTTAAATCCTTGTAATTAACACAAAATATTTACAAATTTCATTTCCAAATCCAATAATAATGTTCATGGAAAAAAAGAATCATTTATTGAAATAAATAAATTAGGACAGCATCAAGGATGGATTAAAATAATCACAACATATTTTATTTACAATAGTAAATAGAAAATTAGTTTTAGAATACCTAAAAATACAGATATTCAATACGGTTTGAAATATAAAATAGTTCACATCAACGAAATGATATAAAACATAATTAGAAACAAAACATTCCATGATTTTCAAGTCAATGTAACCAAAACATATAAATTCATAAATTGACATGGAGATTTACTATGGAATAATATCTTCCGTGCATGTGGTAGGATCATCTAAGGCTTTACTTATAAGGACCCGACCTTAAAACTATACATAATCTTGAATTAAATGAATAATTCACATTGAGTATCTTTTCTGGTTTAGAGTGTTAGAGAGTTATTCCATAACTATTACAAATTCAAAATATTACAAAGTAGACACTTCTACATAGTTTCAATTTTTTTTACAAAAGATAAACTCTTGAAAAAAAGAGTCATGTCTAGTTCCATGTTTAAGATAGCATGACTTATCCTTAATCCCATCCTTTACCCTATTCGACATTATGTCCTATGAAAAAAATTTCAAAAACATGGGATGAGCATAAAAAGCTCAGTAAGGGATACACAAAGAAGTAAAACTGTTAGTTTTTCAAAACAACAAGTAAACCATTAAAACTATAACAGAAGTAATATTTTTCACCTTTTTGAAGTATTAAATACTCTTCACTGAATAAAGGATCATTACTTACCCTTTTGTAACCAAATGATTACTATAAAACCCATATAAAAAACACATAACATATAAAGGTAACTTGGGACATAAACTTACATAAATGGAATAACCATATGGTCGACTTCCACACATATCACTAAGTGGAATAGCCATACGGCCGACTTCCATACCCAATGCATTGGAGGTTATAACGTAACCACATGTCCTAGTATTCACGGCACCAACTGTCATTTGGTTTGTCACATAACCACCCGTCAAATGTCCATGTACCATTATAAAATCATAAGACAAAAAAAATATAAAGGGAAGAAAACATTTCCACATTTTAGTAACAATATATCACTTAAATATATTGACATAACTAATCCATTATAAAAACCATTTTCAATACCAAAATACATAAAATTTTATATGGTATTTATTTTCTTTTAAAACATTACGACTTGTTGAGGAAGCCAAAGATCAAATAATACTCACGGTGGCAGAAAAGGTCTTTATCACCGTGTACATTAAAAGAAACATTATTTTTTGTTGTTTAGTAAAATTCTGCATAGAAAAAGATTCCCTTTGAATTAAATAAAAAATCAAAGGTTTTTATACATTGTATAAAATAAAGTCTTGTATTTGAACAAAATATGCCTCAATGAAAGGAGATTGAGACGAAGTCCCTTACCTAGTGTCTGACTTGACTCGATCATTCTTTAATATCCTAAATAATAAAATAAAGTTAATTTTTACTTTCTTAAGAACCTTTTTAAAGTTTATTATTACATTTATATCAATTATTACCATGTTTTAAACATTATGCTGTCATTTAAGTTAATAACGTTTGTTTTGTCGATATTTGGTACTTGAGTCAAAAATGGATTTCTTATAATTATGTGTTGTTCATGTGGTCAAAGGTTCATTATATCCAGAATTATATTCATGATTTACATATCATATATATTATATATATCAATCAAATACATGTTGTTATAATAGTACATAATATTTAGAGGTAAGAAATGAAATGCACCGTTCATGGAGACGGTAAGCCGTACGTACGCATGGACGTTTCTTTCAATTATATGTATTATTTTAATGGAAATAAAACATAATTATAAATAGGTATATTATAATTCAACTATAATATCACATATATTATCATTAAATCCATTCTTTATACATCCCACATAAGGCATTAACGAGTCACATCACTTTGAGTGGGTGGTAGTCCGCACATCCTCAAATGTGATTATCGTATTTACCCACTATGCAAACCATAAAGGTGTGTTATAAATGTAAAATAAAGAATCATAAAGAAAACATAAACATAATATATATCATATATAAATACAGTGCCATCATAATGTCCACCATGAGAGGCGGTATGATGTAATTGAGCAATCATCATTTTGTGAAGCGTTAGTTTTCTATCCACAGAAACATTATGTTCTTCATTCATTAGATGGAGGTGTGTGTAAGTGTAGTTTGAATCCTTCTCATTAAAAAAATACTTTTATATTGAGGATATTGGAGTTTTTACAAAATAAATGGATAAAAAGAGTTTAAGGGTTGAAGAAGTAGAATAAAAGAAAACAATTTAAGAGAAAATGTTACCTTTAATTTGGGTAACTTCCTTCGGTTTGAAGCAAAAAGACTTATTGAAGTGACTTATGCCTAAGGTAAGGCTTCTAGGAGGAGGGGAGTAATGTAGGGAGCTTAATTGGGCAGATTTTTGTCTAGCCAAATGGCTTGAGATGTGTGAGTAATTGTTTATAAGTGGTCTCTTTTTATATGGGGGAGGAGGGGTTCTTTAGGAAAGTGTGAAAATATTATTTTATTATATAATGGAATTCGGTTTCAAAAGGTCCGAAAATCATTAAATATTAAGATAAGATGACTCATGGTCGAAATAAAATAATCCAATCAGAATTGGACATGTTTTGGATAAAATGTTAATCATTATAATCTTATTTATTTAAATGTTTTATTAATAAGATAAATACTTCATCATTATTGTGTCATATGTAATTTAATTTATTTGATGTCCAAAAATTATAAAAAAACTACCTTTATGTAGGATATCTTTTTATCTTTACAATGAATATTTATAGTAGAAAATATGACCTATATAACATCATATAAAAATTAATTACTAAATGATTTTTGTTAATGTCATTTTGTCTTTACAATAATTTAATTAATCTAAATGTCATTATCACTCCCAGGTGGCTCAAAAGGGTCCCACAATAGACCCAATGATGCCCATGGTCGTAAAGGACTCAAAAACTAAGTTTTGGACAAGTGTTAAGGTAATTTTAATATTTTTTTAAACTTGAATTACCCTATTTACCTTTAACCGCAGTAAATAAAAGTCAAAAGTTAATATTCACCAAAAATTATTTTCATCTTAATGAACCACATTTTACTTCATTATAACAACCATGTATGTTATATTTTTGAAATTCAATTCACATAAGTGGTAAATTTTCATTTAAATGAAAAAGTCATTTTTTAACTACTACTAAGTGGTTTCACTATTCATCAAAAATTGATGTTTTTAAGAAAAATACCAAAAAATTAGCCAAAGATTTATTTGATATTTGGAATTCAGAAATGATGTTTACTTTTATAAATTCAAAATATAAATGTTTCTATAATTAATTTTAAAATTAATTTTCATTGTTAAAACAAATAGCATGTTTTTAAGAAACAATAACTATCAAAAGATCGACACTTGTTTATGTCCAATATCAAAGTGAAATTAGTTACAATGACCAACATTGGATTAAATGGTAAATATATATTGTAATTACACATTAAAACCAATTAAAAAGATAATCAAACAATATAAATAAATTATATTAAATGGTAATTATGAATTAAAATACAATATTTTCACTATTCATTAAAAAATGAACATTATCAGAAAAATACAAAACATATTACCCAAAGTAAAATTTGATTTCCCAAATCTAAAGAATAATTTTATTTGTTAGAATAGAACATATAAAAATGACCAAAACTAGATTTAAAGAGGGTTCACCATTAAAAGGTGATAAATTGAACTTTTAATGTAAATTATGCTTGAAATTAGATTCATCCACATTTTAAGGCTCTCAATTTTTATTGGATAAAGTAAATACATTTAAAAATCATGCATAATCATATTATAGTTAGTTTCATTCATTCATTCCAATACAATAGCTAGGAGTTAACTACCATTTAAAATAATTATATTTATTATTAGTGTGCAACGTAAGATTTCAAAGAAGCTCGTTGTTGTGTATCGGGTACGCTATCGCACATAGAAACCCCTTTGAATTAAAATTAATATTCAATTAACAAATTTTAATAAATATGAAATATGTCTTATTCTTCATTTACCTGGGATGTTACATCCTTCCCCCCTTTTGGGAATTGCGTTCTCGCAATTTTTATTCACTTATCAAAATAAGTGGGGGTATTTATCCCTCATAGCATTTTCAGATTCCCACGTTGCATCTTCAACCATATGTTTTTTCCACAAAACCTTTACCTGGTGAATTACCTTATTCCACAACACCTTCTCTCTACATTCAAGAATTTGGATTGGTTGTTCTTAATACGAGAGATTCTCTTCCAACTGAACTACTTCTAGGCTCAAAACATGAGATGGATCTGACATATACTATCTCAATAGGAAAACATGAAAAACATTGTGTACCTAGGATAAACATGGAGGTAAATCCACTATGTATGCAACTGATACAACTTTCTCCAGAATTTCATAAGGTCCAATGATCTTCAGACTAAACATTCCCTTCTTACCAAAACATATCACACTTTCCAATGAAGAAACTTTGAAAAAGACATGATCACCTACCTCAAAGGAAGGATCCATTCTCTGGTTATCTGCATAAATTTTCTTTCTGCTCTGAGCTATTCTCATGTGCTTCTGAATCAACTGAACATTCTATGCCATCTCTTCTACCATTTTTTGTCCCATCAGCTTCCTTTCAACTACTTCATCCCAAAAAGCTGGAGTTTGACAACACTTTCCATATAATGCCTCATATGGAGCCATCTTTATACTAGAATGAAAACTGTAATTATATGAAAATTCAACCAAAGAAAGATGTTGGTTCCATCATCCCTAATAATCCATTGATCAAGCACGTAACATATCCTCCAAGGTCTGAATTGTTCATTATGACTGCCTATCTAATTGATGATGAAAAGATGAACTAAAATTTAACTTACTACCCAATGACTTCTGAAGGCCTTTCCAAAAATTAGAAGTGAACCTAGAATCACGATCAGATACAATGGAGAGATGAACACCATGAAACATGACTATCACTTTAATAAAAAACCAAGAATGTTCATCTAGATACAAAGTATCACTAATAGGATGTAAATGAGCATATTTCGTCAATCGATCAACTATAACCCATATTGCATTATTACCTAGAGATGTATTTGGTAATCCCACAATGAAGTCCATGGATATATTTTCCCATTTCAACTATGGAACCGGTAAAGGCTGAAGCATTCCTTTCGGTAACTACCTCTCGGCTTTAACTAGCTGAAAAGTCAAAAACATAACAAAAAAATCAGCAATATCTCTTTTCATTCCATCCTACTAGTAATACTCACTGAGATCTCTGTACATATTAGTACAGACAGGATGAACTAAAAACAGAGAACTATGAGCTTCACATAACAACTCATTCTTCGACTGTGAATCAAAAGGCACAAATAATCTCTTTCCAAACCTCAAAACACAATCATTATCAATGTTAAATTCAGGCAACTTACCCTTCTAAACCAATTAAACTTTTTTCTGCTACTCACTGTCTTCTCTGTGCGCTTGCTTTATTCTATCTGATAGAGATAATCTCACTGACACCTGATACAAAATAGAAATATTTCCTACACCAAAAACTTCTATTCCATAATTCATCATATCAAAAACCAAAGGATCTTGTTCCAAACATAACACAGTTAATGAAGAATTACTTTTTTGACTCAAACCATTAGCCACTTTATTTTCTTTTCCCGGATGGTAATGGATCATGCAATCATAATCCTTGATTTATTCCAACCATCTCTTCTGTCTCATTATTAATTATTTTTGAGTGAATATATATATTAAACATTTTTGGTCAGTATATATTTGACATTTTACTCCATAAAAATGATGCCACCAAATTTTTAAATCAAAAACAACAGCAGCTAATTCCAAATCATCTTTAGGGTAATTTAACATTTGAGGTTTCAACTGACGTGAAGCATAAGCAATTACCTGATCATTCTGTATTAGGACACAACCCATTCCTTTCAATGAAGCATCGATGTAGATATCAAACTCACCATTTCTGGATGGCAGTGCCAAAACATGAGCATTCACAAATCCTCTCAATTCCTAAAAACAATCATCACATTATTTTGTCCAAATGAACTTAACACCTTCTTGAATTAACTTAGTCATTGGAATAGATAACTATGAAAAATTTTCAACAAACCTTCAGTAATAACCATCCAAACCATGAAAACTACGGATCTCAGTTATATTTGTGGGTCTTTAACATTATTTAACAACTTTTATTTTAGCAGGATCAATAGTTATTCCATTTATTGAAACAATGTGACCATGGAAAGAAATTTGTTGTAACCAAAACTCACAGTTACTGAATTTCCCATAATATTTATTTTTTAAGGATTTCAAGATGACCCTTAAATGACTTTCATGGTCATATTTACTTTTATAATAGACCAAAATATCATCAATAAACAGAACCACCATTTATCACCTGATTCAACTGAGCTATCACTGCAGTAAACTGCTCAATTCTGATTCCGACCATCTCAGGTAGGTAATTCGGATGGTCATTCCCCTCTGTATGATTTCCCAAAAAATCTTCTTCGTTTCCTTTATGATAAATCAATATTAACACAGAAATATCTTAGGTGAATCAACATGGTAATTTGTAAATTCTATATCATTTCAATATTACCATAAATTAATTTAGGGGCATTAATTTAACAATAACCTAACTCCTAAAGTTATCCAAACCAACCTCTGATACCAACTATAAGGACCCGGCCTTAAAACCATAAATAATCTTGAATTAAATGAATAATCCACATTGAGGTTATTTTCAGGTTTAGAGATTTAGAGGGTTAGTCCAAAACTATTACATTTCAAAACATTACAAAGTAGACACTTTTACACAGTTTCCATTTTTTTAAAAACATGAACTCTTGAAAAAAAGAGAGTCATGTCTAGTTCCATCTATAAGATAGCATGAATTCCCCTTGATCCCATCCTTTACCCTTTTCCACATTATGTCCTGTGAATTTTTTTTCAAAAACTTGGGATGAGCATAAAAAGCTCAGTAAGGGATACACAAAGTTAAACTATTAGTTTTTCAAAACAACAAGTAAACCATGAATACTTTAACATAAGTAATAATTTTCACCTTTATGAAGTAGTAAATACTCTTCACTGAATAAAGGATCATTACTTACCCATTTTAAACAAAAACATTAATATAAATCCCATATAAAGAACACAAAATATATAACGGTAACTTGGTACATAAACATACATAAATGGAATAACCATACGATCGACTTCCACACATGTCACTAAATGGAATAGCCATACAGACGGCTTTCATACCCATTGCATTGGAGGTTATAACGTAACCACAGATCTTGGTATTCAGGACACCACCTGTCATTTGGTTTATCACGTAACCACTCATCAAATTTCCAAGTACAATTATAAAATCATAAGACATAAAACAAATATAAAGGGAAGAGAAAATGTCTACATTTTAATCACAATATATCACTTAAATATTTTGAAATATCAAATCCATTATAAAAACCATTTTCAATACCAAAATACATAAAAGAGTATATGATATTTAATTTCTTTTAAAACATTATGGCTTGTTGAGGAAGCCAAAGATCAAATAATACTCGCGGTGGCGGAAAAGGTCGTTGTCACTTCATACGTTAAAAGAAACATTAATTATTGTCGTTTAGTAAAACGATTCGTATAAAAATATTCCCTTTGAAAGAAATGAAATGTCAATGGTTTTTATACAGTGTATAAATGAAATTATTGTATTAGAACAAAATATGCCTCAATGAAAGAAGATTGAGACGAAGTCCCTTACCTCATGTCCGACTTGACTCGATCGTTCTTTAATATCCTGAATAATAAAATAAAGTTAACTTATACTTGCTTAAGAACCTTTATCAAGTTTATTATTCTAGTTATATCACTTATTACCATGTTATAAACATTATGCAATCATTAAAGTTAATAACGTTTTTTTGTTGATATTTGGTACTTGAGTCAAAAATGGATTTCTTATAATTACATGTTGTTCATGTGGTCAAAGGTTCACTATATCAAGAATTATATTAATTATTTAGATATCATATATATAATATATATAAATAATGTACATTTTTTTATAGTACTACATAATATTTAGAGGTAAGAAATGAAATACACCGTTCATGGATACGGTAAGCCTTACGTACACATGGACGCTTGTTTCATTTCTATTTATTATTTTAATGGAAATAAAACATAATTATACATAGGTATATTATAATTACAGTATAATTTCATATATACTATCATTAACTGCATCCTTTATACATCCCACATAAGGCATAAACGAGTCACATCACTTTGAGGGGGTGGTAGTCCGCACATCCTCAAATCAGATTATCGTAGTTACCCACTATGGAAACCATAAAGGTGTGTTATAAATGGAAAATAAAGAAGCATAATTAAAACATAAACATAATATATATCTTATATAAATACAGTGCCATCATAATGGCCACCATGAGAGGCGGTAAGATGTAATTGAACAATCATCGTTTCGTAAGGAATTAGTTTTCCATCCACAGAAACATTATGTTCCTCATACATTATATGGAGGTGTGTGTAAGTGAAGTTTGAATACTTCTCATTAAAACATCCAAGCATATTTATGATATTTTAGTTGTTACAAAAGAAAGGAATAAAAAGATTTTAGGGGTTGGAGATGTAGAATAAAAAAACAATTTAAGAGAAACTGTTGCCTTTAATTTGGGTAACTTCCTTTGGTTTGAACCAAAAAGACTTCGTGCAGGCCCTTATGCCTAAGGTAAGGCTTATAGGATGAGGATAGAAATGTAGGGAGCATAATTGGGAAGATTTTGGACGAGAAAAATTACTTGAGAGGTGTGAGGAATTGGTTAAAAGTGGTCTCCTTTTATAAGGGGGAGGAGAGGCTCTTTAGGAAATTGTGAAAATATTATTTAATTATATAATGATATTCAGTTTCAAAAGGTCCACAAATCATTAAATATTAAGATAATATGACTCATGGTCGAAAAAAAATCATCCATTCAGAATTGTACATGTTTTGGATAAAATTTTAATCATTATAATATTATTTATTTAAATGATTTATTAATGAGATAAATACTCCATCATTATTGTGTCATAAATAATTTAATTTATTTGATGTCTAAAAATAATAAAAAAACTACCATGATGTAGTAAATAATTTTATCTTTCCAATGAATATTTATAGTTGAAAATATGACCTATATAACACCATAAAAAAAATAATTGTTAAAATAATTTTGATAATGTCAATTTTGTCTTTACATTAATTTAATTAATCTAAATGTCATTATCACTAACATGTGGCTCAAAAGGGTCCCAAAATCGACCCAAATAGGCCCATGGTCGTAAATGACTCAACAAAAAAGGTTTGGACAAGTGTTAATGTAATTTTAATATTTGTTTAAACATTAATTACCATATTTACCTTTAATCGCAGTAAATAAAAGTCAAAAGTTACTATTCACAAAAAATTATTTACATCTTAATGAAACACATTTTACTTCTTGATAACAACCATGTATGTTGGGTTTTCTTAATTCAATTCATAGAAGTGGTAAAATTTCATTTAAATTAAAATGTCAGTTTTTTAACTACTACTAAGTTGTTTAACTATCAATCAAAAATTGAATTTTTTAAGAAAAATACAAAAAATTCAGCCATAGATTTATTTGATATTGGGAATTAAAAAATGATTTTTATTTTTACAAATTCAATGCAAAAATGTGTCATTAATTAATTTTAAAATAAATTCCCGTTGTTAAAACAAATAGCGTGTTTTTAAGTAACAATAACTATCAAAAGATCGACAGTTGTTTATGTCCAATATCAAAGTGAAATTAGTTCCAATGACAATCATTGGATTAAATGGTAAAAATATATTCTAATTACACTTTAAAACCAATTCAATAGATAATCAAACCATATAAATAAACTAGATTAAAAGGAACTTTTTAATTAAAAATCAATATTTTCACTATTCATTAAAAATGAACTTTATCAGAAAAAAAAAATACCTAATGTAAAATTTGATGTCCCAAATCTAAATAATAATTTTATTTTGTCAAATAGAACATATAAAAATGACCAAAACATGATTTGAAGAGGGGTATCCATTAAAAGGTGATAAATTGGACTTTTAATGTAAATTATGCTTAAAATTAGATTCATCCACATTTTAAGCCTCTAAATTTTTATTGGATAAAGTGAATAAATTTAACAATCATGCATAATAATATTATAGTTAGTTTCGTTCATTCCTTCCAATACAACAGCAAGGAGTTAACTACCATTTAAAATAATAATATTTTATTATTAGTGTTGAACGTAAGATTTCAAAGAAACTTGTTGTTGCGTATTGGGTACGCTATCGAACATAGCAACCCCTTTAAATTAAAATTAATATTTAATTCACAAATATTAATAAATATTAAATATGTCGTATTCTTCATTTACCTGGGATGTTACATTACTATTTAAGAAGAAAATTATAAATAGAGTGAAGGAAAAATATAATCATAATAGAACCACAAAAAGAATATATAGGCCACATTCTAACTGAAAAACTATCCCATGATAAACCCAATATTTAGGGGATAGTGTATATAATAATCTATGATGAACTCATTCATTTCACATGACAAACAACAATAAGATAAAGTTTGTACAAAACTCACAAACTGATGTTGTTGAGTAAATAACAGATCAATACCCCTTTACTATGGATTTGTTTCACATTCATCAAGACTATACATGATTACTTATCAAAGGTAAATTTTTATTCAATCTATTTATGTTAAAATTTCATTAACAATGGTTATATAAATTCACACGATATCATTTTATTCAAAAATATAAATATATTATTAAGAGAATAAATCATTTCAGGGGTTATAAGGTAATATTATATCATTTATATAGTATAAATAGAAAAATAAATGATACTAAAATATGAGATAGGGGATCTGAAAGAGAAAAAGTACTCTTAATAATATGTTTTTTGGGTTATAAATTAGAAATAAATGAGGTCCCTAGGAAATAAAAATATAAATTTAAAATTTAATTGGCTTTTATTACCCTCTCAATTACATACATAATCGTTATAACTATTGTTTCTTTCTACAATTTTTAGTGGATTCACAAATAATCAGGTGGGCGCCTTCTATAACCCATTAATTTTATTCAACCTCTTTGAATCCATTTTTCTCTCCTCCACACTTGTTAATTCATGACTATGGTTAAATTAAATAAAATTTCACATTGAAAACTGTTTTGATCATTAAAATAATATTTTTCAATATATAGGGAATGACCAAAAAATCACACATGAAATACATCTTAAATATGATGGTATATTCATGAGAAATAATTCAACTGACATTAAATAGATATTCAATAATTTTATGTTATTTTAATTGAATATGGAATTACGAATTTATTATCTCTATTAAAAGAAAATATAGAATGCTGAATATGGGATAACACAGATATGAAATAAGAAATTCAATTCTTTCTATCAAGATATTTAAATGAGCTAAAAATCATTTTATATGTAAGTAAAATAATACCCATAAATGGTAATTTAAAAGTATAATTTCTAAGCATTCTCATAAGTAAGATGATACTCTAAAATGTTGAACTATATTTTTAGTCATAATAAAATTATGACAATGTTGTGATAAACCTTATTTCAATCATATTAATAAAAAATAACTCGAAATTACTAAAAAAATTATATTTTTCCCTACTGTTAAAGAAAATAGTCATTTAATAAGAGATGTATGGACATTTAATGTGTAATTCAAACAAAATTGGAATAACTAAACAAATAGTTTCATATATTAGTGATATGGTGACTAAGATATAGTCCCCTAGATTCCATGTAAAGTGTTTCCATGTATCCAAGATAGATTATAGTTATGAACTATAAAACAACCCCAAACATTACAGATTTGGGAATTGAAAACACTATGTTAACTCTTCTTGAGGCTATACAATGAATGCCTGAAGTACATATATGAAAAATTATAGCATCAAAATAATTAAACATAAGAAACCATTCTCAACACGGAGTACCAAAATAGACAAACAAATAGGGGAAGGATGACATTTAATTGATAAATATATAATTTATCTTCACATGAATGTGATATAAATTTGTAAACATAAGATCCAAAATGAAATTAGATATTGAATATGCTACTGGAGGGTGATTTGGGAACCGAAGATGAGAATTGAGATATGAAAGAGAATAGATAAACATTCAATTTAGACTTGGGGTTATTTAGTATCCTGGTTTGAGGTTATTTTAACAAGGTATTTTCACACAAGGATGTCAACCGGGGAATTAGAAGGGGTGCGTGAAATGACGTTCGAGGATGACACTAACCTTGAATAGGGAGGAGGTATTCTTCTAAATATATCAATGAATAGTATATCCATGAACAATTTCGTACATGCGAAACATCAGCCCAGAATAATTAAGGTGTTCCTACGAGGATGTTAGTGAGGAACAGAGGCCACAAAGAACACTGACAAGAAAGAGATATAGGGTTGGGGGAGGGGGTAATGGGGAATAATGGGCGTCATTAGGGAATATTTGGATTTTATCATATTTCACAATTTATATATACTGAAAAAATATGTGAATTAATATAAAAGATTATATTATATAAGTATTATAAATATGTTAATTAATTACTAAATTATGGATAAATTAATAAATTATATATTATTAATATCAAAATGATATACTTTTAATGGGTAATATATATATCTATATATTCCATTTTTGGTAAAATATTTTATATTATTGAATAATTTATTGGTAAACTATTTTTTAATAGAAAATGATTTTTTGGTAATAATAACTAATAAAAACATATGCATTTATTGATAAATAACATGTTGGTATTATTTTGATAAGACATAGATTAAAATATTAGTAAAATATTTTTTGGTAGTTAACTAATAATATAAATAATATGTGTTGGTAAAATAATTTTTGGTTCCTGTAGTTAATATCAACAGAATTTAATATCTGTTGGAATTAATTATTTTTACCAACAGATAAGTTATCTGTTAGAAATTTTCTATTTCTTAAAGTCACTTCTTTGGTATTTCTCATTGTACACTCAATTATTGTCTATTTCTAAGTCATAATTAATTTTGAAACATGTGATCTCAATCTATTATGTTTAAATAATTACAAAAACAACATTATCACCACCCATCAAAACTAATTGAAGACCACTCAACGAATTTAGATTCCACTTGAAACTCTACCCATTATACATAATATATTTCCTTATTAATTTTTCTTGAGCCTATTTAAATAATACATTATCTTTATCCCTATATTTCTAAGTAATCCAAAAATTAAAACCCAATGATTTCAACTTGCGTACTCAATTTTTCCCACTTCGTTTTCTTTATATCTTAATTTTTATTAATATATTGTTAAATAAGTATAGATTGTATAATAAAATAAATTATTCTAATTTAACTATCATTAACTATATTTCTACTTTTATATAAGGATAAATGAAAAATTCATGTGTGCGTTGCATGGTCTGCCACCTTCATGAAGTGAGGAATTCCAGTTTTTCACCACCAAGTATATAAAAATATTATGAGGGTAAAATTAAAGAATAAATTTGATATATATATATATATAATATGATTATGATTATTAAGATAATAATTTCAATTCTACGTTTTCCCTCTCATTCGTTGATATGGGAAAATATTAATTGTGCATTGTGCGGACTACAGCCTCCCAGATGTAAAGTATCACATTTTTCATCTATTTTAATTATTATTTATTAAAATATACAAACATATAATTATGAAAATTAAATTTATATAAATAGTATCACTATTACTCTGTAATACTGATATTATTCCAAAATGAATTCATTTTGATAGTAATAATAATCTATTAATTATTATATATTCATATTTAGGTCAGTCCAACCTCAAACTTGAAAAATTTGGTAAAATAATATCAGGGATTACTATAATAAATTAATTAATAATAATATACAACATAATTAATTTAATATATATTTTATTTAAGTTTTTTAATCTTAATATTAATATTATACAAATTAATTTAGATACCAACATTCATTTGTAAAACATCACTGAAAAATGTTTTTCCCCAATTTCATCTACGACAACCATAACAAAAATTCCATAGAATGAAAGTATAAAATTTTATATAATTATTTATACAAATTTAAAATAAAATATATCATATGATAATGATTAAATTTAGTGTGATAATTAATAATAACACTGCTATTACAAAAATAGTCCAAAACAATTAACATTACTCACACATGATATTAAAAATATATAATAACTAACTAATATTCATGTGATAAGTAGTCATAAATAAATATTATAAATGGTTTAATATAATAAAAATATAATTAAATAGTTTATTAAGATAATTATTTTCATACTATATATTCCACAAAATTAGTGGATGTTAGATATTTAGGTATGAGTTTCTTTTCTCAGATTTTCACTCCTCAAGACATATTTCTTAATATAAACCTTGTTTTAATTGAATTGATGGATCTACTAACACTTTAACATTTTCATTTTTGATTCTATTATATTTAAAGATATTAAATTTTCAATTCCATGTTCATTCTCTCATGATGATTTAACTCAAAAATCACAAAATTTTTAAGTGATTATTCTAAATCAATGTTATTACATAGAGTTAAAAAACTATTCATTAACTCTATTGTTACATGTTCTATTTATTCTACCAAATGAATAATTTTTTATTATATTACCTTATTATTTTTTGGGATCATATAAAACTTCCTTATATACCCATTATCAAATGATTCTTACCTAAAATTATTTATTACTTGAAAGGGGTTTCTTAGTCTTAATTCGGATTTCTTGAGACATTTTTTTATAAATTTTTTAATTTATATGGTGTATATAATTCCTATTTTTTATATTATATAATAAATTATAATTTATTTTACTTTAATTTCAGTTTCAATCTCTTTATTATTTATGGGTTTTTTTAGATGATACTCAAAACTAAGGGTTTCTTTGTCTCATTATAAAATCCATGAGATAGTTTGACATGTAAAACATAATTTTTTATAAATGTTGTATTAATTTTCATATTAAATTCTATTATAATAAACATATTTTATTTGAAAATATTCTAATTTAACGTTTTCCCTATCATGATCTTTTTATTTTTACGTTACTTTTATTATATGGGTATTTTCTTCTAAATTTTTCTTCATTGAGATATGATTCATATTCACTACTTATTTCATTTTCATTGTGTATATACTGGCCATGGTTTACTTTCCAAATCATATATTAATATTTTATTTTTAGTGATTAAACTATTTTAAATACATTACTACCCTTTTTTCAAATCATCATATGTTATAGGCTAGTTTTTTTCCAATACCCTTCCTCTATGGTCACTCTATATTTATTTCCATAGATTAAAGGGTGTTCACCTAGATTCCATTCATCAAGTGACTAAGGAAGTATTGAAAATATGTATAATCGTTTTTGAAATATATATTTTAAAAAAATTAAGTGAAATTGGTTATGTTATGTATAGTTAATTCATTCCAACATATGATGGATTTGTTATACATAATTATTGATAGGTTGTGCTCAAAGTAGCCCCTCGATTCATTGATATATATCATGATAAAATGTATATTGGGTCTTTTGGTGTATACCTTCCAATAAAAAATATTATTAAAAAAATAACCTTAACAGTAATATCATTATGTCTATGATATTTATTTATTGGATTATGGAATAAAATTAGTTGTCTGGAATTATGCATTTCGTCAATAAATAGACAATTATTGTTATCATTGTGATTTTCTAGTTTTTTCTATCATTAATGTATTTTTTTGAAGATCTTTTTTTTAAATATAATTATTTGGTTCTTATTGATTACTATGATATTAATCATTTCATCATAGTTTTGGATATACATTTTCACTTACTAAGTATTTAATCTTACCCTTCTTATGTTTCCATTTCTGTAGGATTTTAAAAAACATATTACACACAATATGTTTTGAACAAAATTAAATGTGTAGAGATTTAATGGGAGACATTGATAACTTATTATGGATTAAATAATATCATATATATTTGAAAATAGATATTTTATTAGAATTTTAAGAAATACGTTAGTCAAAATTCATTCATAACTCTCTAAAATAGAAAACCTAAAAGGTCCTTCCAATGTATGTGAGTAAATATTTTTTGGTGATATTTTAATTATTGATGGTTAATATTGGGTCTCTTTGGTTCATTTGAAAGATGATATTTAGTGAAGGAATTTATGAAAATTTGATCTGGGAGTGGGGGTTTGGGGTTTTACATATTCCCAAATGTTCCAAAATAAAAAAAAATCATGTGGGGGCACTAATTTAAATTTTTATTCCCCAATTTTTATATTTGAGGATTGTAAAGACATCACCACCCAATAAAATTATATCATTGATATTATCAACCAATTTTATCGTTTTTATTACATTGATTTCCACTTCCTGAGATTTATCTATTTTAATTGAATTATTTTTATTATTCCTCATATCATATGAATTGTGAGTCTTATGAGTACTATAAATTCTAACCTCCTTTGGGTATTATTCCCATTGTCATTGAGACCTTTAAATTAACACTTTATGGAATTTTTCTCAGGATCCTCTTCCTTATTTTAATATCATTGTGTGTTTCTATAAGTCTTTTTTTGTATTTCCAAATAATGTTCACTTGATCAATCAATGTGTTAATGGGTTCTTTAAATTACATCCTTAGTTACTTATAATTATTTTGAATAACCTATTCAATAGATTGATATATGTTGGAATCACCTAAAAATATATTGAAAAAATATTTTACATGTGTTGTGTAAGGAATTTCATTACATAAATTTTTTTTATACTGTGTTGGAAAATGATCCTAATAACCAATTGGACCCTTTTGGCTCAAAATCATCCACCCTTTGGCCTTTCTCCAATAATGTTCTAGTTCAAATACTTATTGAGAGCCAATGTATATAGCTCTATAGATAACCAACCCAAATGATTTGAAATATTATTGCATTGATTATTCCAAAATTTAAAATTGACCCCATTAAGATAAAAAATCCCTTATGGTTGATGATCAATTTCATATATTGAAAGAGATAATATTTTACTAAGATCTTTTATCGTTGTTATTAATTATTGTCCCAAATCATTATAAATATCCTAGGTGTGGTTGGTGAATCAAGGTTTCTATATTTCTTTTAATGACCATTGAAAATGATATTGTTCCACTATTTGTAAGAACATCACTCACCCTTATGAAATATATGAATTTATAACCAAATTAAACATGGGAATAAGAAATTGTTACTTCTTTCACCAAAATTCAAAAAATCCAAAGGTAATATAAAAGTTATGTGCTGATATACAAGAATAAATATGTTCACATATTATTTACTATATTTTTTGTGGCTAATGTGACCCTTAAGGTTTAAATCTCTCAAAAAGTAGTGAATTCACTACTCCCAATCAATCAAAAATATCACTAATCCATTAAGAAAAACTATATAAATCTTCCATGAACTGTGAATGAGATTATACTGTCAAAGGTATATCAATCAACTCCACATTTATACAATTTATTAACTACACAAACATCCAGAAACATGGAATCATAGATATCGCTTATTTATTCCCTATAACATTCAACCATAGATATATAATCTATCTCATTCCTTAAGATATCCCATATCTTTTTAAAGATAAATTTATTTCTATATTTATGTGATAACTTTTCTATTTCCCATTTCATTGATCATTAATCTAATTTGACAAAAAAAATTATCTAATTATTTATTCAAATATAAGTGAGACTACACCTTGAAAATATCCTATAGGATTCCTAAAATATATAATTTTTTTATATAAATCTAATAACATGACTTCATTTTTTTATGATTGTTATATTTATGTTGGAATACTCTTGTACACTTGATAACTCCATAATAAATCTAGTACCAATTTTGAAACATCCTTTGAGTAATTACATTATTTATGGAGACAAAATATTCATCTGTGGGAATCATTATTTGTATTGTGAACAATATATTGTGTTGAAAACTGGGGTTACGTTATTACTATTTCACAATGTTTCAGGTATCATTCTATAATTTATTAAACTTATCATGGTAAAACATTGAATTCACTCCTTTTCATTCCCGAAAAAACCATGATAAATACATCGTGATTTCCATTTAAAAATTCACAAATCATTTTTACAAAGATTCTATTTAATCTCATGTAAGATGTGTTGTGGCATGACACCAACTTCAAGGGTTGAAATAATCTATTATCATAAAAAATCTTATTCCCTAATATTTATGGGGTATCCATCATAGGAAGTACTATTATCTACAATAACCATCCTCAAAATAGGTTATTATACTATAGATCTATTGTATTATATCATAACATATTGTGGTGTGACAAATTGATAACTCAATTTTTGTAGCCATAGGTTATTAATCTATGGAATTATATTCACCAAGCACTCCTACATTAGGGATCAGTCTCTACAAACATGATAGAATCTTTCCATTATTTAATTGTCATTAATTTGATATAAAATTCATTGTACTCTGACCTGTGATATTTTTGTGTGGTTTTTATACTACCAATAGAACTTATAATGATGAATCTGACTTCTTATAAAAAACTATGGAATGAATACTTCATAATTACCATGATGTTTTACCACAATATAATTTTTAATAAACACAACCAAATAATAATCTAGTGGAATTTCTCTAGCACCAAAATTACTCATCCGACCAATTAATTGGTTAATGTTTTCATCCCATGAGATAATATTGATAGTGCATGTGTAGTTATCCTATCAAATTCGATTATTATTTCATGGATACAATCCATGAATTATGATTATGATTACTTTATTTATTCATGTGAAAATTTATTTTGTTTGTCAGGATTAACATTTCACTATTCCATCAATTATCTTTTATTATGTTTCCTTTCTATGATTTATGAACATCCACTTATATGATTCTATATAATGATTATCAAATCCAATGTTATCTCACCATCAAGATTATCATGATAATTTCTATATAGGGACTTCTTCCCACACTATATTCAAAATATGTTAATAGAATATCCCATACAGTGGTAAAATTATAAGGAGATACAAGAGGTTAATATGAATATTGGATAAAGTATAACATTGTTTATTTTTATGATGTCACTTTTTTTAACTAATCTACCAAATACACTAGAGCTATATATATATGGGATTTATTAAGGATATATATATATGAAAAATTATGTAATATTATGTGTTTGATATATATTTGTTATATATTCCCAAACATTTCACATTCCTTAAAAATATAGATCTATAGAAAAATATTTTGGACAATTTATAGTCATTGTTGAATAAGATGACCACTTGGAACACATGAATTTTTGTGTGGAATAAAATATTCAACATATTAATTATCTAAATGAACTAGGTAAAATATATAAATAGGCTACACAATGATTTATTTATGAGAGTGGGAAGTGGAAGATCATGTGAATTGATTCGCATATTCCTAAGGCTTGGTGATGATGGAATATTGAGGTGTCACTCATTGAATGATAGTGATATTAACACTGAAATTATGATTTAAAAACATATATATGGATGAATTGTGATAATAAATAACATTTCACATATGAGGGAATAAATAGAGGTGCCACTAGGTTTTTCTTATTTCTTACATCAATATTTCATTCTTAGTGTGTTATTATTCTCTTCTCTATGTTGAACAGTTATTATATAAATTTATAACCAATTTTGGTTATTCTATAATAGAATATATATGTAGTTATTGATTTCTAGTTACAATATTTCATTATTTTTAATTTTTTTCTCAATAGATTCATATTGTAATGTGATAGGTGTTGGGGGATGTTTCAATGTATTTCATTACATATGAATTATTTCACTAAAATGTATACTCATTCACTATTTTGAATTCATATATATTAATATATTATATGAAACTGGGTGGTTATCTGGGGATCAGTTCATGGAAGTGGCTTTGTAGGATGAGGTTAATTAGAAGGGATTATTCACATAAAGGATACATACCCTAAAATTGGTTATTTTTATTATTATGACTAGTGTATCATTAAACAAGAATAGGTTGTGTGAAGTGGTTTATATAAGAAGATGATACCTCTGTTATAGTGAATTTAGTACCCAAATTCTCTTATTATAACATTAGATATGGTATTTTGATAATATTTCATTTAAAATTTTTTGTTTAGGGTAGTTCATTTATAACTCCAAAAAAATGAAAATTGTTAATTTCTAAAGACCAAGACATAATTTTTCTCATAAGGTCATTTATATACATCTTCATCATCATCATTTTTTTTGTTTTATTATCTACACACCACAGGTTTCATTTTATTTTCAAATAAAATAAAAACTCAAAAAATATAAAATGTGATAATAATGGATCACTATTTGATTTTTCACCTCATTATAATGTGGCCCTATGTCGAGAAATTAAGCTAAATTTAGGAGTTTATAAATGTTAAAATACATTGAATCCAAATAATTGGATTTATCCATACACTTTTTGGTTTTTTAGTTGTGGATTTTTTACAAGTCACCCCTTGAATATTATTTTTTCTATATTTTATATGTTTAATTCATTTCAATATCACATATTCATAAATGATAAATCAATGTTTTATAAAAATGAAATATATTTTTTGTGACTGTTTTGAATGTTATGGGAACTATCCTTGTCATTTTGGTAGTCATGAAGAGGGGTGGCCAATATAGAAAAAATTTAAAGAATAATTTTCTTTTCCCAATCATGATATTCATTTAATTTTTGAGAAGATTAATACATAATGTAGTCCTTATATGATATCAATGAAAATATAAAATAAAATATCTAATGGAAGCCAAAACTAACCATTCAAATGGATTTGATAATGATTGAATTTTTCCATGATTAAATGATGATAAAGGTGTGATTATTATATTGGAGTTAGAGTAGGAATTCCCATTATATAACTCCCTCAAGGAATCAGTTCTATATACACTACACATGGAAAAATATGTTAATATAAAAAATATTTAGTGGGTTTCTATAATATAAATTTATTTTTAATTAAATTTATTTCAACAAAGATTTCTATTAATTATCACTATATTTTTTTCAGATTCAATATAATCAATGGTTTCTGTAATGGCATAGATCCACGTGTAATGACCCTTTTCATGTTTTCAAATATCAAAGTTATTGGAGGAGGCTCGGAAAAAGTTTAGATATGCTCAGTAAAGTAAAAGATAGAAATGGGGTATTACATGGAATATAACCAAATTATATGATGTGAAATCATGTTTCATGGATTTTTTCATGATTTGAAATAGGGATTCATGGTGTATATGTTTTTGGGTTTGAAAATAAAATAAGGTGATGTGGAAACACATTTTTGGGTAGATACTAACCCCAAGGAATTACAAGACCTGAAAGGGGATTACACATCGTGTAATTTCCCAATGTTGAATGGTTTTTAGACATTTCATCCACTCAGGTTTTTTAAAAAACAATGGATACAATGGCTCTCCCTAAACTCCAGCTGACTCAACAACCCCTTCTTCGATTTTTTAGGAATTACTTCTACAAGGATTGATCTTTAGAGAAATCCTTCAACCCTTAGTGATATGTATTCAATCTAAGGTATGATATTCCTCTATTCATGTTCTTTCATAAATATTTTCATCCCATTTCACCTTTCTATGTGATGGTGTCTGACCTCCATGTTTCTAATATATCTCTCTTGGTTCCTAGTTTGTTAGGTTTTATCAAGGAATCCTCATGTGGATGCAGTTGTTGTGGGAGAGCAGATCGTTATCTTTTTATTAGATCCATTCTCATGTGATGAAAGTCAATGAAATTTTGAGGTAGGATAATAATGGCTTCTCTCTAATTATGTGAAATCTTAGAGCTAGCATAATTTAGCCCATGGATCAGAATGGAATTGACCTAATTAAATACTTGAATTGGATTGAAGAATTAGTATTGACCGCATAAAAATGTTGTTTCTTTATACCATGATAACAATTTTTCTCTTGATTTTCTAGGTAGTGTGATATCTATGCCTTCAGGAATTAGATTTTCATTCTTGATGAAAATTGGTAGATAATGTAGAGATGGATGTAATTGATAATTAATTATCTGAAATATAAAGAGGTATGTTTAAGGTATATGGTTGTTGCCTTTTATATTTTATGGTGATATAATTGATGTAGATAGGAATGTATAATGGAATTGGTTAATGAACCTAAAGATGTTTATGATTGTTTAAAAATGATTAAAATAATGTTAAATTTTTTGTTTAATTAATTTGTGATAACTTTTAATTTAGTTTCCCATAGTTTGAACCTATGAATTATTAATCAGTTAATTAAAGATATAATAAGAACATATTGTGCGATAAAAAATAATTCCTTTATAGGTCCTACGTTGTCCACTTTACTGTAAAGGAAAGTGACTTATTTTTTAGATCCATGAGAGGTCAGTTTGCGTAAATGATGAATTCATTGCTTTGGGGATGATATATTTTTGATATGTTATTCCCACTTCTTGTCATATGTTTTGGATATGAGACTTGTGTTATGTGGGGAGGGAAGGCCCATGTTTGACATGATGCTTGGATGACTGATCCTAGAGGGTTTTTGTAGAACATGGTGTAGGTAGTCTCAGATTTAATGGTTGTAGTTGACTTCTAGAGTGGTGAGATGCATCGGTTTATGAATTTTGTGTTATGGAGGACACCAAAGATGATGAAACATTTTGATGTTGGGCTTACCCATTGATATGAATGTTAAATTCTTGTTGAATATGTTTTTTGTTTATCCCGTTTACATTCCCCGCTCCTTTTGGAATATAGTTTTTAATACTCTCCTTCCAATAGAGGTGAAGACGTGTGGGGTATTCCTTGTTTTTTCAATGTTTTTCTTCTCATGGATGGATGGGTCTACATTCCCACTATAAGTGGAAAAGATTCGATATATAGTTAATATATTTACTTTTTTGAGCCCCTTATGTTTGGTAGAATAGAATGTCTTATTAGAATACATAGAATTATGTAAATTGTAATATTGTTAAATATATAAATTAATGATTTTTAAACCGTGGGGTTGGAGCTTTTGGGGATGAAATGCTAAGGTTGTACATTTGAGAAGTCGTGGACTAAATTTGGTTATGCCTTGAGGGCATGGATATTTGCAAGAATTTTAATGGAATGAGATCAGGGGTTGATAATGGTTAATTAATGATCAAATAATTAACTAACATAATGTTCAATTGATCAAAATGGATAATGTAACTTAATAAAGATCTTTATAATGGTTGTGTGTTTATAGGATATCTAATCATAGTAGTCAAAATAGGGAGTCTGAGAAAACTGAGCTATAGTTATGTCTATATATAGGTTATTCCCATAGTTTGGTTTTGAGATATATAATATAATTTAATTTTTGTGTTTCTATATGCTACTCCACTATATCAGTTAGGGAAACTAACACACCAGGGGTTCTAAGCCCTGGGGGTGTTTGTTACAACATCTCAGTAGAAGTATGGATGGATGAAAACCCCTTTAAGCCCACACTATTATTTGGTAGTTACATGTGATTCAATACATGGTGGATAGTTTTTCACATATATGTGTATATAGGGATATAATGGATTGTGGTTATTTTAAAAACATATATTATGGATATCATTTTATTTGGACTACTATCGGTGTAACGTGTATAGGCTATGATGGCTTGAGGATCCTTACTCAGTGTATGGGTTGTGATGGTTTGAAAAATAATACCTGATGTGTGATATGTGTTATACGACCTATGGTGGCTCCTAAAAAATACTAGTTTATTTTTGTATGTGTATGTGGTGGTTGTGTTATATGAGGTGCATGTTGTGGTGCTTCACCAAAGTGTCATCGGGCTATCCTTTTTAGAGAGACATGATCAAGACGTGAAATGATGGGGAAGAACAGAAAACCAGTGGGGAAGTTGTAATATGGTACCCATGATATTCTAAAATATATTTTATACTCTTGTATATGATACTTGGTGAGAGTAGACATGGAGAGGCTGGGAACTATGTATACATGTTTTAGATATGAGTTAGTTTCACTTATTGTTAACTATGCTTTAGTATGATTCCTTTCATTTGGCATGAGAGGATCAGAAGAGGATACTACTGAGTATAACGTTTTACTCAACCTATAAATATATAAACTATTTTCTAGGTCAGTTGGAGCAGTTTGGAGATTAGGCTGGTTACTACTATCATGGGGTTTGCGGAAGTTTTTTAGGGTTTCCTAGTCACTACAATTATACTTTATTTGGGCACTAAGAGTTTTCCATTTCATATGTAGTAGTTCTTTCATGAAATTAAATATTTTTTCTTGGGTTTTATTTTATATTTTATTCTGAGCATGGGTTGGTTTGTGTCTATCTTATCCCCTCTTCTGTATGTGTTTCTCTTAGAGGATAATTCCTCTAATCTACATGTTTAATATATCCTTGGTTGTAGCCTCCATCCCAGGGCCTATTGGTGTTGGGACTCAGGGGGTCACTATCCCACTTCTCCCATTTCCAACCCAAGAGGGGTACACATTGTAGGGAGGGGTTCTTAAGAGAGTGGAATCATAGTTCTGGTTGAGGGATAGGATAGATTTAGAGTTATTCATAGGTGAGGTGGCATGGGTTGGTAGGGAAATGATGTTAACTAGGTTTAGTAAGCACTGTAAAAAAGGGAGACAGGATAAGACACAGGTATTTATGGCCCCTTTTGATATGATTCATGAACATTTAAATATACAATGGCTAATAAATGCGGTGATACTGGTTAAAAGTTATAGACCTTGGAAAGGATCATGCTTCATTCTTCCTTGCGACTGTGTTTGAATGGGTAGACCATGGGATTAGTTAATCATAAATGTATAAAGAAAACAATTAATTACTATTAGTCTACCATATTATAGGTTTTGGATCTCTAACTAATTTTTATTTTGTTGGTATGTCTCTAGGTATCCATATTCATCATGTTCATGCAAAATATGTTCAGCAGGTTAGGCCATCAAATCACCGTAGAGTAGACGTTGGTGGCGACGACACTTGGAGGAGGACTCTCTGAGAGTTTCAATTCATGTGTCTATAGACGTTTGAGTGATCCATTTTAGATGTATTCCTGGAAGACTGATTGCAAGAGGTTGATATAGAATTTATTTCAATTCATGCTCAGAAGGAGCACTAGGTATCAATGGTTGTGACGATGTTGTGTGGAGCAGCAAGGAAGTGGTGGTTCTTGTTCCTCAGAGATCATGAGTAGTCAGTAGTCTCATTGGAGGAGTTCTGAGACCAATTCAGATCTTAGTTTTATTCATTGAATATGAATACAACTAGTTTCTAGGAGGTACTTATGCTTCAATAGGGGATATATAGTGTGCAGAGAGTTTAGAATCTATTTTAGTAACCTTCTACGATATTCTTCAGACCTACATCTATATGAGAAGGCCAGGGAGAGGAATTTAGAGGAGGCTTCTTTTTCAAGATATCTAGTCCTAGGTCACCTAGATTATGGTGATGATGTATCTCAAGGTTGTGGAAAGAGAATATTTCATCTATAGGACATTATTCAAAAGCAAGTCTTCATGGGAGGGAATCGTCGGGATTCCTCATGATGTAATGTTATTGTTCACGGTTACAGTTTTTTAGGGTAGAATATCTTTTAGTAATTCAGTGGTTGGTCACACCACTCAATGTCTCATTTCTCTCTGAGTAACGACTCTCTGGCCTATTATAGGGGATTATATGATTTTTTTCTTATGGGGGATGAGGTTATAAGTGGTGACAGTACCAAAAATTTCAAAGTAGTCAGTGTGTGCGAGGTGTTCCACTCCAGGTTCCTCAACTAAGGAAGTTCCAGTAGAGCCTGCAGTAGTAGGATGATGCAATTTGGGATTAGTAGAGAGTAGATAGAGAAGGTAGAGGATATCCCCATGATCCTCATTTTCCTAAGACTGAAAATCACATCCATGGGGGTGGTCGTTGGAATTTTTAGAGAGGTTATGGAGCAGGTTGTGGTTGTCTTCATGATTTAGTGTTTCCAGCACCGGGTGATGCAGATATCGTTCAAGGCACCATTTTCTAGTTTTCAACATGAGTTAATGATTTTTTTGATTTGGGAGGGACACACTCCTTCATTTCATCTACCCTTTTCCGTGCATTAGAACATGAATTAGATAGACTTCCAGTGACCTTGGTGTTGATTATGTTAGTTCAAGGTCGAGTTGAATTTTCTAATGTATGTAGAGACTATGAGCTAGTGTTGGGGAACCACTGCTCTTGGGTATATTTTCTATGTTTACAAATATAACCATATGATGTTATCCTCTACATGGATTGGTTGTATTTAGTGCAGGATATGATGGATTTCTTTCTAAGGTTGGTGGTGTTCTTTGTTGCTGGTGGAGAGATGACAATGTTTGTTTGCAAGCGAGACCCTTAGATGGGTTAGAGGTGTGTTCCTTCTTTGTCTTCCTTGATGGGTGAGCTAATTATGAGTTCATTGGAGGTTAATCATTTCTCATTTCCCATGGTCATAGGAGATTAACTAGATGTCTTTCCAGAAGAGATATTAGTGTTACCCCCCTCGATGGGAGATCGAGTTTAGGATTGAGAAACGGTCATGGGTGTCTTCTATATCGATGTCTTTGTATAGGATTACACCTTACGAGCTGTGGGAGATGCCTATATAGCTCAATGATCTATAGAGGTATGGTTATTTGGGTTGAGTGTGTCACCATGGGGTGCACCGATTTTTTTTATAAATAAGGATGATGGAAGTTTACATATGTTCATAAATTATCATCACTTGAACCAAGTGATAGTGAATAACCTCTATCCTCTTCCATATATTGATGATTTATTCAAACAACTGAATGGCACAATTTGGTTATTGAAGTTCAATTTTTGACTGGATATAATTATATACATGTACATAATGTTGATATTCTGAAGACTAATTTTCATTTTTGGCATGGTCATTAAACATTCATTATGATATCTTTTAGCATGGGGAATTCTCCAGCTGTGTTCATGGGGTTGATGAACGCTATTTTCCATGAGTTTCTAGATATGTTCATGTTGGTTTTCATTGAAAACATTCTTATGTACTCCACATATGAGGAGGATCATGTAGGGAATCTTTGTAAAAATTTTGGAGTTCTCTATCGTGAGAAGTTGTCTAGAAAGTTGTTCAAGTGAGTTTTTATGCTTGAGAAGTCCTTTTCATGGTTCATGTTGTATCCGAGAAGTGAGTATATATGGATCCATCACATATATAAGAAGTTGTGACTTGGGAATCTGAAAATATAGATTCGTAGGTGTGAATTTTCCTTGTTATTTCAGGCTATTACAGGAGGTTGGTAGCCAATTTCTCTTGGATCATAGCTCCTCTAACAACATTGAACAGAAAGGATCATGAGTTCCTATGGATTGATCAGTGTCATGTGTATTATGAGTATATGATGGGGAATTTGGTCAGATATATAGTTCTTTTTCTACTAATATAAGGAGTTCTGGTTGATGTTTTCTATGATGATTCACATTCTGGGTTGGCTTGTGTTCTTATGCAGCAGAGATCAGTCATTTTCTAGGAATCTTTGCAGTTATTTCCCCATTAGTTTAACTCTTCCACCCACAATCTCAAGTTATAGGTAGTGGTGTTTTCTATAATTTTGTGGAGACATTACCTCATCAGCAAGAGCTTTGTGGTCTTCACTAATCATAATATCATGAGGTATGTTTTATCTCATCCTAACATGAACATGTGTTAGTGTCTATGTATGGAGTTTTTACTAGATTACGACTCTGATATTTTTTATACACCTAGAAATGGGGACGTTGTGGCCAATGAATTGAGTAGGAATTCACGCAGTGATGTTGTGAAAGAATCAGGTGATTCATGGAGAGTGATCGAAGAACATTCAACATTTCATCTAGATATGGGAGAAGTTAAGGGACATGGTTGAATTTTTCAGATGATTATGCAGTCATATCTGTTGTAGCAAGTTAAGGAATCCCAGTTGTGGGATCTTGAGGCAGAGGTATGGAGAGACCGAATAGTTTGTGGTGAGACCTCTGATGGTTAGTCTGAGGATGAACAAAACTAGGTGTTGTTTTAGGGAAGTCTTTTTGTTGCTTTTAAGGAGTATTAGATGGTTCTCAGAGACTTTCATATTTGACCCTTAGTGGTATATCCTTGAGTGACAAAAATATACTGAGCTTTGAGTTGTCATGACCGGTCCCTCGAGGCCCATGCTGTGACTACCCCAATCTCACCCTTCATAGGTCAGGGGCTGGCGACTAACAATGGAAAAGGAATATCCATAAAAATGGGAAGGCATTGCCTTTATAAATTGTAAACTCACCCAACCAAGCACATAGAAAGATACGAGAAAAAAGTAAATTGTATAGTAAAAAAGAGTGTTTACAGTATGTAAAGGGGACAGAATAAAATCCCAACTAGAATATACACGTAAAACTAAAAACAACTCCTATAAACACCCACCAAGGATCCGACATGAAGGGTGGGTACAGCACTCGAACGGTCATCTTTGCGGTACGCCTCATCTAAGGTCCACCTCTGAGCATCCTCTGGTCCTGGTACCCTCGTCCCTAGTGGGCACTGTTCATCATCTTCATATGAAACTACAAGGTGTGGGTGTATCTCGTTTAGGGGTGAGTATAACAACACTCAATAGGGACCTAGAGACCCCCGAAGATCTCTCAAAATCTACAAATTATAAACCATAGAGCATGGAAACAACAGTCAAACCTACTTAGTTATATGCCCATACATATACATAAGTTATCAAGTATACTCGTATCATTCATGAGGAAGCACAAGGACAAAAAAATTATCCAAAAGCTCAAATTTTCCATTATGGAAAGAATGTCATGAAGGTAACACCACAAAGGTAAGTACCACAAAGGTAATGTCGCAATGAAGAATACCACACAGGTATAACCACAACAATAAGTACCACAATGGTAACTGATGTAGCGTTGTCGTGTGCACTCTCAAAAATATTTATACAAAGTGCAACACAGTGGCTGACCTATGTCATTCTCTTGAAAATCTTTTGTGGTTAATAAATCACTACTTCTAGTCCACTTAATCTAATTCATATTGTTGATTAATATTTTATGATATAAATTTAATTTAATAATATAAATGTAATTTATAAATCAGAAGAAAGTAAAATTTAATTCTAAATTACCATGCAATGCTAAACAGAATGTAATTAGGGAAGAAAGGAAGTTCTCCCGAGAGAATATTGAGGGAGCACCTTCGTTGGCAAGCTTCAAATATTCTTAGTGTACACACTCCATCGTATGTGTGCACAACTTATTCTACCCCAGTTGTGAATGAAAATCCTACTTAGAAATCGCCAAGAACACCCTCCATCCACCTCCACAATTGAGGGAAAATGGTTGTAGATTATGAAGTTAACCTTTAGACAACCATAGTGAGGATTACACCCACTATAAATTATCCGTAGAATAAACTCAAAGAATATTAAGAAGATTGTCTTGGGTTCAAGAATCTGATTACTCCCTTGGGATATTCCTCTTATTAGTTACTCATGATCATGAGTATTATAGTTCATGATGGTAAGATGAGACGAAGAAAAGAGGGTGAATCGGTGGACACAAAAATAAAAACAATGCATGAATTTATTAGAAATATAAATTACAATTAAAAACTAAAAATAAAGAAAATAAATAAAATAAAAAGAAAGGTGGAAGATTTGCGGCCAGCCTCCCTCGGTGTAGATCTACTCCTTGGTGCCTTGAAGGAATGGATGAAAAAATGGGATGCTTTGAGGAGGAGGTGATGGCCTCCTTTTATAGGGAGAATTTGACCCCGGAAAAATTGATCTTTTTAGACCCAATTAATGACCTATTCACGCGTTCTCCCCTTCATGAATGATGTTCCTAAATATCTTTTCCATCTCCTCCCCAAATTTCAGCTAATTTGGAAACCGTATGTAAGATTTGTGAATTATTCATTCTCGGTTCCTGTTTCTGGACAAAGCATCCAGGAAGGATCCTTCGAAAGAATATCATTATATAGCCTCCTTAATGACCTCCAACATCCTCCACATTTATTTTAGAGATGGCCCTATATGTCCGCGAGATATCCCAAGTGTAAACACATCATTTGGATATGTGTAGGCCGCGTTTGATGTCCGTTACGTTGGGTGTGTCCATGTTGTCCGCCCGGAAAAATTCCAATCTTCAACGATTTTTAAACCCTTGAGATGACCGAATAAGCTCCTGGTCCAGAAGACAAAAAATAAGGAAATAAAATAAGGATTCTAAAAAAATTTGAATTAGAAAATTTGGAATTTTAGTTATCCTGAAATGACCAAAATTCCCCTAATGTAAAATTCCGTCAAAAATCCAGAATTAGTTGTTTTTCACATTTGGGTTCAAAATCACACTAAAACCTAAAAACATGATAATTTCCCATTAAATAACACTTTTGTTGGATTATAAACAACGTTTGACAGTATAAAATATATGAAAACATGATATTAATCACTCCACCACACTTAAACATTGCACTCCTGTACAATCATCATACATCCAAATCAAAATCCACACAACAATCAAAAATGATAACATATCAATGATTTTATCCAAAATAGAATTACATCATGTCTAATTTATGAATAATAATTCTATCATTTTCATTTCAATCATTAAAATTTGTTCAGCCTCATAAATCAATCCACGGCCCAATCACAACCTACCTCACATTGAATTTCATGTCACTCTTCACTCAAGAGAAATTGAATCTAGAGTTATACTCATAATTGAAAATCGCATGTATCACCATAGGTTTGTGAAAATTACCATTTCTCCACAGTGTGAAACATGAAAATGAATTTAATCATTAGGGCTTTAATTAAAGGTTCAAATGATTCTGTGGCTTAGGGTCGGTGGTAAAATGATTGAAAAATGTTCCAAGCTAGAAAGAGGAGGTTTGACTTTTAAGTACAATGCATGATTAATTCAAGTGAAAACACATAAAATTCCTCACTCAATACTGCTTTTAAATTTGAAAAACAACCCCACCCCTCTTTATGACATGGTACATGAGCCAATAAGTGATGATATCATATAAGTTCTCCTCTTTTTTTTCAAATCTCCAGAAAGGAACAACTTTATTTTGTTTTCTTTTTTTATATGGAGGATGAGCTGAAAATTGAATACAATGAATGAATGAAAATTCATGCCCTTGATTTATTTGGGAGGGACATGAGTCATAAAATAATTTACAATGAGGAATTCAAGCTCATCTATATTTTTTGGTTTTCTTTTTTTAGGAGAAATGGATGAAACAAATAAAGCACAATGAAATGACGACACATGCCCAATTCTCTTGTTATCCACTGCCCAAAATATTGACACACACCTCGCATCACCCATAAATGATACACATCCCAATGAATGCACACGAAAGTCCCTTCACCCACACTCAAACTTGAAACATCCATGCAAAAATACTAAAAGTGTGGGTAGGTAAGGAATAAGTGTCTTGTAATGTGGCTTAAACCTATAAGGAAATTCATGGAATCTAAGGGCTTACAACGGATAAATGTAAAGGTGGGTCTCAGGATAAAATGTGGCTAGCCAAAGATATGCCTCAATCATTTTAAATAAATTCAATGAAATCCAAAGCTTCGAAAGATAATATTCACAAATTCTGGTTCTCACACAAAATTCAAGTTTCCCTCATGAAAGTGTGGGTATTAGGAAGAATATGTAAAAGTGGTTTAGAATACCTAACAGGATTGGAAAAATATTTTTAGTCAGTGTTTCATGGGAATGGATTTCAAAAATCAGTCAAACTCATTAAAATTCTTGAAAATCCATTTCAAGGGAAAATAATTCATATCAACAATCATATAAAATCCATTATTTCAAAAACCATTTCAACTATTTAAAAATCAATTGATGTGTGAAAAGTGATAAGAATATTCATTAAATCTCAAAATATGTTTTGGACAAAACAAATTAAAGGAGTTTAAATGATAATCGTAAAAATTTAACTCCCTTTTGAAATAATGATTCGGTCATCTTCCTCTAATTCTCAGGGCTTCCTTCTGCCTTCATGATCCTATAAAAGAAAAAATTTTAAATTAATCACAAGGATCATTTTATTTACGCTCAAAATGAAAAGAGGGAGGGGGACACATGGTAGACTATTTCCTAATGCTAAATTTTAAATCTAAATTCATAATATTTAAAATTAAATTACTCTAAAGAAAGTAATGGATAAATCTTGGTATGATCCCCCAAGTGGGCCCTGGAATCTTTTACTACCTCCAGAGGACAGTACTAGCTTTTATCCATAATCTGTTGGTGGATGAAGCTTCTTTGATTTGAACTACCACATGTGGTTATTCCTAGCTTGAAGATCTTTTTTCTTGTTGAGGAGGACTCCGTAGACAGAGTATACAAGATCCTCCCCCTTTGCAATTTTGTATAGCTTACATGGCGGGGGTTGGAGGAAGTAGGGAACCTCCTCTTCACTTGTTGCTACTTGTGCAACATTCCCTTTCCCTTGTTGTACTCTGCCTAGTAAATATTCAGTGTGTTCGGGGAGCTTTAATTGTTCCTCAACAGGTGCAATTTATTTTCCTTCATCATCCTCCAAGGAATAATGTGAGATGGCCGAATATGAAAATTCAAAACTATTAGGGGTGATACTCAAATTATTATCAATAAAATTAAAAGAGTTTGAGTTTAAGATTGTATCATCTCCCTGAGTCGGTTCGACTTTAATATCATCTTCAATTGAATGTGCCTCTTGGAGTTGATCTTTACTAGATGGAGGTAGGTAGTCGGGCTCCTCCACCTCAGGTTTGGATTCAACTTCCTGGATGTTTTCAGTGAAATCAGGAAAGACTAGTGGCACTTCCTTCTTGGCCTTGAATCTTTTTATGTCATCTTGGAGTTCATCCACCATGGCCATCAAATCTTCCAATGAGATGCATGTTGCTATGCCTCTTTCCACTTGCCTAACCTTTATCATCAGTGCATCGGCTCTTTGTTGGAGGGCCTCCTTAGTATAGTCTATTTCTTCCTCCTGCACCTATGAGTAATTGTTCCATGCAGAATAATTTGAATTTGAATGGATCATTAATTTTATTTTTTTCAGTTTCTTTTTTTTAAGAAAATAATAATAATGAAAGCTATCAAAAATTTAAAAATATAAAAAGTAAAGTAAACAGATGATTTGCTCCCTGGCAACGATGCCAATTTGATGATGCGTTGTCGTGTGCGCTCTCAAAAATATTTATACTAAGTGCAGAACAGTGGCTGACCTAGGTCTTTCTCTTGAGGAGCTTTTGTGGTTAATAAATCAGTACTTCTAGTCCACCTAATCTAATTCTTTTTGTTGATTAATATTTTATGAAATAAATGTAATTTAATAATATAAATGAAATTCATAAATCAGAAGAAACTAAAATTTAATTCTAAATTACCATGTATTGTTAAACAGAATGTAATTAGGGAAGAAAGGAAGTTCTCCCGAGAGAATATTCAGGGAGCACCTTCATTGGCCAGCTTCAAATATTCTTAGTGTACACACTCCATCGTATGTGTGCACACCTTATTCTACCCCAGTTGTGAATGAAAATCCTACTTAGCGATCGCCAAGAACACCCTCCATCCACCTTCACAATCGAGGGAAAATGGTTGTAGATTAAGAAGTTAACCTTTAGACAACCACATTGAGGATTACACCCACTATAAATTATCCTTAGAATTAACTCAATGAATATAAATAAGATGGTCTTGGGTTCAAGAACCTGATTACTCCCTTGGGATATTCCTCTTATTAGTTACTCATGATCACGAGTATTATAGTTCACGATGGTAAGATGAGAGGAAGAAAAGAGGGTGAATCGGTGGAGACAAAAATAAAAACAATGCATGAATTTATTAGAAATATAAATTACAATTAAAAACTAAAAATAAAGAAAATAAATAAAATAAAAAGAAAGGTTGATGATTTGCGGCCGGCCTCCCTCGGTGGAGATCTCCCCCTTAGTGCCTTGAAAGAATGGATGGAAAAATGGGATGCTTTGATAAGGAGGTGATGGCCTCCTTTTATAGGAAGAATTCGACCCCCGAAATTTGAGCATTTTAGACCCCATTAATGACCTCTTCACGCTTTCAAACCTCCATGAATGATGTTCCTAAATATCTTGTCCGTATCCTCTCCAAATTTCAGCTAATTTGGAAACCGTATGTAAGAGTTGTGAATTTTTCATTCTCGGTTCCTGTTTGTGGACAAAGCATCCAGGAAGTTTCTTTCAAAAGAATATCATTATATAGCCTCCTTAATGACCTCCAACATCCTCCACATTTTTTGTAGAGATGGCCCTATATGTCCTCGAGATATCCCAGGTGGAAACACATCATTTGGATATGTGTAGGCCGCGTTTGATGTCCGTTACGTTGGGTGTGTCCATGTTGTCCGCCCGGAAAAATTCAAATCTTCAATGATTTTTAAACCCTTGAGATGACCGAATAAGCTCCTAGTCCAGAAGACAAAAATTAAGGAAATAAAATAAGGATTCTAAAAAAATTTGAATCAGAAAATTTGGAATTTTATTTTTCCTGAAATGAAAAAAATACCCCTGATGTAAAATTCCGTCAAAAATCTAGAATTAGTCGTTTTTCACATTTGGGTTCAAAATAACACTAAAACCTAAAAACATGATAATTAACCATTCAATATCACTTTTGTGGGATTATAAACAATGTTTTATAGTATAAAATATATGAAAATATGAGATTCATCAGTAACTCCACACAGAAGAATATCAAAAAGGCTTCACCCCAAAGAAGTGTACCAAAAAGGTAAAGACTCACCTCACACCAGGTATAACTTATGTACATAAGTATTTATGATTAGTTGTATTGCTAGATCATATTACTTTGGTGAGAAGCTCTACTGTTGACCCACATAAGATCAAAGATTATCCACACAGGATATGAAGATGACCTATAGAGGATCTAGAAATGACCTACATAGCACTACTAGAAAAGGGGGCATTGGAGCCCCCCAGACTCGGGCGACCGCCATTGGCGGTCGCTATAGCTCACCATTAGCGACCGCCAATGGCGGTCGCTAACCTGGATAAAAAAATCCGGGGGGTTTCTGCCCCCCCCCCCCACGCCCTCGATCTCCCTCCGCCCTAGCTAACCCCCTCCCTCCCTCGCCGCCCTCCCTCGCACCACCCTCCCCTCCCCCGCCGCCCGACCTCCCCCGCCGCCCGGCCTCCCCCGCCGCCCGCCCTCCCCCGCCGCCCGGCCTCCCCCGCCGCCCGGCCTCCCCCGCCGCCAGCCCTCCCCTGCCGCCTGCCATCCGGCCTCCGGTCGCCGCCCTCCACCCTCGGGCCTCGGGCCGCCGCCCTCCGGCCTCCGGCCGCCGCCCTCCGGCCTCTCGGCCCTCCCCCCCACCCCGGACGGCACCCGCACCCTGGACAGCCCCCGGCGCGCACTCCGGACCGCCCCCCCGCACCCCGGACGCCTCCCCGCACCCCGGACAGCACCCCCCGTGCACTCCGGACCGCCCCCCGCACCCCGGACGCCTCCCCGCAGCCCGGACAGCCCCCCCCCCCCCCCCCCCCCCCCGCACACTCCGGACCGCCCCCCCGCACCCCGGACGCCTCCCCGCACCCCGGACAGCCCCCCCTGCACTCGGACACCCCCCTCCGAACCCGGACAGCCTCCCCGCACCCCGGACATCCCCCCTCCCGCACTCGGACACCCCCCCTCCGAACCCGGACAGCCCCCCCGCACCCAGGACAGGCCCCCCGCACCCCGGACACCCCACCCCGCACCCCCGACAGCCCCCCCTGCACCACAGACAGCCCCCCCTCCCCCGCACCCCGGACACCCCCTCACCCCGAACACCCCTGCCCGCACCCCTGACAGGCCCCCGACACCCCGGACACCCCTCCCCGCACCTCGGACAGCCCCCCCCCCCCCCCCCCGACCCCAGACACCCCCCCCCCCTCGCTGCCCGTCCCCCGTCCCCTCACCGCCTCCTCTCCTCCAGCTCCCCGCCGCCGCCACCCGCCCGTCCCCTCCCTTGCCGCACCGCCTTTGGCTCCGGCTCCCCTTCGCTGCCTCCTCTCCCTCGCAGCACCGCCTTCGGCTCCCCTCCCTTTCAGGTTTTTAGCTCAATCAGGTAACATGAGCTTTCAGTTACATTATTATTTTATCAATGGTTCATAAACAAATGGTTAATATTTATTTTGAATATAGTTTATTTGAAAATTGTAAATGTAATAAGTATTGTGTAAATGTTTGTTATACAGATATTATTATGGATAAGAGTTGCATTGATCTTCCAAATCGAACGTCTAGAGAATATTTCAATGGAATTATGCAGTTTATTGACTTCACGAGAGGATTTGAAAGTGACTATATTAGTTGTCCATGTAGAAAATGTGCTAACAGATATCAATTCACATGAGATACTGTGAGGGGGCACCTTTTCTATAATGGATTTCTGAAAAATTATAAGAGTTGGACTCGTCATGGAGAAGAATATGTTCGTTGTCAAAATACAGATGCAGCTCAGATGGATGTTGATGCAAGGATGACTGATCCAATGCATGAAATGCTTACTGAAATGGTACGTGGGTTTGATCCTGAAGGCATTGACATCCAGAATCTTGAGACCGGTGAGATAAATCTTCGCTCTGGTGCAGATCGTGATTCGAGGAGGTTTTATGAAGTACTTGATGATGCGAAAACAGAATTATATCCTGGATGTACTTCTTACAATAAACTGTCGTTTATCGTGGAGTTGTTGCATTTGAAGACTTTGAACAACTGGTCAGACACATCATTCGACATGCTTTTGGTTTTATTGAAAAAAGTTCTTCCTGTCGACGCTAAGATTCCTGAGTCGTATTACTATGCTCGTAAGTTGACAGAGAACTTAGGTTTTACATATGAGACTATAGATGCATGTTCAAACAACTGTATGTTGTTTAGAAATGAAACTGCTCATTTGGATATTTGTACGGTTTGTGGCGCTTCCAGGTGGAAAGAGAACAGAGGTAATAAGACTCATTAAAGACAGATTGCGATACAGGGGAAACCGATTGCCGTAAAGCAAATGTGTTACTTTCCCCTTAAACTGAGGTTGAAAAGATTTTTTATGTCATCTAATGTTTCTAATTTAATGAGATGGCATACAGAAAGAGTTCATGAAAGTGACATGTTAACCCACCCGGCAGACTCTCATGCATGGAAGGATTTTGATAAGAGACATCCCGACTTTTCTAAAGATGTTCGTAATGTCCGATTGGGATTGGCAGCAGATGGTTTCAATCCATTCAAGTCTATGGCTGGTGCAACTCATAGCACATGGCCCGTGGTGTTGGTTCCTTATAATCTTCCTCTGTGGGTTTGTATGAAGCAACAATTTATATTACTTTCCACTCTTATTGATGGACCTAAAAGTCCAGGGGATAAGATTGATGTTTACCTTCAGCCATTGATTGATGAGTTGAATGAATTTTGGGGCGATGGTGTGATGACTTATGACTGCGAAACGAATGAAATGTTCAAACTGCATGCTGCTTTATTGTGGACAATCAATGACTTCCCAGCTTATGCAAATTTATCAGGCTGGAGTACGAAAGGGGAATTTACTTTCCCTTGTTGCAATAAAAGTAAAAAATCTGTATGGCTTAAACATTCCAAAAAATGGGCATACATGGGTCACATGCGTTTTCTCCCTCCCCAGCACAGGTTCAGAAAGGACAGAGTGGCATTTGATGGTTCTAGAGAGTTCAGCCCAGCACCAAATATCATGACAGGAGTCGAAATGTTATCGCAGATTGAGGAAGAAAACATCCGCACGGTATATGAAATTCAGGATTTGGTGGCTCCTCCAGTACGTAATATTCGTGCTGCGGGTAGGCAGCGCAGTCACAATTGGAAAAAGAAAAGTATTTTTTATAGTCTTCCGTATTGGAAAACTAACATGTTGAGGCATAATTTGGATGCCATGCACATTGAAAAAAATGTTTGTGATAACATATTGTGGACCATTTTAGGTGTCAGTGGAAAGTCAAAGGTCCATGTTAATGCACGCCGTGAATTGGAAGAAATGGGTTTAAGGAAATAGTTGAATTTATAGTTAGCTGAGGGAAACAAGGCATATATGCCTGCTGCACAGTATTCGATGACTACAGAAGAGAAAGAGACATTTCTTTCCATTTTGAAGATGGTCAAGGTGCCTGATGGTTACTCTTCTAATATTTCAAAGTGTGTGAATCTGACGAGCAAGACATTGCAAGGGTTGAAAAGTCATGACAATCACATATTACTTCAGCAGTTGATTCCAATCGCAATTTGTGATTGTTTATCCCCCAATGTTGTTCAGCCCTTGATTGAGATGAGTAATTTTTTTAGATAGCTTTGTTCAAGAAATCAACGAATGAGTGATTTAAAAAGTTTGCAGGACCGAATTGTACTTACGCTTTGTCACTTTGAGAAACTTTCCCCCCCCCCCCTCATTTTTCGATGTTATGGTCCACTTGACAGTGCACCTAACTAATGAAGTAATGGCTGCTGGTCCAGTGCAATTCAGGTGGATGTATCTTATTGAACGGTATTTGAGTACATTGAAAAGATTTGTACGCAACAGAGCTCGTCCAGAGGCATCAATAGCCAATGGTTATTTGATGGATGAGTGTACTACCTTTTGTGCAGAATATCTTACGGATGTTGAAACAAAATTAGATAAGCCCTCTCGGATTGATGATGGTCCAGTTGGAGAAGGAACCACATTTGATATGGACAACATCGAGTGGATACAAGCATATCGATATATCTTGTTCAATACTTCATCAGTTGCACCATTAATGCAGTAAGTATCTTATCAATGTGCTTGTATAACTTTTACATGTTTTCTTTGCATAATTTGATCTTTTAAACATCGCGTAATCATTTGCAGGAAACACATTAATGAGATAAAAGAAGAGATTCATCGTGCGACTGAGTTGCAAATTCAACAATCTCATTATGCGGCATTTCATGATTGGTTCAAGGATTATGTATGTATAAATTGATTTTCATTATGAGTGAAGTATTAAACTAATTCTTTCTGCATATATCAGTATTGATTTTTATAAATTATGTAGGTTCGTAAGCTGAGGGAGTTATGGGACCCCACGCTACCTGAAGTATTTATCCAACTGGCTGAGGGTCCATCTATAACGGCTCGTCGTTATAAAGCTATTGATGCTAATGGATTTCGATTTCGCATTAAAGATGTTGACGACAAACGAGCAACACAAAACAGTGGCATCGGTTGTCCCTTTGTCGATTCTGGTTATTACTATGGTCAATTGATAGACATCATTGAAGTTGTATACACACACGGTTTGAAGTACATATTGTTAAAGTGTAATTGGGTTGATCCAGTGCGTGGATGTAAAGTCGATCAATATCAGTTTTCATTGGTGAATTTTAACTATATGTTATACAGAAATAATGAACGAGTTGAGAATGAACCTTTCATTTTGACATCACAAGCAGAACAAGTATTCTTCATTACTTTTCCTTCGGATCCAAGTTGGCAAGTTGTTGTCAAAATGTCTCGGCGAGGAGTGTTTTTATTTGAAGAAGATGAACACGAGACTGTCCCTTTTGTTTACCAACAACTTGATCAACATACCGTAGTTCAACGTGAAGAAGATATTTATTGGGTCAGAGCGGCTGTTGAAGGAGAAACGGTCGATTTGCATGCTTAATGAAAGGTATAATTGTTTTCCCGCTATTCAGTAGAATGTCCTAGGATATCATAAATTATCTAATCATTTTATAAATCCTTATAAGTTTTAATCCTCACTTTTGTAAGTTAATTCAGTCATAAATATTTAGGTTGATTAACTTTATGATTTTTTAAAATTCATTCACAACTAATTATTCAATCCATTTTTTGTTTGATTAACAGTTGTACAAGTTTGATTTATTAAGAACAATCCAATTTATCTTTTAAACACTTTGGACTCATTACTGATATTTTGTATGACTGCAGACATGTCAGGGGAAGAGGCAGAAAATCCACATCATCCATCT